>CM029652.1:37118584-38318584 GCA_017311315.1 Dendrocalamus latiflorus | reverse complement strand
GCAAGCCATGGGATCAAGGCTCAAAGGCTCCCCAAGAGATCATCTTTATCATCATCATATTCTAAAAACCAATGGGCACATACGGTTTAGACGCTGAGAGAGAGAGAGAGAGAGAGTTGTGGACGACCCTGATTACAATCAAACCACATTCATTAGCAATTAGGTGTTATCTGGAATCTATTTAAACTTTAAAAAGATAAGAAAGAGTTCTGAACCAAGAAAAGACATTTCATTAAGATATATACTAGTGAAATTTGTACTTTTAGTTTCCAAAAAAATAATTGTGCTGTGAAATATTAGGAGTCAATGCAGCGTAGTAGACTACGCTGCACAAAGCAATCTAGCTACCTAGTCAAAGGTCGTTAGAGCAAGTACAATAGTATAGCCAACTAGTGGCTATAACACTTGTCCATTTCATCTATAACCTTTAAAAAAATAGTTCATACAATAAGGTAGCTATTACAATAACTATTTAGCCCCACGTGTAAGCGAGTGAAATGCATATTTTTACGTGCTATAGCTAGCTGTAATTTAGTAGCCAGCTTCTTTCTCTCTCTTCCTTTCTCTCTCTGCCACATAAGATTTGGTTGATATTATATTTGCTATAGCCTGCTGACTAAAACTTATTGTACCTGCTCTTAGGATCGCAATCTATACCGTACGACCATTCCGATCTAGTCCGAAGCACGTAAGATCGTAATCGGCATGTATTATACACTACTATAGAAAGACTAATAGTAGACGTTAAATCACAGACGGTTTTATGAAACCGTCTGTAATGTACAATATTACAGACGGTTTTAATTTGAAGGCCGTCTGTGGTATTTGTGGCGGGAAAAAGGAGTATCACAGACGGTTCTTACCGCTGAACCATCTGTGATACTGGAATATCACAGATGGTTTTTATTAAAAACCGTCTGTGTTGTGTAGACTATCACAGACGGTTGTTGTTAAGAACTGTCTGTTAATGTTCACAGACGGTTTTTAACAAGAACTGTTTGTGATGTCCCTTTGTCTGTCATATTCTGTTCATGATCAGAGGTTAATATATAAGTACACATTGCTTCTAATAACTTAACTACAGAACTACTGAGACAAGAGATCACAAATTAAAGACAAATTTATTAGTTTCAATTAGATACAAATTTACTACAAATGTCGCACAGGTAAAGAGTTTCCCAGATTGTAATCTTTTGGGCTTCGTACGCTTCTTCTTCGACTTTGGGAATTGGAGGATCAGCGGCTGAATTCTCGAACGCCGTTAAGATTGCCCTTGTCCTCAGCACTTCCTCCTGCAGCCTGGGCAAATGATCAGCAGCATCCATAATGTCGTAGAGGATAGCATGAAAAGATTCCTCAGAATCTGCCGTTTCTGCTTGATCGGCAAGGCTATCCATCAGTCTCTGCAATGCGTGTAGAGCTTCTTCCGCATGGCGAACATTGTGGAGAAGAACCAGGGTGAGGGCTGTTTCCCTTTCTTGAGCGGCAGCGAGACGCCTCCGTCGACGGCGGATGATCAGGTCGAGCTGACGGATGCAAGAAAGTCGGGGAAGGAGAGCAGGGCGTGTGCGGAGAAGCTGCTCCAGATGCAAATTGCTGGCCGCCTGTGTAAGGTTCTGGCCGAACAATTCTTGATGAACAGATGAGAGGAAGGAGATGATCACAAGAATAGTAGAAGCCATATTGTACGACGTACGTAGAAGAGACCTGGATTAGGCGCGCATATTTAACATTTAGTACAGACGGTTCGTATACCCAAACATTAATGATATAGACGTTTCGTATAACGATCGAGAGACGTTAATTAGACGATCGAAACACGAAGCGTTCTGGCAATGGAAACACGCGCGAAGCGTTCTGGCATGAAGCTTATCACAGACGGTTTTTTTATAAAAAACCGTCTGTGATAAATATTATCACAGACGGTTTTAATAAAAAACTGTCTGTGATAAGCTGGTTATCACAGATGGTTTTTAGTTAAAAACCATCTGTGATAATGACTAAGGCATTTATTGCGCTGCTAAGACCGCATCTGTCTTCATTTCGATCCAGATCTAGCCACTGCTGCGCACTTTTTCACTCGGGAGGAAGCTAGGCGATTTCAGGCCAGTTAATTTGGTGGGAAGATGCAGAGATTGAGCTTTGAATTAAGATTCAGACTTTCCTGGTTGCTGTAGATATGGTTAGTAATGAAATTTATTTTTTCTTTAATTGCATTACAATTTAGGTCAAAGTAATCCAAGAGTGATTATTGAAGATGGTTAATTTGCAAAATTGTTGGTTATATAATAGCTGTTGTGTTTGCAATATGAATTGAGCTAGCAAATTAAGTCTCAATATAATAAATGTGGCCGGTATATATGTAGTTATAATTAGTTAATCTAGATTTTAATACTAAGTTGTTATATATGTACGTAACATAGGACCGAAGCTGGATGTATGCCGCGAGCCGTGTGAGTGAAGAGTACATTAATGACGTTTCTGCTTTTATAAGAGCCGCCGAGGAGGATATGTTGAATAAGGGGGTGGAATATATGTGCTGTCCATGCACTGACTGCGAGAATTTGAAGATGTTTAAGAACCGAGGGCAAATTGAAGCGCACTTGATTCGGAGGGGTTTCAAAAAGGATTATACGTGTTGGACCAGTTATGGCGAAGTGAATGATCATATGCCGCCGGATGACATCGCCGGTGAAGTGAATGATATGCCCCCGGATGACATCGCCGGTGAAGTGAATGACATGCCGCCGGCTGATGTCGATTGTGGCTCGGATTCGGATAGGTTACACGATGATAATCTGTATCAGATGCTTCGCGATGTAGAAGAGAACTATGATGAGAGAGAGTATGTTAAATTTCGTGGCTTGATGGAGGACTTAGAGAAACATTTGTACACGGGCTGCAAGTACACGAGGTTGTCGGCCGTGCTTGAACTGTTGAAATTGAAGGCAAGAAACGGTTAGTCCGACAAGTGTTTCACGGCGCTGCTAGGTCTTTTAGCGGACATGCTTCCGGAGGGAAATGAGTTGCCTAAAACCACGTATAAAGCCAAGAAGGTTCTTTGTCCGTTGGGAATGGAAGTAGAAAGAATACATGCATGCCTGAACGACTGTATCCTCTACTGTAAAGAGTATGCAAACATGCATGTATGTCCGGTGTGCAACACATCCCGATACAAACGTAACAATCAATCAGATGATGGCGAGGGAACAGAGGCGAGAAAGGACCTCCTGCTAAGGTGGCATGGTATTTTCCTATAATTCCCCGTTTGAAAAGGTTTTTTGCAAATCCAAAGGAGGCAAAACTGCTGCGTTGGCACTCGGAGGAGCGCAAGAAGGATGGAATGCTAAGACACCTTGCTGATTCCGCGCAGTGGAGAAACATCGATAGGAGTTTTGCAGAGTTCGGTGCAGAACCAAGGAATATAAGGTTTGGACTGAGTACAGATGGAATGAATCCATTCAGTAGCATGAGCAGCCGACATAGCACATGGCCCGTGACTCTCTGCATCTATAACCTTCCTCCTTGGTTGTGTATGAAGCGAAAGTACATTTTGCTGTCGATACTTATCCAAGGGCCAAAACAACCTGGGAATGATATCGATGTGTTCCTAGCACCGTTGGTGGAAGATCTAAAAGTACTGTGGAACGAAGGGGTACAGGTATGGGATGCATACAAACGAGAGAACTTCACTCTGCGCTCCTTATTGTTCTGCAGCATAAATGATTATCCTACCCTTGGTAACCTATCGGGCCATAGTATAAAAGGTGCCAAAGCTTGTACTCACTGTTTAGATGGTACCGAGAGTGTGTGGCTGAGACACTCACGCAAAACCGTCTACATGCGTCACCGCCGGTTCCTTCGGAGGGCTCACCCATACCGCAAGATGAAGAAACAATTTGACGGAGAGAAGGAAGACGGTTCAGCTCCAAGGCATTTAAGGGGACACGAGGTTTATGATATGGTTAAGGATTTAGATGTTGTCCTCGGAAAGGGACGTAAATTGAGGGCTCATGAGAAGAACACCTGGAAGAAGAGATCAATATTTTGGGACTTACTTTATTGGGAGTATCTAAATGTTCGGCACTGCATCGACGTCATGCACGTAGAAAAGAATGTGTGCGACAACTTGATTGGTCTCTTACTGAACATCCGTGATAAAACAAAGGACGGTGTCAACGCACGGCTTGACTTGGCTGACATGGACATCAGGCCTGAGTTAGCACCGACAAGCACTGATAATGGACGAACGTACCTTCCCCCTGCGTGTTACACTCTGTCCAAAGCTGAGAAAACAGAACTGTGTCAGTGCTTGCATGGTGTCAAAGTTCCGTCTGGTTACTCCGGCAACGTGAACAAACTTGTTTCGATGCAAGATTTGAAGTTAAATGGCATGAAGTCTCATGATTGTCATGTGCTGATGACACATATGCTCCCTATTGCAATTAGAAATATTTTGCCGATCAAAATCCGAGAGACAATCATGAGGCTATGTTATTTCTTTAACACAATTGCTCAGAAGGTCATCAATCCCGAAGGACTAGATGCTCCACAGGACGAGGTGGTGATGACTCTATGTCACCTTGAAATGTATTTCCCTCCTTCGTTTTTCGATATCATGGTCCATCTCATTGTTCACGTTGTGTGGGAGATAAAAATGTGCGGGCCCGTATTCCTACGTAGCATGTACCCATTTGAGAGGTTCATGGGAATTCTCAAGTCCTACGTACGGAATCGTTCTCGGCCGGAGGGCAGCATCGTCGAAGGTTATGCAAGCGAAGAGTTTAATGAGTTTTGTGTCGATTATATGGCTCAGATTCAACCGATAGGTGTCACTCAATCTCGTCATGAGGGGAGGCTGAAGGGTCTCAGAACTATCAGAAGGAAAGCAATCACTCCAGATATAGACACGTACACTCAAGCCCATTTCACGGTGTTGCAACACATGACTGAAGTGGTGCCTTATGTGGACTAGCACAAGGATGTGCTTCGGCAACAGAATCCAGAGCGGCCGGATGTTTGGATCATGAGACAACACAACTGTTGGTTCAACCAATGGTTGTAGGAGCAAATCGCTAGGAGCTCACCGAGTGAGACGCTGACATGGTTGGCAAAAGGGCCGACATTTACAGTTGTGACATGGCAAGGATATGACATAAATGGGTACACATTCTATACGCAGTCTCAGGATGTCAAGAGCACTAACCAGAACAGTGGTGTCCGCATAGATGCATTCAGTACCGATGGGTCGAGAAACTTGTACTATGGCTTCATAGAAGAGATTTGGGAGCTCGACTATGTGGTTTTCAAGATCCCCTTATTTCGCTTCCGTTGGGTGCATCTCCCACAGGTGAAGGTTGACAAGTACGGTGTCACGACCGTGGACCTCCAACGTGTCGGGTACAAAGACGAACCATTCGTACTCGCCAATCAAGTTGTTCAAGTTTTCTATGTAACCGACCCGGCAAATAAGAAATGCCATGTAGTTCTTCATGGAACAAGGAGAATTGTCGGAGTGGAGAATGTAGTGGACGAGGAGGAATACAATCAATTTGACGAGTTACCTCCTTTTGGAAATGGCATAAGGGTCGACGATGAACAACCTGACGAAACTAGTTACGTACGCATTGATCATGATGAAGGGCTAATTTTTAAAGGAAATAATTAAGCAAGTATAATAAGAATGTATATGTGAAAATATGTGACAATTTTGAGATGTATATGTGAAAATGTGTGACAATTTTGAGATGTATATGTGAAAATGTGTGATGTATGCAGCTGGTTGATATGAATGCAGCTGGTTGGTGTTGTATATGAATGCAGCTGTTTGGTGGTGGATATGAATGCAGCTGTGGTTATTGGTGTTGTCTTAATAACTACAGCCGCAAAGGCTAATCACAGACGGTTCTAAGTTTAAAACCATCTGTGATAGTATAACTATCACAGACGGTTATAAACTTAGAACCGTCTGTGATAAATATCACAGACGGTTCTAAGTTTAGAACCGTCTGTGATAACCTCCCTATACATACCCTCTGGCTAGGGTTTTCCCTGTGTGCTGCGCAGTTATTCGATCTAGATCTAATTAAATCCCGAGCCCGTCGTCGCCTCCGCCTCCCCGAACCCTCGTCGGCCGCCTCCCCGAGCCCGTCGCCGGTCGCCTCCCCCGAGCCCCTCGTCGAGCAGTCGCCGGCCGGCTCCCCCGAGCCCCTCGTCGAGCCCGTCGCCGGCCGCCTCCCCCGAGCCCCTCGTCGAGCCCGTCGCCGGTCGCCTCCCCCGAGCCCCTCGTCGAGCCCGTCGCCGGCCGCCTCCCCCGAGCCCCTCGTCGAGCCCGTCGCCGGCCGCCTCCCCCCCGCCCCTCGTCGAGCCCGTCGCCGGCCGCCTCCCCCGAGCCCCTCGTCGAGCCCCTCGCCGGCCACCTCCCCTCGATTACCGTCTGCATTGTGAGCACTTTCTGTGATGGACTAGGGTTTTGAGTATTGTGAGCAGTTTCTGTGGTGGACTATGGTTTTGAGCATTGTGAGCATTGTTTACTGCAGTAGCTTAATTAGTTTGCTATTTGGTACATATTACATTGGTACATTGTTTACTGCAGTAGCTTAATTAGTTTGTTATTTGGTACATACTACATTGGTACATTGTTTACTGCAGTTGCTTAATTAGTTTGCTATTTGGTACATATTACATTGGTACATTGTTTACTCCAGTAGCTTAGTTTAATTTGCTATTTGGTACATACTATATTGGTACATTGTTTACTGCAGTTGCTTAGTTTACATTGGTACATATTACATTGCTTGTTGTGTTAGTATATAGTATATAGTATATAGTATAGGCACATAACCCCTCTCTCTGTCCACATCACCCCCTCCCTTCTCCCCCTTCCCTCTACTCCTCTCCTCTCTTCCTAACATTGAGCATCATGTTTCACTTTTCTTGCTTCTTCATCTTATCATATTTCACTTTTCTTGCTTCCTCATTTAGTAGCGGGACGGCCAAGATTAATCTTGTGCAACCCTACAATTTGAGAGCACAAATTAACCAATCAAGGACCACTCTCGTGTATATGCCACGTAGACCTTCAAGGGGTATAAAGTAAGTGACACACTCGAGTGTTCCCGTTCAATGAACTGGATACACTACTTTGTGTCATTTGCTTCATAGAACTTTGTTTAGAGACCTTGTAGTAATAGTATATGCCGACTACTGCCGAGATGTGATCACTACTACAGAAATCCACATTACAGACGGTTCAGAAACGTCATCACAGACGGTTTTCTGAACCGTCTGAAATTATGGGTCAGTGATAATCCAAGTTATCACAGACGGTTTTTGAACCGTCTGTGATTATGCGATATCACAGACGGTTTTTCATTAAAAACCGTCTATGATTATCCGATATCACAGACGGTTTTCTACTAAAAACCATGTTTCCAAGGAATGTAAAGCCCAAGGCCTCTCGTACGGCCCGGGTGCTCCTTGTTTCTCAGGGCCACGGAGAGCATATCATTCTCCCTTGTTCCCTGGAATGATCCCAGGGTAGATTGAAAACTCAGCTCTTCCTGCAAGAGCACGACATGTCATTTCAATTCGTACGAAGTTGTGGAGTAATTACAAGCTACGTAGTTCGATCGATATCTTACCAGGCGCTTGGTCACTTGATGGTCTGAAGGGTTTCGAAAGGTGATGTCCCCTGATGTCGTTGTAGATGACCTTGCTCTAATCCAATTTCGAGCGCGGTCGTCCGGGATATTGGAAAACGGCGGGGCGATGTCCTGTGCAGCTGCCAGTTCATCCTCCTTCATCCACTGCGCGATTTTACCCGCATACCCAGCTGTGCCAAGTCTGTGAGGGTGTGTATTTTTTGCCTGGAGGGCCTTGTGCGCCACACTTGTACTTTTGAAATATTCGGTCGTTTTCATCGCCTTGAACTCTTCCCATTGTGGTTCCAGGAATGGGTATTTATGAACAGGCGTTTCGTCCGTCTCCACGTATTTCTTGACAAGCGTGCTCTTGAAGTTCTTCCATGCTTTGCACGCCGCTTTGTAGGTTTGTTGTTGCACAACGTCCAAGTGTTCTTCTGCGAACTCGAACGATGCCAAAATTTCGGTCCACAGCTCACGTTTCCGAGTGTCAGGCACGTTCTTCCATGAATTGTATGTGATCTCAATTCGTTCTCGTGCAACTACTCCGACCATGGTTCGGAATGCGTTTACTGCTTTTTGAGGAAGGATAGGGACCCCAGATGCATTCACCGCTGTTATGATCTGTCGGCCCTCAGGCTTCTTTGATAGCCCTCTTCCTTGGCGTCTTGATGTTGGAGCGGACGCCTCCGGCGATGATGTTGAAGAATGCACGGATGACATGTTGCTCATTTTGTGGGTCTATTAAGATAAGATGAGAAAGTAATCATATTGAATTGCAAGACAAGAGAGGAGTAGAGGGGAGGGGGAGAAGGGAGGGGGTGATATGGACATAGAGAGGGGGTGATGTGCCTATCTTACCAATGTACCAATGTATCAAGTCCTTCTTTTTCCCGCAAAATTCAAGTCAATTTTATTACAAAAGTGCAAAAAAAAGACATTCCAGATTCTTCGGTGAGCAGCCGACATAACCGACTTCTTCGGTGAGCGACTATGCATCTGCTTCTTCCCACTCCTCTTCATCTCTGGTCTCCGGATCACGTACGCCACTAGCGATGATTCATCTAACTGAGTCATCGCTACTGGCGTATGTGATCCAGAGATCAGAGATGAAGAGAAGGAGTGGGAAGAAGCAGATGGATAGTCGCTCACCGAAGAAGTCGGCTATATCGGCTGCTCACCGAAGAATCTGGGAATTTGTTTTTTTTGAACTTCTGTACTAAAATTTCCTTGAATTTTGTAATACTATTACTACAAGGTCTCTAAACAAAGTGCCTATCCTAGCACCTACTTTAGTTGCTAAAACTATAAACCAAATAGCAAAGTCCCTAAACAAAGGTCTATGAAGCAAATGACACAAACTAGTGTATCCGGTTCATTGAACGGGAACACTATAGTATGTCACTTGCTTCATTTGCTGTTTTTTTTGTCTAGATACATGGAGCATTTGGGTGGAAAGATCAACTGTTTCGTCAGGCGCATGACTGCCAATTCGAAGCATAGCATAGCATCCGAGGCACATCCGAGGCCTGCTGCTGTGTCTTGAGGAATGCCAAGAGCTGGTATTCAGATGGGTTATGAGAATAAGATTCATAATTTATAGTTTGAGGAATGCCACATCTGAAGACCAGCTTTTGGCATTCTTCAAGACACAGCTGCAGGCCTTGGATGTGCCTCGGATGCTACGCTATGCTTCAAATTGGCAGTCAAGAGCCTGACGACACAATGTATTTCTTTCCACCCAAATGGTCAATGTATCTTTTGCAATAATCGCAAGATTTCTTTATCCGGATACACTAGAATGTGTTACTTGCTTCATGCCCTTTGATCATATACTCTTCCTTGATTGGTTAATTTATGCTCTCAAATTGTAGGGTTGCACATGATAAGATGAGGAAGTAAGAAAAGTGATACATGATGCTCAATGTTAGGAAGAGATCAGGAGAGGAGTAGAGGGAAGGGGGAGAAGGGAGGAGAGGAGTAGAGGGAAGGGGGACCCAAATGATTTCAAACTATATACTATGTACTATATACTATATACTATATACTAACACAACAAGCAATGTAATATGTACCAATGTAAACTAAGCAACTGCAGTAAACAATGTACCAATGTAGTATGTACCAAATAGCAAACTAATTAAGCTACTGCAGTAAACAATGTAACAATGTAATATGTACCAAATAGCAAACTAATTAAGCTACTGCAGTAAACAATGTACCAATGTAATATGTACCAAGCATCAAGCATCAACCCTAAACACTAACAGTAAGCATGAAGCATCAACCCTAAATATGTACTAAGCAACTAAACATAACAGTATGAAGCATCAAGCATCAACCCTAAACACTAACAGTAAGCATGAAGCATCAACCCTAAATATGTACTAAGCAACTAACCATAACAGTATGAAGCATCAAGCATCAACCCTAAACACTAACAGTAAGCATGAAGCTCGGGGAGGGATTTGATGACCTTACGGTTTTGGTGACCTTAGGGACGCAGGAGGAGGCGGCGGCGACAGAGGAGGAGGAGGAGGAGGCGGCGACGACGACGGAGGAGGAGGAGGCGACGGGCTCGGGGAGGCGACGGAGGAGGAGGAGGCGGCGACGCAGGAGGAGGCGGCGGCGACGGAGGAGGAGGAGGCGACGGGCTCGGGGAGGCGGCGACGGAGGAGGAGGAGGCTGCGGCGACGTCTTCGTCCGGGGAGGCGGCCGGCGAGGGCTGGGGGAGGCAGCCGGCGAGGGCTCGGGGAGGCGGCGGCGACGACGGGCTCGGGATTTAGATCTAATCGAATAACTGCAGCGCACACGGAAAACCCTAGCGAGAGGGTATATGTAGGAAGATTATCACATACGGTTCTAAACTTAGAACCGTCTGTGATAACATATCACAGACGGTTTTGAGTTAACAACCGTATGTGATAGTTTACTATCACAGACGGTTCTAAACTTAGAACCGTCTGTGATATGTTATCACAGACGGTTCTAAATTTAGAACCGTCTGTGATAAGCCTTTGCCGGCTGTTGCAATTAAGACAACACCAATAACTACACAGCTGCATTCATATCAACTACCAAACAGCTGCATTCATATACAACACCAACCAGCTGCATTCACACAGTGTATTTCTTGATACATTTTGTCATTCTCAAATACATCACACATATACATTTTCACATATACATCTCAAAATTGACTACATCACACATTTTCACATATACATCTCAAAATTGACCACATCACACATTTTCACATATACATCTCAAAATTGACTACATCACACATTTTCACATATACATCTCAAAATTGACTACATCACACATTTTCACATATACATCTCAAAATTGACTACATCACACATTTTCACATATACATCTCAAAATTGACCACATCACACATTTTCACATATACATCTCAAAACTGACTACATCACACATTTTCACATATACATCTCAAAATTGACTACATCACACATTTCCACATATACATCTCAAAATTGACTACATCACACATTTTCACATATACATCTCAAAATTGTCACACATTTTCACATATACATTCTTATTGTACTTGCTTATTTCCTTTAAAAATTAGCTCTTCATCATGATCAATGCGTACGTAACTAGTTTCGTCACGTTGTTCATCGTCGACCCTTATGCCATTTCCAAAAGGAGGTAACTCGTCAAATTGATTGTATTCCTCCTCGTCCACTACATTCTCCACTCCAACAATTCTCCTTTTTCCATGAAGAACTACATGGCGTTTCTTATTTGCCGGGTCGGTTACATAGAAAACTTGAACAACTTGATTGGCGAGTACGAATGGTTCATCTTTGTACCCGACACGTTGGAGGTCCACGGTCGTGACACCGTACTTGTCAACCTTCACCTGTGGGAGATGCACCCAACGGCAGCGAAATAAGGGGATCTTGAAAACCACATAGTCGAGCCCCCAAATCTCTTCTATGAAGCCATAGTACGAGTTTCTCGACCCATCGGTACTGAATGCATCTATGCGGACATAGCTGTACTGGTTAGTGCTCTTGACATCCTGAGACTGCGTATAGAATGTGTACCCATTTATGTCATATCCTTGCCATGTCACAACTGTAAATGTCGGCCCTTTTGCCAACCATGTCAGCGTCTCACTCGGCGAGCTCCTAGCGATTTGCTCCTTCAACCATTGGTTGAACTGACGGTTGTGTTGCCTCATGATCCAAACATCCGGCCGCTCCGGATTCTGTTGCCGAAGCACACCCTTGTGCTGGTCCACATAAGGCGCCACTTCAGTCATGTGTTGCAACACCGTGAAATGGGCTTGAGTATACATGTCCATATCTGGAGTGATTGCTTTCCTTCCGATAGTTCCGAGACCCTTCAGCCTCCCCTCATGACGAGATTGAGGGACACCTATCGGCTGAATCTGAGCCATATAATCGACACAAAACTCAATGACCTCTTCGCTTGCATAACCTTCGACGATGCTGCCCTCCGGCCGAGAACGATTCCGTACGTAGGACTTGAGAATTCCCATGAACCTCTCAAATGGGTACATGCTACGTAGGAATACGGGCCCGCACATTTTTATCTCCCACACAACGTGAACAATGAGATGGACCATGATATCGAAAAATGAAGGAGGGAAATACATTTCAAGGTGACATAGAGTCATCACCACCTCGTCCTGCAGATCATCTAGTCCTTCGGGATCGATGACCTTCTGAGCAATTATGTTAAAGAAATAACATAGCCTCATGATTGTCTCTCGGACTTTGATCGGCAAAATATTTCTAATTGCAATAGGGAGCTTCTGTGTCATCAGCACATGACAATCATGAGACTTCATGCCATTTAACTTCAAATCTTGCATCGAAACAAGTTTCTTCACGTTGCCGGAGTAACCAGACGGAACTTTGACACCATGCAAGCTCTGGCACAGTTCTGTTTTCTCAGCCTTGGACAGAGTGTAACACGCAGGGGGAAGGTACGTTCGTGCATTATCAGTGCATGTCGGTGCTAACTCAGGCCTGATGTGCATATCAGCCAAGTCAAGCCGTGCGTTGACGCCGTCCTTTGTTTTATCACGGATGTTCAGTAAGAGACCAATCAAGCTGTCGCACACATTCTTTTCTACGTGCATGACGTCGATGCAGTGCCGAACATCTAGGTACTCCCAATAAGGTAAGTTCCAAAATATTGATCTCTTCTTCCAGGTGTTCTTCTCATGAGCCCTCAATTTACGTCCCTTTCCGAGGACAACATCTAAATCCTTAACCATATCATAAACCTCGCGTCCCCTTAAATGCCTTGGAGCTGAACCGTCTTCCTTCTCTCCGTCAAATTGTTTCTTCATCTTGCGGTATGGGTGAGCCCTCCGAAGGAACCGGCGGTGACGCATGTAGACGGTTTTGCGTGAGTGTCTCAGCCACACACTCTCGGTACCATCTAAACAGTGAGTACAAGCTTTGGCACCTTTTATACTATGGCCCGATAGGTTACCAAGGGTAGGATAATCATTTATGCTGCAGAACAATAAGGAGCGCAGAGTGAAGTTCTCTCGTTTGTATGCATCCCATACCTGTACCCCTTCGTTCCACAGTACTTTTAGATCTTCCACCAACGGTGCTAGGAACACATCGATATCATTCCCAGGTTGTTTTGGCCCTTGGATAAGTATCGACAGCAAAATGTACTTTCGCTTCATACACAACCAAGGAGGAAGGTTATAGATGCAGAGAGTCACGGGCCATGTGCTATGTCGGCTGCTCATGCTACTGAATGGATTCATTCCATCTGTACTCAGTCCAAACCTTATATTCCTTGGTTCTGCACCGAACTCTGCAAAACTCCTATCGATGTTTCTCCACTGCGCGGAATCAGCAAGGTGTCTTAGCATTCCATCCTTCTTACGCTCCTCCGAGTGCCAACGCAGCAGTTTTGCCTCCTTTGGATTTGCATACAACCTTTTCAAACGGGGAATTATAGGAAAATACCATGCCACCTTAGCAGGAGGTCCTTTCTTCGCCTCTGTTCCCTCGCCATCATCTGATTGATTGTTACGTTTGTATCGGGATGTGTTGCACACCGGACATACATGCATGTTTGCATACTCTTTACGGTAGAGGATACAGTCGTTCGGGCATGTATGTATTCTTTCTACTTCCATTCCCAACGGACAAAGAACCTTCTTGGCTTTATACGTGGTTTTAGGCAACTCATTTCCCTCCGGAAGCATGTCCGCTAAAAGACCTAGCAGCGCCGTGAAACTCTTGTCGGACCAACCGTTGCTTGCCTTCAATTTCAACAGTTCAAGCACGCCCGACAACCTCGTGTACTTGCAGCCCGTGTACAAAGGTTTCTCTGAGTCCTCCATCAAGCCACGGAATTTAACATACTCTCTCTCATCATAGTTCTCTTCTACATCGCGAAGCATCTGATCCAGATTATCATCGTGCAACCTATCCGAATCCGAGCCACAATCGACATCAGCAGGCGGCATGTCATTCACTTCACCTGCGATGTCATCCGGGGGCATATCATTCACTTCACCGGCGATGTCATCCGGCGGCATATGATCATTCACTTCGTCATGACTGGTCCAACACGTATAATCCTTTTTGAAACCCCTCCGAATCAAGTGCGCTTCAATTTGCCCTCGGTTCTTAAACATCTTCAAATTCTCGCAGTCAGTACATGGACAGCACATATATTCCACCCCCTTATTCAACATATCCTCCTCGGCGGCTCTTATAAAAGCAGAAACGTCATTAATGTACTCTTCACTCACACGGCTCGCGGCATACATCCAACTTTGGTTCTACGTTACGTACATATATAACAACTTAGTATTAAAATCTAGAATAACTAATTATAACTACATATATACCGGCCACATTTATTATATTGAGACTTAATTTCCTAGCTCAATTCATATTACAAACACAATAGCTATTATATAACCAACAATTTTGCAAATTAATTAACCATCTTCAATAACCACTCATGGATTACTTACACCTAAATTGTAATGCAATTAAAAATAAATAAATTTCATTACTAACCATATCTACAGCAACCAGGAAAGTCTGAATCTTAATTCAAAGCTCAATCTCTGCCTCTTCCCACCAAATTAACTGGCCTGAAATCGCTCTAGCTTCCTCCCGAGTGAAAAAGTGCGCAGCAGTGGCTAGATCTGGATCGAAATGAAGACGATGCGGTCTGAGCAGCGCAATAAATGCCTTAGTAATTTATTATCACAGACGGTTTTTTTATAAAAAACCGTCTGTGATAAGCTTCATACCAGAACGCTTCGCGCGTGTTTCGATGCCAGAACGCTTCGTGTTTCGATCGTCTAATTAACGTCTCTCGATCATTATACGAAGCGTCTATATCATTCATGTTTGGGTATGCGAACCGTTTGTGCTAAAGGTTAAATATGCGCTCCTAATCCAGGTCTCTAGCTAGCTTCTACGTACGTACAATACAATATACAATTAATACAACATGGCTTCTACTACTGTTCTTGTGATCATCTCCTTTCTCTCATCTGTTCATCACGAATTGTTCGGCCGGAACCTTACACAGACGGCCAGCAATTTGCATCTGGAGCAGCTTCTCCGCACCCGCCTTGCTCTCCTTCCCCGACTTTCTTGCACCCGTCAGCTTGACCTGATCCTCCGCCGTCGACGGAGGCGTCTCGCTGCCGCTCAAGAAAGGGAAACAGCTCTCACCCTGGTTCTTCTCCACAATGTGCGCAATGCGGAAGAAGCTCTACACGCATTGCAGAGACTGATGGATAGCCTTGCCGATCAAGCAGAAACGGCAGATTCTGAGGAATCTTTTCATGCTATCCTGTACGACATTATGGATGCTGCTGATCATTTGCCCAGGCTGCACGAGGAAGTGCTGAGGACAAGGGCAATCTTAACGGCGTTCGAGAATTTAGCGGCTGATCCTCCAAGTCCCCAAGTTGAAGAAGAAGCTTACGAAGCCCAAAAGAATACAATCTGGGAAACTCTTTACCTGTGCGACTTTTGTAATAAATTTGCCTCTAATTGAAATTAATAAATTTGCCTTTAATTTGTGACCTCTTGTCTCAGTAGTTCTGTAGTTAAGTTATTAGAAGCAATGTGTACTTATATATTAACCTCTGATCTAGAATATGACAGACAAAGGGACATCACAGCCGGTTCTTGTGAAAAACCGTCTGTGAACATTCCCAGACGGTTCTTAACAACAACCGGCTGTGATAGTCGACACAACACAGACGGTTTTTAATAAAAAACCGTTTGTGATATTCCAGTATCACAGACGGTTCAGCAGTAAGAACCGTCTGTGATACTCCTTTTTCCCGCCACAAATACCACAGACGGCCTTCAAATTAAAACCGTCTGTAATAGTTTACATTACAGACGGTTTCACAAAACCGTCTGTGATTTGCCGTCTACTATTAGCCTTTCTGTAGTAGTGGATGTCCACTCCTACAATCCATCTTTTTCCTTCTTAAATGCAAGGCAATTTTATTACAAAAGTGGAAAAAAAGACATTCCTATATTCTTCGTGAGCAGCCGACATAGCTGACTTCTTCGGTGAACGACTATCCATCTGCTTCTTCCCACTCCTTTTCTTCATCTCTGATCTCTGGATGACGTACGCCAGTAGCGATGATTCAGAATATCCCGGATACCTCACCGGTGATTTCCTCTGGTGAGCCGCCGACGGACTCAGGAGGAGAAGCTCGTGGAAGCTTCACGGTGCGTTGTTTTAACATGCATGTGTTCGTCTTAGTCCGTGCTATGGCATCTTTGTAATTTTCTTTACATCTGAGGGCAAAGATGTACTCTATGGGTGTTCGTACTGTTTTATCTTGGTAATATAAGTCAGGGGTGCCGCTCTAGTGGCCTTTAGTTTTACCTTCAAAAAAAGTTGAAGAAGAAAGGCAATGAAAGGATTAGGCTTTTTGATTAAGCACCGATGGGGTCGGCATAATATGTCGAAGGTTTTTCACTGAAAATAAATAATATTAAGCTATTTTGAAAATATGGTTATTCATATTAATTGTATGTTTCTCTAAGCAAAAAACCAAAAACAAAAATTAGTATAAACAGACCTGAATATGCAAAAATGAAAAGCCTGCCTCTGCCTGGCTGCTTGTGCTTGCAACTAGAGATGGCAATGGGTACCCGATACCCGAATACCCGACGGGTTTTACCCGATAAAGAGACGGGTATGGAAAATTTTATGTACCCATGGGTACGTTATTGGGCGAAATCCTCTACCCGCCGGGTAGGCGGGTGCGGGTGTGGGTATATACTACCCTTACCCGCCTACCCGCGGGTAATGAATACCCGCATTAGACAACTAGACATCCCACTCAAATGTTAATTTTATTATCTACTTGTTGTTGATTGTTTATTTGTTTGTCATATGTTGATATGGTCATGTCAAGTATGTTTATGTGATGTACTAATTTTGATTATTAGACGCTTTTGTGCTTGGCATGTATGATTAATGAATGTCTAAATTAATGATATTCTTATGTGTTGAACCGGGTATGCTTGCGGGTACGGGTATGGGTAAATTTTCCTACCCGCGTGCGGATACGGGTAACCCGACGGGTAAATTTACACCTAGCAGGTACGGGTATGGAATGGCAATACCCGATGGGTATTTACCCGTTGCCATCTCTACTTGCAACCCTCAGTCACCCAACGTGCAGGTCCGTAGCAGCTTTTCAGCAAGCCATGGGATCAAGGCTCAAAGGCTCCCCAAGAGATCATCTTTATCATCATCATATTCTAAAAACCAATGGGCACATACGGTTTAGACGCTGAGAGAGAGAGAGAGTTGTGGACGACCCTGATTACAATCAAACCACATTCATTAGCAATTAGGTGTTATCTGGAATCTATTTAAACTTTAAAAAGATAAGAAAGAGTTCTGAACCAAGAAAAGACATTTCATTAAGATATATACTAGTGAAATTTGTACTTTTGGTTTCCAAAAAAATAATTGTGCTGTGAAATATTAGGAGTCAATGCAGCGTAGTAGACTACGCTGCACAAAGCAATCTAGCTACCTAGTCAAAGGTCGTTAGGATCGCAATCTATACCGTACGACCATTCCGATCTAGTCCGAAGCACGTAAGATCGTAATCGGCATGTATTATATATGCATAATCAATAGTGGCTTAGGCCTTACAATCCTTAGAATCGTCGTTTTGGAAGTACGGTTCTATCATAATCCTAATACTAGGGTCCAAATCCTACCAATATGAAAGTGTAATCCTAGCAGCCTCGCACAGTCGTGTTGGCCTAGAGAGGAACCATATGTACGGTGGCCAAAAACACACAAACACCTCTACTCAACTCAAGACACACAGAAGTTTTCCTGCGTCAATTCGGTACAGCTTTTCTATTTTCTCATTGTATTTATAGATACATATTACAGGTACACAGGCTAACAAAGTGCCCGACTCTTATGACACAATCTCCACGACTCGCACTACCCGAACGACTCGTCCCACTAGCCACCACACACAGCTTAGTGGACACGACCGGTTACGTATAGACTAACTGCTACCTGGTCCGGTCTACAACTTCACACAGACTTAACGTTCTTCGGGTTCTCCCTCGAGTCCTTCAACCATGTCTTGTCGACTACGATGCCTCGATCATACCTCATGACCACGACTATTTTGACCATAGTGCCTTCAACCACGGTGCCTTCGATCGATTCACCGACCACGACTTGTCGACCAGCATGTCCAGTAGTAACGCTCACACAGACGGTACTACTGGTCTTTGAGCACGACCAGGATACTGTAGCTTATAAGTACTGACCATCGACTACTATATAGCTACGACCACTATGTAGCTACGACCACTGTAGCACGACTACTATGCTACGACCACTATCGATCCATGACTACTGCTATAGTACTCCTTCGAGTACCGACTGCTACAATACTCCACATGTACCAACTGCATCTACGACTTACGACTACGACCCGTCTTTGACTCCAGAGTCTCCGACTATTCTCTGACTCCGGGTCTTCGACTTATACTCGACACATGACTACACAATACTCAAACACACCCAGTACACGATACGACCACTCAGTACTCAAACACGAGTACTCGACACATGACTACAGTACTCAAACACACGAGTACTTGAGACCGACCACACTAACAATAATACAACAAGATTAGTTCCAACAATCACTCCCTAATCTTGTTGCTATTATTCTTGAGTACCTCCTTACCGGACTTCAGAGCAGCGCCAATTCGTCATCGGCAGTAGCCGTAATGAGATGCACCTCCTCCTTCGGCTTACGATACTCGCTGGCAAAGTGCCCTCGTTTGCCACAGTTGTAGCACTTCACCTTCTTCTTGCTGGACCTCTGCTCACTGGTTTGCGAGTCGTTGTCGTCATCACCGTCCTGGTCGTCTCTACAACCACTTCCATCCTTGAGGCGATCACTGCCACGATCACGGTTCTTCCTCATGCCGCCGCCTGATCCTTTCCTTTCTTTTTGTTGAGGGTCTCCCGTTGCATGTGCGTGAGCAATAAACGCTCGCTCTGTTTTGCGTTGCCGAGACTGACTCCGACGCGCTCATCATAGGCTTTGTACCATCCGACGAGGTCTTCGACTGTGAGGGTCTTCAAGTCCACACATTGCTCGATGGCTGTGATGTGTTGCATGTAGCGCACTGAGGCACCCAAAGAAACCTACAAACAACATCAATCTCATCTACCGTGGTGTCGTCCAACACCCGGATGCTGGTGATGACCGACGTCACCCGACCGACGAAGTCTTTGACGGACTCCCTTTCCTCCATCTTCAGGCCCTCAAAGTCTCTCTTGAGAGGCTGCAGCTTAGCTTCGCGCATGCGCTCGTGCCCTATGTGCACCGTCTTGATTGCCTCCTATGCTGACTTGGCCATATCCTTCCCGATGAGGGAAGACATGATCTTCTTTGGCATTGACTGGTAGATGGCATATAGCACCATCGGATCCTTCTAGTACTCGGCGGCACCTGGTTCGATTGCTTCCCACACGCTCTACGCTGAAGAGCCACCCGCATTTTCATCACCCAGATAGTGTAGTTCGTCCGGGTAAGCTACGGGTACAACAACGTCACCACGCTCTCCCTCTTCACAACTACCTGCGAGCTGGAGGCGAACGAATCACCTCGATGCAGGTTGCAAACCGCTGACGGAGACATATTCCTTCCTTTTCTCGGCATCTTATCAGCTCACGGGAATCATTGAGTCTACTTCTCTGACACACAGGAATATCCTGACTCTGATACCAATTGTTGGCCCAGGGACAGAACCAGATGCACACACACACGGTGGTCGAAAACACACGAATACCTCTACTCAACTCAAGACACACAGGAGTTTTGTTGCGTCAATCCGATAAAGATCTTCCATTTTCTCATCGTATTTATAGACACAGGTTACAGGTACACGAGCTAATAAAGTGCCCAACTCTTCTGGCACGATCTCCACGACACGCACTACCCAAACGACTCGTCCCACCACCACCGCACACAGGTTAGTGGACACGACTGGTTACGTGCAGACTAACTGCTACCTGGTCCGGTCTACGACTACACATAGACCTGACCTTCTTCGGGTTCTCCCTCGAGTCCTTCTTCGACCATGTCTTGTCGACTACGGTGCCTCGACTATGCCTCACGACCACAGCTGTTTCGACCACAGTGCCTTCAAGCACGGTGCCTTCGACTGCTTCACCGATCACGGCTTGTCGACCATATCTTCGACCACGGCTTTATCGATCACTTCACCGACCACGGCTTGTCGACCAATATGTCCTGTAGTACCACTCACACAGACGGTACTATCGGTCTTCGAACACGACCAGGATACTATAGCTTATGAGTATTGACCATCGATCACTGTATAGCTACGACCACTGTAGCACGACTACTGTGCTACGACCACTGTCCTCTGAGTACCGACTGTAGCTATGACTTACGACTGTGACCGGTCTCCGACTCCAGAGTCTTCAACTGTTCTCCGACTCCTGGTCTTTGACTTATACTTGACACACGACTACACAATACTCGAATATACCGAGTACTCGATAGACCACTCAGTACTTGAATATATGAGTACTCGACAGACAATTACATTACTCGAACACATGAATACTCGACACCGATCATACTAACAATAACATAATAAGATTAATTCCAACAAGTTGCACCTAGAAATGACTAGGCTGAAGCCACCACACGGTGGCATGTACATGGCTTCGCTATTGTGCTCATCTGGGATGGATGGTTACTTGGTTGGCTTGGAGCGAAATGAAACAGGGGAGATCGCTGTAGCTTGCTTGTTCCGTGGCGTTCCGATCGGTGTCCGGTGCACTGTGCAGTGTGCGAGCATTGCTGACTTGTGCGATGCACTGATGCAACGCACGGAACTGATAGATGCTCCTTTCGGCTGTCTGCCTCTTCCTGCCTTTGCCATCTTGGCTGGCTAATGGCTATGGCCTTTGTTCTTTTTAGTAAATAATGATTTTTATCTGTGCTTTTAAAGACGGCAGTGGATGAAAAAGATATTGACATAGATAGCGCATATAATTTTAGGCTTAAAAAATTATTTGAAAATTTTGTTTTAAGAAGCTATCTTGTTTATTCGATTTTCGAAGAAATCAAAAATCTAAAAGAATAGAGCCGCTGTGTGCTCTTCGGGTTGCAAATGTGTCCACATTATTTCTTACTATGGTAAATGGTGATCTACGTCAAGTACATGTCAGAACATAGGAAAGGAACAGACAAATCATGGCGTCAAGCTAGCCCAGAAAGTAGAATGGATTTTGTACATACCACTAGGACTACTTAAACTGCTTCGTCTATATACAAATGATAGCTATTCATATATATATACACCTGCATTTCACTCCCAACTGAACACTACTTTGATTCAATCCAAATGCCATATTCCTTGTCATCTCCCAACCCTACTTACTACCGCTTGATATTTCTCAGCTTACCTGCCTGTCAAGAAGATGGTTCATTCAGATCTCAGAATCAAAGCTGAGCTCCAATCAGATCATTTACTCTGATAAACAAAAAACGTTGCAGTCAGATGATGACATCGAGGGCAAAAGCAACTGCCAACACCATGGATCGAGCGGTTCACATCTGGAATTATTTGGGAGTTTGGCGCCCATGACTTGTGAGATGAGCGCTGGTGGTCGGCAGGACTTCACTCTCACAAGCAAAAAGCCCCCCTGTGTCCCCGTGCCATTGGAGGCAGCTCCCGGCCTTCATTCAAGTTGAGGGGACACTGACATTGACATGACCGAACATAGGCTTCATATATTCAGCATTTTGTGCACTTGTGTAGTCATATATTTGGGTTGGTTTGTGGAAGATTAATATGGATTGTGTAAGGGGTCAAAACTCAAAAGCATCATGAATGGGGATAAAATATAGGCTATAGATGATGGTACCATTGATAGTTTGATACTAGATCGAGCCATGGAGAAGGTTTCTAATATCGGTGCCTCCCCAAACGGCCCGGCTTTGGTGGTTCCCACTTGACAGGAAGTTTGGTGTCACCCAGCACAAAATTAAGGACACAGAGCAAATTTTACAGATCTTTTTTTAGGATTATAGTATTTCTTGTAAAACTCGTGTAAAATCCCACGTTCCAAACAAGCTCTGGATTTAATTCCAGCGTGAGTCAAATTTTAGTGTATTAGGCTCGGCGATTTTTAGGAGAAAACTGACTCCAATTATCTTGTTTGTGTGTTAGAAACGTCTTCTTGCATGATGACGTTGTCAAAGGAAATATGGTGCATGCTGAGGAAATGAAACAGATAACCTCGGAGAACTTGTCACTTGCGTATGCGATCGCTTTTTTTTTTTTGTTGCTAGCAATGCTTGGTCGATTAACCCCAGGACTGGTAATCGAAAAGTGATGATCGATAACATCGTTTTAGTTTCTCAAGTCTTGCTTCTGAGCCGGGTTACTCGTACATAAGATTCTTTAGTATAGCTACTTTTGTGCATTAGGCTGCCTACTAACTTGAATAATGCCTATTGAGGGCTTGGTCGGCATTCCTTTTGGGACTATCTTCCGAAATATAGTACAAAATGAACATGTAGTATTCAGCTATCCGGGTGAAAAAGTAATGGTGGAGATGGTATGAATAAGAACACATCCGGTTGTTGTGAGAAATCGAAATACGAACCTCCACCAATAGATAAAAGTAGTGGAATTACCCGCGCAATCGCACGGATTGATTTCAAATACGAGTCTTTAATATACAAGTCGAATGTCTATAATTGAGAATATAATTGTATTTAGTATTCAATTATGATATGATTAACCTGCACCATTATAATCTAGCCTCACCAAAATAAACGGTACATGTCATTATCTTTTTCTCTCGATTAACATTAGAATTTCTAGGTTTTTTATGATTATTATGGAATTTGTTTGCCTTCAAAACAAGGAGGTGCCTTGAATTCCTTATTTGTTTCCATTTATAGACTCCCGAGTGAGAAACAACCATACTAGTTTTTTTTGCGACCAACACAACCGTGCAAGTTAGAGACTTACAGTGCCACGTAATACGATCACTTCCACATCATCCGATCTAACATCCTACGCTCCAGAAAGGTTGCTCATTTAAGCCAACATGCAGCTAATAATAATAGCATCAGTTGACAAAGAATTTTGTATGGTGTAGCTTGGGAGTATGGACGACCCCCACATAGAGGCTGCCCGTATAGCCGTCTGATTGTGCCTCGGGATTTATGGGACCATGGTCGGACAGTAACGAGAGGTACCTGTGTTGTATAGAAGATTGCTTCCCTAGCTGACCAGCACGGTTACTTGTATGTCTTCGATGTTGGAAACAAGGAGACGGATGGTCTTTCCCTCTCTTAGCACTAGCCACAATGGCGACTTTTTTGGCAGAAATGTCAGTATTTGATGAGCAATTAGTAAAAATGGTACTCATCGTATGGAATTTACAAAAATAACGTCTCCGTGGTCATGCGGATTAGCAAAAACCGCACGGCCACTATGCGGTGTAGGCAGCATCACACGACCACTGTGTGGTGCGCACTGCAGCAACACTGCAAAACTGTACTGCCACCATGTGCGGCACTATGGTAGTACTATAGCAATTTTTAGGAAAATCTATTTAAGTAAATTTTTGTAGAAATATTTAAATGTAGCAAATAAGCTCTAAATGTTATCATTTTTTGTGGATCCTCTTGATATAGTTTACTTACTTGTGTAATTTTTATATAATTTTATCAATTCTAAATTTTTCTCAAAAATTCACTTAATTATACTGATTGTAGAAATTTTTTAATATAGAAAATAAGATCCAAACATTATGAATTTTTCTAAAGGCACCTTACATAGTGGATTTGATTCCGTAATTTTTCTTGATTTTTACATGATCTGAAATAATCATTTTTACACAGTGGCTCCTACTCTAGTTTATTCACCACCATTCTTTGCAAGGTGACTATTTTAAAACATATAAAATTAAAAAAACACAATTGAATACACTATGTAAGGAGCCTTCAAAAAAATTAATAATGTTTGGATCTCATTTTCTATATTAAAATTTTTCTATAAGTAGTATAATTAAGTAAAATTTTAAAAAGAATTCAGAATGGATAAAATTATAAAAAAAATTATACAAGAAAGTACAAATGTTGGAAGGCTCCACAAAAAATTATAATTTTTGAGCTTATTTGCTATATTTAAAAATTCTTAAAATAAATTGTTCTTAAATAGATTTTTTGAAAATTGCTACAGTGCTACTACAGTGTCACCGCACTGTGGCCGTGCAGTGCTACAGTGTTACTATAGTGCCCGCCGCACGGTGACCGTATGATTTTGGCTAATTCGCATGGTCACCATGCAGCATCGCTTACATGCTGGCGGTCGGTCAGTGACCGTGCGGTGAAGGCCCTATTTTTGCAAATTCCTTGCGATAAGTATTATTTTTGCTAATCACACGTTAAATACTATCATTTTGGCCGAAGATTCCACACTGGCTTGGTAATCAACCTGAATTCAAAGCAGAGTTCCAATAAAAATTAACTTGAGTGTGTCCAGATCGGCTTCGGCTTTCAACTTCAGCTTAGAGAAGCTAGAAGCCGATCTAAACATCTCGGCTTCAATCTACTTCTAAAATCGGTTTCTCCAAACCGCTTCAAAAGCTGTTTTACAAATTTTGTTCCAAAAGTTACTTCTTCCAACTATTACTATTTCATTTTAGTCAAAAACTTCAGCAAAAAATCATCAGCCCGATCCGGCCGAGTAAAACACCCTTGATTTGATGCTTGCCTTCTCTCTCTAGAACATGATGGGTATTACTCCTTGATTTGTGACCCATGTCTAACTCTTGCAGCCTATCAATGCGCTTGCTTATACGTGCAAGAACACGATTGAAACATGGGCGATGACGCCAGAATTTTTTCTGTTTTAGCCTTTTTTTTGAAAAATATTCACATTTAGACCCCTGATAGTTTTAATTCCGTTTTTGGACCCAGGGGTCGGCGCCGTGACCCACGGCTCCAAGGTAATACGTCTCGGCGCCGTGATCCACGGCTCCGAGGTCCCAGGCCCGCAAATGCAGGCAGGTTATCTGGTGCAGTGGGCATAGTCCATGGACCTCGGCGCCGTGGATCACGGCGCCGAGACGTATTACCTCGGCGCCGTGGATCACGGCGCCGACCCTCTGGGTCCAAAAACGGAATTAAAACTATTAAAGGTCTAAATATGAATATTTTTTTTTAAAAAAGGTTAACATAGAAAAAATTCGGCGATGACGCAGCTTGTGTGAACTTCTGTCCGGCACGGAGAGATTTATTGGACGGAATGCAAGGTTTCTTTTCTTGCTGGTCTTTAATGCGTTCGTCGTCGGTCACAGTGCATCGACATGACCGCTCTCAAGTCTCTGAAATTTCTTCCCTGATGAAAGACGGAAGAAAGTCTACCCGTCACAGCCTGCACGAGTAAAGGTTTTGTTGGAGACTGAAGTTATTGCATCTGCAAACTTGATCGATCTTGATCTGAGGTCTGAACTCCTGTCTTCTTTTCTCAGCACTGGTTTAATGAATTGAGCTGCTCGATCCAGAGACGAAATCTTTCTATTACTCTAACTGCTGCTGTGTGTAAGAATGCTGGTTGCTTGCTTATGCCTCTTTTGGTACACGGGAAATCTCGTGGGAATCACTTGCAGAATTGTGTGTTCCAAACACAGCTCTATATTTGGCAAGGAGTAACAGAGTCTATGCGGCGGCACAAGGCTCGTTGTGCGTATCATGGTTTGATATTTTTGGCCTGTTAATACATATATTTAGTTAGTTATATCAATGTTTAACAATGAGGTAACTGAACAACAGTATCGTCACATAATTGCATTCGAAATGTCTTAAATCCTAACATTAACCAGACTAGCGGATTTGTCCTCGCAATTGCATGGCTAGATATTAAGATACTATTTTTTTTTGTTATACAACTCTAATTTCTATAATTAAAAATACAATCATATTTATTATATAGCGCTAATATCTATATATTACTAATATGCATCGTTATAATCTGGCCTACCACAATAAACGATGTAGATCATTCTCTTTTTGTTTGATTAATGAGAGAATTTATAGGATTTTTCTTTTTAGGATTATTTTGAGTTTTTCTTGTCCTCGAGACGAAGAAAGCAGATTGAATCTCACAAGGAGGCTGTGGCTTTGGCTTTTGACTTAAGATTTTTAAATTCTAGGTGTTTGCGAGAGACGGTACGAAGAGAGAAAAAGTCATATATGATTTTGACTGATATAATCTATACTGTAATCTATATACAAACCCTGTTTTAAAAAGGCATATCGTTTGAAAGTAAGTTACCGTAGTACATAGTCAAAAAGTCCAAAGCACAAGCCCTCCCGGACCCACCATTTTGTATTTACGTAGATAGATAGCCGCCAGTTAATTAGACTGCCTGTTGGCATCTCATCTTTCTTTATTTTTCCCTTTCTTTCTTTCCACTAGCTACACAAAACAAGTCTATTTTCCCTGCGCGATTTGTGTGAATCAGCTTGGTAAACTATATCCAAAGTTCCAAACCCTAAGTAGGTACCTACAATAAAGATCACAAGTGTGGTCCCTTGGGTCCCGTTGATACTGACTGAATTCTTCTTGATGTGTTCCAGCCCAGGCCTCCCTATTCAAATGCCACTGTGCATTGTGCAAACCACTATACACGGTGGTGCGGCCACTGGCCATGTTTCTTATGGAGTAACAGGGCATGTATTAGGATTGTCACTGTTGTGTACTTTCTCTCTCCCAAAGTGTGCCACCCTAAGTTCTGCACCCTGTTCATTACAGTACCAGTATATACATGTATGTACTCTGCCTTAAAATCAGGTGTTCCAGATTGATTGTTGTATGAGTTTTTTTACGGTCCTCGAAAACTTTTACGGCCGTCCATATTTGAAGATCGAATGGATGATGGTTGCATGGTACTTGGAGGTTCCTCATGAACCAGTACTAGCTTAAGCGAGATCGGTACCATCTACAAGTGGTATTCATGTCATCGTGTATTGCATATTTTCCAAACACGTGTTGCCCTCAATTCTTCCGCCGTTTCTTGGAATCCCTCTCCCGATTTGATTTTGGTCCTCCTCTTGCCACGCCTAATCGCTGGAACTCAAGAACATGACCGCGGACACCATAAGTTAGGCGTTTCAGACTTGTTCCTGTCTTCGCAACGGTGTTGTCGCTGCCGTCGCCGGCGGTGGCCGCCTACCGATTGTAATACTTAACTACTAAAAGTTATATTGTGAAATAGAAAAGAAAAGGCAACATGATCTTTTGCTTTTTCAAAGGATCTAAGAACCGATTAATTTTTGTCCTTGCTTAGTTGATTATCACCTCAATCCATACACGATAAAGCCATTTGCCAATAAGATTAGAGAGATTCACCATTCATCAACAATGGCATTGTTGGACCCAGATTTAGCCAATATAGAATCCTTTGTGAATACTACTGCACTATTCTCTGGATCAGTAAATAGTACTCAGAGATATATTACTGAATCATTTCATGCAGGACGTAAACCATATCATAATAATATTATAACATCAGAGTTCAAATAAACCGTATCGGGTCAAGTTTACAATAGAGCCGACTAGGTTAAATGATACATTACATAAAACGCGGAAGTATAGCGGAAACAAAAGCGGAAGGCACATCTCTCCTCAGGCAAGCAACTGCGGTGACATGTGTGTGACCAATATTAACCAAAGAATTAGATAATACTAGTGCAAGCAAGCATCAACTTAGTCGGCCAGACTGCGATGAGACCTAGACTACTAGAGTCTAATCTAATCTCCACCATCTTCTTCACCATCGGCTCCTGGAACATCGTAATATGTGTAGTTCCCTTGGTCCACAGACTCTGAGGGATTTTGAGAGCGAGGATAAGCACAAGCAATAGTGCTCTACGAGCCAACATATAGAATTCAAGATTTATACATGCAAGGTTTAGCAAGGGAAGATCGGGTTCGTTTATTTGCTAAAGGCAAATTTTACAAACTACAATAATTCGAAAACTCCTATGACTTAGCATTCTAACCAAACCATTAAAGAGAGTGAAAGTGTGCAATAGTTATAGCGGGGCAGGTTCTATCCACCTATTATATGGTTCCATTCACCATATGCTTAATTTTGATTACTAGGGTCATAGCCACCCAATTAACACCACTGGGTTACCTCCACCCTGGAAAAACCAAATTCAAGGTTACATCCACCCTACCAGTTTTCATCTCACCCACAAAGGTTTCAAAATAGAAACTAACTCGAGTAAGTTCTCATGCCCGCTCTTGACCATGAGCACGACTATTTAAACAGTTTATACTTTACAGAGACTATATGCTTTATGCACAAGAGATAATCAACTTGTTATGTTTCATATATTTCCTTGGACCTGTGAATCAAGAAGATTACCACAAGGCCATTACAATGCATCCCCCCATGTAAGCTACACTCGCTAATGTTTCATCTGAGAGTTGTTACGTCCACCACATCCAGACCCCCTCTTGTGCTACACAATGGCTTACACCAGCGACACGATCCATGTCCACGACGGCTTAAAACTAGCGACATAACTTATGGGTCACTCCAATGGTACAACTCGCATTGGTGGATACAAATTATTTAGCTAGGTCAACACTATTATAGACTTGTGGTTGTACTATTTTATATTAGGAGGTCATCACAGAATTAAGTCCTTAAGTTATCTGGGTGGTGCATACCACAAACACCATTTCTTGTGGTACATCCACACCATCCAGGATTTTGAGAAGCATAAAACCTAACTGAAAATACCAATCATTTCCTTCCAATAACTGCCCAAAACAAGTTTCATAATTGAAAGAAGATTGTTAGGGCAGTTAATGCTCTGGTACTTAAGCAAGACTAGCATGACGCTTAAGTACAGCCTAAAACTGGTAAAGTTACTAAATAATTATCTAGAGTGACAAGGATAATATGATTCAAGTGTCAAATGATGGTATAATAATACTACAATATCAAGTAGGCATGTACTATCTTAAGCTTCGCAAACATTTACATAACAATTAATAGCACGCAATTTGATAATTTAAATAAACATAATTTGCATAAGATGCAAGTTCAATATGGTTAAATAATTGACTCACCTGGCTCACAAACAGGTTGGTCTTGAAACTCTTGAGTTTGCTTGAACTAGGACTCGTCCGTGTCCTTGTACTCTACTTCGACGGTCATATTGGAAACCAAACAAACAAATGAGCAAGGCAATAAGTACCAAGAAAATTCAAATTAACTCTAAGCTGAACAAAACCACTGCCATTACATAGATCTTGAATTTAGAAAAATTAGCAATAAATTTCATCAAATTTGGAGCTAAGACAAGTGAGAAGGAGCTATCTAATGTTTAAATTTTGATTAAATCTAAAAATAAACAAAGAAGAGAGAAATTCTCTATCTAATAGGTGGGGTCCTCCAATTTTAAAAAAAATTTGAATTAATTTTCTATTAAAAAGGCTATAGAGGCTGACAGTTGGGTCCCATAGCAAAATAAATTAATTTCTATTTATTTCTTAAGAGGAAATGGTTCTGAGGCTAACATGTAGGAATGTTTTACTGTGCAAACAGTAGCTAGACCCACATGTGAGTGGTTCCCACTGATTCAATCGGTTTAAAAGAATTTTAAAAGCAGATAGGGCCCACATATTAGCGAGACAAGGTTCTAAATAAACGAGGAGGCCCCAACTAGCAGCGATGGATTAACTGAGAACTAAGCATGGTCATTAGACTAGTTAACGCATGGTTTAATCCTTAATTACAGTGCTACAGTTGTCTTTCTCCCGTTGAGCATGGCACAACTCGCCGACGGTGAGAGGGAGGGAGGGCGATGGCTAGAGGCAAAGGCCAAAATGGACTCCACAGCATGGCACACTGAAAGCATCTAGGCCCCTAAAATATTGGTTTTGGTAATTAATGACATTATGTGAACATGGGACTAACATGTGTGTTAAGTGTATGGAAGGATTAGTCTCAAAGGCAAAGTAAGAGGCTCACAAAATGATTTCATAAGATTCAAAGAGTTCCAAGACGACAAGGTAAATAGTTTAGGGCTCTTTTATTTTTTTTACCGGTCTTAGAAGAAAGGTTGGAAGATCGGATTATAGGTTAGACACCGTACTATTAAGAGGGATCATGGTTAAATGCTTGATCATATGCTTATGTGCCTTATGGATTAATTTAGGATCATGCATGCACTTAGAATTAAAATTGAATCAAAATTGTGCATTGTCAGAAATTTCGGAAGTACCGACGTTCAAAAAGCGGAACTTCCGATCAGCCGGAAGTACCGGAGTTAAACTCGCGGAACTTCCGATCGGCCGGAAACTCCGGCCTCCCGAGCGGAACTTTTTTCCAGAGAGCGACCGGAATCAAACTTAGTCTCTCGGAAATTGGAAGTACCGCCACTTGAACGGCAGAACTTCCGCAAGGTCGGAAGTTCCGGCAAATGTGAGCGGAACGTTTTTTTTTCAGAGAGCAACATTTTTCAAAACTTAAACTTATGGAGATCAGAAGTTCCGAGGCTATATTGGAACTTCCGGAAATCCGGAAGTATCGCACTTACAACGGCAAAAGTACCGCATTTAATGTCAACGGATACTTCTGACTCTCTGACATAGCCGTTCTGAGCACTCTGCAGAAATCCAGTAGTTCCGGCCCTAACACTGCGGAACTACCGATTTCCCTGAAATTTCAGGTTTTTTAATTGCAACGGCTAATTGAGATTGGTGGGGGTATAAATTCGACCCCACCAGCACAAGGACACATGGTTGAACCATTATTGAGCATCTTTAAGCTTAGAGCAACCTCTCACACCTCATTTCATCACTTGTGCATTCAATTGAGGTAGTTGAGCAATTTGAGCGAATTCAAGTGCATTTCATCTGTAGATTGATCCTTTGGCACTTGAGAGTGATCAAGCCCGCTGTGATTCATTACTCTTGATGTTTGCCGACACCTAGATAGCTTGGCGGGAGAGTTCGGTGATCTTCTCAGGAAGGTTGTGAGAAGGCCCGACAAGATTGTGAGGGTTTGGAGCTCGCCTACCCGGAGAGGGAAAGAGCTACCGCTAGTGATCGAGGTGATTTGACTCAATTCGTGGAGCCGGTCTGATTCGTTCAAGCTTACCTCAACGTGGACTAGGGGAGACCGGCAAGTCTCCGAACACCACGGTAAAAAGTGATTGTGTCATTTGTGATTTGCTCTCTTGTACTTCATTTACATTCAAGCAATTTATTTCATTAGAATCATTTGATTGATTGTGTGGTTAGAGTAGCAAACTTTGATCTAGACTAGAATTGTACTTGCTTTAAGGATAATTCATATTGTGCTAGTGATCACCTGAGCCATTTTAACTTGTCTTAGTTGCTACATTGCTTACTTGATTTAGGAAATAATTAAAGTTAAAATTATTAGCTTAAATTAGAAGAAATTTTTTAAACCGCCTATTCACCCCCTCTAGTCGCCTCCTCGATCTTACACACACACACTTCCAGGTGAGGCCTCATGGCCTAATTTGGAGCCTAGGGTGGTTGGTGGCGGTGGGAAACTGATCATGGCACTACGGCGGCCTAAGGCATTAGAAGCCAATTCCCCGCTACAAGAGATACTAGGGACTATGAGCTACCCAAAGTGGTGGCAGTGCTAGGGAGACTTATTGCGGGCTGTCGACGAAGGTTTGAAGTAGCGGTGAGGGGTCCAACACGGAGAACTCGTCAGAGTGGATGAAGGTGCTCGGCGTGGCTTGTGTTGTCCTCGAGATGCCCATGCAAAGCTCCAAGCATGGGCAATTAGATGGGGATGCGGGCTTTGTCATCGGAACTAATGATGGTGCTTCAGCCAGTAAGGAAGAAGAAAGCAATGGGTGGAGCACGGCGGCAATTGAGGGCAAGGAGTGGCAGCTAGGGGCATAAGGAAGTGGTCCATGGGCTTTAGAGCTATAGGGAGGGTGAGGTGGCCGTTGGATGCTTTGAAAGCCTACGCGGAGGCCAAGGAGGGCAACACCAGTGCACAGCGTGGCACAGGTTAGGAGGGGAGCTAGCATGCTGTAGGACCGAAATGGCGACAGAGCGGGGGTGAATGCCGATCTCTAAAAATCGCCCCCAACAAATATCTTCTTCTCCAATAGCTATGGGAGCTATGAAGGTAGAAGACAAGTACTTACAGGAAGAACAACAGCAGAGAAAACCAGATCCAGAAAGAATCAATCAAGAAAAACAAATTCAGCGCAAGTCTGGCTGCAAGCGGTAGTACCGCTGAGACGAGCGGTAGTACCTCTGAGCGGTAGTACCTCTCAAGGAGCGGTAGTACCTCTGAGCGGTAGTACCTCTCGAGGATCGGTAGTACCACACGAAGGTCGGACTTGTCCGAACGTTTTATCACTGCTGATCAGACTGGTCCGAACAAAACCGGTAGTACCTCTCGAGGAGCGGTAGTACCTCTGAGCGGTAGTACCTCTCGAGGAGCGGTAGTACCTCTCGAGAAAATCAGCAAACAAGATTTTTAGAAAAATGAGGAAATCGCAAGGATTCTTGGATTCTTGGCTTGGGAAACTTTGAGGAAAGCTAGAGAACACTCCCAGAAGAATAAGCCAAGAGCCAAATTCAAGAAAAACACTCCAAGAAACAAGAATTTCAGATTTGGGTAAAAATCCGAAATTTTTGCCCGAACTGAGACAAAAAAACAAATTACTCCCCAACCGTTGATCCTTTGGCTATGAAATTTTGAGGGTAGCTAATTAATAGCCTCTGGACTCTCCATACCAAATTTCAAGCCATCTCAACAAGGGAATCAAGAACAGCACCAAACCCTAGAAATGCAAAACATGAACAGGGGAGGCTCAAAACCAAAAACTGAAATTAAAAAGAAGTTTGCTCTTGGGAAACTTGATCAAATGATCTTGAGGCATCATCCCAACATAGAGCAACCCATTTTGGGCCTTCCCAGCAAGAAAGAACAAGAACCTCAAAAAGGTCAAAAATCAAGCCTAGAAACCATCGAAGGACAAAAACCACAGAGAGCCTGAGACTTGATCAAATTCAGCCAAAATCATCTCATATTGATAGAGAGGAAAGAAGATACATGATTGATACAAGAGGAATGATTACAAGATCCTCAACTCATCCTCTCCCTCTCCCTAGACCTCAAGAACACAACCCATACATGCTTAGGAAGGGAGAAGAACACTCTGTTCTATCTAGAACCCATCGAAGGGGACAGAGGGAGCACACTCTGCCTCTCCAACCACTCTCACCCACTAAAGCCTAAAGCCAAAACAAACTCCCAAAGCCTCTTTTGACTCTAGCAAACCCTAATTCTCCTCAAGTGCTCAAGTGGGCATGCAGCCCTCAATCCTATTTATAGCCTTGGCTAACGGGTCTCCGCCCCGTTACGCCTGCTAAATCCAACGGCGCCCGCTCCCGCTTGTGCAGCCTCGCGAATTTCCCGATTCGCCCCTCCTGCACCTTCCGGGAAGCTTCCGCGCTCCTTGCCTCGCACACCTCGCAACCACCTCGAGTCTACGTCGTCTTCGACACATCCCGACCGTTCTGACCTCAGCGCCACCTGCGCCTAGTCCGGTCCACGTGTCTCGCCACGACTCCACCCGATGTCCTGCAGTCACACAGACAAGAAAACACGTCAAATAGCACCGCTGGACACATAAAAGCGTAAATACCATCACACTTACCACAGACGAAGTCCAAACCTGTCGAAACATTAGAATATACATCCTAAGCCCAAATGACCAAGTTTGACCAAAGTCCGACCGAGCCCGATTGCGCCACGCAACGGCTCGACTCCGAACCACTCAAACCAAACTCGACTATCCTAAACCTTTGTCAATTACTCATCATTCACATGGAGTCACGACCACCTGGTCTCTCACATGCAATGCAGAGGGGGATAGTTAAGGCGCGGGTTGACGGTGGAAACAATGGCTACGCAGGATTTGTGGGCACGTGGGGTGGGAGCGCTTGAGCATGGTGTGGACATGACTAGTTTGAGTCACTACAGTGTGGTGCATGGGAAGGAGAGAGAGAGAGAGAGGAGTCCAGGTGTGGTGGGGCACTGTAGAGGAATAGAGGCACACTATGGAGGTGACACCAGGCATGGGCGTGGCAGAGGCGTGCCGAGCACAAGGGAAACATGGCAAGCGATGCAGATGGCATGCACGATGCGGTCAGCGTGTGCGCCAGGTGAGGACAGCGCGGCCTGGGGTGGCTTGGGCCAGGCCGAGGCTTTTTAGGCTAGGCCAAGGCCATTGGGCTAAGGGGGTAGGAGGGGATGGGTTGGGCTAGGCCTAGGGAGATTTTGAAATTTCAAAATTTTGAAGTTCGAGCAAAAATTGAGAAGCACATTTGAAATCAAAATCCAATTTAAAATTTCCCTCAAAACATTTTTACATTCCCAAAATTGGGATGTTACAGGCACAAGCCACAAAAAATTAGTCATTGATCTCAATAGAAATGGAGATTATGATTGTTGTTCTTCTTGTTGGAGTGGCCAAGCCAATCTAATTGGATGGGGAGTGGAAAGAGTTGTTTAATAAGCACATAGAACAAGGAGTAGTTTAATTTGACACACGTGCTTAGTGTGAAAAATATTGCCCAATTTTATGCTTAAGTAATTAGGGATAAGATGTATATGGTACCCTTTTTTATGTTAAGAGGTACCAGTACTTAGTGGTACCTACTCAAGGACCATAAAATCTATCGTATTACCTATGCTATAGTGCCCGACTGGCTCTACTGCAGCACCATACAGTACATGCATACAACTGTCGGCAATAAGACGCTAAGTTGTCAATAGTTCCAGGACACCGGGAAGGTGTTAGCATTTGATTCTTGATCCGATGAATGTGGCATGGGAGCCATCGTGTGTTACTGTATCAACAAAAATTTGCACTCCAAAACCGCTTGTTAAGTTGGACCATGTTGTATATCATCCAGTTCTAAGACCCGATTATATGTGAATATTTTACCTAAAAAAAGCCTGTTAAGGGCTGCCTACTCACAAGGCATATTAGCTAGTTTAGTTCTATATTGCTTATCGAACTATAATGAGGGACCTTCTCCATCTATATAAAGGGGGCAAGGGGCTCTCATTGTATACACAAGCCTACGGGTAGAAAAATCAATAAAGAGAGAAGAATGGGACTGCATCTTCATGTTTTCGTCTACTTTAATTCTTGTTTGTGAGTTAAGAGTTCCGTTCATTGCCAACGTGACCACGAATATACAATATGTTATCATGATAACGCTCTAAAACTAAGGCTTTCCGGTACGTTGCCTTGATCTAAGTTTTCAATTCTAGCGATAATGTTTCAATTTAGTATATTAATTCTACTATTCATTGTTGCCATCCCACCGGTCGATTGGGCACACACCTCTGCGCGACCGCACCATCCATTGGCCATCCAACCGTACTCCTCCGCGTACATGCTGGCGTGCTGTTGCCACCACTGACTGTGTGCCACCTCTGCAGCATGCCCATGCCTCCGGCTAACTAGGCTAACTAGCCAAGTGCTTGCACTGCCAGGCTATGCCCTAGATTGGATCAGGTTTGTCTCCGTGTACCTTCGCTGATCGTTGCCGACAAGCAGACAGGCTGACCGGCCATGTGCCTCCGCGTACATGCTATCAGCAACCACCACCTAGGCAACGGTCATACGCCTCTACGTACGCACCGCTGCCATGATGAGAGCATGGGCGCCACCTCTGTGATACACCATCGTTGGACAAATCTCGCCATCCCACGGGTCAGGGAATCTCGTCCATGCCGTACCACCGACCGAGATCGGGCTCGCTGTCACTCACCCCCGTGCGTGTCATCGAGCTCCATTGGGGGCAAGGACCTCGCCATTGGGCGAGGTATGCCAAGCACCCCCTCTGTGTTGCATGCCATCAGATGATTCGATGCCTCTGTGTTGTGGCCTCCATTGCCGCCATGCTCCGTATTTGCCATCACCTTCACGCCAGCTCGTTAGAGAACAAGAGGACATGGCAACCTTGGCACCTTCACACCATGGACGTCATCATTCGTCTCCGTGGCAACATCAGGTCGAGGCCTTCTCCACACCGTACCACCTTCGTGCATGCATGTGGGTGAGAGTAGGGGCTCCGGCTCTATTCCCATTGAGGACGGAGTGGAGATCGTTGCCACTGACAACATAGTCCATGGTAAGGATGAGGTTTGGCACTGGGTGTGCATTGCCACTGCATCGGCCTGGGACCGAGCAAGTGTATGGGCCACTACATCGGTCTGGGACTAAGCAGGCGTGTGGGCCACTGCAGGACACCGCCACTACCACCTAGTGTAGGATCAAGGATAACCGACTAGAGGGGAAAATAGGAGGTTTTTAAATTCTTTTGGCTAAATCATAATTTTAGCAAGTATAAACTTAATTAAAATTGTTTTGCAAAATCACGGTCTAAATTCTCTATGTTTCACTAAGGCATTACAACTCTAAGTCTATACTAGATACAATTCTAGCTACACAAGATAATTCAATAATTGCTAGAACTATAAATGTGGAAAGTAAAGACAAGAAAGATAAACTACAATGAAGACAAGTGATGTTTTCCCGTGATCTTAATGTAGGACCCAGATTTTACAATCCAGAATCCTCTATGATTCCACCACACTATTTCTTGGATCAGTAGATAGTGCTCACAGATTACAGTTCTGAACATCAAAGTACATATCATGCGGAAGCGTAAATAGAATAGTAGACTTACTCATAGGCTGATTAGGCTGAAATCAATAAGATGCAGCAGCGGAACGAAGCACACAGGTGGGACCCTTAGGACAAGCCCACAGGCAGCCGACTGGGGGTTCGCGACCTAGCCTTTGACATCTTCATCTTCTTCTCCATCATGACCATGAGTGTTGCTGAAGCGTAGTGATCTGATTCCTGATTCTGGATTTGTTATGAGAGCGAGTGTGAGCACAAACCACCGTGCTCCGCGAGCTAATACACAGGATGCAAATAAAATAGTATGCATGGCTTGTCAAAGGAGAGGCTCAGGTTATTTTATTTGCCATAAACTGGTTTTAGTAGCATTATTATTATTTAATCATAGTGATATTGTTGCAGCCTAAACTCCACACAACAATTGCCATAATTGACTTAATCCACCAAAAATACATTTTCTTTATTGATTGCTTTCTAAGACTCCAAACAGTGGGTGACATCATTTAATTAATCCACCGATCATACACTTTTTATATTGAGTGTTGTCTAAAACTCCAAACAATCCAATCTTTTTGTTGCTAATCACCAACTCTTCATTTCTAAATTCTAATGATCATTCAACATAATTGCTTTTAAATCCACCGAAATCATTCGTATCAGGATTTTCTAACAATTCAATCATTTCTATTATTGATCCAAAACCATAATTTACTCTTCCAATAATCAACCTTATTTTTCATTATCTATCTCTAACTAATTCACTAGTATACCTCCACCAAGAATATCATTGATCAAGTTTACGATTCACTAGTATACTTCCACCAAGAATATCATTGCTCAAGATTATACTCCAATAGTTGTTATCATACCTCCAAATTCCCATAAATTCAATTGATTCAAATTCCAACAACCTAGTAATTGATCAAATTCTATTAATCCCAACATTTCCAACATCTCCCAAGAATTTATATTAGTTATCAGTGTCGTAATCCAGCAATTACCTTTGCACTCCCTAATTCTCCAAAAATCATTTAAATCATCTATCTAGCTTATATATTCATTTAGGCTCCACCAATTTATTTCTCCCAGAAATCCACACTATTGTTTTCTTTTTATGATTGACATGAATCCACCAACATCTTAATGTGTTTACCACAACAGCCATCTTCTTTTCTTATGACTCTATTTGATCTTCCTGACATTTTGTTTTGTGAGAAGTATTATCATTATTTTAAAAAATATAATACATAGAAATTTCCTGAAACCTAGCAATTTTGAACAAAAACATAATATGTAAGAGAATGCAATAATAATAGCGATCCAGATTCCATCCACCGTTACATGTCTCTGCACCATATGCTAGACCTTCAGCATTATAGCTGCTTACATTATCACTGGGACGACACCTAGGGCAACACAAATCAGGGCTTTTCACTGCTCTCCACTTTTCCAATTCCACCCACAAAGTTTTTTTGAAATAGAACTATATCTGGTTAAGTTTCCATGTCCGCCCTTGACCGTGGGCATGGCTATTCGAATAGTTTTGACTCTACAGAGTTTGCACACTTTACCCACAAGAGACAGTTCACTCATTGCCCCCACACGATTCCTCAGCCGTGCGGTTGAGCAAACCATCACAGTAACCGTTCGAAGTACCTCGCCCCTTCCATCATCTCACCCCTATGAGCTTGGCCGGCCAGCTTGCGGCGGGTCTCATAGATTGTGCGGGATGTTCCCCTCCTGTGCACATAGCAGCTGACTACCCACACTGCTAGCACGCCGCAGAAGAACTTCACCCTCTGCGGGTGCCCCATTCAAGCCATCACACAGACCATCACTTGCACTACCTCACCTCCTCCACCGATGATGATGACTTTCAGGGTCCGGTAAATTTACTAGGCCAAGTTGTACTTTACAGACTTGTGGTTGTACTTGTTTTACATAGGAGGTCATGACAAGACTCAGTTCTTAGGGTTATCCAGGCGGTTCTACCACTAACCACACTCTCGTGCACCGCTGCACCATACCCCCGAACCATCCGCCCAGATAGATAAGCAATTTTGAGGTTTTGAGAGCATAAAATAATCATATCAAACATACCAGTCATTACCACCATGACTTCCCAAACCAGTTTCTCATGATTAAAAATTGATGCTTGGGCATTTTAGTGCTCCCGAATGTCTAAGCAATAGTAAGCATGGCATATAATTACGGACTTATTTTTGAAAGGTTACCATTATAATTTTGCTAGGGTAACAAGGTTCACATATTCAAATATTCCAGTGGAGGTGTAATATTAATCAAGTTAAATAGTGGGCATATAACTATAATCTTAAATTAAATGTGTATTTGCATATAAAATAACAGCATGCAATTTGATAATTTAAACAAAAGTAATTTGAAGAAAATATAGGTTCAACATGATCAAAGTATTGACTTGCCTTGCGCAGTTTACCGCGGTCTTGAGCTCACTCAAAGCTGTCTCATGCGATGGTCCTTTAGTCCCTGGTCTTCGTCTTTACTTCGATCTTGCTCTCGCTTAACCCTTAGAATCTTCAGGACTCCAGTTTCTAATTACACGCTAAACGACTGAATACAAGTAAAAGCAAACAACTCAAAAGACCCAAATAAATCCGAATAAACTCAATTTTGCTTTATTATGAGTTAATGGATGATTTGGGTGATTTGAGGCAAGATCGAGGGTAGAATATGATGACTCGATCTTTTTATTAATAACTTCTTTTATTATTTTTATATTTATCAAGGAAGTTCCATGAGCCACGCTAGACCTATGGGTAGATGTAAGACTGTAGTGGGGTGTAGGGTATTACCTTGTCTAGTGTTAGCTTTTAAGAGTTAGGGCATGAGTTATATACACGATGTATATGATTTCTGGTTTGTCGAATTAATCTTATAGCTTATATTTTTAGCAATTCGAGATGTATTATTTTAAGTTGTGCTAATATTACCTTGTTCACTAAAATGCAAGGTGGTAAGATTATTTTAATTACCGATGACGTAGGGATTTTAGTAGATACGCCAACATGAATTTTAATTAAAGAGGCTCTTCGGATTAGGTATCGTAGATATTCTGCGTATATTTTAATTATTATTATAGTGTTGACATTATTGTTATTGTTATTTAAGTTTATTTATCTAGGACCGAGCATGCTATACCAGGTTATACTTTACTATCAATATTCAACTAAATCTACGGTTGAGATTTATTTGTCGATGACACACTAGTGATGACTACTATTCACATCACTACATTAGGTAGATTACTTTTAACATTTGATGACCTAGGGGTTACTTTATTATAGTTGCCACATAAATATATATATCTTTCTAACAAGATATTTCTACTTAAAGGCGCCTTTTTGATTAAAGGTTGTTATCAATTTATGTATCTTTAGTTGTTATTTAGTGCAAATTAAGTCTTAAGGAAAAAGATTGTATATATATACATTTAGGTGATAGCCTGGCTTGCTATTTGATTAAATTTACCGTTGGTATTTATTTGATGGTGGCATGTTAAAGGTTGGAGCACATGTTTTAGTTATTATTAAGGGTAATCTTTAATTTAAATCCTTATTTTTATAGTCAAACATAGTATCAAATTTATTTTCCTTAACTTTAACTTGGATGTTTTTATTAAATTTAGAACCATGTTTTATTAATGTCTTTACTTAATATTTAGATTAAGATAAATAATAAAGGCACATTAATTATGCATGTATGGTAACTAACCAAATATTAAATCTCCAATAATTTCATTTACATCCTAATAAAATTTTATTAGTTTTTCTAAGTTATTCTATAATTTTTCCTGGTTTTTCTTACTTGAATTGGATTAAAGAAAATCAAGATAAAAGAAGAAAAAGAGGTGCGGCTTACGGGAGTCGAACTCGGGACCTCAGGGGAGTGCGCTACGCATCAGGCGCTGGTGACCAACTGGGCGGCGGCCCACTTGCATTTTGAAGGGGGAGACAAATCAGAAGAAGCAGCCATGGCTTGGGGCAAAACAGGGGAGCTCAGGGCGGTGCACGGGCCGAGCGGCGTCGCTGGCGAGGAGCGGCCGGGGAGTCGGTGGCGACAACCAAAATGGATACCCGTGGAGGGGAGGAAGCCCCTGGAGGTGGAGGCTCTGGGCAGGAGGTGCTGTGGCGGGCCGGCGGTGAGCACGGGCGGCAGCGCTAGATGGCTCCCGTGGAGGGCTCGCCGGAGGGGAGGTGAGCAGGTGGCGGTGGCTGGCGTAGCTTCAGGGTGTTGAGGCCGAGCTCTGGGCACAAGGAATTGAAGTGGAGCGTCGTGAGGCTTGAACGACGCTAGCGGTGGTGACGACAGCCGGTTTTGGGGAAGACGGCCATGCGACGAGCTCTGGTGGATGGTTTTTCAATTAAGCTATAGGAGGTGGACTAGATGCTTGAGAGCATAGATTGATGCGCTTGAATTGAAGGGGGAGGCACCGGGGTGCCGGCATAGCGAGGAGGCAACGGCGGCGGCTCACAGGCGTGAGGTGCTCGAGCCCGTGCTGAGCAAGGGAGGAAGGGGGAGGAAAGCTAGAGGAAAGCAAAGGGGCAGCATGGCTCTTATAGCCGTGGAGGGAGGCTGTGGACCTGCGGTAGCCAATGACCGGGGCACAGGGTGTGGGATGGCGATGGCGACATGGGCGCGAGGCAACGGGCGACGCGCGGTCGTGTAGAGGCGCAGCAGGGCATGGGCGCGGCGTGCGGGCATAGGTGTGATGCGAGCTCCATGGGGGTGGCGACGTGCGCGACGCGATGGAGACGGGTCGTGCGGTGACGCGGAAACAGGGAGGGCAGGATTGCCGTGACACAAGTGAAGAGGACGGGGGTAGGCGCACGGCGAGCAGCGCAGGAGAAGGAAGAAAAGTAAAAGAAGAAAGAAGGGGAGGGGCTCGCGGGCAGAGGGGAAACAGGAGGGAGGAGGAGGCCGGGGCAGGAGCTGGGGCCCACATGCAGAGGAAAGAAGGGGAGAGGGGGAAGAGAAGAAGGGGGCCCGCGGTCAGAGAGGAGGGGAAATGAGGGAGAGGGAAGAGAGAAAAGGAGAGGAAAAAGAGAGAGAGAGCCCACATGCAATGACAGGAGGAGAAATGAAGAAGAAAAGAAAAGAAAATGCTGAAGCTATATTTGAAATTTTAGATTTAAGTTTTGAATTGGCATTAGGGTTTGCTGATTTCAATTTTTGGATTTTGGGTTGATATTTGAATTAAAAGGGTGAGATTTTTTGTTTAATTATTTAGGGATATATTCTAATATTCTTTTTGGGTTCATTTTATTAACCTGAATTTGAATTCAATATTTTGGCATTTTTTATTTCATGATCTGTAAAGTCACTTTTTATTTTCATTACTTACATGATCATCATTTGCATTTCAGATTCTTCTTGGTTATTGATTCGCACACTACAAAACTCAAAAAGATTCCACTAAATATTCAAAAGAAATTTGTAGACCAGTAATTTGCAAGAAAAGTTTTTAAAACTTCCATATTTTTGAACACTTGAAATTTAGGATGTTACACTTAAAGACTTGCCGGTCTTTCCCAATCCATGTTGAGGTTAACCCAAATAGATTAGACCGGCTTCACAAATTAAGCCTAACCACCTCAAGTCTACTAGGGTTACTCTTCCTCCACTCCGGAGATGGTGAGCACCACACCACTCACAAACATGTCAGGTCTCTTCACAAGCTTCTTTGAAGAGATCACCATGTAAACTCCTTGAAGCCATCTAGGTATCAGCAACCACCAAGAGTAACAAGCCATGATGCTTGCTTGAAGGTTTTCCAAATGCCACAAAGATCAACTAATGATGTAATGCACTTCAATGCTCTCAACAACCTCAAAATGTGAAAATAGACTAAATGAGTTGAAGATAGTGTAGCAAAGGCTCAAGGGTATTCAATGAAGTCCAAGAAGAGTCCCTTGATGCCATGGGGAGATATTTATAGCCTGCACCCACCAGGATGACCGTCAGGGTCAAAATCCCCAAAATCATGAAATACGGTACTACCACCATGTAGTGGTCGATACTACCGTACCGACTATTGAATGGCTAGTTAAGGTTCATTAAATGCACAAAAACTAGTTGTTACTTCAAATATCAGTAGTACCATACTCACAGTGCTCGGTAGTACCACGCCTCAGTTGTGATAGTACCGATTTCCAAAGGAGATAAAATACTCCAAAATGCACCTCTTGAAAATTTGCTACCACCAACTAAAGTCTAGTCATACCGCAACTCGGTAGTACTACTCTCATCGTGTAGCCATACTGCCCTGCGGTACTACTGTTCTACACAAGCAATAGTATCCAGGGAATGGCTAAAAAACACCACTCTAGAAATAAGGTACCAGCATGCAACTGCTGATAGTACCAATGCAGTGGTACTACTATTCAAAAGCCTATGGTTGTATTGGTTTATATGGAAATTTCGGAGAGGGTTCCAAATGAAGTTACAAGTACCTGCATGAACCATATTTGATCAAAGTGGCACAAGGTAAACTTCAAGCTACTAGCCATGACCCCTTTTTATAGTATGACATCTATCATATAAATCCAGTCTTTTCAACCAAGCACCGAGACGAGTAAAAACTATAAAGAGGTCCTCAGACCACAATATACCTATACCTTGAGCCATATCTTGATTCTATCATTTTTTTATCATCTTTGCATGCCTTTTCCATGATGTCATCAAAATCTAAGATTAAACCTTTCAAACATCTGAATAAATAAGTTAGTCCTTTTAATCATTGTCATTATTAAGTACCAAGATCATTTTTAGAGGCCTAGATGCTTCAATCTCTCCTTTTTTTGTAATTGATGACAATCTAGACAATATAAATGAATTGAAGATTGTGAATATACTTCTAGATCAAGAAAAAGTTGTATATTATAGATTTAACTTTTGATTAGCTAATAATTCTTGAGATGAGCTCAAAGGAGATAAAGAATTAGTTGCTTTCAAAGCCAATCAACAAATAAATAAAATTCCCCCTAAATATGTGCATAAAGATTCATGAAGTGATATTCATGCATATTTGTGGATATTTTTAGGAAATTGTGGCAGAGTTTCCTTTATTTATTAAATTTGTGAAAGCATATCAATATAATAAACAAGAATAATCAAAATGAATCACAAGTGATCAGGAGATGAACATGGTAATAGCATAATCATGAGTAATATAGCAAAAGTAACATTGTAGCATAACACATATTACAAGTTCATCTAAGCAACAAAGCAGCATGGCAATTAGCAACTATTACAAGAAGTTCATTCATGAAATTCATACAAGCAAAGCAAAAGATCCAAACATAACCACATAAGATAGATAGCATTGATAGCTAGATGGCATCTTGACTTGACTTCATCTTCTTCATCTCTCCCTTGATCATCCCTTCTCCTTTATCTCTCCCACTTTGGCATCAAGTACCAAAAACACATTAGTTGCGGGATGGATCACAATGGTGACGACGATGATAATGGAGTGGCGATGAAGGTTGTGCCAGTTGTGAGGTCATCGAAGAGGAAGGACACTCATCACGCATTGAGTTAGGGTCACTAGCTAATAGTTGCTCTTGAATTGAGCATCTCGAATCTCCATGAGTGTAGAATTGATTTGAGTTAGAGCTAGGAGAACGGGTTTTGATGTGTGAGCTTGCTCTTGGGCTTGTTGAGGAGGGTGTTCTTGCTTTTGAACATGCTTTTCTTCAACTTGAGCTCAAGGAGGGGCTGCGGTTGGCACTGAAGGCCTTCCCGATACTTGTAGTAAGTCTTTCCCATGATGAGGGCCATGATATAGGGAGCATAGTAGATATTCTTTACCCTATTGTTCTTTGATAATGCAATCTCTCTAATGATTAAATCAACAACATTAAATTTCTTACCTTGCATGATGTAGTCAATTATGTTCCATGCATGTCCATGAATTGCATCAAAATTGCCACTCTTCGGAAAGAAAGTGTGGTTGATGACTTGATTGATCAAGCTTGAGAGAGGAAGGAGTCCTGCTAACTTCTTAGGTGTGTACCTCACATTTGCATCATAGAACTCACACCAAGATGGTGTTTGAAGTGCACCACAGGAGTAGACCTTCTCATATTGGCTTGAGTAGGTCCTAAGCACCTACTCAAAATCTACTTTGGAAGCTTCAACTCTTTCATTTATAGTCATCCATACCATATAGTCGAAGCCATAGGATACAAAGATTATGGCATAAAATTGTCAGATCATGTCCTCTTGATAGTCACATTTTATAGCCACTATGTCTTGTAGTCCCACTGCATGGAACAGACTATATGCACCGATAAAGTGATCAAGGTTGTTCAAGTGCCTCCAATCTACATACTTATGGTCCGCATATTGGTTATGATGGTTGTAGATTTGGGTGAACACATCTTGTTGGAACTTAGTGTGAAATCTTGGATTCGTAGAGCTTGCTGGCTTCTCAAACTGATTTGGATGATGGAGAAGAGTATATTATCACTAGTGATTTGCATGAAATTGATACTTGGCTCTTTATCCTCTATCATATCAATATCATCCTCGTCATCATCATCATCACCCTATGCAAAGCTTTCATCTTCTTCCTCCTCTTCTTCTTCCTCACTTTGCACAATCTCCTTCTCACTTTCTTGAACTTGCCTTGATGACTGCCCTTTGTCACAAGCCCTCCTTGCTTGCAAGAAAGAATCTATCTCCGAGTCACTATCCTCTCGAGGGACTGGGACTGCCCTCTTTGATGTGGATTTGTGAGAGGTCACCTTGCGGTGAGAAGATGAGGGAGTTGCTTGAGGATTGTAGCACTCCACCAATTCTCCTTCAGGAGAAGTATTCTTACACACAGAGCTCTTCATCCTTACCATGGTCACTAGATAAAGGAAAAGATGATTAGGATAGGGAAATATAAGACTTGAGTGATTTTGCATGAAAAGTCTAAAAAAACTCTACAGGTACGGTAGTACCGTAATTGGTTGCTGATACTACCGAATAGCGATTGTACCACACTGCATTGAGCAGTAGTACCGCACCTGCAGGGTGCTCCTAGGGCAAGATCAAATTTGATCTCAACTTATATTTGTCATGGATTAAACCATGAAACAGACATGAAAGGTCACCAAATACTACTTGCAATAAGCTTGCCCAAAAGATTATGATCTATTCATGCACATTTTACTCAAATCCTAGAAATTAAAATGGATAAAAAAGGAGGAAAGATATAATTCCAAAAGGGATTACCTAGTGGAATGGATGAGAAAAGATGTCAAGCACTAAAATATACTATGAGATTGAAGATCTCTTTGATTTCCTTAAGGATTGAGACTTGGTGATTTGAGGGAGTAAGAGAGAAGAGAGAAAAAGGGTTTGTGTCAGTGGTTTTGAGAGAATGGGCATGGTTGGTTTGATGGAGAGGATAAGGAGGCAGCCATAATTTTTTCTAGGACCACCAGTTAAGAACGGTAGTACCACAGCGATAGTACCAGTAGTATAACTGCTGTAGTACGGATTTTCCTAATGAAGCAGGGACTGGACAAGGATACGAATGATCCTTAATATAACACCCAAATATATGCTTTTTAGGATCATTATGCATCAGATAGACAACAAAGCCCTAAATAACATAGTTTTTACCAAACTAGAGATTTTTAAAATTTTGAAAAAGATTATTAAAACAAATTCTTTACAATAACCTCTAAAACTCTGAATGAGAGTAAATACATTAGGCATGAGTTCAAGAAACATTAGAATAATCCATGATACTTAAGTCATTTCTCAGTTTGCAAAACCAGCTCTCATCTAGTGGTTTGGTGAAGATATCAACTAATTGATCATTGGTCCGTATGTGGCTAATAACAATGTCAACTTTACTCACATGATATCTTAGGAAATAATGACGTATATCGATATACTTAGTTCTAGAATATTGGACAGGGTTATTGGCTATCTTCATGACATTATCATTATAACATAAAAGAGGCATACTTTTAAATTCAATTCCATAATCCAACAATATTTGCCTCGTCCAAAGTAATTGAGCACAACAATTACCCACAGAGACATACTCCACTTCGATGGTGGATATAGCAACAAAATTTTGTTTCCTTAGAGAACCATGAAACTAAAGATCTTTCAAATAGTTGACAACTACCCGAGATGTTTTTCAATCCACTTTGCTACCAGCATAATAGAAATCCAAATATCCAATTAAATCAAATTTAGCACCTTTAAGATACCATAAGCCAATACTTGAGGAATGGTTTAAATATCTAAGAATTCTTTTAATGGCCACTAAATGGCACTCTTTCGATCAAGCTTGAAAACGTGCAAATATGCAAATACTAACATGATCGGGCCTAGATGCAGTAAGATAAAGCAAACTACCTATCATAGATCTATAAAGCTTTAAATCAACCGATTTATCCCCCTCACTAAGGTCAAGGTGACCATTGGTATCCATGGAAGTCTTGATGGATTTAGCGTCCTCCATGCCAAATCGCTTGATAATTCTTTTACGTATTTGGTTTAGCTCATGAACGTCTCATCCTTGAGTTGCTTGATTTGGAGTCCAAGGAAATATATAAGTTCTTTGATCATGGACATATCAAATTCCCTAAACATCATCTCACCAAATTCTTCGCAAAAATCTTGGCTAGTAGACCTAAATATGATATCATCAACATATATTTGATAAACAAAAAAATCATCATCTATGACTTTAGTGAACAAGGTTGTGTCGACCTTCCTAACTTTGAATCCTTTTGAGAGTAGAAACTCTCGAAGGTATTCATACCATACTCTAGGAGTTCGTTTGAGACCATATAGTGCCCTGGAGAGTTTATTCACATGGTTTGTTTTCTTATGATTCTCAAAACTAGGCTGTTGCTCAACAAACACAAGTTGGACAATTCCACCATTAAGAAATGAACTTTTATCCTCTATTTCAAATAATTTAATGTCAAAACATGATGCAAAAGCAAGCTATATACAAATGGATTCAAGTCTAGCTATGAGAGCGAAAGTTTCACTAAAATCCAAACCTTCAACTTAAGTGAATCCTTGAGCTATCAATCTAGCTTGGTTTATCACCACTACTCCATTCTCATCTTACTTGTTCCTATCAGACCCGGATTTTTCAATCCAGAATCCCCTGTGAAACACCGCACTATTCCTTAGATCAGTTGATAGTGCTCATAGGTACATTGCTGCATCATTTCATACATCGCACAAAGCGTAATAAACCATAATGTTACATAACCAAGTTTGAAATACACCGCGTCGGGCGATAGCTTACATAAGCATTGAGCAGGCCAAATGTTCATAATACAAAAGACAGTAGCGGAAGCAAAAGCCAGGTAAGACCATCATCCATAGGCAAGCGACAAGGGGTAAATGTGTGCAACATATACTATCAAATCCTAGGTAATATATATACACACAATCTCCATTAAGTCTACTTGTCTAGGACCCGAAATCGAAGAATCCGCCCAAATTTCCTTCGTTCTTTTCTTTATCCGCGGCAGGGGTATCTTCATAAGCGTAGTGGTCATGGGTTCTTCTTTCTGATTTTGGTAATGCAAGGGTGAGCACAAATCCACAATGCTCCGCGAGCCAATGCACAGTATGTAATAAGTAACATGCATGGCTTATCAAGGAAAAGCTCAGGTTATTTTATTTGCCATAAATTGCTTTTAAATATATTACTTAGAAATTCCCTAAGACCTAACTGTTTGAACTTATAATGTGTGAAATAAGGCAATAATATTAGTGATCCAGATATCATCCACCGTTACATGGCATCTGCACCCTACGCTAGTCTTTTAGTGTTATATCCGCTTACATTATCACTGGGGTAACACCCAGGGCAACACAAATCAGGGCCTTTCTTTGCCCTCCATTTTTCAATTCCACCCACAAAGTTTTTGAAATAGAAACTATATTTGGTTAAGCTCCCATGTACCGCCTTTGACCGTGGGCACGGCTATTCGAATAGTTTTCACTCTACAGAGCTTGCACACTTTACCCACAAGAGACTACCCGCTCTTTTTTCCCATACAATTCCTTTGTCATGTGGTTGAGTAGATCATCACAAGGCTGTTACAATGCATTTTTCCTAGCAGAGTTACGTCCGCTAAGATTTCACTCCCCTTGGGGTACGACCACCCTTCCAGGAGCCCCCTCTCGCGCCATCACGGTGGAGGATGTGGCCATCCTCTGCCAGCCCGTGGTCACACTGGCGCAACCTATACTAAGTCGATGCAAATTAGTTAGCCCTGCCTACAATTTGCCAGCTTGTGGTTGTACTGTTGTCCGCTGGGAGGTTATCACAACATTTGGTCTTTAGGGTTATCTGGGCGGTTCTACCACTAACCACACTCTCGTGCACCATTGCACCACACCCCCAAACCATCCGCCCAGATTACTAAGCAATTTGAGGTTTTTGGAGGCATAAAATAACCATACCGAAATTTACCAGTCATTTCCACCATGACTTCCCAAACCAATTATTCATGATTGAAAGTAATATTTTGGGGCATTTTTGGTGCCCTAAATATCTAAGCAACACTAAGCATGGCGAATAACTGTAGACTTATTTTCGAAAGTTCTAACATTATAGTTTTCTCTAAGGTGACAAGGCTCAGATATTCAAGGGTTTTAAAATGAGAGTAATATTAACAAGTCCATTAATGGGTATATAACTAGTAGCTTGAAATCGAACATAAATTGGCGCATAAAATAATAGCATGCAACTTAATAATTTAAAACAGAATTAATTTGCAGAAATATAGGTTCAACATGATCAAAGTATTGACTCACCTTGGTTATAGTTGGCTTAGTCTTGATCGTCGAGCGTTGCTCCTAGGCCTCGTACGCTATTTTTACGTTGCACAAAAAATTTGGATAAAAATTAGCAAACCAAACAAATTCTCACAAAAAAAATACAAATAAGATTCAAAAATTATGGTTTTAGTTCCATTGGATAGAGGTTGAATTTATATGAATTTAGAAATTTGTTTCACTCAATTTGGAGTTAAAATGAATAAGTTGTGTCCATTTAAAGTTCTCAGTTTAATTAAATCCGAAAAATAAATAAAATTTGACAGGTGGGAGCCACAGCAGGCTTTTAAATTTTTCTTTCATTTTTATTTCCTTTCCTCTGTGTCTATGACCGGTCCCACCGGTCACTGTTTTTAATTTAAAGGGCAGGGCCCACATGTCAGTGAGTGATTTGAACTAACTAACCAGCATTAGTATTAATTACCCGTCATTACTTATAACCAACCATTTGAACCATCGGTCTATAGTACATCTTCTTCCTCTGGCCGACGCTTGGTGAGCTCACCGCTGGCGGAGGAAGCGGCGCCCGGACGTGAGCATCCCCAAAATGGGTTGCTCGCGCCCATGCCTACACGTAAGAGAGGTCTCATCGGCCAATTTGGCCGGAGAGATGGCCGGCGACAACTGGAGGCGGCGATGGAACAGGAGAAAAAGCGGCCGCGACAGCACATAGTGCTAAAGTCTGATTACGGGCTAGGGAAGCATCTCGGCGGAGTTAGGAGGCTACCTCAGGGGTCAGAGAAGCCTAGGGAAGGCGAGGGTGGGCTGGCGCCGTGCAATGGCGAAGGGCGGAGGAGCACTCGTTGCGGGTGAAGCAGGGTGACAGGAGGTCCTGCGGAGGTGGGGAACGGCGTCGCGGTGCTTCGAGGGTGCTTTGGTGAGGAGGAATCAGACCACGGTGGCATCGAGCCATAGATTGCTCACCGACCGGAATTGGGGAAGAACGCGACACCAGTGAGCTACAGTGCACAGGAGACCAATTCATGGAGGTGGAAGACAGGGTGGAGTGTGGTGGTGCGAATGGAGGTCCGTACAGGGTTTTATAGCCGACGGGGAGGGTGGGCGACAGGTGGGCGGCCATTCAGTTGCGTCCATGTCAGGCGGCGGTGATGCTGCAACGCCTGCAATGGGATTAAGGGCGGATTCGGGTGTGACAGCACAGTGCAGAGGCAGCAGGCTTTGCGCCGCGCTAGCTGGGGCAGATGCGACGGGGCGGGGAACTGTGGGCGGCAGTGCGGATACTGTGGGCGGTGGCACGGTTACTGTGGGCAACGGCGTTCCTTCCGAAGCGCTGACCGGGGCGACGTGATTGGTTAGCAAGCTGTGGGCGGGGTGGTGGAGTCTGTGGGTGACGGCGCTCGACGGGCTCGCGAGGCGTGGCGAGGAGGCGAGCGGCGACGACGAGGCTTCGGCTTCGCCGAGGCAAAGGGAGGGAGAAGAAGGAGAAATGGGCCGAGCCAGCTTGGCCATTAAAATCCAAATATCAAGAAAATATATTTCAAAATAATTCAAGGACTACATTATTCCAAATTCAAATTTTTCAAGATGTTACAATCCTACCCCCTTAAAAAGAATCTCAACCCCGAGATTCGGCCTAATCTGTGAACAAGTAGGGATAGTCTTTTCTTATTTGATATTCACGCTCCCAGGTGGCTTCGTTCTTAGTGTGATGGCTCCATTGCACTCTGCATACGCGGATAGTCTGGTTCCTGATGTTTTTTTCTACAGTGTCCAAAATCTTGATAGGGCGCTCCTCGTAGGTTAGGTCACTCTCAAGCTCGATCGCCTCCAACAAGGTTTTATCTTCTGGTACTCGAAGGCACTTCTTAAGTTGAGACACGTGGAAGACATTGTGTACATCGGCTAGATTTGCAGGTAGCTCTTGCTGGTAAGCCACTTCTCCTTTCTTGGCCACAATTGGAAATGGCCCGACATAACGTGGGGTGAGTTTTCCTTTAACTTTAAACCACTTAACTCCTCGCAAGGGTGACACCTTCAAGTAGACATAGTCCCCAATCTTGAAACTTAATGGCCTACGCCTCCTGTCTGCATAACTCTTTTGTCTTGATTGAGCTGCCAGCAATCGGTCTCTAATCAGGCGAACTTTTTCTTCAGCCTGCTTTAGAGTATCAGGCCCAAAGATATAGCCTTCTCCTACTTCTGACCTGTGCAGAGGGGTCCAGCACTTTCTCCCGTATAAAGCTTCAAATGAGGACATCTGTAGGCTGGCTTGGTAACTATTGTTGTAAGCAAATTCGGCATATAATAGGCATTTATCCCAATCCTTAGAGAAATCTAGGGCACAGGCTCGAAGCATATCCTCCAGTATTTGATTTACCCTCTCTGTTTGGCCATCTGTCTGTGGGTGATAGGCAGTACTGAAATCCAGATGGGTGCCGAGAGCTTCATGAAGACTAGCCCAGAAGTGCGAGGTAAACTGAGAACCTCGATAAAAAACTATCCTTTCTGGCACACCGTGCAAGCACATGATGCAGGACATGTACTACTCTGCCAATTTATCTCCCTTGTAGGTGGTTTTGACAGGGATGAAGTGAGCGACTTTGGTCAGCCTATCTATTATAACCCATATAGAGTCATACCCTGATTTGGTTCGTGCTAGTCCAGTGATAAAGTCTATTCCATCTTCTTCCCACTTCCACTGAGGTACATGCAGTGGCTGCAATAACCCTACTGGCCTCTGATGTTCAGCCTTCACTCTTTGAGATACATCACAACAAGCAACGTGTTCGGCGATGTCCCTCTTCATGCGTGACCACCAGTACCACTGCTTCATGTCTTGGTACATCTTGGTACTCCCTGGGTGCAGGGAATACGCAGAGTTATGGGCTTCCCTGAGTATTAGATCTTTAAGGTCCTTCTGGTGGGGAACAAAGATACGTGTCCCGTACCTTAGAACATCTTGTTGATCCACAGTTATCTTAGGAGCCCTCCCTTCTTCCATTAATCTTTTTATCCTCAGAGTAGTTGAGTTTTCCTTCTGTGCGGTTATGATCCGCTCTTCAATACTTGGTTGTATCTCCATGGCCGCTAAGGTGCCTTGTTCTACTATTTCCAGATGTAGCACCATTAACTCTTTATATAGCTCAGGCTGTCGCTCTTGAACCATGAGATTATTGCGGTAGACCTTACGACTTAGGGCATCATCTACCACATTAGCCTTGCCTGGGTGATAGTGAACACTTCAGTCGTAATCCTTAATCAACACCAACCATCTTGTCTGCCTCAAGTTGAGGTGTGACTGTGTAAAGAAATACTTGAGGCTCTTGTGATCGGTATATATGTCACAAAGGTTACCGATCAAATAGTGTCTCCAAATCTTTAGGGCATGCACCACCGAAGCTAACTCCAAATCATGAGTTGGATAATTTGCTTCATGAGGGCGAAGCTGTCTGAATGCATATGCCACAACTCTACCTCCTTGCATTAGCACACACCCAAGACCTTGGTGTGAGGCGTCACAATACACCTGAAAGTCTTTACATACGTCTGGCAGGACTAGCAGGGGGTGATGGTTAATCTCTTCTTTAGTTCCAGAAAACTTTCTTTGTAGGCCTTTGTCCATTCAAATTTCTACTCCTTCTTAAGCAGTTGTGTCAATGGTCTGGCAATCTGGAAAAAATCCTTCTATAAACCTTCTGTAGTATCCTGCCAACCTAAGAAAACTTCGCACTTCCGTGACAGTAGTGGGCTGCTTCCATTCCATCACGGATGCTATCTTGGTTGGGTCAACAGATACTCCTCCAGCAGACACTACGGCCCCGTTTGGTAGAGCTCTATCTCTAGGAAATCTGTAGATTTCCTAGAGCTGGTCATCTGTAGCTCTAGAAAATCCTGGATCTAGAGTTGCAGGCATGTTAAGTGCATTTACATGACTCATTTCATTTATATTATATATTAAATAAAAATATTTAAATCACTTTAATTTAGTCAACAAACTACAGATCCAGCATAGATCTCGGAGCTAGAGCTGTGCCAAACGGGGCCTACATGGCCTAGGAAGCTGATATCTTTTAGCTAAAATTCGCACTTGCTATATTTGGCTTATAGCTAATGCTCTTTTAGCTTCTCTAGCACTAAGCGTAGGTGCTCGGTATGCTCTTCTACATTCTTGGAGTAGATGTTGTCGATGAACACCACCACAAACTTGTCCAGATACTCCATAAAAACCTTGTTCATGAGGCTCATGAAATAGGCTGGGGCATTGGTTAAACCAAAAGATATGACCGTAAATTCATGCAGTCCATATCTAGTGGTAAAAGCTATCTTGGAATGTCTTCAGCCCTAATCTTCAGCTGATGATAGCCTGATCTTAAGTCTATTTTGGAGAAGATGGTAGCTCCACCGAGCTAGTCACATAGGTCATCAATTCTAAGAAAGGGGTACTTATTTTTTATGGTTACTTCATTTAAGGCTCGGTAATCCACACACATCTGGGCAGTGCCATCTTTCTTCTTCACTAATAGTACTGGAGATCCCTATGGTGAGGAACTAAGTTTGATAAATCCCTTGTCCTGCAATTCCTAGAGTTGTTTAATTTCTTCAGCTCTTCTTGTCCATCAACAGTCATTCTATAGGGCCTCTTAGAAACTAGGTCAGCTCCAGGCTTTAGGTTGATGACGAAGTTAAGGTCCCTATCTGGTGGCATGCCTAGCAATTCTTCGGAAAACACCTCAGGATAATCCTGTACTACCAGCATTCCTTCCAGAGGTATGTCCTCGTAATGATACACTACACAGCCCCAACGATAAGGTCGGTCCACCTTTACTTATATGGTCAATCCAGGACACTTGGTCAGTCTCACCCTCCTAGTGGCACAGTCTATTATCCCCTGGTGTCTTGCTAACTAGTCCATCCCTAGTATGATATCCAAGGTCTGGGAGCTCAATACTATCAAATCTGCTAGGAACCCAAATTCCTCCATGGTAACTTCTACCCCAGGGCATACTAGAGTAGTAGTAATTATCTCAACAGGTGAACTAAGTACCACTAGTTTCTTTAATGGGTAAGTAGGTAGCCCAAGCTTATCCACAAATCCCTTGGCTATAAATGAATGTGAAGCCCTAGAATCAAAGAGAGTTTGTGCTGGCATTGACTTGACAGAGAACGTACCCATGAGAACTCTTGCAGCCTCTTGAGCTTCCTTGATGGTAATATGATTAACCTGTCTGCGGTTAGGTGTTAATGCAATCTTGTTGGGCTGTGAGACCTGGTACCCCTTGCTGGGTCCTGTTGCTCGGCCGCGGGCAGGAGTGGTTCTTTTGTTGATCTTCACTGGAGTTGTCTGGCGTTGTGGGCAGCGATAGGTGAAATGCCCTTTTGCTTCACAGCTGTAGCAATTGAGAGAGGCAGCGGGATTTTTACCAGTGGGTTGGCCCCCTGGGCGTGGAGTTTGGTAAGAACTACCACTTGGACAGGGCGCTAGGGTGGAGCATTGGGTTGACTTGGCCGCGAGAAGGAGGAGTTGTTGAAGAATTTTTGGATAAATCTTCCTCCCTTGGGGTCGCTAGGCCACTTGCTTGCGCTTGCGGCTGGTTTCCAAGTTCTTCCTTTCATTTTCCAAGATCAATGTCTTGTTCACCAGTTGATGGAAACTGGAGAAGTCTTGGACAATCAACTGTACATGCAAGTCTTCATTCACACCTTCGAAGAATCGGTCAAACTTTTCTTCCTCGTCCGCCACGTCTTTTGGGGCATAGCAGGCGAGCTGGTTAAATTTGGTGAGATACTCGTCAACAGTCATGTTCCCTTGCTTTAAGGTGCGGAATTCATTTTTCTTCATCCTCATTACTCCTGCAAGGATGAAGATGGCTTTGAAAGCCGTCTTGAATTCCATCCAAGATATGGTCTCAGAGTTATTTCCAGTGGTAGCGCATCCGTGACCTCTAATGGATATATAGTTTTCCCACCAGGCTGCTGCGGCCCCCTGAAGCTGATGGGCAGCAAAGATCACTCGGGCTTCCTCTGCACATTTGGCTAGCCGGAGCTTTCTTTCAGTGTATCTAAGCCAGTCCTCAGCTTCGAGAGGTTCTTCTGCCGAGGCGAAGGTGAGGGGTTGGGTCCTTAAGAAGTTAGCCAGGTTGGAGCTGTGGCTGTTGGTGTTGACCTGCTGCCCGGCATATATGGCTTGTAGAAGCTGTGTTTGTTGTGCCATGACTTGCGCCATGGTGGGGTTGACCGGCGGGGGTGGAAGATTGACTCCTTGATTCGGGCCTCTCCCTCGACCTGCAGGCTGTGCTTCTTGATTGGCATCTACTTCAGCCTGAACGTTGAGGTTAGCACTAGCCTGGCTCGTGTAACTCTCTGACTGGCCATCTGCAGTTGTAGCTTTGCAATTTAGACGCTAGTACTAGACAAGTGGGGGTATCAACCCATAACAGTTATATATATTAGAAAAACCAATCGAGTAAGATAAATGAAAAAAACAATTGTAAACACAAGGCCAAATCTTGGCCATACATTAAGCATAACTAAGAGGTCACATAGCTCAGCTCATATAGCCCTTAGGCTAAGCTGAACTTTATGGTTACAACATAATACTTAAAGTTCATAACATTCACGTCTGCTATGCTGAGGAACTAACATACCTTACTACTACTACAGGGGTTAGTGTTGGCTAGCATTGTACCTCATCTAGCAAGCACTGCGCCAAACTATATACTCCTCCAACAAACTATCTCCGGGGCATGAGAGGCTGTAATCCGGCGACTGAGAGCGGGAAGGACTGCCACTGAACTCTGATGAGTCGGAGTAGGAGCGAGAGCGACTGTGGCCATGACAAGTCCCCCCAAACAGATGGCTGACTGGGGTCCCAAGGGTCGCACGCTCTTGCGCGCGGTAAGCCTGTGCGAGGCCCGCTAGTCCACGGCTGGTGTAGGGCAAGAGTCGTGGTAGCAATTGGGGCCTGCTGTAGTTGGGTGAGAGTGGTGTCCTTCTCCTCCTCTGCCTCTGCCAGTGCCTTCTCACACTTAGTGAGCTTCTCTTGAAGGGTCTCCACCTCACTATAGCTAGTGAGTATGTGCTGTCGAAGCTCAGAGATCTCCTCGAGTGCAGGGTGGAAGCAGTCCCAATGGCGCGGGTGAGGTGCACCTAATGCATAAGCATCGGGTTGTCTTCTGCCGTTGGCATGAAGGTCTCGTTGTATCTAGCTCCCTCCTGTGCAAACAATCTCCATTAAGTCTACTTGTCTTAGGACCCGAAATCGAAGAATCCACCCTAATTTCCTTCGTTGTTTCCTTCATCCACAGCAGGGGTATCTTCATAAGCGTAGTGGTCTTGGGTTCCTATTTCTGATTTTGGTAATGCGAGGGTGAGCACAAATCCACCGTGCTCCACGAGCCAATGCATAGTATGCAATAAGTAACATGCATGGATTATCAAGGAAAGGCTCGGGTTATTTTATTTGCCATAAATTGCTTTTAAATATATTACTTAGAAATGCCCTAAGACCTAGCTGTTTGAACTTATAATGTGTGAAATAAGGCAATAATATTAGTCATCCAGATACAATCCACCGTTACATGGCATCTGCACCCTACGCTAGTCATTTAGCGTTATATCTGCTTACATTATCACTGGGGCAACACCCAGGGCAACACAAATCAGGGCCTTTCTCTGCCCTCCACTTTCCAATTCCACCCACAAAGGTTTTGAAATAGAACTATATCTGGTTAAGCTCCCATGTCCGCCCTTGATCGTGGGCACGGCTATTCGAATAGTTTTCACTCTGCAGAGCTTGCATACTTTACCCACAAGGGACAACCCGCTCTTTTCCCCCACATGATTCCTTAGTCATGTGGTTAAGTAGATCATCACAAGGCTATTATAATGCATTTTTCCTAGTAGAGTCATGTCCGCTAAGGTTTCACTCCCCTTGGGGTACGACCACCCTTCCAGGAGCCCCCTCTTGTGCCGTCATGACGGAGGTTATGGCCATCCTTTGCCTGCCCGTGGTCAAACCGGCGCAACCCATACTAAGTCGATGCAAATTAGTTGGCCCTGCCTAATTTTGCATGATTGAAATTAATGTTTTGGGGCATTTTTGGTGCCCCGAATATCTAAGCAACACTAAGCATGGCGAATAACTGTAAACTTATTTTCAAAAGTTCTAACATTATAGTTTTTGCTAAGGTGACAAGGCTCAGATATTCAAGGGTTTTCAAATGAGAGTAATATTAACAAGTCCATTATTGGGTATATAACTAGCAGCTTGAAATCGAACATAAATTGGCGCATAAAATAACAGCATGCAACTTGATAATTTAAAACAGAATTAATTTGCAGAAATGTAGGTTTAACATGATCAAAGTATTGACTTGCCTTGGTCACAGTTGGCTTGGTCTTGATCGTCGAGTGTTGCTCCTAGGCCTCGTACGCTATTTTTACGTTGCGCAAAAATTTGGATAAAAATTAGCAAACCAAATAAATTCTCACAAAAAATTCAAATGAGCTTCAAAAATTATGATTTTGGTTCCATTGGATAGAGGTTGAATTTATATGAATTTAGAAATTTGTTTCACTCAATTTGGAGTTTAAATGATTAAGTTATGACCTTTTAAACTTCTCAGTTTAATTAAATCCGAAAAATAAATAAAATTTGAGAGGTGGGAGCCACAGCAGGTTTTTAAAATTTTCTTTTATTTTTATTTCCTTTCCTCTGAGTCTATGACAGTTGGGGTTGTTTACTGTTTTTACTTTAAGGGGCAGGGCCCACAATCAGTAAGTGATTTGAACTAACTAACCAGCATTAGTATTAAATACCCGTCATTAACCGACGCTCAACGAGCTCGCCGCTGGCGAAGGAAGCGATGGCCGGACATGAGCATCCCCAAAATGGGTTGCTCGCGCCCACGCCTACCCGAAAGCGAGGTCTCGCCGACCAATTTGGCCGGAGCGATGGCCGGCGACAACCAGAGGCGGCGGCAGAACAGGGGAAAAGTGGGCGCGATAGCACACAGTGGTAAAGTCTAATTGTAGGCTAGGAAAGCATCTCAACAGAGTTAGGAGGCTACTTCGAGGGTCAGAGAAGCCTGGGAAGGTGAGGGCAGGTTGGCGGCGTGCGACGGCGAAGGGCAGAGGAGGCGCTCGTTTCGGGTGAAGCAGGGCCGACAGGAGGTCCTACGGAGGTGGGGAATGGCGTCGCGGTGCTTCGAGGGTGCTTCAGTGAGGAGGAATCGGACCACGATGGCGCCGAGCAGCGGATTACTCACCGACCGGAATTGGGAAAGAAGGCGACGCCGGTGAGCTACAGTGCACAGGAGACCAATTCGTGGAGGTGGAAGACAGAGCGGAGTGTGGCGGTGCGAATGGAGGTCCGTACAGGATTTTATACCCGGCAGGGAGGGCTGGCGACAGGCAAGAGGCCGTTCGGTCGCGTCCTTGTCAAGCGGCAGCGACACTGCAGTGCCTGCAACGGGATTGAGGGCGGATTCAGGTGTGACAACATAGTGCAGAGGCAGCAAGATTTGCGGCGCGCAGGCTGGGGCAGATGCGACGGGGCAGGGAACTGTGGGCGGCGGCGCAGATACTGTGGGCGGTGGCACGGTTACTGTGGGCGACGGCGTTCCTCGCGAAGCGCTGACCGAGGCGACACGATGGGTAAGCAAGCTGTGAGCAAGGCGATGGAGTCCATGGGCGACAGCTCTCGACGGGCTCACGGGGCGCGGCGAGGAGGCGAGCGGCGACGGCGAGGCTTCGGCTTTGCCGAAGCGAAGGGAGGGAGAAGGAGAAATGGGCCAGGCCGAAAGCATTTATTTTTATTTATTTATTTAGATACATATATATGCATATACTCATGTATATATATGTACATATATATGTATTTACTTTCATATTTTTGTTCATTTGCTTGCTTACTTATTTTCCTACTTTTATTTCTTGATTGCTAAACTCATCTTTGTATTTATTTAGTATGGTGCATATATTTATATATATATTATTCATTTACCTTTGTTTATTTTTATTATTAGTACTAAGCCCAAGGTGAATTTTTAAATTTTTGGATTCAAAGTGCACCTCTCCCTTTTGATGGATCACCTTTTCAGATTCGACTTTTAAAATATAAATTTTCTATTATTTTCGTATTTCCTTCTTGACTTTTTATTTGATTTATTTTCCATAAATTTCTTCAATTATTGGAACCTCAACCAAATTCAAAGGGAAACCATTAAAATCCAAATATCGAGAAAATATATTTCAAAATAATTCAAGGACTACATGATTCCAAATTCAAATTTTTTGGGATGTTACAGTTCCGAAAGATACACTTTGTGCTAATGACATTTGTTCTTTGGGTCTTTCCACCAAAGTCCAAACATTGTTTCAATTAATATTATTTAATTTTTCATGCATTGAATTCACCTAATCTAGATCTTCGAGTGCTTCATCTACATGTTTAGGCTCAAAAGAAGAAACAAACGAGTAATGTTCACAATAATAACTGACATGAGATCGAGTTTGGACATCCTTACTTAACCTAATATTTGGTCAATTGGATAATCCTTCCCAATTACATTGTAAACCTTTCATGGTATGTTTTATGGTTGATTTTCTTCCTTGTCTTCCACTTCTTCAATTTGAATTTGACTTTGTGTAGCGGTAAAGGATGATTCAACTTGAGTGGATGAGGCTGGATCATTTGAGTCTTCTTTTGACTTGATATCTCCAATTTGCATGTTCTTCATAGCTTGTCTCAATCCTTCATCACTTCCATTATTTAAATTTTCTTACTCTTCTTGATTGCCATAAGTCTCATCAAATTGAACAGTATGCCTTACTATTAGATGAATAACCAAGAAGAAATCCATCATCACAATGACTTTAAAATTTTGTAAACAAGCACAATTCCACAAAATATAACACTTGCAACCAAGAATACGAAAATAGGAGACGTTCAGTTCTCTTCCAATGAGAAACTCATAAAAAGTCTTTTTCAAAAAGCGATACCAATAAAGATGATTTCTGGCACGACAAGCAGTATTGATTGTTTCCGCCCAACAATTATCGGAAGTATTATACTCATCGAGCATTGTTCTTACCATTTTAATTAATGTTCGATTTTCTTCTCTCTACAACTCCATTTTGCTCCGGAGTGTAGGTTGTGAAAAGTTTATACTTTATTCAAAGTTCACAACAAAAATCTTTAATTTTAATATTCTTGAACTCAGAATCATTATCACTATGAATTTCCTTTATTTTTCAAATCAAAATTCATTTTGGGCCCTTTTAACAAAACTTTTGAAAATTCCAGAGGCTTTGGCTTTGTCATGCAGAAAGAAAAACCAAGTGTATCTCAAGTAATCATCCACAATAACAATTGCCCCCAATGCTCTTATAAGTTATTGGCTCAAACAAATCCATACGTAAGAGTTGCAATGGCCTAGAAGTATTTATCACCCCGTTTTGAGTATTTTGCTATTTTAAAATGCCATTCGGTTTGAAAAATACCGATCCTACTTTTCAACATTTGATGCAATGTTCCTTCATACATTGAATGGGCCGAAACTTGGATGCCTATGTGAATGATGTGGTTATAAAAAGTATCAAACGGCTTAATCATATTTCAGATTTGCAGGAGACTTTCAACAATCTGAGAAAGCATTGCTTGAAACTCAATCCTGAAAAGTGTGTGTTCGGAGTTTCCTCAGGAAAACTGCTTGGATTCCTTGTTTTGGCAAGAGGTATCAAAGCAAATCTTGAGAAGATCAAAACCATCGAACAGATGTGCCCTCCAACCGCGAAGAAAGAGGTCCACAAACTCACTAGGTGCATGGTGGCTTTAAGTCGTTTCATTGCACGACTAGGAGAAAAAGGTCTTCCTTTCTTTAAGCTTTTGAGGAAATATGATGGTTTCAAGTGGTCAAAAGAGGCCAATGACACTTTCAAAGATGTCAAAAGATACCTTACAAGTGCTCCTGTCCTAGTTTCTCGAAAAACAGGTGAGACACTCTTAGTGTATCTATATGCCATGCCACAGATAGTAAGTGTTGTACTGGTTACAGAGCGCGAGGGCGTTCAAAGACCAGTATACTATATAAGTGAAGTTTTACATGGTCCTAAGGACCGTTACCCTCAAGTCCAAAAACTTCTCTATACCCTCCTCATGGCTTTGAGGAAGTTGAGGTATTATTTTCAAGCGCACAAGATAATTATGTCGTCTAAGTTTCCTTTAGTAGAGATCCTCCAAAATAAGAAAACAGCAGGGTGCATGGCAAAATGGTCAATCGAACTTGGAGATTTCTACCTTCATTTCATACACCGAATGGCCATTAAATCCTAGATCTTGGTAAACTTTGTCACCGAATGGACAAATCCTAAACCTGTTCAGGATTCCCAACAATACGATACCCACGACTTGTGGACCATGTACTTCGATGGGTCTCTTACATTAAGTGGCTCGGGGGCTGGGGTGGTCTTGGAATCTCATGTGGGAGAGACCTTAAAGTATGTCATCCGATTGCTTTTTCCAGCAACTAACAATGTCGCTGAGTATGAAGGTTTGTCGGCTAGCATACGAGCCACTAAAGCGCTCGGGATTCAACGACTACTCGTGAGAGGTGACTCTCAACTAGTCGTCAAGTAGGTCGAAAAAGAGTATCAATGCTTAAGTACGATCATGTCTCAGTACTTGTCGGAAGTACGAAAGCTTGAAAAGCATTTTTCGGTTTTTAGTTACAGTATATCCCTCAGAAAGATAACTTCCTCACAGACCAGTTACCTCGGATAGCTTCTTCCAGATCATAAGTACCACTGGGGGTCTTCCTGGAATAGCTCCAGAAGCCGTGTTTGGTCGAAGCACCAAAAACAACCCCTAATGAGACAATCTCTCTAGAATACGAAGAGACGTAGATGGCTGCCATCTACGACTATCTTCAGAAGGGTTCAATACCTGATGACGATCTCGTAGCAGATCATCTTGCCCGCAAAGCCAGGATGTATACCTTGGTCGACAGAGTACTCTATAAAAGGGGTACTCAGGGAGTTTTCATGCAATGTATATCACAGAAAGAAGGATGAAAACTCCTTCATGACATACACGGGGGCATCTGTGGAGCACATGCTTTCTACAGAACATTGGGTAGTAAGGCTTTTCAACAAGTTTTCTATTAGCCAACTGTCGGGACCCGGAGCAACAACTCCAGAACCCTCTGTGTTAATCGCACTATCCCAGGAAAAGCTAGTGCACACAGTATCACAAAGACAATTATCATGCGTAATGACAAACTTTATTTAACTAATATGAGCCTGATGGCCAAAGTTTACAATAATAGCAAAAGAAGACAGCGGAAGAAAAACAATGTAGCAGCCCATCCAGCCTTCCCACAAGGCGAATGACTGTAAGACGTGGCCTAGTCGCAATCCTCACTGAAGTCGTCGAAGGCTTCCTCTAAAAAGAGTTAGATATAGCAACATGAGTACAAAAAGTACTCCACAAGTTACACCAGGAGGTTTAACAGAATAGATGCATGCATATGGAATATCAAAGGAAGGCATAATATGGTTTATTTGCATAAAAGGCGACATTGGAGTAAATATCATAAGTAAGTGCAAAAGCTGAATTTGATACATTAAGTAAAACAATGTTGTAAACAAAATAGATACCGTTAGTGCAGGTCCATCCCCCACACCAACCTAACCACGGGCATCCCACCCGGACCATCTTTTCCAAAATCTCACGTATGGATTCCATCCATCCACACGCTTTCACTGCGCAACTCTGATGAATTCCATCCATTCACCAGATTTCAATCTCTCACGGATTCCATCCATCCGCAAGGTTTTCATCTCTCGTGGATTCCATCCATCCACAAGGTTTTCGAAACCATTTTTGAAAAACAAAGTCTAATCCATGAAAAACTTTTACTCGGTATGCCCATGACCGTGGGCACGGCTATCCAGGATAGGTTATACACTCTGCAGAGGTTGTACAGCTTTACCCACAAGATACGATCATCCCGTTTTACCACTAGATTACACACTTCCTTAGGTGTGCGGTTAGGAGTCGTGACAAGGCCTTTACAATGCAAAGCCTTCAACCTGGCCAAGCCAACTCTAAGGTTTCACCCCGGTAAGGAATCCACCAGACCGGGACCCCCTCTTGAGCCGAGTGAGACTTCTCATGGCCTACGCCACGCTCACTTTCATCCTACGAAATGGCTCAGGTTGGGACCCGCAAATTATTCAGCCAGGGCTGTCCCATACCAGCCTTGTGGTAGTACGATAGGGCTTTGCAACAGTAGCTCACAGACCGGTCCTTAATCTGACTTAGGCCCATCCACAAACCCCTGTGCACGACAATCAACCACTGTGGCTCCAACCAACAGGGCATGCCTGCACCCACCACTCTAACCAATTGCCTAAGTCTAAACCAGTTTTATATTTGTTTTCAAAATAATTCATAAACCTTCTTGACTCACCGAAGTCAAGAATACAGTTCAAAAGCTTATCATTTTATGTGAAACAATTCTTCCCACCCGAATTATTCTAAGCATGGCTAAGCAATTCCATAAAATGTTCTAGTTAATACTAATGTACCAACTAGGTTTTCATCTAAGGTGACAAGGTATGATCGTTCAATATCAAGATTGGCCATACAAAGGAAATTGGGTGTAACTAAAGTTTTAAGCACATTTGAGCTAATTTGAATAAAAATACGCATGCATAATAATTTTAAAAACAATATAAATAGTTTAAATTATTGGGAGCAATATGATCAAAGGTGTAACTTGCCTTGCTCAAAGACTTGATGCTACGAATCGTCGAAATCGAACTCTCCGGATTCGTCGTAGTCTACACGCGAAGAACCAAACAAAATAAACTCAAATAAAATCCAAATAAAATCCGAAAATTATAAAATATATACTGGGAGATAGATAATGATCTTAGATGAATTTAGGAGAAAGAATCAACAGATTCGGAGTTTGTATGAGGGAGAACGAATATCTGGAGGTTTTGGACATCACATGAAATGATAACGACATCTGAGAATTACTTTTTGAACAGTATGGTGTCGGTAGGCTGCGAGGTGGCTAGCAAATGGGCAAAATGGAATCCTGGCGATGAGATGAAGGTGGTGACATGGATACGGCGACGAGGAACGGAAACGATACCATCGACGTTTGAACGGCGACGGTAGAGAGAAAGGAAAAACTTAATATCTTAGTGCTCGGTGAAGCGAATCTAAAACCATTTGGAAGGTAGCTAAATGGGATGGTTTGGCACGATATGACGTGAACGGATTGGGAAAAACACCAACGGATAGATGGGGACACGAGATGTCATTGGCGGCCATGGCAAGGTGTCGGAGGCGAAAATTTGTGGAGGCTTTTTGGGGAAAAGGAAGGAAGCATGGCGTAAAACGTACCGAGGTAAGTCTACGAAAAATTACGGCATGGGCTAAGGCTTACCGGAGGCGACGAATTGACGTCGGGAGTCAAAAACGGCCATTTTCGCGGAAAGCTCAATTGCTGACAATTGGCTCCACGAAAAATTAAACAAAAATGGTAGAAAAATTTCTTAGAGGCTAGGACACAATATGACGTGAACAAAAATTAAAGCGCTCACCGAAAAAGTGGGTACGCGCGAAGGTACAGTTTTAGTGTCTAGGCCTGACAAGGTCGACGAGGACTCGGGGAATCTTTAGGCGTTGGCGATAGAAGCACGATGTAGAACGCGTCGAGGCAAACTCAACGGTGCAAACGGCTCAGCCAACGGACTAGTGAAACGCGGGGACAAGCTTTTATGTAGCCGACAGGCTGACATCGACATTCCGGGCAAACGGAGAGGAATTAACATGCAAGACTTGCGGCGAAACGAAGAGTAGAGCGTGGGGAACGTGATGCTCACCTTGGTTTTGGTCGGGCATGCACGGACGGCCGGTGGCGACGCGAGGAACGACGACACGCTATGGCCCACGGTGGCGATGGTGCTCCGGCGAAGTTCCGGCGAAGGCGAGGCAAGCATCGCGTAGAACGCACGGAGAAAAAGACGATGGTATGGTCAAAAGTGGCGGAACTCCACTGTAGAAGGCGCAAACGGCCGATGAACGTCGTTCGGTTGATAAAAGAAAAATGGCGATTGCGGGGAGAAGGAAGGGAGAGGAGACTTGAAACTTTTGGGAATGACTGAGGATGAGGAGGGGCACCTGGTGCTCCCTTTTATAGGGGTGGAGGTGGACGGGAGAGGGAGATCGAACGACGATGTCGTTTAGAGCAACGGTTTCATTTTCGTGTAAATGCCCATGAAGGAGGAGAGGAACGGTTGGGAATGGAGGTGTCTTGAAGAGAGCAAGTGAATGCACTTGATTGCACGAAAAATAGTGAAGAAATTCATTAGAAATGAAGAGCTCAAAAAAAACGGCCATGGCGGCCACGTTCTGGAGGAAGGCTTCGTGAGGAAGATGAACGAGGAGAGAGAAAACGGGAATTAAAATAATATATTTTTCTCCCAAAAAAATAAAAATAAAATCGAAAAAAATTCAAGAAAATTCTACAAATATCCTTGGAACCCGAAAATATCAAATAAAATAATTTCGGATTTAATTGAGGTATATTTTAACCATTTAAACATTTTTACTTTCTAAGCTTTAATTTAATCCAATAAATTCAAAAACTCCAAAAAATCAAGCAACCAAAGAACACTTGATTTTATTTTAAATTAAAATAACTTTTTATTTTTTTTTACTAAAAATTTTGAAATAAACAGCTGGGCTGTTACACCAACAACCCTCAATGACGCTAGAGATCTAGTTAAAAAATATGTACAATGCCAGCTTCATAGCCGAAAAATACACCAACCAGCTCAGACTCTTCAAACGATTCATTTGTCTTGGCCTTTTGCAACCTGGGATCTTGATATCCTGGGGCCGTTCCCTAAAGTGCCGGGGGGCTTCGAGTTCCTCTTCGTTGCTATTGATATATTTACAAAGTGGATTGAAACTGAACCAGTAGCTGGGATAACAACAAAAGCTGCAAAAAGGTTCTTGATGAACAGTGTAATTACTCAATTTAGAGTCCCATGTCAGATAATTACAGACAATAGTAAGCAATTTTTTAGCACAAAATTATAATAATTTTGCGACGAATTAGGCACCAAATTATGTTCCGCTTCAATCGCCCATCCACAGAGTAACGGGGCAGTTGAGTGTACAAATGGCCAAATAATACAAGGAATTAAAACTCGAGTCTTTGACCAACTAGTAAAACGCTCGGGGGCTTGGGTTCAAGAATTGCCTTCAGTATTATGGGTGATTCGTACAACTCCAAGTTGGGCAATAGGTGAAACTCCTTTTCTTCTAGTTTTTGGGGCTGAAGCCATACTTCCTCCAGAACTAAAGATCCGGTCAGCAAGAGTCGAGAACTTTAGTGACTAACCAAGAATAGCTTTGAGCGGATGATATCAACATGCTCAAAGAAAAGAGAAATCAAGCATTAATCTGTTCAGTGGTCTATTAGTAGGCCATGCGTAAGTACTACGATCGTAAGGTCCAACCTTGCAGCCTTGCTATAGGCCACTTGGTATTGAGAAATATCCAATCCCAGTCTAATCGGAATAAGCTTTCCCCCAAGTGGGAAGGTCCTTACATTGTGATCGAAGTCACATGCCCTGGCTATATACGACTTGCTATGGAAGATACCAAATTCTCTCAAATTCTTGGAATATCGTCCAATTGCACAAATTCTATGTGTAAATATTTCTACCTTTTTTCAATAACAATTTCAGTTTATGCAAATTTTTTATTGTCGTATGTCTTGTAGAGCATCTCTTATATTAGTTCGACCACTTCTAGCGTATCCAATTTGTTTGACTGGTCGGATATGGGAATACCACTAGCTGAAGTCTCTCCTCTCTGCATGTGGTCCTGCCCATTCGAAGGAGCTTCCTAGTGTCAGTCTGTTCTTAACTCTTGCTACCAACAAGGGATATGGGAATACCCCTTATTTAGAAGATATTTAGGGTGTGGAACTTGGTTTTGAGCTTGACCAAAAGAAGATCTTACCACAAAGGGAGGATTAAAATACAAGGAGAAGAAGTTAAATTGCTTTTTTCTCTTTTTCTTTTTCTCCAGCACCTTATTTTGCTATGACCACTTCAGTGGTCGTAGTCTTTGCAGTTTTGGCCGCAGCTTTGTTGTTGTAGTGGTCATTTCTTTTTCTTCTACCTTAGTTTGAAAACTAAATCTATAAGGAAGACCCGACATAGCTACACATCTAATGATTTTAGTTGCTATCCTACTATATTTCAAAAGTAAATATACGAAGAAATGCAGGGGATTCACCGTTGTCGATGCATAGACCTCTCCTTTCCTCCTCTCCTCTCTTTTCCTCTCCTTTTCTCCTCTCCTTTCCTTCTCTTCTCTACCTCCTTCTCTTCTCTCGTGCGCCCTCCTCCTTCTCTTTCTCGGCCGAACGCTGCGCCTTCTCTCTCTTCTCTCGACCGAATGCACTCAGGGGCACACGTACGGCCATAAACCCCAAGTCGCCCAACGGTTGGACGACTTGGGCAAGCTAGTCACCTGACCGTTGGGCGACTAGGGCCTTTCGCCCAACGGTTGGGCGATACATGGCCAAATCATCCAACCGTAGAGCGACAAATAGTTATTACTGTAAAAAAAAGCATGTATATTACTGTAATTGGAAATAAAAATAATTATTTAAAAAATCCCCTAGTCTACTGCTGCTATTAAGGTTCTGTTTAAAAGTGCTGAATTTTTATTTTTGGTTATACTTTTTTTTGTTGAAATGGCACTGTAGCGGCTATTAGTTTTTTCTGATGAATGCAATTAAAGGACATAAAAAAAAGTAGAAAAAATGAAAACCACTATTATATCTCTATGGATAATATGAAAAAAAAACACGTTAAAATAATAATATATTTTAAATGTTTTTTTGTTTTTAAAAACTAGAAACCAGATGTGCCACGTATAGAGAGGTACGTAATGCAAACGGACGGACGGACGGACGGATGCACGTGCTTGTGCAGAGAGCCCCCACACCACCACTACTAATTGCTCTCGATCGGACGGTCGGACGTAGCGATACGGCGACCTCGCTCGCTCGCAGGAAGAGGGCAAAGTCGCCGTGATCTCCTCGAAAAGTTCACGAGCCTGGCCTGCGGCTGCACGGTGAACGGATGTGCTGTACGTCGATCGTCCACTCATCGGGTTGTACCATCGCTCGCTGGCTTGATCAAACGGTGCAAGCAAAACATGCCCGGCAATCTGTACCAGCCCTGTTTGCTCCCATTGCTACTGCAATGCTCGAAATACAGCAAAATTTATAGGCCCGCTTCAAACGATTCTAACTTTTGATTTTTTTTTGTTTTCAGTTTATTTAAATCAGAAATTATTTGAAATATATTGGCTTCTAATTAATTTTTTTGGTTTTTATTCCCTATTATTCCTTTATATTATCCGTGACAATATAACAATTTTTTAAATTTTTCTACTTTTTTTATTTTTTTCTAAAAAACTAACAATCGCTATAGTGTAATTTCAGACAAAAACTATAGTCAAGCTTTAAGCCCAAAGCTAATTAGATCACTACCATAAGTGCATCAGGCCGTACCTCAAAAAGATTAGAAACTCAGAACACGCAAGGGGAAACGCGTATCATTTTCTTAACAAGAAAACAGGTTTTCAAGGAGACGATGATAACAGCTATCACAAGACTTTTTTTTTACTATGAATTATTAATCTGATAAATAATCATTATTAGAAAAATTAAAATTAAAAGTTGACAAAAATTAAAAAGAACTGGACATTCTTGTACTCTACCACCGAGCTACAAGAGCGGCCCTGGGTCATGCCTTAATCCATCGTGCATGAATTTTTATAATTAAGTAACTGATTTTCGCAATAGCAAATACGACAGTACAATTATGAAAGGCCTGTTTGGAGGTGGAAATATTATAGAAAGCAGAAGAAATTATTGGAAAATCATCCCCGCAGAAAAAAAAAGATTATTGAAAAATCCTTAATTTGGAACGACCTGGGTGGTCGACTGTGTCAGGCTTTGGCGCTATTGTTTTGCCCATTCTTTTGGTCAACATTCACGTGGCTTGTGGTAAGGGAACAGATTCGTAGGATGGTTAGTTTCTCCTAAGAGTACTATACGAAAAAGTAACTATTGATATGTATAATAATATAGACAATTATTATCTATAATATTTTTTATATTATCTATAGATACTAAGTTAACTTCTATAATAGATTGTCTTTTTATATGTCTCTATAAATAACTCCTCTATATATAATATCTTGTTTTTATATTATAATCAACTATTGTGTGAGAAATATCCTAATTCCCTATGTTTTCTTTTTCTTCTCTATATTATCTCGTATCCTACATAGTACGGTTTATAAACAGCTAACGTTATACTGTTATATATGCTCTAATACTATTTGGTGCTTAGGAGGAGTTCCAGGAGGTACCACACTAAATAAATACAACCATCGATTAACGAAGGGGTAATTAAGGTATAAAAATTTTGTGGTATTTGATTAACTTGGTCTATATCCGTACTAAAAAATGGTCTATAGCCATTCGAAAAACGCCACCTAAAAAGGTTTGCGAATTTTAGAACAAATCAATAATGGAATAAAAACAACCTTTTACCGTTTAAAAAGACATTTTAGTCGGCCTCTCAAAGGAGATCAGATTACACCAGCCACGCACCGCATTAGGCTTGGAGTACCAAAGCAAAGTCCTTGAAAAAAATCAATATTGTTGTTTGATATTAACTTAATATGTAACCATTTGATATACTTCCAATTAATGTGATATCAGAATTTTGGACTAATTGTATCTTACTAATAAGTCTAAAACAAATGGTTGGACATCTATGCCGAGGAATTGTGACAAGCTCTCCATCTAAAACCCTAACTAGATGTGCAACCAAGCGGGCATTGTGCTACGTTTTCTCTTGCAAGTAGAATTAATCTAATCAGATCTGATATAGATCTAATCAAATGAAATTTTACAAAGTGACACATCATGTACATACCAACTAGGTTAATTTCGAAGATTTGCAATAGGGTGGATTCTTTTCAGCTACGACTGATGGCTTTTTACCCTAGTGCGAGTGCTCGTACGAACAAACCGAATACTGATAGGTCGCTTCAAAAAAGTTGTCCCGATAAACCGCTTCAAAAAGGTGACGGAGAAATCGTCTTGTTTGTTTATTCGGAGGAAATCATAGGCCATAAGTTATAAGCCATAAGTCAAAAAAACATTGGCTAGGGTTGGCTGCTGCAGTATTTTAGGTTAGATACCATGGTTGGTTGTATTAAGGCCTTGTTCGTATTAGCTTCTAAAAGCTGCTTTTCTACAATAAATGGCTTTTCTACAGTACCTAACTTTCAAACAGAGTGCCTTTTTAAGGTAGGGTCTACTAGTCGATTATATTACATATTGTAGTGCCTTCATTTATGTAACGTCCCCATTTTTGGGGTCGTTAGGATTTCCTCGTAACTACCCAGGATTGCTCAGTTGCGAGTACCGTAGACGAGTGTACATCATTTTCAACATAAGCTTAAGCATAAAAATCAGACTTTATTACAAAATTAAGGTTTAGTAGCCAAGTTTTACACAACGGGACGTGCGGCCCAAACTTATAATACAATATAAAAGAACCCTACAAGCGTGCTTGAGTGTAGAATAAACCCTAGCACCAAGTGTCGTCTACATTATAGGGATCTTCAAAGCCTTCCTCAATGGTTCATTGTTTAACCAAGCATTTTCTGTTAATAGTTTAGCAAGCATGAGTACAACAACCGTACTCAACAAATCACATGGAAAAACACTATATAGCTACTTATCAGGATTTTCAAGAGATAGGAATATAGTGGTTTTGTTAAAATATTTGTGGATGCAATTTTGTTTGCAAACATTTTTAAACATAGAAAAATAATAACTTCTTAAGGAATTGGGGTTTCAACATCTCGATTACCAAACTTCCACATTTCCAAATTGTTTCCAAGTCTATTTATGCTTCGCTATTAGAATCACCCATTAAACACTGCTTTGTTTACCGGAAGCATGGCGTATTCGAATACCACATATTATGACTCTGCAGAGTTGCCTAACTTTACCCATAAAATTTCTTAACCCCCACGTCTAAGTTAAGAAAACAAGATTGTTTCACTGCTCATCTCTTTATATAGCCTCTACCCGATAAACAAGGTACCCCTTGTCACGAAATACGGCGGCCTGACAGGGCGGAGCCTACCGTTCGGGTTCGAAACAATCGAAATGGGTGTACATATGCATTTTCGGGTTTGGGGTGAATAGTAACAGGTTTGGGCATTATTCACTACGGGTCTACTATTCATCGCGGGTTCAGTAGCACCAAATCCATTACTGTTCATTGTGGGTTGGGTTCGGAGTTAACGGGTCAGGTGAACTGTAACAATCCGTTACTATTCTTCTTCCTTGGCTGAACGCACACGCAACAGAGAAACAGGGGAGGATAGCGACGGTGATTGGTGAGGCTAGGGTGGTTTGCGACGGAAAAGGAGACCACGGTTGGGTTTCTGGTGATGTCAGGTGTCCATTTTTGGGGTCGGCGGGGACAGAGAGTACTGGGGGTCTCTAGGACAGTAGCGCTAGTATTTGAGCATCCTAGGGGTTAGATAGAGCTTAGGTAAGTGGTGGTTTGGGCAGGGGTAGTCGGAGTTAGGCTGCCCACGGTGGGGTGCCATGGTCATGCGGCGGACCTTGGTGGCAGAGGAGAGAGGCTCAGGAAGCTAAGGTAGTGGCTCAAGGGTATTCCTGGGGCCATGAGGAGGCTACCGACAAAGGCAATTGGAAAGTAATTGATTGAATGAGTAGGATTGGATTCGGGCTTGCCTTGGCGAATTATGGCAATCGTCGGCAATGCCTTAGTCGAGGGTTCGATTGGGTGTGTGAATGGTCTACCTGAGCACCAATGCATTACTCAGGAGGTGCGTCGGGCTTAAATAGGGCGACGAAGGTGGTTTGGCACAGTGGGGAGCCATGGCGGTGGCGACGCGTGGCCTGGTCAGGAAAGGTCGAGGAGGCGTGGCTGACAAGGGGTGCAATGGTGGCCTCAGGTGTAGCAATGCAGTGGTCAAAAGGTGACAGAGGATGTCAGGTCGGCCGCGAGAGAGAGAGAGTAGAGAAAGTAGGGAGGTCGGCAATGTGGTGGCGGGCGAGCCAGTGGCTCTGATGCGCAGTCAGGGCAATTAAGATGGGATACGGTCTTTAACAGGTTGCAGAGGAGTGGCAGCGGCGAGAAGGCATAGGAAGGCGTGAGCACGAGCGAGAGAGACTGGGCGGCGGCAAAATATCAAGTGGTGAAGATATTTTCGAGCGGTGAATAGTGAACGTGCACGGAGGGACGAAAGGATCGGCTCAGCGGCGATTTGGCGACGAAGAAGGCTAGGTTGGGTGCGGAATTTGGCCAGGAATCTCAAGAAATCAAATCCAAACTAATTTTGAAATTCGGTTTTGTTTCAATTTATATCGGCCAAAATTGCACGCGCATGCTTTTCTCTATAAATTTTTCTACAAACTATTACTATTCATAAGTCAAAACTAAAAATCAATACGAATGGATTCTTAGCAGCCCAAATGTTTTCTTCTACTCTGCTTTCAACTTTTCCTGAAAGGGTTTTTTTTCCAACCCTTGGCCCACATAGGTGACACGGTAGGCAAGTGGCTTCGTCTCACGCTAAGCGCACTTGCACAAGAAATGTAGCCATGCTTGGCCGCATTAAGAGAATTCCAGAATTCCATGAGTGAAACGAGTGGGATGAACGAGAGATGCAAAAAGGAGGAGAGATGCTACAAAAAAAATGGTGGTTTTTTTTTTTTTTGAACTGAAAAAAAAATGGTGGTTGGGACTACACTCTCAGCAACCCCGTTTATACGCGCCTGCAGCGTGCTTCTTGATGGGGCATCGGATCCCGTTCAATTGTGCATTAGAATAACCTTGACCGTGGTGTGTATTTTTTCAGCTATGAACCATGTATGCCAATGGATTTAAGGTGAACAATAACTGTGAGTTTTAAGAGATTTTCAACCATCGGATGCAAAAGGATAGTCCAGTATTCGGATTGATCTCAGTATTTGTTTTTGATCCGATGGCTAGGATTCCTTGATAAAATCAGGGGATCCGGTTCCATATGCCAATATATATCAAAAGTACATATAAAACTAAAAAACTCCAACTGGACGCGGATTAGGATAAGAGTTTTATCTAAATTTTGTCATCTGTTGACTTTAAATGTGGAACTTTAGTTTTGTTATGAAGTAGGAGTCTTCGAAATTTAGTAGCGACGACACCTGTCGATGTAAGTTTGGTGAAACTTCCGACGTACAGTTAGCAGGTTTGAGCAATCTATTTTTCGTTTAATCGAAATGTGTTCACATATAAGGATGTCACTCATTAACACTATGAAGGATTCTTTTGAATTGTGCAATTTGGCTTATGGTTTCTAAATCTTGACTGTTCACGAGAAAGATTACGAAAAGAGGGACAATTATATATGATTTTGACTGATATAACTGCAGTAAGTAAAATATATATAACAATCTACTAGTAGACCTCGTATTGAAAAGACATATCATTTAAAAGGAGTTACTATAGAAAAAAATAAAAAACCATAAACAGTGAGATCATTCGAACGCACCCCATTGCCTCGAAAGCAGACCTCGAGGCCAGTTTTTACATCAACCAATTTGAAGCTGTGTTGCTAAGGGGTTGATTGGTTGATATTATAGTTTTGTTTTTAGTGGTTTTTAATTTTTTATTTCTCTCAAAAATTATTATTTATTAGATTAATAAAATATAATTATAAATTATAAATCACAGTCTAAAAGAATAGATTATATGCTTACTACAAGAAATTTTGGTTAGGCTCGTCTAAGTAAGTGTTGCAAAATTTGGCTCTCGACCAGGATGCCTAGACCACTCGGCCAGTTTATCCTATGGTCCTTTCAAAGAAAGCAATTTTACGGTGACAGTACGAGTTTTTGCTCGAAGCGTAAGGAATACAGTTTGACCAAGTTTGAGACTTATTAAGGATTTAAGGCCATTGAAAAGGAAAAAAACTAAGACAAGAATGTAGTGCTGTGAAGTGAGACTGCGAGGCCACTTAAATAGGGTAGAGGGGGGCTTAAGGCCCAGCCACCTCGCTCGTCTTCTCCCTCCTCCTCCTCCTCCTCCTCACTTCCACGGCCAGCTCCGGCGGCCTTACTCCGGACGGACCGTAGCACCCATGATACTTTTAACTAACTCACCGGCCAAGTGTATATAGCGGGGGGATCGAGGATGGAAGCAGAGGACTACTCGCCCGCCGGGTGCTCCTTCTCCCTCATGTGCCAAGAGGACGGCACCGACCTCGACGATGGCTTCACCAACGGCGGCGAGGGCGAGGTTTTCTTGCTGTACAATGCCGCCAAGGATGACGACCACCACCACGAGGAGGACGAGGAGGAGTACATGGACCACCTGGTGTCCAAGGAGAGCAGCTTCTGTTGCTCGTCGTCGTGCTTCTCCGACGCCGGCGCCGAATCGCCGCCATCGATGGCCTCAGAGGACTGGTTCCAGCGCACGCGCTGCGCCACCGTCAAGTGGATCCTTGCGGTGACTAATCGAACAGACGCATCCATCTGTATCTATATCCATTTGGTTTCTTGATGCAACAGAGCCACTAATTAAGCTTTTGATCTCTCGCCGGCTCGTTGCCATTGCAGACTCGGGGGTACTTCGGGTTCTGCCATCGCACGGCGTACCTGGCGATCGCCTACTTCGACCGCTTCTGCCTCCGGCGATGCATCGACGTACGTAACGATCAGCATCCATGAATCTCGTCTCAGCTAGCTAGATATAGATATCTTCCTCCCCTGTTTCTTGAACGGCGCGGCCATTGATTGACGTGCGAGCGTGCGTGTAGAGGTCGATGATGCCGTGGGCGGCGCGGCTGCTGGCCGTGGCGTGCGTGTCGCTGGCGGCGAAGATGGAGGAGTACCGCGCGCCGGCACTGTCGGAGTTCCGCGCCGATGACGACTACGAGTTCAGCTGCGTCTCCATCCGCCGCATGGAGCTGCTCGTGCTCTCCACGCTCGGGTGGCGCATGGGCGCAGTGACACCCTTCGACTACCTCCCCTGCCTCTCCTCCAGGCTCCGCCGAGGCGGCGGCGGCAGCGGCGCCCTCGTAGCCGTCAAGACCGCCACCCTCATCTTCTCCACCGCCGAAGGTTAGTTAATTCGTTTCTTGAAAACTACATCGATCCATTGATGATTTCGATGCCTTCTTGGATGTCTGAATCGATCCGTGCTCTATTCTCGCAGAGGCGAGCGTGCTCGACTACCGGCCGTCCACCGTGGCCGCCGCCGCCGTCTTGGCCGCAACCCACGGCGCGCTGACTAGAGAGGCACTGGAATCCAAGATGAGCAATCTCTCTCCGTCTTGCCTCCACGAGAAGGTCAGTGTCCAGCACTTGCTCATCCTATACAGTTTCAGACGCGTCTCGATGGATCAAACATTCTTCGTCTAACACGATCTTCTCGTTTGGTTATTGATGCTGTGTGGTTGTGATCAGGAGGATGTATACGCCTGCTACAGCTTGATGCTGAGCGAGTCATCGTCAACGGCGACGAACAAGACGGCCAAGAGACCGTCACCGTCGTCGTGCTCCGACTCGATCGACGCCGCCAGTACATACGACTCCGTCGGCGCGGCGGCGGCGAGCAATAACAATAAGAAGGTAAGGCTGGAGCTGCCGGGCATCGACCGATGAGAAGCACGGCGGGACACGCATGTTTTTTGTTAATTGTCTTGGGCAGCTCATTTTCTTCACCATTTTTAACCTTTCTTTCCTTTTCTCTTCCCCTAGATTTTTCAGTTCTTTGATCGATGCATTGCCACATAAATGGTTATTGGCAGTGCGGCCGGATTGGATTGGATTGGTTTGGTTCCTGTGTGAGAATGAGAGGGACAAAACAAAACAACACCCCCTCCCCCCCACCCAAAAAAGAAAAAGAAAAATGATCAAGAAAGTGGTGAGCTTGCCTGAGCTTTCCTAAGGAGAGGAGAGCTCAGCTCGATCTCCCGTGTGTGTGTGTGTATGCGTGTGGGAAGAATATCCTCCGCCGTCGCCGTTTCAACGGCACCGGCGTGCCTTTACCTCCATCTGACCGTTCATTACAAATCAATGGAGAAGATTACTTGTTCCTGGGGAGGCCCTTTGTTTCTTCCTGATCTCCCGTATGCATTGAGGACTTTCCTTTGCCTCAATGAAAGCTTCTCTGAAACTGAAAGCTTTCCTTTGCAATTTAATCTCTTCCTTAAATGGAGTTTCCGTCCGCGTGCAGTATCCTTGAACTGAAAAAGAAAGCCCTTTCTTAGAACCTTAATCATTTGGATGGTATTTGGGCGCAAGTTCATCTCAAGACAGTTTGATCATAAGGAAGCAATATAGGGACTACTGAGTTACGACCAAAAGAGAGCGCCATTTTTTTCTCCGCTCGTGAAGAGGAAGGGGTCACCATTGAGATTGTGGGCCTGAGAAATCTTGCCACTCCATTCCTAACGAATGGTTGGATGAAGATAAAGGCACGATGTGCCGTTGTAACCAGAACTGCAGAGGATATGCTTCCGTGTGGTGTGTGTGTGTTTTTTTGTGTGTGTGTGTGCGCGCGCGCGCGCCATAATGCAGCATCGATCGTCAGCAAAGATAGCAACTTTGCTGCAAAGTTGCACGTTGCATTCCACATTTCCACCTCCCGGGAAGTTGCAGAATGCTGCTGCTACTAGCTAGCTGATAAATATCTCTCTCCAATGGTGGTGCTGTTGCTGCTGCAGCTTGCAAGTACCATGGTCCATTGGCCTTAATTCTGATTTGATCAAAAGCCTCCCCTTTCCTGCTGAAGAAAGTGGTGGATGACGCGTACATGTATGTGATTCAGTGAGTGGTGGCTCCTCACAGGGTTGCACTGCAATGCACTTGTATGTGATTCTGTTGTTCTTGCTGCTAGCGTCTACTACTACTCTGGCTTGTACCTGTAACCTTACATGTTTCTTGTGAGAGATGCATGGGATGATCAGACTTCTTCAGACTGCAACTATTGTGTGTGTGTTATGTGATGCGGTAGTCTTTGGCCTTTTTCCTCTCTCTCTCTCTCTCTCTCTCTCTCTCTCTCTCTCTCTCTGGGGCCTTTGGAATCAAATCGATCGTGCTGCAGAGACTGCAGAGAGTGTGCGTGCCGCCATTGCCGTCCAGCTGAGGAGGACCAGCTCCTCCCTTTCGTTGGCAGGCAGAATCCAAGGCGGCTTTTCCCTCTGATCCTGCACGTTTCCCTCCTCTAGCCGCTGCCTCTTCTTCTTGATCCTACCACTGCCACTGTTGTTTTCATACATGCGGCCCGATGAATGGTCAGTCAGTACTCGACTGCTTGCCTGCTTGCTTCTACCGAGTCGCAACCTTTACTGGAACAGTGGAATGCCAGCGCTTTCAGCTGTACTTACTTTCGGCTCCCGTGGGGACGGGCCTCACGTTATGTAATTATACCCGATTGATTTGTTGTGATCTGACGGCCAAGAACTTGTTCAACTAGCGTCTGCCTCAAGAGAGGGAAAACTTGAAGCCAAGTGAGAGCGAGACGTGCCGATTGATAGGATGGTCGAGAACTGTATGCCTAGCTTGAGTCATTCCTCGATAGGATGGTTAAAATTTGGCTGTGATAGTTCGACTGATTTGAGTCCACTATCTTAGCCCTGAATTGACATTTGAGGTATTAGACAAGGGAAAAAGAGATACAGAGAAAGGTTTTGCTTTTTTGTGAGTTGCCTGATTTTTTTTTTTTTTGTTAAATCTAAGCTGGTTTTCCGGGCAGTAGGATTAGCTTGGAGATTTTTATGTCTTGATTCTAAGTTTTGATCCGATAGCTTACAAATGTGACTTATACTAACGAAGAAAATCAGTTCGCTTATAACGCTTAGACAATGCGAGGATTGGCTAGACAATGATCCGATCGACCGAAAGGACTGTCCTAACACAAGGAAGTACAAGATTCTAGGAGGCATCCCCACGTATAGCCCCTCTTCATGGTTTCGACAAAAATAGCCCTCTCTCACTTAAATTTGTAAAAATAACCATATCTCTCATCTCAACAAGCTTGAATGACGACATGTGCCATCTAATACGACAACAGAACGCATTAAGTGTATGCACACGGAAAACGTGTAGCAAACCACCTCATACGTTCTCATGCCGTAGCAAGTGGCCTATTGTGCTCCCCTACTGTGGTAGCTAGCCTACTATGTAGCCTAGGCGGTAGGAGAGCACAGCAACTTATCTATTGTGGTATGTGAGCACATTAGGTGGTATAATACATGTTTCCCTACGCCACACATTTAATGCGATATTGTATCGTATTAGATGAGACGTGTCACCTAGTGCTCCTTCCACAGAAGGAGGCTACTTTACAAATCAAAGTGAGATGGGGCTATATATGCTAAATCAAGTGAGTGGGGGGCAAAAGTGCATTAGCTTCACATATATACAGTGCAAAAGAAATGTGATAAATGGGTGAGATGTAAAGAGATTTTTTATTATTTAACTCTGTAAATTTATTTTTAATGGTGGTCTCTCGCTCAGCCCGTTTTCAAATCCGACCCTTTTACCACATGATGGTGGCAAGATAACAATGACACACAAGTCATTATAGTGTGACCAATTCCTGATATCCAACCACCCGTGGCATGCGAGTGTTATTTCACTACGCCACGACCAATGACGTGGCCAAAAGTACTATTTTCTGGCTCAGAGCTAAACTTACCCCGTGGCATATCAATGTTGTCTTACCAAGCTATGGGTGGTGGTGTGGCAAAAAAGTTAGATTTAAGAATAAGTTAGACTAGAGTTACTAACAAAAAATAAATTAAAAAAGAGGTTAAAAAAATTAAAAAATGCTCGTCCGCCAAGACAGGCAGCGAAAAGGTTGCATCTGTAGAACATCGATTGTCAAGTGCACTTGTGTCCTCTTGGTACTATATAGTTATATTCTTGCACGCTGTCATGTAAAAGAATACACACTTTAGTTTAGTGCTTTGCATTATAACCGGACAATCTGCCATACACCTTAAAATAGGTAGTGAAGTACAAAAATAGCGAAGGACCGGGGTTTTTCTGGAGTACATGGAAGCTGATAAGTATTAAGTACACACACTTATTTGCAAACAATTACAGGCATTGACATTTGGGGGCAGATTATGTTAGGCCAATAATTGGCAATAGATTGGCAAGGAAGGGTGTGACTTTTGACCAGTCTTTGCTAGGTTTTTTCCCCAACTTTGAGCTTGAGATTTCTAGCCCAGTGGAGTAGAGGCAGAGCACAGCTGAAGATTGGATGGACGGAGCAAAGAAAGAGAGAAAGTGAAGTGTTGGATAACGAAAGACATGTTGGAGCAAGTCCATAGGTTGTGGTCAGGCTCCACAAGTCTTGTGCTTTAATTTGTGGGCAGTGGTCACCATACGCTTTGACTTGTATGTAATATCATCCCCCACTTTGGTTCATTTCATGCTTACACCATAGCCCCACCCAGAAAACATATATATATGTTCGTAGGAGCTAGGAGGTATATAAATCCACTCAATGGAATTATATTTGAGTCAGTCGATGGTTTGAGCTCTAATATTTCTTGAGAGTAGTTATAGAATTTCAAGATAAGAAATTTCTATTTGCTTGGGGTTAGGCTTCAACCTTGGACAAGGGATGAACAATCAAGAATGTAAGTTGACAGCTTCAAAAACGAAATTCAAGAATCAAGAGGGATATGGGAGCCTGCTAGAGACTAACTCCAATCGATCACATTCTCAAAACTTTAATGGCCATGTTTTTTATGGGATGTGACTGATGATTTTTATCTATTCTTTTCGAAATAGCGGCAAATGGCATAGTCGTCGACATGAACTTAGACTAAAAAACCATTTGAAGAAGTGAATTCGAAAAGCTATTTGGAGAAACCACCTTATTTGAAGAAACCAAAGCCATAAGCATCCAAAAAGAACAGGGTAAATATTTTCTCAAGAAAAGTTAGCTAACTCTTCTATTTACTTAATTCAATTTATTAGTTTGTTTACAAACAGAAAAGATAAATAAGCTTAGATTATCTTTTCATTCATCTCCAAGATCAGACTAAAGTCCTAAGGCGAAATCTGGACATATTTGGACCCCTAAACACCCAAAAATTCCGTTTTTGGACCCTAAACCAAAAAAATTCCGTTTCTGGACCCCTTCCGACCGCGTGTTTCGCGAGATGGCGCCACGTGTCCCGGCCGGCCGCGCGACCGCCCGCTCCACCGCGCGACCGCCGCCCGACCGCGCGACCGCGCCGCCCGCCCGCGCGACCGCGCGCCCGCGCCGCCCGCGCGCCCGACCGCGCGTCCGCGCCGCCCGCCCGCGCGACCGCGCGCGCGCCCGACCGCGCGTCCGCGCCGCCCGCCCGCGCGACCGCGCCGCCGACCGCGCGTCCGCCCGCCCGCCCGCGCGCGACCACGCCGCCGACCGCGCGTCCGCCCGCCGCCCGCGTGACCGCGCCGCCGACCGCGCGTCTGGGACACGTGGCACCAGCTCGTGAACGCGCGGTGGGGAGGGGTCCAGAAACGGAATTTTTTTGATTTAGGGGCCAAAAGTGGAATTTCGGGTGTTTAGGGGTCCAAATATGTCCAGATTTCTCCTAAGGCTGGCCCTCTCTGGCTTTACCGACCCAGCTGTGTGCAGTCATGTCATGCAGGTGTCACCGACTTACCTTACCTCGCCCTGCCTGCCTTACAGCTGGTAAAAAAAGGCCTTTTTCCTCCCGGCTGCACGCACTGCGGCATGCAATGGAAAATGCTCAATCGAGTGAGCGACTTTCTGCGGTACCACAATCTCTGCCTCCCTGACACCAATGACCAATCTCTCTCCCACACACAGACATGGCAAGCTTATTAACTTGTTCTCACTCCGATTTTGCCTGATCCAAAGCTCTGTAACACGACATTCCGCAACTATTCATGCATAAACAGTTATGGAGTGTCGCGCAAGAGTATACCATTGCATGCTTACAACAAAAGTCCAGCATATATTTCACATAAGGATTAACATCCAGTTTTCAACAGCGGGGCGTGCAAGCCCAAAGTATATTTATATTACCAAAGCTCCAAGATCCGCTTGAGCGCGGCCAAGACCTAAAGCCACGGATCCTCGTCGAACAAGCAATCCTCAGGGGTGTCCTTGATGGGGAAACCTTCACCATCATCTTGATCCTCTAAAGAGGGGAATTAAGCAAGCCGTGAGCCAAACAACCGGCTCAGCAAACCCCAAAGGGACTCTAACTTACTACATGCACGGATTAACAAAGGAAGGGAGTATATTTGGTTTATTAACTTTGTGTGGATGCAGTTTTATTTGCAAACATTTTATAAAACGGACCCAAAACTACTCCTTAAGATCTCAGGGGTTTTTCATGAAAATTTAATTAACCAACTAATCAAGTTAAAGCATGTACAAAAACTACTTAAGCTTTGCTGCTGGAATCACCCATGTGACACAGCTCCATTAACCATGAGCACGGCGTATTCGAATACCATTATTTTGACTCTGCAGAGTTTGCTCAGCTTTACCCACACAATTTCTTAACTTCCGCGTCCGGGTTAAGAAAGTCAGGTCGTTTCACTGCTCAATTCTTTATATAGGCTCTACCCGGTAGAATTCACTCGGGTCTGGCACAAGAAAACAAGAAAACAAACGTCCGCTTCGAGTGAACTCTACCGTTGTTAGGCACCCACAGCACGGCCTGCCTAACCTTGTTACTCAATCACCTACTTCTCAACACCTGTAGAGTTTCAAACGAGTTGAGCAGCTACTAAACCAGTGTTGATAAGTCAACTCCTGTGGTTGAGCGGTCACCATGTCATTTGCTCAGCGTAAGGGTTTGGTCCTTACATTTCCTCCGGAGTCCGCAACCCCGGTCAGGTCCGCGACCTTACAGCCTAGGGCAAGAGGTGGGCGAAGACCGTCTCGCGGCTCCTTCCCCAACCCTTACCCTATTCTGCACGCCGACAATCTCCGCCCTAGGGCACGGTGTCCCATACCACCCTGCCCTAGAGTCGGGTTTTCCAAATTCTATTGGCTCGCAGCTACAACCTTATTAGTGTAAGACTTTGAGTGATAATAATAACCTACGAGCATCTAGATTAACAGATAATTATCTCTAGGGTTAACAAAGACATGGCTACAAGTTTAACAGGGCATTTATCGGTGGTAGGTTTAACTACATAACATGTCATTCTAAACATTTTATTTTACTTTGAACTAACATTTCAGAACTAGCTTAATGCAAATAGCATAATAACATAATTAAATAACATGGGTTGCAACAATGTCAAAGGATTTGGGACTTGCCGATAATCCGGATGATCTCAGCTAGCTCGAACGAAGAAGCGTCTGGATCCTGAGCCTGCACTTGAACTTCTGGGATCTCCGATACTAGCGCGAAAACACACAAAATAATTAAATCCAGCTTGAGCCTAATCAAGCGAGGGAAAATAAACTATTCACAAAGGAGTAAAATGCATAAATCCTCAAATGGAGAATTTTAGGAATTTATCTGGGATGAATTTGGGGAAATGGAGGTCAAAAATGGGATCAGGACATTTTTCTAAGCAAGGTGGTGAAATTTGGGAATTTTTGGGATTTTCTGTGATTTCCTAGGATTTATTTGGATTTTTCTGATTTCTGGAAAAGATTAAATCCTCTGGAAAATCATTTAAACAGTGATGGGCCGGCCCGGTCCACAGTGCAGCCCGGCCGAGCAGCCCAGACGGCCCGAGCGCACGCGCGCGCGGGAACGGGGCAGGCCGAGAGGCCGCGGCCCAAACGTGTGTCGCGCCCGCACGGGTTGGATGGAGGGCGCGTGGCGCAGCGGACGGCGCCGATGCGGGGGAGGCGGCGAAGCGGTACGGGGTGGATTGGACGGAGGAGAGGTGGGGAGCTTATGATGATCCAACGGTCACGACTTGTTGTCATCGGGCGGCCGAGGTTAGAAGGCACGGGAGGAGATGGACGGCACGGAAGCGGCCACGTCGGTCATCTTTCTCCTCCAGCCGCTGAGGCGCCCGCGGGACTGGGCCACGGTGGCGAGAGCGGTCTGGGCGCAAGGAGGCTCGTCGGCGGCAACCGAGGGCACCGGCGGGCTTGTCTTCGAGAGGGGGACCCATTTTGGGGCTTCGGAGGGAGCGGGGACCAACGGAGTGGGCGGGAGGCAGAATGGAGGGTTTCGGGTCCAAGGCGGTGAGAGAGGTCACTGGCGGCGAAGAGACCCAATTGGCGGTGATTTCATGGTCTAGGAGGGGTGGTGCTCACATTGGCGAAGAAAATGGGAGCTGGGGAGCGTCGAGGGTGGCTGGCCACGGACGCACGGTTGGAGCGGCGGTGGTCGTCGGCGTCAGAGCTTCTCGAGGGTCCTCCTGGCCAGGGGTGTTCACAAAAAGTGTCAGTAGACCGTGGAGGTGCTCGCAGATAAAGGAATCGGTAAATGGTGGAGGAGGGAGGAGGATTGCTTCTCGGGGGTCGCCGGCGCAAGGGAGGGCGGCGACGGAGTTTCGTGCAACGGAACTTCAATCGGCTGTACGAGGAAGCTCCTGGGAGTGGTAGGGAGAGAATGGAGGGGTTAGGGAGGCTTGGGGTGCAAAGGAAACAAGGGGATAGGGGAAGGGGCTTTTATGCCCCGGGCGGAGCGAGCGGATCCGAGGGAGGGGAGATGGGAGAAGCGCCAATGGTCAAGGGGGAGGACGGGGAGTTGGTGGAGGGTCTCTCCGTGCGATGGGCTGCGTCCGATTCTGAGCGGCAATGAAGGCGGGGAGTGGCGGAGCGGGAGGTGTTGGCCGGACGGCATGGGCGCGACGGTGCTGGCAGCAGAGGGGAGGAGAAGGGGGCTGGCAGGTGGGGTCCAAACGAAGGGGAAGGCGACAACGCATACGCGGGGCGGTGCTGCCTTCGGACCGGAAGACGGCGGGGAGGCGCGGGCGGTCCGAAGCCAGGAGCGCGGCGCAGAGGCGGTGCGGGGGAGAAGGCGGGGAGGGGCTGGGTGCCAGGCCGCCAGCGGGGAGGGAGCGGAGGGAGGCGCCGAAGAGAGGGGAAGCGGGAAGTGGGCGGGGCGCCAAAGGAGAAGGAAAAACGGCGATGCCCAAAAGGGAAAGCGGAAAAAGGGAACTTTCCAAAAAGGGAAAGTTCTCAGATTTCACTCAAAAATCCAGCAAAAATAATTAAATTTTTTTGGCTGAATTTTGGGGGCTTTTCAAGCTCCTAGTTAATTACGGATTTGCTATTTCACATGTGTCTAAAAAATTTATAAAATCACAATCGATTTTCTCACCTTCAAATCAACATGGAGATCGTGCTCGGGTGAGGTGATCTTCCTCTCTGGCTACCGATGACGATGGTGGTGGTGACCGATGGATTAGGGCTAAATTTCACCTATTCAGAGTTCAGGTTCACTGTGCCCCCGGCTTAAAGGGAGACTAGGGCGGCGGAGGCACGACGGTGGGTGGTGATCGCGGCGATGGCGCTATCAACCCTGCGGGACGGATGAGGGTGGTGGAGAGCAAGAAACGGAGAGGTAAGGAGGCGGCATTAGTCGTCAGAGACGATGAAGAGGGCGGCAGCGGCGGCGGCTGCATCTCACTGGAGAGAAGAAAGCGGCAGTGGCAAAGGGGGGACAGGGAAGAGGAAGAGGAGGCTGGTGGAGAGGATACGGCTGCTGCTACTACTAAGGGGTAAGGGTAATTAGGGTTGGGGTGGAGGTAGAATATATAGGAGAGAGGGGAAAGGTCAGGATGGTTGGATCAAAATCCAACGGTCCAAAAAAAGTGACTATGATTTGGTGAATTTGCAAGCGCCTGTAAAATAGACCCCCTCCCCTCGCCCCCCCCCCCCCCCCCAAATTAATTAATACTTCCTCGCTGCAATCTAAATAGGAAAAATATGGATGCAATAATTTCTACTAACTCTGATTAAAAAATAGACATCGTTTATTAAGTTGATTTTGATCTGCAAATATTCTTTTCTAGGCAACATTTTTCGGTAAATGTTCTTCTAGATTGCTTATTGGTAACGGTATTAAATACTTAAAGCAGTGCAATATAGAATAGGTCTTTATTCCTTGTTCTGTATATATGTATACAGTAAAAATGATATCTAAATCAGACCAGAGGAGTAAAATGCATGAAGGTTTAATCGACTAGAACCTAATTAGTACTAAGATCTACCACAACCCAGTTAATTGTATATATCTTTAAATGAAAGAGTATGCAATACGTTCTACATGACACAACCTTAACATAATCGGCTGGCCCTGCTCAGCTTGGCTTTTTTGGTGGTTTATAGTTTTTTACTGTAGCTGACTTATTTTGTACTATAGCTGATGATAGCTTTTTTGGTGTATTTAAATTTTAAAAATAAAATAAAAAGGTTATCCCATCACAAACAATACAAAGAAACACGGAAAGAAGAAAAGTCTAAAAAGCCCAAAAATACACAAAAACAGAAAAATTAAAAAAATAGTGAACTAGAAGTCAGAAGTTAAAAACAAAATGAGCAGGGTCTAAAGATCAATAGCATAAATTATTGGACTAATCAAAGTACATAAGGTACATCCAAGTGTGGGATATGTTATTGTGTTCTTCATCAGGATTGACCATAGGAGATGCATATGTTGTTGGAAAGAGCCATAATCCAGCCAGAAGAAAAACATATGCAGCTGCTCGGTCACCAATGCAGTCAAAACAATCTTGGAGACAAAGTTTCGTGAAATTTGTTGGTTCAAAGGAGTACGATACCACCTCGAAGTGAGTGGTCACCTCACTGGCCTGCTGCTGCCTGCAGGTCTGCCTGGCCCTAAGAGACTGAGCCACAGGATTAAACAATACAGCCTTCTCTCACAAATGCTGAAATGCCATCGAAAGCGTCTGTAATTTTGCTCCCATTGTCCCCTTACGACTGCATACTGTTGTATAATGTAAATAGTCGTAAATAAAGAAATAATGAATAATTGATATTTGATTTGCTTTAGATTTTGTGTTTGTGAAAAATTTGGTCGTTTGTTATTTGATATCTTTGCTTTCGAGTGATTTTACTCAGTTACGAGTGATTACAGCTTTCAGACGTCAGACTACGACCACAGACTTCAGACCACATCTTTAGATTACGACCATGGCAGACTTCGATCACAACACTTCAAACACTCTTACGACCACGCATGAATACGACTACAACTACGACAGTTTTCGACCACTGCAGCTTTCGACTATGGCAGATTTTGACCACGGCAGTACGACTTCGGTTTTACGACCATGGCAGGTAACCGTAGCTACATCACTCTTTCATGGTTGTAGCTACAGTACTCAATAATCGTAGACTTTACTGGTCGTACTCGGCAGTCGAAGGTTTTACTGGTCGATAGTCGAGAGCTTTGCGATCGATGGTCGTAAGTTTTGTAGACTACCTTCATGGTTGTAGGTTTTGCAAATTGTGTCCATGGTTGTAGGTTTTGCAAACTACTTTCATGGTCATAGCTACAGTACTCGATGGTCATAGATTTAGCAGTCTTGTCAATACTCGTAGACTTCACAGTCCACTGTTATGTCTTCGGTGGTCGGAGGCTTAGTGATCAGTTGTCGTAGACTTTATGGTCGGTACTCGTAGACTTTCGCTTCACTCTTGGGATTTTTTAGTACATCGAGTACTCATGTTAGGCCAGTGGTTAACTGGTCGGTGTGTGATGGTCGATGATGAATGGTCGTTGCGGTAGTACTAGGTGAGTACTCGAGGATTGAGGTACTCGTAGTCGGAGGACTTGGTACTTGATAGAAGTGGTTTTACGACTGTGGTAAGTGGTCGGATGTCGGAGTGTTATCTGTTCTTGTAGGCTTTGAGTACGTGTTGCGGCTGTGTTTTCTGATCGATACTCGATAGTCGATATGATTTCCGAGTACTTATGGGTTACGAGTACTCTGAGGTAACGGTCATATAGAGTGATCTAAGGGTCTGTTCCAGGTAGCAATAGACCTTGTGTGGTCGTAAATGACCTAGGAGATGGTCATAGGTGTTTGGTTCTTGTCTGGGGATAGACAAATGTGTGTTTTGCTAATGTGTTGTACTGGGAGATGGTTTCTTTGGCCTTTGCATGTGCAGGTGGGCGTGGAGACGATCACAGTCGGTGACGACGAAGACCGGGACTAGGAGGGGGTAATCTGAGGTTCAGACGGTCAGGAAGTCATGCGAGGTGGTTGAGCTCATGCAGGAGCACGTGGAGGTCAAAGGTGGATGCTGCATGGAGGCATGGAGACAACCACGGTCGGTGACAAGGAAAATCAGGGCTAGGAGGGGGTAATCTGAGGTCCAGGTGGTCGAGAGGTCATGTGAGGTAATCGGGCTCACATGAGAGCATGCGGTGATGGTGCATGATGGAGATATAGGAGGGGATATCCTGGAGGCTTTGTTGTGTGTATCGTTTGGAGTTCTGGATAGAGTCCATGACTTGTACGAGGTGGTTGAAACCCGTGTTAGGAAGGATTTCGGGTCCCTTGATTTGAGGAAGAGATAGACTTCGTGTCCAATTGGATAAGGACATGGTTTTGAAGTGTTTGAGTTGAACACGCTTTATGGCTGGCCTATAAAAGCAGGAGAGGTTATAAGCTAGCGTACAAGGTTTCAGTGCTTTCATGAAGAAGGTTTTTAGGGATCACGACTTCGTGCATCATTGTCGTACCGAGCAATCGGAACAAGCAGGCGGTCGATCTGTTGTCGTGTCGAGTGATTGGAACGAGCAGGCAGTCGATCTGTTGTCGTGTCGAGTGATCGTAACGAGCGGGCGAGCGATCCAAGCAGTCGTAAGTGAGCGGTCGTAAACAAGCGATCGTAAGCGAGCGTTTGGGACAAGCAGCTGTAACAAGCGGTCATAAGCGAGCGGTCGTAACTGAGCAGTCAGAGTGAGTGCTTGTAATGAGCAGTCATATCGAGTAGTCGTAACAACCAGTCAAGCGACAGAGCTTCTTCAACCACGTTCAACAGTTGCTGTCGTTATTCTCTATTGGTAATTCAGATCGGTTCTTTTTTGTTCCTCTATATTGTGCTTTGATTTCAAGTGGTAAAAAGCTGAGACAATCATTCACCCCCCTGATTGTGCCATACGATCCTACAAGTGGTATCAGAGCAAGTTGCTATGGTGTCAGAGAGGTATGTGAATCGTCCCCCAATGCTCGATGGTATTGATTTTGCTTTTTGAAAGTGTCGAATGCAAGCTTACATTGAGGCTCAAGGTAGTGATGTTTGAAATAAAGTTGCTACACCATATGAGGTTCCTACTGCTGTTACCAAGCTAAATAAAGCTAATGTTGATTTAAATGCTCAAGCTCGTAATCTGTTATTTCAAAGAGATTTCTCGCAAAGAGTTTGATCGTGTAGCTCATATTAATTCTGCCCACTTAATATGGAAAACACTTTGTGATTATCATGAAGGAACCACTAAAATCAAGAAGGTGCGTAAAAATTTTTATCAAAAAGAATATTCTGATTTTGCTATGAAGCCTGGTGAATCCATTGATGATCTCTTTGCTCGTTTTGAGAAAATATTGAGTGATTTGCGTGGTGTTAATGTTATTCCTACTGATGAAGATAATGCAACTAAAATTTTGAGATCTTTAGGTTCTGAGTGGTTAAAGGTTGTCATAACTATTAATCAAACTGTCGATCTAGATACCTTAACCCTGGATGATTTTTATTCTAGATTGAAAACCTATAAGATGGAAGCTATGCAATCCAAGATTGATAAATCTTCACCTTTAGCACTTGTGACTAACCCCGTGCAGACTACTTCATTGAGTGCTTTGTCCTGTGTTTCTTTGTCTGCCTTGTCTTCTTTTTTAGAGGAATAGTTCAAGCAGCTCCCTAAAGAGAACTTGGTGTTGATCTCCTCACGAGCATACAAGGCACTCAAAAATGTAAGGATGAGGAAGCAAAGTGGCGGGTCAGATTCGATCAGATGCTATGAGTGTGACAAGCCAGGCCACATTAAGATGGATTGCTCCAAACTAAGGAGCAAGGAGGTTAAGGATGAAAGGGCTCCAACTGGTCGCACTCAATTAAGATTGACCCAAGCAAGAAGCGCAACTATCGCAGGGCGGTCAACAAAGTACTTGCAGCACTTGAGGAGATTAATTTGAGTGATGTTGATTCTGCGAGCGACGACAAGGACAAAAGAAAGAAGGCAAAGAAGGAAGACTACACAGGGATGTGTTTTATGGCCAATAGTGAGGAGCTCAGTGATGATGATCTTTACGGTGATCCTGATGAGGTAAAACATTCTTATATTGATTTATCTCGTACTGTGCTTAGATTGACAGAAGAGCTCAAAAAGTATAAAAGAAAAATTAAAAGTCATAATGTTGTTGTTGAGAGCTTAAATTCTGAAATTAATAAACTTAGAGCATCTATTCCTGATGATGAATCTTGTGAGTCTTGCCAAGTTTTACATACTAAGTTAGAGACTACTAGAACAATCAATACATCAAACTCTGCTCAACTTAGTGATGTAACTGCTAAACTTGATGAGTTAAGATTGGCACATGACTCTTGTGATGAAAAGCTAAAACTTGCTAATAATGAAATTGAAAAGCTTAAGTCTAGTTTTCCTGCTCAATCTAAGGCTTGCTCTAAGTGTGATTTGCTTCAGGCTAGACTTAATTCTTCTCAAGAGTCAATTCAACGAATACTCTATCATGAGACTCTTTTTTGCTCAAATTGTCCTAAGCTTAACACTGATATAGAAGTCTTAACTAGACAACTTAATGATTTTACTGAAAAGAAAGATTAGATCAGTCTACTACTTCTAAAGGTCTTGCAAATGATTTTGTTAAATGCACAACCTGTCCTACATTGGCTAAAGAGAATGAGTATCTAAAGGACACCTTAGAGAGGTTCTAATTTGGCAAAAAGAATTTGAATATGATTCTAGATCAATCAAAAATAAGTGTAAAGAAACATGGTCTAGGATTTAGTTTCATTGAGCATGCCAAAAATAATCCCCCGAAGGTTGTTAAGCATCTTAAACCCGGGAAATTTGAAGTAGAATCTGAACCTAAACAGACTATATTTAAATCTGCTAGTGTTGCAAAGGAATTCTCTATCAAAGTGAGTGTTGTGAAGTTAACAGATAAGTATCAATGCACTCATTGTAGTAGAAATGGTCATGTGGTTCAGTTCTGTTTTCGAAAAGCTAAGAAGGAGAAGAAAGATAGGTTGAAAAAATGTTCCCAAGTGGAGGTTCTGGAAGCTCCCAACTATCGTCCTACATTGTCTAATGCGCTCTCTGCAGTCCCGAGAACTTCAACAACCGAACATGGTCATAGTGGTCGATCAGCGGTTGGACCAATCTTGCCAAAACTCTCAGATTGTTGTGTGGTCGGACGTTCCGTGGTCGGACGTCCCACAATCAAACCAGGTTATCAACCAGTTGTTCTTCATGGTCGAACTAGCGTGGTTGGACAGAGTTGTCAGTTGGTTGGTTCCTGTAGTCGGTCAAGGTACTCAGGAGATTTACGACCAGGTGCCTCTGCTCGTTTACACCAGTCGAAAGTTAGACCAGCTTTCCTTCATGGTCGGAACAGACCGATCAGACTAGAGGTCAGATCTGTTTCTTCCCGTGGTCGTTACAGCGTGGTCGGACCAGACTTAGGACCAGCTGTACAGAAACGCTCAGATTAGTTTCGACTAAGGTGCTTAGATGGGTTACGACCACGTGTATAGAGGCACTCAGATGAGTTTCGACCAAGGTGCTCAGAAGAGTTACGATCAGCTGTACAGAGACCAGAGTTTCGACCAGCTATACATGGTCGTTACAACGTGGTTGGGGGAGTGCTTGCGACGAGTGTTCGGGACAAGCGGTCATATCGAGTAGTCGTAAAGACCAGTCGAGCGACAGAGCTTCTTCAACCACGTTCAAGCAACTGCGGTCGTTATTCTCTATTGGTAATTTAGATCGATTCTCTTTTGTTCCTCTGTGTTGTGCTTTGATTTCAGGTGGTAAAAAGCTGAGACAATCATTCACCCTCCTCTAATTGTGCCATACGATCCTACACATACTGTCACATTGTTTTTTCTACCTCCTGCCAAGATTAGGGGCATATACATATACATATACATATACATTTGCATATGCATACACACACACACAGATATATATATATATATATATATATATATATATATATATATATATATATATATATATATATATATATATATATATATATATATATATATATATATATATATATATAGTATAAATAACAGGGGCACCATGGTGTCCAGGCTCTATGATTGAGAATTTTCATCCATGATTAAGAATTTTCATCCATGATTGATTCAGCATGTTAAATCAATAAATTATTTTCCAAATTAATGTCTTTTCGAATTAATGAATTTTAACGGGTTTATATGATATATTATATATCATTGCACTTGCACGCATCTAAAAACAATCCAAAGACAGGGAGGCTTGGTGCCCAGACACTATGGTGCCCTATTTCAGCGTCCTATACACACACACATGAATGTTAAGTTTTGATGACACACATGTAAATACTCTCATCAGCAGCATTGGTGAGGTGTCAGTATTTTTCTTCTTAATAAGGGAATGAAATGTTAATATTCATTTCAACACCTTTACTGGTCAATGATTCTTATCATAATCAATACTGAGTAAACTTAAGAAACGATTACCATTTTGATGCGAATACATGAAACATTTCTCAGCTGTAAAATAAGTAAACAAATGCGGTGGCTCTTGAAGAAATGGGCGAGGAATGGCAGTTGGAATTTTGTACTGCTGCGGTCTCAAGTCTCACTGAACTGAAATGCTGAATCTTGATGGGTTGCTTGCATCAACAGCAGGGTCAGGGTCGTGGTGTGGCCCTTGCAAGGGGCACACACTGCCCGAACTAGCTGGCGAAGGATTTGCAGTACTAGCCCGAAGATTTCAAGCCTGCAAGGGCCTTACCTGCTGCACAAAGGATTTTCATATTAGTTTATGTTTAGAGAAATCAGACATCTAGTTCATCGAAGTGGTTTCTTTACTCCTCTCGCTTCTATTATGTTTTAAGAATAAGGTAGGGGGTCACAGGCATATCACGCACTTCATTCCGCTTAATCCCATCTCGTGCACGTATATCTCTTTTACTTTTTCTACCACTCGTCCCCTACTTCTAAAGCCACTTCTTTCAGCTATTGTTATTCATTCGGGTGTGTATAGATATCACCCGGATGTTTTCTTCCCAACAATCATCCAAATTTTGGACTGTTGGATTAGAAATTCAACGGTCTCTTTTTTTGGAGGGGGGGATTTTTTTTTGGAGGGGGGGTGAACTTTTTTTGGAGGGGGTGGGGAGAATTTGTGGCCCTTGGATTTCTAATCCAACGGTCACAAATCTGGATGATAGTTAGAAAGAAAACATTCGGATGATGTTTATCAATACCCTATTCATTTTTAGGCAAAAACCATCATCCACAACTAAAAACTATTAATCGCAGCCGATACGAACACCCCAAAGACAAAAGAGCAAACAAAAATACACAAAGATAGCTAGCCTAGCGCCCTAGCCATTCATTCATCACATACACCACACTGTACACACATAGTATGTGAAGAATCATGTTGAGAATATCAATGGTTTACTTATGTTGAATAACTGGAAATCGTGTTGAGTTGGAATTTGCATCTACAAAAGTTTGCCTTTTTATTGCTTAGCTCTTTACCGTGGCGGTCTGACCGGCCTAGAGTTGGTAGTCAGACTGGCTATGAGACAGTCAAACTGGCATGAAAGCCGTGGTCTAACTGGCCGACGGTGGTCAGACTAGCCGAGAGTAGGCAGTCTAACTGAAGGTCAGCCATCGGTGTGATCAACTAGGGTAGCGAAAATACTAAGGTTACGGCGCGACCGAGAAAGTCTGCCTAGACAGGAATAGCCAGGTAACCCGTGGTGTGTCCTGTGACTTTTAGGAGCGTTGCAGGCGTTTGATCTACACCCCTAAAATCCACCAGTTCAGTTCTTTCCTACGACCACCCTAAATTGTGCCCCCAGCAGTCATGAGTTTTCCTACGTCCACACCAATTTAAACCAACCAGTGAAATCAACATCAATCCCACCTTTCTCTCTCCTTACCCACTCATATCCAACGATCCAAATTCAACGGCGACGTCCAATTCCCCCGCGCGACTCGCGATCCCAGGCGGACCCACCGCGCGCGATCGGGGTCACAGCCGCCGTCCCAGGCGACGCCTCCTCGACTCCGTGAACCCTCACGGGACTCCTGCGGACGCCGCGCCGCCACGACCACGAAGTCGCCGTCCCAGGCTCGCCGCCGTCCCAGGCATCGCCGGGTCACAGCCGCCCACGAAGCCACCGTCCCAGGCGTCGCCGCCGTCCCAGGCGACGCCTCCTCGACTCCGCGAACCCTCGCGCGACTCCTGGGGACGCCGCGCCGCCACGACCACGACTCCTAGGCCCATCGCTCGGGCTCGTTGAACCCCTAGGCCATCCCTCGCGCCGCCAGCCCCCGTCGCTCTTCCTCCGCCGGAGCTGAGCACGAGCACCCTCTCCGTCGCCCGCCGAGCCCGACCCGACCGCTTCCGGATTCTGCGAACGGGGGCTCACCTCATCCAACGCCGTAGCCTCCTCCTCCTCCTCCATCCCACAGGTAAACCCTAGCGCATGTCGCGACGAGCAACAAATCAAATCGTCTGATTCCATCCGACTCCTGCTTTTGTCTGATTCCATCCGACTCCTGCTTTCGTCTAATTCCATCCGACTACTGCTTTCGTCCATGGCTGTATCCGGTTGGATTGGTTCCAGGTTTGTTAGCTTTTGCAAATGTAATCTAGGGTTTTTCCTATCTCTGTCTCTCAGGTGCGCTCGTGTTTGCGAAGCATTTCGGTTGGTTCCTGTGACCCCGAAAGGGTCCAACCCCTACGGGCAGCAACCGCCGTACGGCCAAATCGTAAGTCTCTGAAAAAAAAATCTACTTATCTGGTATTCGCTTTGTTATTCTGTTCAGATGTGTGCTAGGTTCTCATATATGTGTGCAAAATTCTGCACTGTTTTGGCTGGATTTTTTTCTGCACTGGTATTCGCTTTGTTATTCTGTTCAGATGTGTGCTAGGTTCTCATATATGTGTGCAAAATTCTGCACTGTTTAGCACTGTTTTTCAGCCTCGTAACATCTGAACATTTGGGGGCTCGGCAGTGGCCGGCGGCACTGATGGTGGTCGGTTTGGTGCCCGTGCCGGGCAGGGGGCCACTGGGCAGTATGGAGGGCCTTATGCTTCGGTGTATGGCACGCAGCAGGTGGTTAACTATGAAATTTGCGAACCTTTTCATTTGAGCTCCGTATGCAATTTATTTAGCTTCCTAATGTTGTTTCATGCTTATTAATGTTACCTGCGTGTAAGTTGCTTTGTGAATTGTCATTCGTGCGGTGTATGTCAATGGGGAATCTTAAAGTGAAGGCAAATAATGAAGGTTATTAGCTGCCAGTTAAATACCTTTGGAATACAAAAGGGTAAAAGAACTACACAGCTACATGCCATCGGGATTTGGGAATTTAATGGATCAACTGGACATCTGGGATAAGAAAGCACTAGAGTTGACCAGTGCTGAAGGGGCTGGCCAGGATTATTGGTTCCAGGTTAAATAGAAGAATCTAAATAATTGCTGGCTGAACTCCTAGGAAACTCAGAAATCCTTTTGGTACCTGAACTGGAATTGAACTGTTTATATTCCTTACATAAATTTTTTTCTTATTCGCAAAAACAGCAATTCATATCATGAAAATGTGGACTGCATGCCTTATTTTTATTTTTGGAAGTAAGCTCCAAAAGCAATGGTTTCTATTAGAATGAGGTAAAAAGGTCCAGTAAAATCCAGGAATCGATAATGGCGCTGTGGGACAGTTTGTGCACAATGAGGATCAGATCCTATTCTATTTCATAGAAGCAACACTTTCTGAAAGCAAAAGTAGTAAATCTTCAGCATCATAGTTCTTATGTCCGTCTTCCGACAATTGAATGATCTGCTCCTTCTTGCTCTTTAGCTCGTCATCACTAGCTAGCACTTCTGTCCATTATGAGCGATGACGCTATCTCCCAACATAATCTATTGATTCAAACCAGAATGTCACTCTGAAAGGTAAAGTCATTCCTTAGCTTCCCCTGTGTTCCAAAACATTCTAGCTATGAAGATGCTATGCATCATTTACAGCTATCATTCTAGATCGATCCTTCTTGGGAGGCTTGAGCTTCAGTTTAAAGCAGTAAAAACATAACTTATGCATCCCTCAAATGCCGCCGTAGCGTTAGCACAGGCACTCTACTAGTTGGGTATAATTTCCCTTTTCTTTGCTTGGTCGGTTGGAAAGGCTTCCTTCTGGTATCTTATCCTGGGCCATTTTCTTTTCTTTTTTGTTCCTTTTTAGAAAGAATAAGATGATTTTAAAGGTTAACCTGCTTGTCTTCAACACTACAAGTATTTGGTTTAGTTGGGACTATAGACTTGGGACTTGGGCCTGGCTTGCCCATGGACCGGCAGCACAACACAGTCCAAAGCATGGCATGACATGGACAACGGCAGGCCGGGTCGACAGGGCCAGGCTTTTCCAGGCGGCCCATGTCTCTGGCACGAACGATACAATCCGAAGCACGGTACAGCACGATACAAACGATGACAGACAGGGCAGGCAGGACAGCATCAATGACAAGAATACTTTACTGTTTTAGCCTCCGTGCCATTTTTTTTTTTGCGGTTCTAGTCATTACATGATATTGACACGTGGCAAATTCCTGTCTGCCTCATTCGACTGGGACAGAGAGGAGACCATGGAGGTATCAGATGACTCAGACTCAGATGCGTGGCGCTTGTAAGGTGTGAGATGACAACACATGGAGTATTTGTATCACTCTTCGTATCGTGCTGCCCCTGACGCCAGTGAACAGCGACTCCCACTTCCTCCCCGCAATGGGGCTTCCCTGTCCCTCACTCCCTATTCCCCTCCCTATTTTCTCAATCTAGACCACTCACTAATGATCCAATAGCCAGTTTTTTTATATATTTTCACCATTTGCCTATCCATCATAAATAATAACAAAAATACAGAAAAAAATAAAATTATTTTTTATTATAATTTTTGTACAGAAAAAATAAAATTATAATAAAAATACAGAAAAAATAAATTTTATTTTTTCTGTATTTTTATTATTATTTATGATGGATGGGCAAATGGTGAAAATATAAAAAAAACTGATCATTGGATCATTAGTGAGTGGTCTAGATTGAGGGAATAGGGAGTGGGGGACAGGGAAACCCCATTCTCCTCACCGTCGCTCTTGTTGACAAATTTCATACGTGTCACTATCAAATTTGTCATATTTAATTTACTATGTTTAACTAGCTTGCTATGCTTAATATGTGATTTCCTGTCATATTTATCTTACCATATTTAGCTGGCTTGCTATGTTTAGCTTGTTGTATTCGTTACCTATATAGGTAGATTAGTTTCTATGTTTAGCTTGTAATCTCTCTATAAATAATTGTGAAATACTATCATCAAGCTGTGAGTTTCTAGCAGCATCAAAAACAACCATTTTGTTTGCATGAGTTGTTCTTGCGTTGTCAGAAGTCCACCAGCGTCCTGATCATCGGCGATTTCCATCAATTGGTATCAGAGCGGCTACGACTCCAAGGACGATGTCTGTGTAGTCGATTCCGGATGGTTGGCGATCGCCGTCGCCACCGCGTCGCCGACGCATCTCCCACTCTCCCACACCGCGCCGTGGATGGCACCACGGCGAGGTCATCATCGAGCGCATAGTCAAGGAAGCGGGCGCCTCCGTGCAGTACCCGATGCTCACGCGCACCAACTACCAAGAGTGGTCGTTGCTGATGCGCGTGAACCTCAGGCTCAAGGGCTTTAGCAGGCCGTCGAGCCAGAGGAAGACGAGGTCATCGAGTACCGCGAGGATCGGCTCGCGCTGGCGACGATTCTGCGCGCCGTGTCGCCCGAGATGCTTGGGTCGCTTGCACACAAGTGCACAGCGCGATCGGTGTGGGAGGCGGTGAAGACTGTGCGCGTCAGTGTCCAGCGAGTCAGCGACGCCAACGTGCAGCGGCTACGCAAGGAGTTCGGCGACATCGAGTTCAAGGACGGGGAGTCCATTTGACGACTTGTTGCTCCGAATTCTTGGGTTGGCCAACAACATCCGCATGCTCTGCGGTGAGATCTCGGACACAACGATCATCAAGAAGATGCTCGAGGGCTCCCGAGCACCCCTCTCAGGTGGCAATCGCCATCGAGACGCTCCTTGATTGTGACAAGTTGTCCATCGAGGAGGTCACCGGTCGTTTGCAGCAGGTCGAGCAGCGACGCAAGAAACCAGCACCACCATCGGCCCCCGTCATCGACAAGCAGGGCCGCCTACTCCTTTCGGAGGAAGAGTGGCTTGCATGTTTCAATCTCCGAGGCGGCGACGGTGAGAGCAGTGGCTCCAGCAGCGGCAACAAGCGTGGAAAGACCCGATGGCGTCAAGGTGGCAGAGCGCGTGGCGACAAGAGCGGGGAGTCCAGCGGGCCGGACCAGGAGTGCACAGTGAACAAGTGCCGCAACTGCGGCAAGGCCAGCCATTGGGTCAAGGACTGCCGCATCAAGCCCAAAAAAGCTGCGCAGGCCTACGTCACCCAAGGAGAAGAGGAGGAGCCGACGCTCCTAATGGCCCACGCAGTCCGCTCCTCCCCACCTCCATCTTCAGCGCCGCCACCACCTTCCCCAATCCGTGTTGTCCAGATCCGTGAGGAGAAGGTCTTTGCATAGCTTGGGCCACGGGAGGACCGTGACCATCGGAGTTAGGTGCTCGACACCGGGGCGACGAACCACATGACCGGCACACGATCTGCCTTCTCCATGCTTGACGCTAGCATCTGCAGCACCGTTCACTTTGGCGATGGCTTGGTCGTGGAGATTGAGAGCTGTGGAACCATCGTCTTCAGCTGCAAGAACGGTGAACACCGCGCGCTGACGGGGGTGTATTTCATTCCCTGTCTGACGGCCAATGTCGTGAGCCTCAGGTAGCTCGACGAGGCTGGCTGTCGGGTGGAGATCAACACTGGCATCCTACGCATCTTCGACCAGTAGCGGAAGCTCCTTGCGCGGGTGAGGCGATCTCCGACGTGCCTCTACTCGCTGGAGCTAAATATTGGGCGACCCGTGTGCCTGGTGGCGCGTAGTTCAGAGGTGGCCTGGCGCTGGCATGCTAGGTACGGGCACATCAGCTTCTAGTCCTTGCGCAAGCTCATCTAGGCGGATATGGTGCGTGGGCTGCCGCCGCATGACCAAGTTGATCAAGTGTGCGACAGTTGTCTTGCCGGCAAGTAGAGGAAGGTGTCCTTCCTGGAGCAGGCGCGATGATGCACGACGCACGTCCTCAACCTTGTGCATGGTGATCTTTGCGGTCTAATTGTGCCCACGACACCCAGCTTCAATAGGTACTTCCTGTTGTTGGTTGATGACCTAAGCCGTTTTATGTGGCTCAGCTTGCTCTCAAGCAAGGATCAAGCACCAGCGGGCATCAAGAACTTTCAAGCGGTGGTCGAAGTTGAGTCCGGGTGAAATTTGAAGGTCCTCTGCACTGACCATAGGGGGAAGTTCACGTCTGTGGAGTTCGGCGAGTACTGCATGAAACACGGTGTCCAGCGGCAACTCACTGCCCCCTATTCGCCACAACAGAATGGGGTGGTTGAGCACCGCAACCAAAGCGTCGTCGCCATGGCCCGGTGCATGCTCAAGGCAAAGGGCCTCCCTGGGTACTTCTGGGGTGAGGCAGTCTACACGGTGGTCCACATACTCAACTGTGCTCCGACGTGCGTGCTCGACGGCAAGACACCCTATGAGGTGTTGTACGACGAGTGTCCGGTGGTCCACTACTCCTGCACCTTCGGCTGTGTTGTGCACATAAAGAACACACAGCCGAATTTAAAGAAGCTGGATGATTGCAGCACGCCGATGATCTTCGTCGGTTACGAAAGTGGGTCTAAGGCATTCCGCTACTACGACCCTATGAGCAGGCGCATCACCGTGTCGCGCGACGTCATCTTCAACGAAGCGACAAAATGGGACTAGACCAGCAGCAGTGATGTCGAACAAGCTGGAGGCGAGCCTTTCGTCATCGAGTACACCTCAGTGCTTCTCCCTGGGACACTACAGACCGAGGCAGGTGCGCAGGGTCACTCGTCCACGACGTCAGTGCCTTCTCCGGTCCATGATCTGAGGATGCCACGCACTCCAATGTTAGCGATGCCATCGGCACCTGTGCTTGTGGAGTTCGTGTCCCCGCCACCAGAGGAGGTGGACTTGGACGCGGATCACGACGATGCACCCCTGCGTTTTTGCACCATTGACGCCATCATCGGGCCATCGTCACCACCAGGCTTGGCGCACCGAGTGCTCGATGAGGAGCTCCACTTTACCATGGCAGACGAACCAGTTTCCTTTGGAGAGGTAGAGCAACAAGCGTGTTGGCGATAGGCGATGCTTGAAGAGATGAAATCCATCGAGGACAACGGGACTTGGGACCTCGTCACACTCCCCACTGGGCACCGAGCCATCGGACTGAAGTGGGTCTTCAAGGTCAAGCGTGATGAGAACGGTGACATCATTCGGCATAAAGCGCGTCTGGTGGCAAAGGGCTATGTCCAGCACGCGGGCATTGACTTCGATGAAGTCTTTGCTCCGGTGGCACGATTAGAATCCGTGCGCGTGATGTTGGCTCTAGCGGCACACGAATAGTGGGAAGTCCATCACATGGACGTCAAGAGCACTTTTCTCAACGGTGAGCTCAAGGAGGAGGTGTATGTCACTCAGCCACCAGGATTCGTAGTCGGCGGCAGCAAGCACAAGGTACTTCGCCTACGCAAGGCATTGTATGGACTTCGTCAGGTACCGAGGGCCTAGAATGCCAAGCTTGATTCCTCTATGGTGTCGCTTGGTTTTCCAGAGGTGCAGCTCCGAGCATGGCATGTACACGCGGAGTCGAGGAATGTTGCAGCTAATTGTGGGCGTCTATGTCGACGACTTGATAATCTCTGGCACTACCTGCAGCGAGATTGCGGCGTTCAAGTCTGAGATGAAGGAGACGTTTCGGATGAGCGATATCAGGCTGTTGACATACTATCTTGGGATTGAGGTGAGTCAAGGCCCTAGTGGCATCTCCTTGAGTTAATTCGCCTACACCGACAAGCTTCTGGAGCACAGCGGCATGGGCACCTACAACCTGAGTGCGGCACCCATGGAGCCATGGCTTAAATTAAGGAGAGCACCTGTCCTCTCGCAATGCCACGGAGTGCGGGGGCATCATCGGCGAGCTTCATTACCTGGTGCACACTCAGTCTGATCTAGCCTACTTGGTGGGATACCTGAGTCGGTTTATGGAGAAGCCACATGAAGATCACCTGACTACGGTGAAACGAGTACTACGATACGTCGTTGGGACGCGCGGTTATGGTGTTCACTACACCAAGAAGGAGGAAGGGAGACCAAGGTTGATCGGGTACAGTGACGCTAACATGGCAGGCGACATCGACACCCGTAAGAGCACCAGTGGCGTCATCTTCTTCCTCGGTGGTAACCCCATCACCTGGCAGTCATCCAAGCAGAAGGTAGTGGCTCTGTCCTCATGTGAGGCAGAGTATATTGCAGCAGCACTGCTGCATGCCAAGGCATCTGGTTAGCTCGACTTTTGGATGACCTCGTTAGTTCAGAGTCTGGAGTGCTAGAACTCAGGATAGACAATCAGTCCACCATCATGTTGAGCAAGAACCCTGTCTTCCACGACCAGAGTAAACATATTGATACTCATTTTCATTTTATCTGAGAGTGTATCGACGGGAAGAAGATCGTCCTCGAGCACACATCGACAGAACATCAGCTCACGGACATTCTCACCAAGGCGCTCGGGCGTGTTCGCTTCCAGGAGCTGTGCGCTAAGATCGGTGTTGGTGATTGCGTCAAGAATTAGGGGGGAGAAATGTTGACAAATTCCATATGCGTCACCACCAAATTTTTCATATTTAACTTACTATGTTTAGCTAGCTTGCTATGTTTAGTATGTGATTTCCTGCCATGTTTATCTTACCATGTTTAGCTGACTTGCTATGTTTAGATTAGTTTGTATGTTTAGCTTATAATCTTCCTATAAATAATTGTGAAATACTATCATCAAACTATGAGTTTCTAGCAGTACCAAAAACAACCATTGTGTTTGCATGAGTTGTTCTTGCGTTGTTAGAAGTCCACTGCCGTCCTGATCATCGGCGATTTCTGTTAGCTCCCACTCATCTCCAATTCTCCATTGCTCGTTGTCTCTCTCTCTCTCTCTCTCTTCCCTGGTGTTGGCTTCGCCGCTGTTGGAAATAATCTTGTTTAGCAGTCATACACAAAGTTTGGAAGTAATCGAAGTCAAGACGGAGGAGAAATCAGAAGTCGAAGATTGAGACCGAGTTCCAGACGAAGTCGTATCAGAGTCAAATTCAAAGTCGTAGTTGGAAACCGAGTCGAAGTCGTATAAGACTCGGAGTCGGAGTAGGTTTGAGAACCCGTGTTGAAGTAGAACAGCCGGGTATAAAAAGAGGCTTAGAGCCCTGTATTCTAAATACCAAGCAATTGAAGAAAATACCAAAAAGAGGGAAACACACAAAGCATTGTTTTGTCGTGTGATTGTGCAAGGCGTGGTCGGAAGGACTCACGATCACCGCAAGCGTGATCGGGAGGAGTTACGACCACGGCGAAGTTCCAGCGGGCGTGATCGAGAGGCGCTACGATCACGGCAAAGGTAACAGTAATTCTTCGACTACGCAGGAAAGGCTGCGACCACGGTGAAGGTGGTCGTAAGGAGTTGAAGGTGGTCGTAAGGAGTTACGACTACGTCGAGAAGGCCAGTACGTGGTCGGAAGCGACTCCGACCACGTTGAAGGAAGTGAACGTGGTCGTACGGGTGTTCGACTACGGTGAACAGTGATCGCCAGCATCACTGCGTGATCGTAAAAGGTTGCGATCACGGTATCTCGAGCGGCTGAAGGAAGGCAGCGGCAGCGATATATCAGAGCGGTCGTAAATTGCTACAGTAAATTTACGACCACGTTGAAAAAACGATCGGAGGAGATTGAGGCGATCGGAACTGGTCGTAAGCATCCAGGACCGGTCGTACTCAATTCTATCTGGTCGTAAACGACTCTAACCGGTCGTGAAAGGTCCTGGGAGGTCGTAAGACTTTCCAACAGTTGGTATCAGAGCCGTGGTTAAACATGGCTGACACGGCGAAGCAGAGCGTGTCGCTGCAGTACCCGATCCTCAGTTCGGACAACTATCCGGTCTGGGCGATGAAGATGAAGGTCAACATGATCGCGCAAGGCGTCTGGGGTGCGATCGAACCAAAGGAGAAGGACAAGGTCCTCGATGATCGTCTCGACAAGATGGCGATGGCAGCGATCTATCAAGCTGTGCCCGACTCAATGATGCGACAGCTAGTCGGCAAGGAGACAGCGAAGGAAGTCTGGACTACTCTGCGAACCATGCATGAAGGAGTAGATCGAGTGAAGGAAGTTCGACTTCAAACCTTAAGAAGTGAGTTTGAAGCCATGAAGATGGGGAAGAGTCAGACCGTGGAAGAGTTCTCTGGTCGTTTCAATGAGGTCGTAAATGAGATCAAATCTCTCGGCGACGAACTAAAAGATGAAGTGGCGGTGAAGAAGTACTTGCGAGTACTGCCAGAGAAGTTTCTCTCAGTTGTGACTACACTTATGTACTCACAGGACCTTTCAAAGATGAAGATTGAGGAGGTGACTGGGGCACTCAAAGCACACGAGCAGCTCCTGAAAAGTTACCAAGCCGACAACGAAGGGCAAGGGTCCTACAACCAACAAATGTTGCTCGCCAAGGAGGACACGAGGAATCAAGACAATCCAGACCAGACAGACTCATATGACCAGCAAGGTCGTGGATTTCAGTCCGGAAGAGGTGGTCGTGGAACTGGTCGAGGTGGAAGATCTCAAGATAAATCTCATATTCAATGCTCCGAATGTGAAAAATTCGGGCATGACGCTGCTGAATGCAAAAGCCACATCCAATGCCATACCTGCAAGAAGTATGGTCACTATGCTGCGGAATGTCGAAGCCACATTCAATGCCATAACTGCAAGAAGTATGGGCACTATGCTGCAAAATGCAGGAGCAAGAAGAAAGTCGAAGAAGTCAACATAGCTCAAACCTCTGAACTCACAGAACCAACGCTGCTGTTGTCGCACTGCACTATTGAAGAACCGACAATGGTGCTACTGAATGAAGGGAAGGTGTTTCCTAGTTTGATGGAGAAGGGAGAGGAGTCTCAGGAACAGTCAGATTGGTACCTCGACAATGGAGCTAGCAATCATATGACAGGAACATATTCAATGTTTCATAAGCTAGATGAGAAAGTGCTCGGCAAAGTGAAGTTTGAAGACGGATCAACCGTGCAGATCAGAGGAAAGGGGACAATTCTGTTGAAGTGCAAGGATGGAAGTCGAAGACCATTGTCAGATGTATATTACATACCAAGTCTTTACAGCAATGTCATAAGTCTTGGACAACTGACCGAAGGAGGTTGCCGGATCGAGCTAAAAGGTAATCACCTGAGAGTTTTCGACAACAGAGAGCGGCTGCTAATGAAGGTACAAAAGTCAGCAAATCGGTTGTACAAGCTACCATTGAAAATCTGGAAACCAGATGGTATGCAAAGGGTTCTGGAGGAACCAGAATATGAACGACTTCATCTACTGGTAGTCGAAGGCCAACCTGAAATCATAACAAGCAAGTCGGGAGAAAAGCAAGTCGTGGCAGACGGCAGAAAAAAGCCTGAAGTCGTAACGAACAAGTCGGCTGAAGTGATTGGACGTGGTCGAGAGGACAATCGACTACGGCAAACGGTGATTGAACGTGGTCGGGAAGTGTCACGACCATGGCAAATGAAGGCTGGAGGCGGTCGAGAAATCATACGACCATGGCAAACAAGATTTGAACGTGGTCGAAACACATTACGACCACATCAAACCAGGGGTGCGCGAGTAGTCGATTTCGAACGACTACCTGCACGAACAGGTCCCAGGATCGGCCGGAGCGGTCGAAGCATCGGCCCGAGTGGTCGACACTGGTCGCATGAAGTAAACAGTGATCGACATGGACCACATGTAGCAACCGCAGCCGAGAAGAGGAAGGGTGGCCCAGGTGGTCGACATCGACCACACACAGCAGGCGAAGTCGTAGCAAACGACACAGGAGGTGCTTACTCGCATACAGATGGAGGGAAGCAAGGTGAAGTCGTACTAGGCGCAACTGGCGTAAAAGGAGGTCAAAGCAACGAGAGCATGAGTGGTCGACACAAACCACATGATGCAAGCATAATCGTGGAAATCAAAAGCTCAGGAGGAGCTCCCACGAGACCAAAAGAAGGCAGTCAAAAGCCTGGAGTTTGGATTCCGAAGTGGCGGGAGAAAGCACAGCGTAAAGGACGATGGTCGAAAGCAAGGCCACACATCAGTGAAACGAGCTGCTGGTGGAGGAAACGCGAACCAGAGTTGCAGGAAGAAAACAGCGAGAGCAAAGGCTGTGAGAGCAGGTGCTCCAGCCCAGGAAGACCAGTTAAGAAAGAAGCAGGAGCAGGAGAAGGTCAATATGATCAAGGAAGAAGATCGACATGATGGAAGTTACTAAAACAAGATTAGGGAGAGAATGTTGGAAATAATCTTGTTTAGCAGTCATACACAAAGTTTGGAAGTAATCGAAGTCAAGACGGAGGAGAAATCAGAAGTCGAAGATTGAGACCGAGTTCTAGACGAAGTCGTATCAGAGTCAAATTCAAAGTCGTAGTTGGAAACCGAGTCGAAGTCGTATAAGACTCGGAGTCGGAGTAGGTTTGAGAACCCGTGTTGAAGTAGAACAGCCGGGTATAAAAAGAGGCTTAGAGCCCTGTATTCTAAATACCAAGCAATTGAAGAAAATACCAAAAAGAGGGAAACACACAAAGCATTGTTTTGTCGTGTGATTGTGCAAGGCGTGGTCGGAAGGACTCACGATCACCGCAAGCGTGATCGGGAGGAGTTACGACCACGGCGAAGTTCCAGCGGGCGTGATCGAGAGGCGCTACGATCACGGCAAAGGTAACAGTAATTCTTCGACTACGCAGGAAAGGCTGCGACCACGGTGAAGGTGGTCGTAAGGAGTTGAAGGTGGTCGTAAGGAGTTACGACTACGTCGAGAAGGCCAGTACGTGGTCGGAAGCGACTCCGACCACGTTGAAGGAAGTGAACGTGGTCGTACGGGTGTTCGACTACGGTGAACAGTGATCGCCAGCATCACTGCATGATCATAGAAGGTTGCGATCACGGTATCTCGAGCGGCTGAAGGAAGGCAGCGGCAGCGATATATCAGAGCGGTCGTAAATTGCTACAGTAAATTTACGACCACGTTGAAAAAACGATCGGAGGAGATTGAGGCGATCGGAACTGGTCGTAAGCATCCAGGACCGGTCGTACTCAATTCTATCTGGTCGTAAACGACTCTAACCGGTCGTGAAAGGTCCTGGGAGGTCGTAAGACTTTCCAACAGCCGCAGCCCTACTCCTGGAGTCACCGCTCTCTTCACGTGTCAGAGCTCATGGCTCGCATCGCGGCTGTCAGAGCTCATGTACCAGCTATCGGAGCTCCCGCTACCACTCGTCGTCGGAAGATGAAGCTCGCGCCGCCGTCGTTCGATAGGAAAACCCTAGCTTTGAAATTTCTTGTACCCGATGTGTAGTTCCTCCGATTCTGAGGTGAATCCCTTCAAAAGTGGGTTGAATTTTCTTAGATTCGAGTTGGAGTTTCTTGAATTCGAGGTGAACTCCCGATTGGAAAGTTTCTGAATTGAAAGTTTCGGTTTTGAAAGTTTTGGAATAAGGGTTTGGATTTTCAACAGTTTCAATTGAAATGGTGATGCCGGAGTTGAGGAGGGAAGAGTCCACGGGGAGAAGGGGGAGATGGGCTTCCGCATGTTGACGCCCAGCAAGACCGTGACGTCTACCGTAAAATAGAGGTACTCCTTGCCAAATCCGAATAGGAGCGTTCTGTTTTCCTTTTAGCTTTTTTTTTACATTTTGATTTTTATTTTTGAGTCAAAATAAACAGTGTAGTTTCTTTGAGTTGTTATTAAAGTCATTTCTTCTAATAGTTATTAGTCTAAAACCGATATCTCCGCTATTCGCAATATTTCAAAAAGTACAGATAAAAGCTATCGATCACAACAAAAGAACCATCAGTAACTACCCAAAAAATAGATAATGTTTAGCTATAATTTATTAATCTAATAAATAATAATTACTAAAAAAAGCTAAAACTAAAACCCGACTACACAAACCGAAAGCATCGACATACAAATGCTACCTTACGTAGGACATGGAATAGCTGTAGGCAAACGGTCAAACTAACGAAATTTGGACGGAAATAGCACTGTTGCTCCCAACAATACCAGAAATAGCCCCCAACGCAGCGCAATTCCATTCTAGCCCCCTACCGACCGCTTGATTTCTACGGCGTCGACACGTGGCATTCGTGCGACTGAGGAGTGCAAGACACCGGAATCGTGTGGTCCCCGACCGCATGACTACTGTAGCAGGCCTGATCATGCGTGCGGTCCCACCACTGTAGCACCGGGTGGTGCGGTGCCTGACCGCACGACCTGGTAGCCGTCACGTCCCAACACCGAAAGCCAGAGAATCTCGCACGGTGCTGCTGGCTTTTTCGCTGATGTTTGCTCCTGTGCTGCTACTATTTGCCCTCTTCTGTAGCACTTTAACACACGTCTGTATGTTAGAGCCGTCCCCTACTTCATTCCCTACATTTGAGTGCCGTGTGACTCGCGATAAAATGGAGAGGGTGGCCTGCGTTTGGAAGGCTTCACTGAGTTTAATTTGCAAGCGTAGACAGAGAAGTAGCGAAATAGCAGAGCAAGATAGGGTGTGTAGTGAAGGAAAGAAGAACGGCAAACATGGCATTTGGAGTAATTTTCACTGGGATCTGCAGTTTTCGCTATTATGAAAGTTGTAGATCGCCTCGTGAGCTTCAAGAAAAGCCAAATATCATCTCCATGTGTCTATGATCTTATCGTATTGATTAGACTATAATTAGCGTAAACGTTATTTACGGAGCTGCTGCATGTCATTTTTTGATAAAATATTTGTAGTTGTAGTGTATTTTATTTTATATTTTATGTGAAAAAAATTTGTACTGCTGGTGTAGTGAGTTTAGATGGTGTAAGTGTTAGAACAAACGTTAGTAGAAATTTTTTGTTCAGATTTATTGATTAAATTACATGTACTAATTACCGGATATAAGTCTTTCAAGAGGTATATTTTTCCTCAATATACTCAATGTTGTTGAGCCTTGAGCTGTGAGTTGGAGTGTTGTAACCGAAGGATAAAAAGATTGATGTTTTATGTGTCTGATGCTCCTACAAATTTCCCTAGTCCCCTATTATTCATATTTCCCTTAGTTGTTATATATATGGAATTATGATCTTCCATGTCCTTCTCAATGAAACAAAAGCTAGCACACCCAAATTCCTGAGCTTTTTTTGTTAGAGAAAATTGTTAGGTTTTACTGAGAGACCATGTGGAGGTCATCCCATGTGGGTGATGAGTAATTGACATCGGTTTAGGAAAGTTGAGTTTGGATTTGGTGGTTTGGACCCGGTCGTTGCGTGGTGCAATCGGGCTCGGTCGGATTTGGTCAAACCTGGCCAAAGTGTTTAGGATGCGTATTATGTCGACTTGTCAGGTTTGGGCTATTTCATTAATGCATTTATGCTTACATGTATCGAGCGGTGCTATTTGATGTGTTTCTTGTCTGTGTTAGCTGCAGGACGTCGAGACGGAGTCGTGGCGAGACACGGGGTGACCGGACTAGACACGGGCGGTGTCGAGGTCAGAACGGTCGGATGTGTCGAAGACGGCGGAGATTCGATGTGGTTGCGAGGCTTGGACGACAAGGAGCGTGAAAGCTTCCCGGAAGGTGCAGGAGGGGCGAAATGGTGATTTCGCGAGGCTGCAAAAGCGGGAGCGGGCTCCGTTTGGGTTTTGCGGGTGTAACGGGTTGGAGACCCGTTAGCCAAGGGCTATAAATAGATGTTGGTGGCTGCATGCCCACTCATGCACTCCAAGGGTTCTAGGGTTTGCTTTGGTCAAAATGAGCTTTAGAAGTTGGTTTTGGCTTTAGGCTTTAGTGGTTGGTGAGTTGGTGAGTGTTCCAGAGTGTGTCTCCTCCTCTCTGTACGTTGGTTCTCTCTCTCAAGAAGTATGTAGTGTTCATGGGTTCTTGAAGATTGAGAGGGAGAGGATGAATTGAGTCACCTTGTAATCATTCCTCTGGTTGTAATCATGTATGGGGACGTCTCTATGATCCTCAATATCAATATGAGATGGCTTTGGTTGAATTTGTTCAAGTCCCTATCTCTCTGGTGTTATTTTTCCTTCGATGCTCTTCTCTGTTGATTTTTGAGTTTCTTGATTTCTTGTTGTTTGTTGCTGGGAAGTGCCAAAATGGGTTGCTCTAGGTTGGGAATTGCTGCTAATTGGTGGGAGAATTACTGCGCCGCCCATCAAAATGTACAAGCAATCACATGGGATGAATTTGTTGAGGACTTCCGCACTGCGCATATTCCTACGGGAATAATGGAGATGAAGAAAAGGGAGTTTCACAAGTTGCAGCAAGGAAACCTTAGTGTTTCAGAGTACCTGAATAGGTTCACTCAACTATCCAGGTATGCACCGGAAGATGTTGTATCAGAGTCAACAAAGATTTGGAGGTTTATGCAAGGACTTGATCCCAACCTCAAGGTGCAGTTGGTGTCCAAAGATTTTCCGACATTTCAGCACATGGTAAATAAGGCCCTTGTCCAGGAAGATGCTCAATATCAATTGCAGGACTCTCGTAAGAGAAAGATGGCTTTTCAGACACAGTATAATGCAAGCAGTTCAAGACCCCGAATGAATCCACCCCAGTTCAACAAAGCTCCAGCAGCAACAAATACACCAAGAACTCCAGGATCTATGCCCCGTTCAGAGATGCAAGAACCCCACATCTTTACCGGAGCCCGTCCTCAGAGAAGCAACACCTCAGCCGCAGGAGTGCAATGTTTTCGATGTCACGAGATGGGACATTATGCAGGCAATTGCCCACAAAAGCCTCAGGTTACCACTCCAATTCCTTTCAACTAGGGAAATATGCCAGCGCGGAATCCAGTTGCAGGACAAGGACGTGAAGTATCTCTAACTGTAGGAAAAGCTCCAAGAACTCCGCAATCACAAGGAAGAGGACGAGTTAACCACATCACCACAAAGGGTGCCCCAGGGGCAGTAGTCATGCTTGGTAAGTTTCAGTTTGGTTCAAAGAAAGAAGCAGCTTGAGAGCACAGCAAGGAACCAAGAGTTGCTTTTTCCTCTCCTATCTTTTTCCCAGTCCGTCCGAATCTCGGGGTCGAGATTCTTTCTAAGGGTGGTAGGTTTGTAACATCCTAAAATTTGCTTTCTGGAAAAATTTAAATTCAAATTAATTATTTTAAAGTAGTTGGATTTTATTTGGCTTTTATTTCATTTTCTGGAGTTTAAAACCTATTTTTAAATTTTAAAAGGTATTTTAAAATATGAAAATCTAATATCAACCTTAGTTGGAAATAATTTTATTTAGTCCAAAATATCTCCAGGAGCTTCTATGAATTTTTCTGGAATTTTTGGAGGTATTTTCATATTTTTCTGAGGCCTAAATAATTTCCTAGCCTTTTCTGAAAATAAAAATCAAAATTCTAAAATTAAAATCCAACTCCCCTCCCTCTGGCCGACGCGTGGACGGCCTAGATCCGCCCACGTTGCCGCCCGACCCAATCCGGTCGTTCCCTTCTCTCTCCCACCGCCAAGCGGGCCAGGCCCGTCAGCCACCCCGCCTTCCCCTCCCCTCGGGCCGGCACGTGGACAGCCCGATGCACGCCACGCCACCCGCGCGGGCCATCCAGCCTCCCGCTCTCCCTCTCTCTCCCCTCTCACTGCCCCGCGGGCCCCGTCCGTCAGCCGCCTGCGCCCCGCTCTCGCTGCCACCCAGGCCCCGCCTGTCAGGCCTGTCGTCCTAAAGCGCCTCCTTCCTTCTTTCTCTCCTCCCCTGTCCTTTCTTCGCCGGTCGACCGAGTCCACGCCGAATCCGGCCTTCCCCGCTGTCCTCTCCTGGTTTTGGAATCCGTGCGCACCGCCGGGAATCAAATCTCCCTAATGTCGCACCCCCTTTCCTTCTCTGGCCCCCTTTCCTTTCTCCCCTCTCCTTTCCTTTTTCCGGCCGCCAGCCCCGGCGAGCAATTGCCGCTGCCGTGTCCCCCCTTCGCCCCTATATGTAGCCCCATCGGCCCCGCCTCCCTTCGCACAACCGCCCACAGCCCTCCGCTCTCTCTCCCGAGCCCCGTAGCACCCCAGCACCGTGCCACCTCTCTCCCCGAGCTCCGCCGCACTCCGGCAAGCAATCCCCGCCGCCTCGGACCTCCCCGGAGCCCGCCACCGCCACTCCGAGCACCCTCGTGCCCGTGCGAACCTCCCCGACGCCTCGGCCGAGCCTCCCCGCCGCCGGAGCACCATCACACCGGAGGACCCGAGCTGCGACGCCGCTCTTCCTCGTCGCCGGCCGTCTCCGCTCCTAGCCGAACCCCGCCGACCCCGCCGTCGTCATCTACTCCGCGCCAGGACCCCGTTTTTGAACTCCCCCAAACCCCTCCGGCCCTTCCTCACCGCCGGCACCGTCGCCTCCGGCTACCTCTGCCCGGCCCCTCCAGCAGGTACCCCCTCAAAAGGGTTACCTACCCTTTATGGGTAGGCAACGTCTCCCCGCCCGACTGGCTAGCACCGCTCTCCCTTCTCCCCCTTGGCTCCCTCGGCGCGCGTTCGAGCCCCCCGGCTCCGCACGCTGAGGTTGAGCCATTTCTTTATTTTCCGCACTGACAGGTGGGTCCCGCACGTCAGCGGCTGCCATCTGCGCTGGCCACTGCCGTCTGGGCCCCACCCGTCTGCACTCTCCACTGACATCTGGGCCCAGAGCCCAGAAGGGTCCCACATGTCAGAGGTAGGGCCAGTGGGCTCACTGTCAAGTGGGTCCCATCATAGACTCAGAATAAAGCAATAAAATAAAAGATTAAAAATTAAATCCTGCCAGTGGGCCCCACCTATCAGAAATTTTATAATTTTTGGATTTATTCAAACTGAGATTTCAAATGAGCATAACTTTCTCATTTTAAATCCAAATTCAGCCATTCAATTTTCTAAATTTGTCTAAAATCATAATCTATCCAAATATGGCCTCTATTTGAATTTTTGATTTTATTTGAATTTTATTTGTATTTATTTGTTTTGTTGCTCTTTCTTTTCGCGCGTAGAATCCAACGTGGTCGAAGATCTCTCCGCTCCGCAGCAAGAAGACCCAGAGAGCGTGCAAGAAGGCAAGTCTCCTTTGATCAGCTTGAACCCATGATTTTGAAATATTTTAATTATTTTAAATTATGTGCATTGCTATTTACATAAAATATTAGTTCAAATCTTAGGGTATTAGTTAATCCAACTTTGTTATGCCCTCAATTGAAGTTGAATGCCATGTACCTTTGTTACCCTAGAATTTCCTTTGTGTCATTAATGAGAGTATTATAATTATTCGTGAATAATAGAATGGTAGTATAATGCTTAGTCGCTAATTAATACTTTTGAAATCTTGAAAATGGAAAATTATGATTTGTTGTAATAACCTTGTGTTTATAAGTCTAGTGGTGGTTGGAGTTGCCACTGATCCTTTAAAATAAAATAAAATAAAATGTGGAAATTGGTTTAGATTAGGGTGGATGGTTGGTTTGGGTTGGTGCGGCAAGCACGAGATCTTGTAAAGTGTATGTTCCACCCTAGTCAACTAAGGACCGACGCTTGTGTTTGTCCAGACTGAGCACTACCGTACAATCCTAAGTCTATATGGGTACGACCTAGCTGATTAACTCATGATAGTCTAGTTTAGGTGCCACCAATGGAAAGTGGGTGCCAGGGATTTACTGGTTATTCACAGTAAGGGACAGGGATTTACTGTACTCATATGGCGCAAGAGGGGGCTTCGGATTGGGTAGATTTAACCCTTCTGCGGTGAAACCTCAGCGGGTGGTGTCTAGCTAGTCTAGAGTGAGGTAAAGGTTTTGTAATAATTCATCTGTGTCTCATGCCAAAGGAAGCGTGGTGACTGTTAAGACAATTTATCTCTTGGGGGTAAAGTTGTACAACCTCTGCAGAGTGTCAAACTATTCGAATAGCCGTGCCCACGGTCAAGGGCGGGCAAGGAATGCATTCACATGGTAGATTTTTTATTTTGGTTTTTAAAATCAAAGTTTTTGTATTCCGAGAGTGGAGGGAACTCTCGGAAGGGTATCCTGGCAGTTGGAGCCAGAGAGGGTGGATGGAACCCGTAGTTTTAAACTTTATTGGTTATGTAATGTTGGTGGATGGAACATTCACTATAAAAAGTTTATTAATTTCAGTTAAGCAATTTACCTTGTTAATCAATGCCTTCGAAAATATCTAGTAGTAATTGAAACAAAAAACATTGCTTTGTGCAAAAGAACCATATAACCTTTCTTTGTTAAGTCTTGCATCTATTGCATTTTCCCCAAGACTTGCGGAGTTGGACCAGCTCGAGTGCAGTCAGCAGGAGGGAAGTGGTATGTTCTTGTCGTGGTCGATGACTTCTCGAGGTATTCTTGGGTGTTTTTCTTAGCCTCGAAGGATGAGACGTTTACACATTTCTGAGGTCTTTTCAGTAGGCTTTCTGTTGAGCTCCCAGGTGCCTTACGAGCGATCCGTAGTGATAATGGCATGGAGTTCAAGAATTCCTACTTTGAGAGATTCTGTGATGAGACGGGTGTAGAGCACCAGTTCTCTTCTCCGCACGTTCCTCAGCAGAATGGCGTCGTGGAGAGGAAGAACCGTACCTTGGTCGAGATGGCCAGGACAATGCTTGATGAGTACTCTACACCGCGGAAGTTTTGGGCTGAGGCTATAGCTACCGCGTGCCATGTCTCAAATCGAGTTTTTCTTAGGGCACACTTGAACCGCACTTCTTATGAGTTGAGATATGGGCGAAAGCCCAGTGTATCTCATTTTCGTGTGTTTGGTTGCAAGTGCTTTATTTTGAAGTCCGGGAACCTAGACAAGTTCGAGTCACGTTCTTGTGACGGTATCTTTCTGGGTTACTCGACTTCTTCGCGGGCTTATCGGGTTTGGAATTGCGAGTCTAGTAAAATGGTAGAGACCTGTGAGGTGACCTTTGACGAGGCTAGTCCGGGGACTAGGCCCGACATCTCAGGTTCTTTAGAGCAGTCCGAGCCCATCTTTGTGGATGATGAGGACGATGGAGATGAGGGTGGTTTACCCGATCCAGTTCTTTATCCTCCACCCGAGGTGTCGCCTTCCACCGCACCTCGAGGCGATCAGCCCATGCCTTCTGCTTCTTCTGGAGCTAGTGGCTCTGTTCCTACCTCGTCAGCTCACGAGGTCGAGGTCACTTCTTCATCTCATCCTGGACCTCCTAGACACATTCAAAAAGACCATCCTTCTGAGCAGATTATTGGAGACCTGTTTGAGCGAGTCACTCGTTCAAAATCTGGCATATCTCAATTCTGTCTCCATTCTGCCTTTGTTGCCTCCTTTGAGCCCAAGGATATTTGTCATGCTCTATCTGACGAGTCTTGGGTCAATGCCATGCATGAGGAGTTAGAGAACTTCGAGAGAAACAAGGTCTGGTCGCTTGTTGAGCCCCCACGAGGTCAGAATATCATTGGGACTAAGTGGGTGTTCAAGAACAAGCAGAGTGAGGATGGTGTGGTTATTCAAAACAAGGCTAGACTGGTAGCTCAGGGGTTCTCCCAGGTTGAGGGTCTGGATTTCGAGGAGACCTTTGCCCCTGTGGCTAGACTTGAGGCCATTAGAATCATGCTTGCCTTTGCAGCTTCTAAGGGTTTCAAGCTTTACCAGATGGATGTCAAGAGTGCATTCCTCAATGGCTTCATTGAGGAAGAAGTCTATGTGAGACAGCCTCCTGGTTTCGAAAACCCCAAATACCCAAACCATGTCTTCAAGCTTTCCAAAGCATTGTATGGACTTAAGCAGACCCCTAGAGCCTGGTATGAGAGGCTTAACTCCTATCTGTTGAGTCATGGTTTTGAGATGGGTAAAGTAGACAAGACCTTGTTCATCCACCGGCATGGCACAGATCTTCTGCTCGTCCAGATTTATGTGGATGACATCATCTTTGGCGGCTCCTCGCATGCTCTCATTTCCCAGTTTTCTGATGTCATGAGCTCGGAGTTTGAGATGAGCATGATGGGTGAGTTGAGCTTCTTCCTTGGCTTCCAAATTAAGCAGACTTGGGAGGGTACTTTCTTGCATCAAGGCAAGTACACTCGAGATCTCCTGAAGCACTTCGATAAGAGTGATGGTAAGCCGGTGTCCACTCCGATGGCTACATCAGTTTCACTCGACCTGGATGAGGATGGTGAGCCAGTTAATCAGAAGGAGTATAGGAGTATGATCGGCTCCCTCTTATACCTCACTGTCTCGAGACCAGACATACACTTCTCCGTGTGTCTTTGTGCTCGGTTTCAGGCTTCTCCTCGCGTATCTCACCGCCAGGCGGTGAAGCGCATTCTTCGGTACCTTCGAGCTACCATTGACTATGGTATCTGGTACTCTTCCTCTTCCTGTCTTTCCTTGAGAGCCTTCTCGGATGCAGACTTTGCTGGCTGCAAGATAGATATGAAGAGCACTTCTGGCACCTGCCAATTTATTGGCACTTCTCTCGTTTCTTGGTCTTCGAGGAAGCAGTCCGGTGTTGCACAGTCCACCGCAGAGGTCGAGTACGTTGCTGCAGCCAGTTGCTGTAGCCAGTGCTTTGGATGGCCTCGACCCTGCGGGACTTTGGGTTAGTCATAGATAGTTGTTGTGGCTACGGGCCAAACAGAGAGAGAGATGGTAGTGGAGAGTGATGGAGTATAATGGCCTGCCTTCTCCCCATGGCCTGTATTCATATATATATACACATGAGGAGTGCTTTCACAGTTATACCCTTACATCTGGTTATCCCCTCTGGGGGCAGTTATGTCATTACACATGGCCTATTCTGGGCTTTATAGTCTCCTACCAGGCCTGCTGGGTTTAGGTGGGGGCCATCCCTACGACAGGAGCCTCTCATGGTAAAGGGCTTCACGGGGCCGAAGCCATGTTGCCGAGTCCTTTGGCCCCCTCCGTCCCTGCGGCCTGTGAACTTTTCCAAACTTGACCCGGGGCTGCGCTGTAGCCGAAGCAGACGCGCGCGCTCCGTCCCTCACCCTTCGAACGGGCGGCGGCAGAGGTGTCCCTAGCCGAGGTAGACGCGCGCCGGGGGCGTTGCACTGGCACAGGTCAGCGTAGCGGGCCCCTGAGCCGCCGCATGAGCCTTAAGTGATAAGGGACGTGCTGCGACGCTCGGACTTCCGGCCGTCCACGTGGTGCAGCGTGCTTGGCGCGGTGCGGGCGTTGAGGCGTCGTGACCATTAATATGGCGGCGGACTCCCGGCAGTTGGACTTCTGCCGATTGGCCTTCCGCCGGTTGGCTCCCCTGCTGATGGGGTATATATATGGCGCTGGTGCGGCGTTGCTCCTGCGTATATTGTGATAGAAGCTACTCCCCTAAAATGGGCCCCTGCCGTGCATCAACATTCCCGGCGGACGCTGAGCGGCTTGGGGAATGTTGATGCACAGAATGAGGTCCATTTTTCTTGGGAGCTTGATCAGCGCTGGTTATCGACAGCCAGCCGCGCTTCCTGCCCCCGCACCGCGCTTCCGCAGGCGACAGCAAGGTCTGCCCTGTTTTTCTTAACAGGCCTACCTACAGTCGGTGTTCCTGACGGAGCCCGCCGGCATTACCTTTTATGTTGATGCACTGTAGGTGGCCTGTTAAGGAAAACGAGGCCGATTTTGCGGGACAAGACCCCCGCCTTTGCGGCGCCCCGCCGAAGTAGACGCGCGCGCTCCGTCCTCTACCCTTCGAACGGGTGGCAGCGGAGCTGGCGCCTAGCCGAAGTAGACGCGCGCGCTCCGTCCCCTACCCTTCGAACGGGTGGTAGCGGAGCTGGCGCCTAGCCGAAATAGACGCGCGCGCTCCGTCCCCTACCCTTCGAACAGGTGGCAGCGGAGCTGGCGCCTAGCCGAAGTAGACACGCGCGCTCCGTCCCCTACCCTTCGAACGGGTGGCAGCGGAGCTGGCGCCTAGCCGAAGTAGACGCGCGCGCTCCGTCCCCTACCCTTCAAACGGGTGGCAGCGGAGCTGGCGCCTAGCTGAAGTAGACGCGCGCGCTCTGTCCCCTACCCTTTGAACGGGTGGCAGCGGAGCTGGCGCCTAGCCGAAGTAGACGCGCGCGCTCCGTCCCCTACCCTTCGAACGTTTGTACGACTGCGGTCGCGTCCTGCACGCGGACCGTCGCGACGCTTCGGTACTGGGGCGAGGTGGCTTAAAGTAGCCCCCGCGACCGCGCCCCGCAGTTGTACGCCCCCTTCCTGCTTGCGCCGCCTTCCATACTCGCGTAGTATTTTTTGCCGCTGGCCTCCTTCCCGGAGAAGCAATGGCGTCTGATGGCAAGCGTGGTCAGGCGGGTGGTGTCTGCGACATTCGCCGGCGGTCTTCGCTGTTGGAGGTGAAATACGCGCTCCAAGAGCGCGACCCGGCGGCGGCGGACAAGGAGTGGCTGGTGGCGAAGGAGGAAGGCACGTTCTCCGGCGAGCTAGGCCCCTCACTCGTGACCGAGAAGACGATCCAAGGGCTTCTTCGCACGGGGAAGTTGTCCGAGCGCCAGGAGGTGCGATTGCCCGCCGCCGACGAGACGGAACCGCATCCCGAGAGGTCGGAGGCGGTCGTGTTCGTTGCCTTTTTCGACGCGGGGCTCCGCATCCCAGCGGCGGATATCGTGGGTGACGTGCTGCGGACCTTTGGGCTGGAGCTGGCTCAACTGACTCCAAACGCCGTGGCCCGGCTCGCGGTGTACAGCTGGGCCTTGCGCTCGGGGGCGTGTTGGCCCAGCGCCTCGTTGTTCGCCTACCTTCACGAGGCACGGTGCCAGCCCAAGGACCAGAAGGACGGGACGCTGTCGAGCTTCGGTAGCGTCACCTTGTTCCCTGCGAACTCAACTCGCGGGAAGTGGGAGTCTTACTGGATGAAGCGGTGGTTCTACCACCGAGTGGAGAGCGGGAGCGGCCTTGAGTGCACAGGCCGACCGATCGCGTTCAAGCCCTCGCCCGGCCGGACGCTCGATGAAGAGGACAGGCGAAGGGCCCAGCGGCTCGTAGGCGTGGCCGCCCGCTTCAACACGCGCGACCTTGCCGAAGAGTACGTGATGTACGGCGTGGCACCGCTTGCCCGCGACTGGCGTCTTGACACCGAGAGGCGTCGAGACGACAATGTTTCTCCATCGATCTGCTTGCTGCCGGCGCCCTCCGATCTTCGTGAGCCCCGATCGCGTCTCTCCTTTGTTCACGCGAAATACACTGGCAGGGAGCACGAGCAGCGCGCGTCTGCCATCGCCTAGGCGAGGCTGGGGCGAATAAACCACGTGTGCGAGGCCCTGGGCCTTGCCGTGCCGGACCGTGTCGCTCTAGACGACGGTGCAGCGAAGAAGAAGAAGGCACCGTCTCGGAAGAGGGGCCGCAGCGGGGCGCCTGCCGCGCTTGGCGCGGCAGCTGCTACTGCTGCTGCTAGTGCTCCCGAGGGCGCGGCGGACGCGGAGTCATACTCGGCGAGGTATGCCGATTCAGGCTTGGGTGGCGCAGACGCCGAAGGCGAGGTATCTTCGGCGAGCGCCCTGGACGGTGGGTTTGCCATGAGCAGCCGGAGGGGGGAAGTCTCGCCGCCCACCGAAGCCGTCGAGGCGGAACCCGTGCGGACCGGCGATGCTGAGGTGGATCCTTTGGCCGTGGCCGCTGTGGTGCCGGAGGCGCCCCCCACGGGGGCGCACGGAGCCATGCTGCCTTTAACGACAGCGGCAGAAACCGAGGTGCCCCCTGCGACAATTGCCACCGCGGAACCTTCGCCCCCGGGCGGTGCGACCACGGGGGCTTCCCCAGCCGCTACTGCGGGGGCGGTTTCGCTGCTGGCTGACCCGGCTAAACGGCCGTGTGTGCGGCCGGAGCTCCACTGGACGCCGCGGGGATTCATCGTGGCCACGGGCATCAAAAGCTTGTGGGACTCCAGCACCACAATTGGATTCAACACACCAAGAGCAATTCCTCGATGGAAATCTCAAGAACACGCCAACAATGGCCACCAAACCATGGTGATTTTCTGGTTTCTATTTCTCAAATCCAAGTCTAACTTACAATGGGGCTAAGGCTCTGGCCTTATATTGGTGCACAATGCACGGCCTTGATTACAACTCACGCACTACTTGGCCTAAGGCCGAAACAAACTCCAATACGAACTAAAAAGGAAATACCTAAACTGCTACCTCTGGATTCTCTCTTCATTTGCGATCTGACTATGATGATTTCGTGGCTGGCACCTTGTCCATTATGTGGGGCTTCAAAATAGCTTTCCAACGAGTCCAAGAACGCCCAAATCGGACTCTGTTTGTGAAAGTTATGGACGTTTTAGTATCGGTCTTGTCAGCTGTCCCAATCCGAGTCCGAATCGGTTTCAAATCTTTATATGTTTTGTTTTCTGGTTCAAGGGGCTTCCAAATCCGTTTGGAACCTGAAAAGGAATCCTTCTCAATCTTTAGAAAGTCATGGTGTGGTCGGATTTTACCCTTACTTGCATTGCAATACTCGAACTCTTTATGTTTTGCAAGTCTCGCGCGTCTCTCCGGACAGCTCGTGCAGCATCCAATGAAATTGCCATAACTTTGTGTAGGAAGCTCCAAATCAAGTGTCGTTTGATTCGTTGGAAAATAGACTTCATTAGCTTTCCAAATATGTCTTTTGTGCACGTTAGAAACCTCAGAATTGGTATTCAAAAATTCTTGAACATTATGCACAGAACTACAAGCACTAACCAAAGTTAGTGAATGACGCGGCCACCAGCGTCCACCCGCAAGTGCTGCAGGCCTACGGGGCAGGGCGCCTCGAAGACGCCTTCGAGGTGTCTGGGGTGAGGGTAAGTACTCATGCGACAACGTCTGTGCTGGCTGAGCTTGCTAAGTCTTTCCCTCCTGCAGACGCTTGTGCTGGGGCAGGCTTTGCAAACGACCTATACTCGTGGCCGAAAGGCGCTCGAGGATAGGCTGCGGGCCGTCGAGGAGGAGCTACGCGAAGCCTCTGGAGCCCGCTCTACCCAGGATGCCCGCATCCGCCAGCTGGGAGCGGAATGCGCCGAAGCGAGGGCACACGCCGAGGGACTTGTGGCGTCGGCGCGGGAGTCGGCCGCGGAGGCTGCGCAACAGAAGTTTGCGGCGGAGCGGGACGGGCTCCTGGAACAGGTCGCCTCGCTAGAGAAGGAAAAAAGCGAGCTTGCCTTGACTCTAGCGGAGCGTAACCAGACGCGGCGACACCTCGGTGGTTGCGTGGGACGCCCTGCAGATGCTGGAAGTCCACCTCGAAAGGCTTGCGGCTGGAGTGCCGGACCACGCCTTCGGCCCGGACGAGTTGCTGCGGGCCCTTCGCTGGATCCATGACGCCGCCGGCGTTGCGCGCGCGGCTGCGACAAACTTTGGCGACCACTGTGCCTATGTGGCGTCGTGCCTGGTGTGCGCCCTCCTTCGGCACCGTGGTTGCCCGCACATCGCCGAGCTGGAGAACCCTCAGCTGGAGATGCCCGGCGGGGCCGGAGTGATGTCCGGTGAAGTCCATGCCGTTCGCGGCCCCGTCAAATTCTTCTACGAGCGCATCTGGGACTACACCGGGATAGCCGCCACGGAGGTGGAGCTTCGGAAGTCCCATCGTGGTGGGGGGAACCTCGGCCGATTTCTGGACGAAGTCCCGCGGCGCGACGAGGGCGGCGCTGAGGTCCCGCGGCGCGACGAGGGTGTTGCTGAGGCCTCCGAAGATGCCGAAGGCTCACAGGTGCGGCGCCAACGTGGCTAGGTGTGGGCGTGCGTTGTAACGTCTGCCCCTTAATTGAATGAATAAAGTGCGTGTTTGTTTCACAAACTAATTACTTGCCTTCATCCCGGGCAGCTTCCTTGCTGGGGGCGACTGCTCGCGTCTGGCCTTGCGACCCGGTGGCGCCTTCGACGCTGGCAAAGGGCCGAGGAGTCGTTGAACTTTTGGGCAAGCCGGCCTTCTTTGAGCGAGGCCCCAGCTTTAGCGCGTGTTAAGGACGAGCCCGCGGGGTAGCGGCTTAGAACGGCAAGGATGCTGCCGGACCTTTATACTTGAGTGATTTTTCCGATATGCGGATTTTCTATCATCTTAAGATATGCGCTGTGTGTTGATGCCGCTTCGGATTCACCGGTACGCCACATGCTGCGCGAGGACGGGATCTCCACGCTCGATGCGCGCCGTTGGCGAAGTAGTCGCGCAAGGGTTCCTTAGAACGGCGCTTGCGGGGACAGTCCTTGGCGCCTCTCCTTTTTACAGTCCATAGACGGGCGGGTGCGGAGGCGGACCTCGACGCTTTGCCTTTTTACAGTCCGTAGACTGGCGTGTGCGGAGGCGGACCTCGACGCTTCGCCTTTTTATAGTCCGTAGACTGGCGTGTGTGGAGGCGAACCTCAACGCTTCGCCTTTTTATAGTCCGTAGACTGGCGCGTGCGAAGGCAGACCTCGACGCTACGTCTTATTTAGAGTCCGTGGACTAGTGCGTGTGGAGGCGGACCTCGACGCTACGACTTCCTTTATAGTCTTGAGACTCGCGCGTGCGGAGGCAGATCTCGACGCTACGTCTTATTTAGAGTCCGTGGACTAGTGCGTGCGGAGGAGGACCTCGACGCTACGACTTCCTTTATAGTCCGGAGACTCGCACGTGCGGAGGCAAACCTCGACGCTACGTCTTATTTAGAGTCCATGGACTAGTGCGTGTGGAGGCGGACCTCGACGCTACGACTTCCTTTATAGTCTTGAGACTCGCACGTGCGGAGGCAGACCTCGACGCTACGTCTTATTTAGAGTCCGTGGACTAGTGCGTGCGGAGGAGGACCTCGACGCTACGACTTCCTTTATAGTCCAGAGACTCGCGCGTGCGGAGGCAGACCTCGACGCTACGTCTTATTTAGAGTCCGTGGACTAGTGCGTGCGGAGGCGGACCTCGACGCTACGACTTCCTTTATAGTTCGGAGACTGGTGCGCGCGAGGGTGTGCCCCCGTTGCGTCTTTTGTTTATACTCAGGCCCGTCACCCTTGGCTACGGCGAGTGCACACGCGGACGTGCGACTTCGATTTATACTCAGTCCCGTACCCCTGGTTACGGCGAGTGCACACGCGAACGTGCGTCTTTGTTTATACTCAGGCCCGTCACCTTTGGCTACGGCGAGTGCACACGCGAACGTGCGACTTCGATTTATACTCAGTCCCATACCCCTGGCTACGGCGAGTGCACACGCGAACGTGCGTCTTTGTTTATACTCAGGCCCGTCACCTTTGGCTACGGCGAGTGCACACGCGAACGTGCGACTTCGATTTATACTCAGTCCCGTACCCCTGGCTACGGCGAGTGCACACGCGAACGTGCGTCTTTGTTTATACTCAGGCCCGTCACCCTTGGCTACGGCGAGTGCACACGCGGACGTGTGACTTCGATTTATACTCAGTCCCGTACCCCTGGCTACGGCGAGTGCACACGCGAACGTGCGTCTTTGTTTATACTCAGGCCCGTCACCTTTGGCTACGGTGAGTGCACACGCGAACGTGCGACTTCGATTTATACTCAGTCCCGTACCTCTGGCTACGGCGAGTGCACACGCGAACATGCGTCTTTGTTTATACTCAGGCCCGTCACCTTTGGCTACGGCGAGTGCACACGCGAACGTGCGTCTTTGTTTATACTCAGGCCCGTCACCTTTGGCTACGGCGAGTGCACACGCGAATGTGCGTCTTTGTTTATACTCAGGCCCGTCACGTTTGGCTACGGCGAGTGCACACGCGAATGTGCGACTTCGATTTATACTCAGGCCCGTTACCTTTGGCTACGGCGAGTGCACACGCGAACGTGCGACTTTGTTTATACTGCGGGAACGCGTGCGCTGGCCAAGCCTGCGCGCGCCTCCGCCGCGTACTTGCGTGTGATGAAGAAAGATTGGTGGCAAACGGCGATCTTCATTACATCCCCGTTTGCGCGGGTAAGCAGTTACAGGGGTGGATATACTAACCGTTTGTCCTTGGTGCGGCCGAAGCCTCTAGTCGCTAGACATCCGCAGGGCCCGCCAAGGCGCCTCTGAGTGGCCCCGCGGACCCCCGCGCTGTGACGCCAGCTCTAAGAGCGCCGTTGGGCTTTGCGACGCGGGTATCTGGTACCTGGCTCGATGCGCCGGGCCATATCCTGGTCGCCTCGGACGGTGATGATGGTCCGGGGACCCGGGATCTTCATGCATAGATAGCCGTGATGTGGTACCGCGCCGAAGGAGTTGAGGATTGGGCGCCCTAATATGGCATTGTAGGGGTACGGAAGGTCGACCACGTCGAAGGTGGCATCTTCGGCCCGCACATTGTCATCTTGGCCGAAGGAGACTTGAAGAGCTATTTGGCCCAGCGCCCGCAGGGGCTGTCCCCTGAAGCCCTGCAGTGGGATTCCTGAGGGTCCTAGGTGGCTTCGAGGGATCCCCATCTGGTCAAAGGCCGCCGCAAACAATACGTTCGCGGAGCTACCGCTGTCCACCAAGGCACGCCCCACGTCGCATCTCGCGATATTGATCCGGATGACCAGGGGGTCCTGATGAGGGAAGTCCACACCCTGGGCGTCGTCGGGTGTGAATGTAACTTCGTGCTGCGCCCAATCCGGCGGTGCTTGCGCTGGGTATGCCGCCACGTGATGTAGTCTTCGCGCATAGGCCTTCTGCTGCCATGCTGAGGCGAATTCCAGCGCAGAGCCTCCGGATATGACATTAATGACCCTGCGGTGGGTTGCCTCCGGGGCCTGCAGCGACAGGAGGCCCTCCCGAGGCTGCTGTACGTGAGCTTGGATCCGTAAGGGGCCCTCCTGGGGTTGCATCCCTTGCGCCTGTACCTGCATGGGGGCCTCGTACGGGAATTGGACGTGGGCCACCGCAGGCGGACGCGTCTCGGGGTTCCTGTCCCTAGCGACGCTATCGCGGAGCGCCGCGATGGAGGTGCAGGTGCGGGTATCGTGGTTGCCGCGGCCGTGGACTACGCACCACAGTCCCTGGTGCTGGTCGTCGTAATCTCCACGACTTTTATCGTCGCGGCCCCGGCCACGGCCGCGCCCCCGACCACCTCGGCCCGCGGGAGCGCTCTCGTCGGAACCGCCTTCAATGTCGAGGACGTACCGGTTTCGCCTCGACCTCTGCTAGCCGCGCTTGGGCCGATCGGACGACTCCTTGTGCGAGGCGTCCCTGCGGTCGGGCGTATCCCTGGACGACTCCTGCTTACGTTTTCCCTTCGAAGAACCGTCCTTCGGCGGATCTTCGGCTTTTGCCGAGGCTCCGGCCTGGTTGGTGTCGGAGTCGTCACCTTGCCTTCGCCGCGCGTCCTCTTCCGCCCTGGCGTATTCCTCCATTTTGTCGAAGAGCTTCGCCACCGTCTTGATTGGCTTTCGCGCATTGTACTCGGCCATCGGGCCCGGACGAAGGCCATGTATGGCTGCATTAACGATGGTGGTTTCATTAACGTCCTTCACTTGGCATCAAATCTTGGCGAAGCGTTTGAAGTAGTCCCGGAGCTTCTCCGAGGGTTTTTGCTTCACAACGAAGAGTTGGTCCGCGTCGACTCGTTCGACATAGTTTCCTTGGAAGTTGTTGTGAAGGCGATTGCGGAGCTACTCCCACGCGTAGATGGAGCCCGGCTCCATGGTAAAGAACCAAGAGAGCGCCACTCCTTGCAGCGCGAGGGGGAGTCCCTTCGCCTTCGTGGTGTCGTCTCCGCCCGCGGCTTCGATCGCGGTTTCGTACACACGCACGAACTCACGGGGGTCCGTGTCGCCTTTGTACGGGTCGATGGCGCTAGGAAACTTGAAGTCTTCGGGCCATGCCGCCTGCTGCAGCCCCGCCGAAAGCGGGGACTCCGGATCTACGCGCCGCAGCGGCCCGCGGCTAGACATGGGGGCTTCGCGACTGTCCGCCCTCTCCGGCGTGGGCTCGGGCGCGATTTCTGGCGCGGCCTGCTGGCTCCGAGCCTCTTGCATATCTCGGACGGCTCCGCGGAGGTCCCCCAGTTCCCGCTGGAACGCGTTGAGGGCTACTAGTAGGGCGCTTTCCACCGCAGGTGCTGTCAGGGCCGCCGGAACACCCAGCGGACGGGTCGGTGCAGGGATCATCGCCTCATGATCTCCAGATCCGCCGGATGCTTCATTGCGGCTACCCCCGGCCGCCTGATCCGCGCTGCCGGCAAGGGTGGCGGGGGCTGTCATTGTAGTGCCAGCGACGGGGTTGGATGTCGTTGTAGCGGCGCTGGCAGGGTCGGTCGTTGTAGCGCCAGCGACGGGGTTGGATGTCGTTGTAGCGGTCACGCCAGCGTCGACGCCCGTGACCACGGCGCCTACGCCGCCGCCAGCTTCTTCGGCGGTCGATGCCGAAGCCCTGGTATTCACGCGTCGCTCTGACCCAGCCGTCTTCTTTCCCTTCGCCGCCGCTGATGAAGATTTTTTCGGTGCCATCCTTTTTCTTCGGTCTTCAGGCTTGTCCTTGTCCTCCCCACGGATGGCGCCAACTATTGTGGCTACAGGCCAAACAGAGAGAGAGAGATGGTAGTGGAGAGTGATGAAGATGAGTATAATGGCCTGCCTTCTCCCCATGGCCTGTATTCATATATATATACACATGAGGAGTGCTTTCACAGTTATACCCTTACATCTGGTTATCCCCTCTAGGGGCAGTTATGTCATTACACATGGCCTATTCTGGGCCTTATAATCTCCTACCAGGCCTGCTGGGTTTAGGTGGGGGCCATCCCTATGACAATAGTGTTTCACTCTTTTGTGATAACACTTCTGCGATTAACATTGCTAAGAACCCAGTGCAGCACTCTCGGACCAAGCACATTGATATTCGCTATCACTTCCTTCGAGACCATGTAGAGAAGGGTGACATCGTGCTTCAGTTTGTGGAGAGTGACCACTAGTTGGCTGACATCTTCACCAAGCCTTTGGATAGCTCGAGGTTTTTAGCTCTGCGGGGAGAGCTTGGGCTGATTTGTCCCTATAGGCTGTTGTGAGGGGGAGCTTTGTGCTTTACTGCTTTATTATATTAATTATGCTCTTACTCCTTTCTGTTGCATTGCATTTTGGGTGCATTCGGGATAGTCCTTCTAGCATAGGTTAGAGTGGTCTTCTTGTCTAGCGTTTAGACTTCTTGCTCTTATCTTGTGACTCTAGGATGCTGCTTGTTAGCTGTCTCTCTTCTCTCTAGGTTGAGCTTACTCACTTCTTGTGGGTTCTAGCGAGGGTTGGGCCACCCTCGGGTAGACAGGGTACGTGTTTGCTCCTTAGGTTGTTAGTAGATCAGCTGATAGTCATATGGGGTAGATGAGAGTCAGTCTGAGCCATAGTTTCCTCTATATCTTATCTATGCTTTAAGGACTGCCCTTTTGATTTTTCTTGCCAGCTTCTTGTATTTACTGCTTTGGTTCAGGGGGAGTTCATTTGGGAGCTTCTGGAGCTTAATATTGACATAACTCAACTTGAACTAAAAGTTGCATCACATATTGAGGGGGAGCTGGATTTCTTGCATATCATTCTGCATAGTAAATACTTACATTGAGCCTTGATTATTATCCTTTCATGATATGTTTACATCGCTTTACATTCTGCCATGACTTGTGCTTATTTGCTACATTGATCATGATTTCATATGTGTAGGCTAGCTTTTGCCATGATAAGTTAATTAAAATTGTTCAACTTGAATTAAAACTTGTCATGTTAACTCTCAAGATTAGTCTTTCTTGCGTTATCCTTTTATGATTCATGCCATGTCAAATAGGCTGAGTTGAGCGTTGAATCTCTATTGAGTCTTAGATTGAGCTATTTTAGTCTCTTGATGCAGCATGAGTTAGTACAACATGTTAAAATGCAAAAAGATCTCTTTTGTGCGAAAAAACTGATCTCACCAATCCTTTCTCATGAGACGGCTTGCCATTGCACAAGGCATAAACTCAGGGGGAGTTTTGGATGACTAAGATCATCTCCTTAAGCTTCTTGCTTGGAGTGGTCGCATAAGGCTTGAGATCTAATACATGATAAAACGAAAATCTAGTTGGCAACAATCATAAGATTTCTAAAGAAAAATTTATCAAATATGCTCAATTTGCTAAAATTACAAAGATTGCAAGTACTTTTAACAAATGTTTCACTCTTGAGCTTGTAGCACTCTACTTAGGCTCAATACTAGCTTCTTGGTTCCGCTTAGCTTATTGACATGGTTTGCATCATCCTTGGATACCTCTAGCTAGACTTTGATCATGGATGACTTGACATGCTCTCAAATTGCACTAAATTTCAGATTGTCATCTATTTGGTTTAGCTGTCTTATATATATCTTGTCATGATCTGGATAGCATTCTATTGAGTTATGGCTTGATGTAATACTTGTTGGTCATCTTGGATAATTCTCATGGCTCTAAATGCTTAGAATAATCAAACTTCAGCCATTTCATCTATTTCCATGACTTGTTCTCTTCCTTGCATCCTTGATGTGTTTATTGCCAAAAGGGAGAGAATAGTGGTAGAAAAAGCCATTTTGGGAGCTTTGAAGAAAACTTGCTCTTTCTTTTGCTCCTTGTGTCGACATGGTCATTAGCATCATTTCTTTCCTTTGGACCATGTTTGACTTCGTTCTCAAACTCAACTTCACGTTTTTTCTAGGTTTGTCAATATACTCATCAAGGGGGAGATTGAGAGACCATGTGGAGGTCATCCCATGTGGGTGATGAGTAATTGACATCGGTTTAGGAAAGTTGAGTTTGGATTTGGTGGTTTGGACCCGGTCGTTGCGTGGTGCAATCGGACTCGGTCGGATTTGGTCAAACCTGGCCAAAGTGGTTAGGATGCGTATTATGTCGACTTGTCAAGTTTGGGCTATTTCATTAATGCATTTATGCTTACATGTATCGAGCGGTGCTATTTGATGTGTTTCTTGTCTGTGTTAGCTGCAGGACGTCGAGACGGAGTCATGGCGAGACACGGGGTGACCGGACTAGACACGGGCGGTGTCGAGGTCAGAACGGTCGGATGTGTCGAAGACGGCGGAGATTCGATGTGGTTGCGAGGCTTGGACGACAAGGAGCGCGAAAGCTTCCCGGAAGGTGCAGGAGGGGCGAAATGGTGATTTCGCAAGGCTGCAAAAGTGGGAGCGGGCTCCGTTCGGGTTTAGCGGGTGTAACGGGTTGGAGACCCGTTAGCCAAGGGCTATAAATAGATGTTGGTGGCTGCATGCCCACTCATGCACTCCAAGGGTTCTAGGGTTTGCTTTAGTCAAAATGAGCTTTAGAAGTTGGTTTTGGCTTTAGGCTTTAGTGGTTGGTGAGTTGGTGAGTGTTTCAGAGTGTGTCTCCTCCTCTCTGTACGTTGGTTCTCTCTCTTAAGAAGTATGTAGTGTTCATGGGTTCTTGAAGATTGAGAGGGAGAGGATGAATTGAGTCACCTTGTAATCATTCCTCTGGTTGTAATCATGTATGGGGACGTCTCTATGATCCTCAATATCAATATGAGATGGCTTTGGTTGAATTTTTTCAAGTCCCTGTCTCTCTAGTGTTATTTTTCCTTTGATGCTCTTCTCTGTTGATTTTTGAGTTTCTTGATTTCTTGTTGTTTGTTGCTGGGAAGTGCCAAAATGGGTTGCTCTAGGTTGGGATGTTGGCTCAAGATTATTTGATCAATATTTTCCCAAGAGCAAAACTCATTTAATCTCAGATTTCACTTTTAAGCCTCTCTGTTCTTCATTTCCTGTTTCTAGGGTTTTGGTTGTTTTCTTGTTTCTCTTCAGGAGATGATCTGATTTTTGGTCTAAGGAGTCCTTTTGCTATTGCTAACTTGACTGCAAAATTTCATTAGCAAAGGACTTGAGACCATGGAGTAATTTGGGTTTTTGTGTGCTCTTCTCTGAAGTTTTTCAGTTTTTTAGCATTTCTAGGGTTTGGTGCAATTCTATGATTTCCTCCTGGAGATGGCATGAAACTTGATTTCTAGAGTGCTGAGGCTATTCATTAGCTATCCTAGAAGTTTCATGGCCAGAGAATCAAAGGATGGATGGGAATTTGAAATTTAGTACTGCTCTCTGAATATTTTCAGGTTTTGGGTCAAATTCCAAATTCTTGCTTTTAATCTGAGATTTGCTGGTTCCAGAGGTTCCCCTAGCTATTTGAAAGGATATCCTACCTTTCTGGGCTGAGAAAACCAAAGGGAAGTTGCTAAGTTTCTTGCTGTGAGGATTTGTGAAGTTGCTCTAAATTTTCAGCTCACTGCTGTCTGAATTTTTCGTGGGGCGGTCAGACCGGCTATTACCCAGCGGTCAGACCGGCTATTACCCAGCGATCAGACCGGCTAATACCCAGCGGTCAGACCGGCTATTACCCAGCGGTCAGACCGGCTATTACCCAGTGATCAGACCGGCTTTTACCCAGCGGTTAGACCGGCCCTAGGGTTTTGTTGCAGGTCCTTTCTTGGGTGCTTTCTCTCTGTTCTTTTCTCTTGGTTGATTTCTCCAAATTTCCAGAGAGCTTGAGGATGTCTCTTCATAGCTTTGCTTCGTAGCTATAGAAGAAGATTTTATCGTAGGTACTTGAGGGGGACGAATTTTTTTGTAGTCGACATTCACCCCCCCCCTCTGTCGTCATTTCGGTCCAACAATTGGTATCAGAGCCGGTTAGCTCTTTTCCATAGATTTTAACCGGTCTCTAGAGCCATGGCGACGGACAAGTACTCAACCAAGCCTCCGATCTTTGATGGCATTGGTTTTCCTTTCTGGAAAAGCCGGATTGAGACATACATCCAGGCTCTGTACGACTTGCTATGGAGGATGGCCAGATTCTTCAAACTCTTGGAACACCAATCAATTGCGTAAATTTTACGTCTAAATATTTCTATTATGTCAATAAAGTTTTCAGTTTTTTCAATCTTTATTGTCATATGTTTAGTAGAGCTTCTTTTTTGTTTGCTCGACCACTTCTAGCACATCTAATTTATTTAACTGGTCGGATAAGGGAACACCACTAACTGAAGTCCCTCGTCTCTACATGTGATCCTACCCACTAGAAGGAGCTTCCTAGTGACGAAATATTCCTAGCTCTTGCTATCAGCATAAAACAATTATGTTGTCTATGAAAACATTGAATAGGTATACAAGAAGGAACTCTGAGTTTTTATCCTCTTATCATTTCTGTATTCCATTTTCATTACCTGGTCGAAGGGAGGTAACATCATCTAGTTGAAGCCGTTCTTCTCTGCACTAGAAGAAACTTCCTAGTGTCGACCCGTTCCTAACTTTTGCTACTAGAACATGACAATCAAAATTGATAACATTGGTCGGATGACTACTCAGCTCTCTGCATATTTTACTCTATACTATTTGCTTAGTTTATCCATATACACTAAGTAAATAGTCGAGGCTAAGATAGAGTTATTCATATAACTTTATTTCTTAGTCATAAATTCTATCTCTTTCATTTTGTTTTTTCACCTTACGAGTACTAACTGCTAAACAAGATGAATTGTAGAAAAAGGAAAAAAAGTCTTTCATCATCCAAAGACAAGTCTTTACAAAGTTATCATTTACAAACTACTTTGAAGAAGGGGAGTCAAGTTGCATTTGCTCTACGATCCTTTGACCAGTCGACTCTAGTTTTTCGATCAGATGGGCTGCCTTTGCTTTAGAGCAGCTAAGGTCATGATTGATCAGCTGAAAGTTGAGATTCTGGTCGCATGCCTTGAGCTTTGCCAAGGCATAGCTTACAATGCATTTAACTGCCTCCCGAATGACTCGGCCTAATCGGTCTTCAGAGTAGATAAACGCTTCTTTAGTGCTCTGACTTGTAGTCCGATTATACTCACATGAGCGATTATGGTGTCTTCAGAAGGACTCATCTTATCCGAACCAAACCTACTGAGTAGATTGTTGAGAAGTACAACGTTGTCATGGAGGATTGCCTTCATCGACTTTGTTTCCTCTTGACTACGAGTCGAGACTTCTGAGAGATGTTTTATTTTGACCACAGCTTCTGCAAATAGAAGAACAATGGTCAAAAAAATACTTATCATAGGACTAGTTAGCAGAACTAGTCGAAGGTAAAGCTTTTGTTACGTGCTAGTCGAGCGTCAAGTTTATCGACCTCAGCTTTGTGCTCTTCTTCTAGCAGCTTCATTCTCTGGATAGTATCTTTATTGATATGAGCAAGTTCTCTAATCACCTTGGTATTTTCTTCGGCCTAAGTTTGGGACTTACTCGCTTCAACCTTTTTTTTCTTTTACTACGACCATTTCTGTGGCATAGACTTTTCAGCTTCGACAGCAACCTTTGTCGTTGTAGTGGTCATTTCTTCAACCACCTTCTCCACCACGTCTTCAACTGTAGGCAGAGCCATGGGGGCTTCTCAGCAGAAGCATCCTTGACTAGTGGAGGAGCTGAGCTACAAATCATGAAAAGTAAGTTGGTATTAAAGAAGACAGAGGTAAAATACTATGTTTATACCTATGTTTGTCATACCTTGCTTTTGCACCCTTTATCTTGAATTTAGAAGAAACTTTTCTGAAGATTAGTTTCTTCGACCTCTTTTCTTTGATCATGTCTGGTCGTATAAGAACATCTTTGACCATGTCTAGTCGAAGGTCTGGAGCAAGAGTTGTCCCTCTTGCCCCTCTTGGTAGTCGAAACCAGTTTTGACCACTTAGAGGGCGGTCTCCTTCTCGATCACAGGTCCTGCTGCTGCAGTAGTCCTTTTCTAGTTCTCCTTTTCGATTACAGATCCTTACAAAGGATACAAAACTTTTCTAGTTCTCCTTTTCGAGTTGCTTGATAAAGCCTTGAGAAGCACCTACTAAGTGAGTTCCAGTATCGCAATAGAAGGGTACCTTGACATTAGGAGTCGGTTATTCAAATACAGCAGTCCCTATCTCACTTGTGATACGTCCATAAAGAATTGCTTAACGCGGGCGCTTGGAGCAATAGGAGGAAGGATAGAAAGGGGAACAACAACACTTGTTCTCCCCTTTTTCTTGTCGACGGCTTTTGTCAGCTGACATCTCTTGGCTGGAGGAGCCTTGGCTTTCTCTGTGTCCCCTCCGATGATCATCAGTTCGACCCCTTAGTCGTCCTGACGGTTATTCATGCCTACATTCTACGAGAAGAAAGAATACTATTTAGTCATCATTTATGACTACCTAGTCCACCAGAATACGAAGAGTCTCCACTTCGAGTGAAGGAGTCTTCTCGCAAACAAGCTTGACCCGGGAGTCAATTCCCACAAATCAAGATCTGTTCATACAGATGAAATGGTCAGTACACAAAGTTCAAAACTTAAATCTAACTATGAGTATGATTGTTACTTACCATTTTAGTAGTTTTTTGGTCGAATCTTTGGCTCCCGAGTACGTCCACATGGGATGTGCTCATCGCTTCAAGGGGATTCGACGAGTGATGAAGTCCTTCACCACGTGCCAACCGGTGAGTCCTTTGTTCTTCAGCTCTTTGATGGTTGAGATGTAAAGGGCTATCTGAGTAAGATCCTTTAGAACCGAGTTCTAGGAAGTATTCTTCTTAGCACCCTTCCCCACAAAGAAAAGGCTGTCTTCACTGGTCGCCTCCCAATAGAACCACTTCTTCTTCTACTATGGCCATGGAGACCGGCTGTACATTGGAATGTACAAATCTGTCTTGCCGTCGTGGAGCTTCAGACCATAGCTCCCAACAATTCTGGTATGCCAGCTCTTTTCGTAGTAATACCAAAAGAGCTCGAGGTCCACCAGAATCCCCAACTAAGACTCACACAGGTACATGAATATGCTCAACACGGTAATTGAATTAGGAACCAAGTTCATTAATTCGACCCCGAAGTGTTCGAGTATGATTGTAAGAAAAGGATGAGCTAGAAGACAAAGGTCGTACTCACAGTATGCCTGGAACACCAGGATTTGCCTAATCTCCTAAGATGGCCAGTTTTATCTAGTAGCTTTGATTCATCTGACGAATTTCCACTGAGGAATCTTCTCAGCATCCTCCAATGCCCTCAATTCCGTAGCATCCATCTCTGAGACCGGCCAATTGGATGATGGCTTAGTCATTTTCCAAAGTGGTTGGGTTGGATTTGAAAGAAATTGAAGAAGATGACCTGGTCGGCGACAGAAAGCTCAAAGCAGATTGGAGTAGGAGAAAGTAAGGAAACCAAAAGTTACCCTAAGGTAAACTTTTATGACCATGTGAGTTATTCGTCTTAGGAATCGAACGGTTATCTCGGGAACCGATCCAGTGGACAGATCGGCAGAAATCGATTGGAATTCATTAATTCATCTGTTTGAGGTCCGTCTATCTTCACAAATCAAGCGAAATTACTTTATTGTCCAAACAGATTTATGGTCAATGAGGGTCGAAAAGGCCTTCCTTTCGACTGCTTTTCATCTACGACCTTACTTTCTCAAGTACGTTATTTTCACTCGAAGTTAGGGGCTAGATAATGAGGATATAATAATCCTCTAATTATTACATCATTATGTTCTTCGAGTATATCCCTTACCGTTAAGTCTTTCTACGACCACTAAGTCGTAAGCCCTTCTACGACCATCATATAGTCGTAAGTCTTACTGCAACTACTTCTTGATCGTAAGTCTTCCTGTGACCACATGGTCGTAAGTCTTACTATGACTACTCCTTGGTCGTAAGTCTTACTACGACTACTCAGTAGTCGTAAGTTTTTCTATGACCACTTGGTCGTAAGATTTCCTACGACCACCTTGTGATCGTGGGTCTTTCTGCAACTAGCATATTCCCAATTAGCTTGTTTAAGATGACCTACTTCATCGTGGGGTGATCTGACAAGGCGGTTAGAACATGCGCTTATTGCTAATAATCGCACATGATCTTTCTCCGACAACAGCCGTCATACGGTGAACGAGCCACTATGTCTCTTTGACAGTAACTTCCGTTAGACGGTTATCAACCGAAGCATTGAGACATCTTTTAGTGCGGGACAATGGCCATCGCTTCGTCAACTATATAAAGGTTGACGTCGGAGAAGAGAAGGGGGCAGAACACATTATATCAGGAGATAGTACTAGGCATTTCGCATTACTCTTAGTTGTAATCAATTTCTCTGAGCAATAACCACACAGGACGTAGGGTTATTATTATTCTAGGAGAAAGCTCGAACCTGTATAAAAATTCTTATGTCTCAACTTTGGAAAAATTGAATATATAGAACCAAGTTGAGAGTGCTTTGATAAAATAGGACCAAGTTTATTGTCCTTGTAAATATAGGATTGAGTTGAGCACCTTCTTGCAAATATAGTATTTTTCCCATTTTAATTCCATTTTCATTTTCCAGCCCTTTTTCTCTACGCGAAATGACTGAATTGCCCCTTATCTTTTACCCCAAAACCATCAGTATAGATTCTGAAGCAAATCTTTGTTTTCCTTCTGCTTATTTGATCGAGTTAGTTTTTGGTTGCAGAACAAACATGCCCCTTCTTTTGAGTAATTTGTTTGCTTTCCCTTTCTGCACTTCGATTCTGTTAGGATTTATATTTTTCTTGTCATCCATGGGGTTAGTGCAGACGTGAATCCAAGTTTTTCAGGTTCTTGCTGCTACTATTTTCTTTGTTTTCCATTTGAAAAGTTCTTGGGTAAGATCAAGACTAAGATCCGGTCCTGTTGCTAGTTTCAATCCGACTATTTTAATATCTGCTTCTTTATTTCCAGTGTGGGTTTCTGTGTTCTTAGCGGTCGTTAAGTCAACTTGTTGAGCTGAGTGGTTCAAGGAGCAATAAAACTTTGCAGAATCTTCACACTTATTTATTCTTTTATCTGGAGTATGAGTTGTTTTTGATGACTTCCAAAGTGAAGTACTAGTAATTCATTCTTATATTTTTATTTTATTTAATTTTCGTAGTTCATCTTATAGCTGTACGATGTGCAGAACAACTGTTTGTTTGTGATTATGTTATGAGCATGAACGTATGATTTTGAATGGTCAAGAAATGGATTTATGCGCAGGCTGTCGTGGGAAGTGGAATGCGCGTTGCTGATTAGTAGGCCACCAAGACTCATCTCTCCTGGGCTTATTTGCCCAACTTATCATCAGGTATTTCAACTTCCATTTAGTGAGTCCAAAAGTTGCTATTCCTTTTTTCATTCTCTGGCTTCAATTGGCGCAGTAAGAGATCGATCTTTTGTTGCAAATGGCAAGCATTTTCATCTAATGTTTTTTTTCGGTTGCGCATTCTTTAGGAACGTTTGTGTAGGACCGAAATGGCGACAGAGGGGGGGTGAATGTCGCTCGCTTCAAAGCCCCCAAGAAATCGAACACTGGTTTTTTAGAAAGATGCAAAACACAGCACCTCACAGAAAATTAAAATTAAATTCTCTGAATTTTGGAACGCATGCAACACCGAAAAATTCAGCATAAATCAGATATTACCCAGTAAAAATTTCAGCTGAAAATATTGCTGTTTGATCTGCATGCAAAATTGAGGAAAATTAGCACAAAGAAAAAAGAAACATGCACAAAAGATGAAGAAGGGACACTACTGCATGCTTGCTTGCCATTCAGCCAACAGGAGCAGTTCGTGAGAGTTTTTGGCCGAAAGACAGAGCTGCAGTAAGAAAAACTTCAGAGGAAGCTCAAATCCAAGAGAATGAGAAAGGAACTTCTTTTCTTTTCAGACAAAAACACCAAGAGCATAATCTAAATATAATGGAGGCTCTAAACAACACAAGAAATCAACAAAAACTCGAGAAATTCATAGATTTCCCAAACACTGAAAAAGTACAGAGGGTTCACCAAAATCCAAATTACTCCCCAACCTTTGATCATATGACCATGAAACTTTGAGGATATGTTAGCAATAGCTATGAGATAATCCAGATCAAATTTCATGCCATTTCTCCAAAGGGAACAAGATTTCACCAAAACCCTAGAAGATGAAATACATGAACAGAGGAGACCAAAAGAGGAAATCCGAAATTAAACTTGGTTTGCTCTTTGGATCAACTAGCCAAATGGCTTTTGAGCATCTCACATGTCATAGCAACCCATTTTGGCACTCCTAAGCAAGCAAGAACTCAAAACAACGAAAATCACAAAATCACCCAAAAGAAGTTAACGAAGAACAGAGAGCAAGAATGAAAGAAGAACTTCAGATTTTCATTCCATCACGAAAGGAATACAAGGAGTCACGATACGCATGGACATTAGATCAAGATGAATGATTACATGACCCTCAATCCCTCTCCAACCTCTCAATCCTCAACCATGAATGCTTGGATGGGATGAACAACACTCTGTTCTACCTAGAAACCATCGAAGGGACAGAGGGAGCACACTCTAACAAACTCTGTCTCTCCCAACCACTAAAGAGCCAAAGCTAAACAACTCTCTAAAGACTCTTTTGACTCAATCAAAACCCTTGGAGTGCTCAAGTGGGCATGCAGCCCCTCAATCCTATTTATAGCCTTGGCTAATGGGTCTCCGCCCCGTTACGCCTGCTAAATCCAACGGCGCCCGCTCCCGCTTGTGCAGCCTCACGAATTTCCCGATTCGCCCCTCCTGCACCTTCCGGGAAGCTTCCGCGCTTCTTGCCTCGCACGCCTCGCAACCACCTCGAGTCCACGTCGTCTTCGACACATCCCGACCGTTCTGACCTCAGCGCCACCTGCGCCTAGTCCGGTCCACCGTGTCTCGCCACGACTCCAACTCGACGTCCTGCAGTCACACAGACAAGAAAACACGTCAAATAGCACCGCTCGACACATGAAAGCGTAAATACCATCACACTTACCACAGATGAAGTCCAAACCTGTCGAAACATTAGAATATACATCCTAAGCCTAAATGACCAAGTTTGACCAAAGTCCGACCGAGCCCGATTGCGCCACGCAACGGCTCGACTCCGAACCACTCAAACCAAACTCGACTATCCTAAACCTTTATCAATTACTCATCATTCACATGGAGTCACGACCACCTGGTCTCTCAGTTTGTGCATCTTGTTCTCATATGAGCATATAAATTTGGCTGTTATTCCTCATTACAAGTTCCATTAAGTTCTGAATTTAGTACTATGGAGATCTTGGGTAGGAAGAAAAAAAGAATTACTTCAGTAACAGATGTTGTTATTAGAATACAAGGAGCTGCATTTCATGTAATTGCATGAATTAAGCAACCAATTGTCAGATGAAGACTGCAGTCTAGGATAGGCAAAAAAAAACTGATCTCCATATTCTGAAGACAAGGTTGGCTAATCTCTCTTTGACATTTCTATGGCAGCTTCCTGAATTCTACATTTTGGTCAAATGCCGTGAAGAAAAAATCGTCTTGTGCTGCGTGGGATCCCTCTGTCTGATGGTCATAAGGGGTAAAAGATAAGGGGCAATTCAGTCATTTCGCGTAGAGAAAAAGGGCTGGAAAATGAAAATAGAATTAAAATGGGAAAAATACTATATTTGTAAGAAGGTGCTCAACTCAATCCTATATTTACAAGGACAATAAACTTGATCCTATTTTATCAAAGCACTCTCAACTGGATCCTATATATTCCATTTTCCCCTCAACTTTGCATGTTCATACACCAAATCTTCTAGAGTTTTTCCGAATCTAAACAAATCATATGTAGGATCGATATTAAAACATCGACAAGTATAATTCTAAAGTTACTCTCTTACAGAGATAAAGTTCGCTGCTCCTCAAGAGTATCCATAAAAAGAATCACCGTATTACAATTCTGAATTATCAAAGATAACTGAAAGAGAGATTTAGACCAAATCTTAAGCCCACGTCTGAGGATTTTGAAACAGGCCGTCAGTTTTGTGGCGCTATTGTTAGTTTGAATCGGTATACTCCAATAAAATTTAACAACATCAAAGTATCATGGATGATCCACCCAATAATTTTCAAAATGGAATATATTTGATTTAGGAATGACAGTGCCAATGTCAACAACACAAGGGGCATGATCCAAGACAATTTTAGAAAGAACATGAACCTCTGTTCGGGGATAAGAGATTGTCCAGTCAGTAGTTGTGAAAAACTAGTCTAGTTGCTCTAAAAGAGGATCATCCTGCATATTACTCCAAGTAAATGAGCGACTCTTAAGAGGTAACTTGACTAACCCAAGGTAACTAATGATGCTGTTAAGAAATCATGATATCATTCATATCGCCACTTAGTTTGTTTTAATTGTGGACTAAGCGAATAAAGTTGAAGTCACCAAGAAAAATCCAATTCTGACCTGAGGGGATCTGTAAGTGTATAGCCAGTCCACAAATTCATCCCTCCTCTCCCCCTCACAAGGACCATAAATGTTTGTAAGAAACCAACTTTCCGAATTCGCCACTGTTGTGAACTGCATCATTTGAGCAAAGAGAGAACTGAACAAAGAAGCAACATGAAAAACTGAACTCTTCCAGAGAGTAAGCAGGTCCCCAGAAGCACTTAAGGAGGGAGAGAAAATGAGCTAATAAAAACGGGAAGGAGCAAATTTTTTGATATAAGAAAGATCAAAACTTTCTCGATTGGTTTCTTGAAGACAAACGATAGAGCAACCACTTTATTTCATTTTATCTCGAAGTGAATTCCCCTTACATTCCAATAAAGGATTTTTCAACTCCTGGATTGTCGAACAAAACTCATTGTCCACAACAAAAAGCTCAGAAAAAAGACAGCATGCGCAACAATACTGTAAATAGCTTGGACCAGCCAGTATACTTCACCCAAAAAAAAAGGCACTGTAGCAAATATGACAGGTCTAAATAGCAAGAGAACAGAAGACCTTCCCAAAAAACATTGAGCAAGGATCTACCCAAGCCATAGGGTAATTACAAAGAAGTTCTAAATAGAGTCCAGTAACAACCAAAAGGGACACCCACCCCATACAAGCAAATGATCATAATTAGTCATCTTGCTGGTCTTCATGCTTATTCGTCGACAAAGCAGATAAACTTCCATTAAGTAACTCTGTAAGTTCTCCCCATTGCTGCATCATGGACATTGGAAGTGTGCCTACACAGTAGCTTGAGTAAATTGCCAAGCTTGTTCTTGTAGCTACTCCAGCGTAATAGCATTCATGTGTGCCTCTCCTACGAACTTGACAGTCCTAGCCCAAGAACCTGTAGAGAACTCGAAGAGACTTTGGAACGACGCTTTTTTGAATCAGATAGCTGAGCATGCTGCAAACCACTAGTGAGCACATTTAGTCGAGGACTCCTACGTAGAGTAGTTACTAAAATTGGAGGACAGTTCTTCTTGCTGCATTTTGGCTTTGGAGGAGATGAAAGCAGTGTGACTGACTTGCTTACAGGAGTGCTCAATAGTGGTTTAAATGCTATTTCCTCAATACGCACTGTTGAGGCTGGCCGCCTATCCCAAGAATCTACAATGTAACTTGGACTCGCTAGAAGCTTGGAGTCCCCAAAGTTTAATCTCCTTACAGTACTCCTCGGAGCAACAACAAGCTTAGTGCACCCAGAAACCTCAATCCCATTACAGAATACATTGACGGAGACCTCTAGCTCAAAAGCAAGACTCCAAGATTGCTTTGAATGAACAAAAAAAATCAGTGTAGACCTAATGCAAGGGCACAGACCAACCAAACCAAGCCACGGGAGTCTTAACAAAAGGAGGGTTCGAAAAACCCAGAACTTGGGAGATCATCTGACGGACAAAATCCTAAATAGCAACATCCACCAGAATACCGTCCTGTCGCTCGGCTGATTCAGAAACTCGCGACAACTATTGAGCTATTGGGAAATTTAACTTTTTGCCACCCTTAACATTGTCACATATCCAAATGCCATCCTCTTCGATGCAATTAATATTTTACCACTCTCGAGCCTACGTGGCGCCCACGCGAGCGCGAAAGCCGCCACGCTGGCCCGCGCCTCCGGCGGCGCGCCGCCGCCCGAGCCTCCCCGCTCGCCGGCGCCGGCGCCCGCGCCTCCGCCTCCGTCGGCGCGCCGCCTCCCCGCTCGCCGGCGCCCGCGCCTCCGCCTCTGGCCCCGCGCCTCCCCGCTCGCCGGCGCCCGCGCCTCCGCCTCCGGCCCCGCGCCGCCGCCCGCGCCTCCCCGCTCGCCCGCGCCCGCGCCTCCGCCGCCGCCTCCGGCCCCGCGCCGCCGCCCGCGCCTCCCCGCTCGCCAGCGCCCGCGCCCGCGCCTCCGCCTTCGCCTCCGGCCCCGCGCCGCCGCCCGCGACTCCCCGCTCGCCCGCGCCCGCGCCCGCGCCTGCGCCTCCGCCTCCGTCCCCGCGGCCGAGACAGGGGAGCGGGATCCCGGCGCCGGACTCGGGGAAGATGAGGCGCGGGCGCGGGCGAGCGGGGAGGCGGCGCGCCGACGGAGGCGGAGGCGCGGGCGCGGGCGAGCGGGGAGGCGCGGGCGGCGGCGCGGGGCCGGAGGCGAAGGCGGAGGCGCGGGCGCGGGCGAGCGGGGAGGCGCGGGCGCAGCGCGGGCGCGGGCCAGCGTGGCGGCTTTCGCGCTCGCGTGGGCGCCACGTAGGCTCGAGAGTGGCAAAATGTTAATTGCATTGAAGAGGATGGCATTTGGATATGTGGCAATGTTAAAGGTGGCAAAAAGTTAAATTTCCCACTATTGAGAACCAACAGGAACAATTTGCATCTGTGAAGCTCTTGCCTTCTACGGAGACATGTTGATGTCTAGAACTTGGTCGGAGGTTGAATCCGATAAACCTACATCATGCACCAAGTTAGAAGAAACGGACGCCCATTCTTGGAGATCCATCTCGGGGGGGATTAACAGATGATCCCAGCCCTATAAATTCTGCTGCTGAGGTTCCCAGTCCCCCCAAGGAATATCCTGAGGAGGGTTTCCTTGAGGCCCATCATGTTGAAAAGCCACAGGGTTCTCAGGGATATCTTCATAGGCAGGATCAACGTCAGGAAAGTCAGAATTCAGAATAAAAACCAAAATAGTCCAGGACTCTCCCAAACCACATAACCTCGCACTTCTTTTCAAGACCAACTTCTGGGGCACCGACTCAACCGAGAGGTAAAGAACCTTAACTAGCACTCGGCCCTTTATCCTGTCTCCTGAATGCCAATCTAACAGCTTGCCAAAAGTGGACAGCACATGAGCAATATAATGTTGAGTGAGTTAATCAAGCGGGTAAACCAACAGCATAATCCAGCCAACCCTTGTAAAATTCAACCCCTCTAATTAGCAGCCTTATTATGCCTATGAAATCTAACCACATGATGATCATCCAGCTGATGGGGGTTGCCAAAAATCAGCATGTCCCACTGGATTACTGAACTTAATTGGAAAATGCCAACGCCTAAAGGATGGGGAGAACACTGTACCACATGAATATCCAAAGCCCCCCGGATAAAATCCCTGATGTCCATGACCGCCTGGGCAATGTCCTCATCTTGCCACTCTGGATGCAGAATCGCTATGGCACAATCCTCATGATGCGGAGGCGGAGACTCTTCGAAAACTAGGTCCACCCAAAGAAGACAAAATTGGCCACCATCTTCAATATGAAGTCCCGCTGGAATAAAGCGGCCTGGGTTATCAACTTGGGCAAATTTGTTCAGTAGCACTGAAAGGTCACCTCTTTCGGAAAATACCACTAAAAAAACGGGGTTCTGAAAATTACCACCGAAAGATTCATTTTTCTTCGGGATTTAACATTTTGGACTAAAATACCCCCTCCCTCACCTTCTCTCCTCCTGCGCTGCCCCGTCCGCCTCCCTCTTCGCCGCCGGCCTCCCCGCTCCTCTCCCTCTTCTCCCCGCTCCCCTTCCTCTCCCTCCTCCTCGCCCTCCGCCTCTCCCCCCGCCGGCTCCCCCTCCCCCGCCGCCCCCTCCCTCCGCTCCCTCCCCGCCGCCCCCTCCCTCGCCGCCTCCCCCTCCGCTCCCTCCCCGGCTCCCCTCCCCCGCCGCTCCCCTCCCCTGCCTCTCCCCCCTCCGCTCCCTCCCCGGCTCCCCCTCCCCCGCCGCTCCCCTCCCCCGCCTCTCCCCCCTCCGCTCCCTCCCCCGCCGCCTCCCCCTCCCGGCTCCTTCAGCGCCCAACGCCCGACGCCCGGCTCCTTCGGCGTCCGACGCCCCGGGCCGGCTTCATCGCCTGGCGGAGAGGGAGCGGCGGGGGAGGGGGAGCCGGGGAGGGAGCGGAGGGGGAGCGGCGGGGGAGGGGGAGCCGGGGAGGGAGCGGAGGGGGAGGCGGCGAGGGAGGGGGCGGTGGGGAGGAGCAGCGGGGGAGCGGGCGGCGGGGGAGGGGGAGCCGGCGGGGGGAGAGGCGGAGGGCGAGGAGGAGGGAGAGGAAGGGGAGCGGGGAGAAGAGGGAGAGGAGCGGGGAGGCCGGCGGCGAAGAGGGAGGCGGACGGGGCGGCGCAAGAGGAGAGAAGGTGAGGGAGGGGGTATTTTTGTCCAAAATGCTAAATCCCGAAGAAAAATGAATCTTTCGGTGGTAATTTTCGGAACCCCGTTTTTTTAGTGGTATTTTTCGAAAGAGGTGATCTTTCAGTGCTACTGAACAAATTTTCCCTATCAACTTCAAAGGTAGCCATTGGAGGAGGAATAGGGTTGCAAAGGCTAGGTTTCTTGACGGGAAAATTGCTCTAATGCCACAAACTTATATGCCATCCTTCCTTTTGCCACATACTTCAATGCCTTTGTTATTATGCCACAAACTTTGTGTTTATTGCTTTCTTTTGCCACTTCCTCCACTTAAGTTACCGTTTTGCCCATCTTCTTGCTCCTTCCTCCCTCTTCCTTCTCCAAGTCCGGCGTCGTGCGGGAGCTTCGCCGTTCCGCGCGCCGACCTGCCCCCGACCCCGCTCGCCTTCCTCCGCGACCACGTCTCCCCGTGCCGCCCGCTCATCGTCTCCGCTGCCGCCACCCGCCGCCTCCCTCTGGCCCACCACATCCGGGCACGCGAAGCTTCTGGAGCCGGGAGAGGGCGTCGGCGCGGCCGTCGGGGGTGAGGTGGAGCGAGACGGAGGTGGAGCGGAGCGCGTCGGGGAGGTAGGATGTGGTGGGCCAGAGGGAGGCGGCGGGTGGCGGCAGCGGAGACGATGAGCGGGCGGCACGGGGAGACGTGGTCGCGGAGGAAGGCGAGCGGGGTCGGGGGCAGGTCGGCGCGCGGAACGGCGAAGCTCCCGCACGGCGCCGGACTTGGAGAAGGAAGAGGGAGGAAGGAGCAAGAAGATGGGCAAAACGGTAACTTAAGTGGAGGAAGTGGCAAAAGAAAGCAATAAACACAAAGTTTGTGGCATAATAACAAAGGCATTGAAGTATGTGGCAAAAGGAAGGATGGCATATAAGTTTGTGGCATTAGAGCAATTTTCCCGTCAAGAAACCTAGCCTTTGCAACCCTATTCCTCCTCCAATGGCTACCTTTGAAGTTGATAGGGAAAATTTGTTCAGTAGCACTGAAAGGTCACCTCTTTCGAAAATACCACTAAAAAACGGGGTTCCGAAAATTACCACCGAAAGATTCATTTTTCTTCGGGATTTAGCATTTTGGACAAAAATACCCCCTCCCTCACCTTCTCTCCTCCTGCGCCGCCCCGTCCGCCTCCCTCTTCGCTAATGGAGGAGGCTTAGGGCAAGGGAGGAGGCTTTGCTAATGGTGCCTGAGAGGAGGAAGGAGGTGCTCAGGGAGGTAAAAGAAAAGACATGAGGAACGAGAAGGAAAAGAAAAGAAAAGAAAGAAAAAATGGAAGATTTTTTTGCTGACTTAGTTGTACATGTGCACGTGACGGGGACACCATCATAATAAACTTGTCCATGTAGTTGCCATATCACCAAAAGTAGGGTGGTTTTGGTCTCAAGATGTAAAGCATCCAATATATGATTTTGTAGTTGATTCCCAGACTTTCATAAGAGTTTAAGGGGGTTGAGTAACCTTGTTCCTATTTTGAAAGGAAAAAACAACAAATGGAGTATGTGCCAACCCGCTTTCACCTAGTCATATTGGTATTTGAGAAGGAGTTTCCAGAATAAGTGCCATAATATCTATTTGCCTTTTTCTCAATGACATCTTGTGCAATATGGGGTTTGTTACTATTCTATAAAGCAGGCAATCTTTGCGGCCACACAAAGAAGTGTAAGAGCAATGATAAGCTACAAGTGGAGTAGTGGGACCTACGCATTAGTAGCACTGTTGTTTGTAGAACGAAAAACAGGAGGTTTATTGCACTCTAACTTAGCCTAGTGTCGATTTTCGAAGTAGGTATCGCAGTCGTTGTCCAAGTGAGTCAATCCGATAAAAACCCATCAAAGATAAAGGAAATGTGGCTGAAAACTCACCGATAAGAGCTACTGGCAGTGGACTGAGGAAGTTGCGGTCTACGGCTGTTCTAGCATACAAGTGGATTAATTAGTACAAAGTGTGGAAATCTGGACACATGTGGACCTCTAAACACCCAAAAATTCCGCTTTTGGCCCCTAAACCAAAAAAATTCCGTTTCTGGACCCCTTCCGACCGCGTGTTTCGCGAGATGGCGCCACGTGTCCCCGCCGGCCGCGCGACCGCCCGCTCCACCGCGCGACCCGCGCGACCGCCGCCCGCCAGCGCGACCGCGCGTTCGCCCGCGCGACCGCGCGTCCGCCCCGCCCGACCGCGCGTCCGCCCGCGTCCGCCGCGCGTCCGCCCGCGTCCGCCGCGCGTCCGCCCGCGTCCGCCCGCGCGTCCGCCCGCCCGCCCGCGCGACCGGGCCGCCGACCGCGCTTCCGCCCGCCCGCCCGCGCGACCGCGCCGCCGACCGCGCGTCCGGGACACGTGGCTCCAGCTCGTGAACGCGCGGTCGGGAGGGGTCCAGAAGTGGAATTTTTTTGATTTGGGGGCCAAAAGTGGAATTTCGGGTGTTTAGGGGTCCAAATGTGTCCAGATTTCCAAAGTGTGTGTATGAACTACAGAAGACACTTGTGAGTCTCACAGGTCAGCTCATCCCTTCTAGGGCTTTCACCCTTGGCCTAGAGGGTGGACCCATATATCATATATAGGCTCTGTTCGTATTGATTTATGTTTCTAGCTTCTGCTTAGAAAAGTCAAAAATCAATATAAACACGTACCTTCTCGAAGTGGTTTCTTTACTCATCTCGCTACCATCTTGCTTCAAGGATAAAACAGGAGTCATGGGTGCATTACGCACCTCACTCCTCTTGCTCCTGTCACGTGCACGTATCTTTCTTTATTTTTTTCACCGCTTATTTTCTCTTTCTAAAACCACTTCTCTCAATTATTACTATTTATTTTTAGTCTTGGCCCGGCCCACGTAGAACAGTGGCCTCGAACCCACCCTTTCTAGGCCTGCCACCCGCAGCCCTGAACGTAACCCACCGCAACCTCGTCTTCCTCCTCCTCCAAAAGTTCAATCACACCCGCCCTCAGCCTCGCCTCTCCCTCCCAAAATTTCCCCCAAATCGCGCTCCCTCTCTCCTATTTCAAACACCACCAGGAAACCTCGCCGCACCACCTCCGCAATGCCGCCCGCTCGCCGCCTCCGCCGCACCGCCCCGGCCTCCGCCGCCGCTGATGAGCCCGCCTACTCCTCCGCCCCGGACATCCTTGCCCTCGCCGCCACCCTCCTCCCCTCCACCGCTGCCTCCGCCACTCTCAAAGCACCTCCCCGCCTCAAGCACCTCCTCCACTCTCTCCCAGCCTCCCACCCCGTCCTCCTCTCCCTCCCCCAAACCCTAGCGTCAACTCTCTCCTCTGACCCTGGGTCCGGCTCCTCCCCCCGCGCGGCCGCCGTCCTCCTCCACCTCCTCCTCACTCACCCCTCCCACCCGCCGCGCTGGGACGATCTCCTCCGCCCTCTCGCGCTCCTGCACGACCGCCTCGCCCTCCTCGCCACCGACGACCCGCCCCTCGCCGCGCTCGCCGCCGCCTGCTTCGAGCTCGCCTGGCGCGCCCCCGCGCCCGGCCGCGAGGCGCTCGTGGCCCAGACCCTGCCCTACCTCTTCTCCCAGGCGCTCACCTCCGGCTCCAATGCCAGGCCGCTCCTCCGCCGCCTCTTCGCGCTCCGCGACGCGCTGCCGCTCCTCGACTACGCCGACGAGAGCATCTCCGACTTCAAGATGCTCCTGCTGCGCTGCTTCGTGTCGCCGCTCTTCCTAAAGACCGAAGAGGGGAGGAAGATCCTGGCGCAGGTGCTCGGGGTCAGCGAGGGGCTCGCCAGGGAGGGGCTGGAGCTCGTCAGGGTGCAGGTGGGGATGATGGGGGTCAAGCGGGCCGCGGTGGTGGCTTACGGCGAGGTGGTGTTCAGGGCGTGGAAGGACGGGGGGTGGGTCAGGGGGGAGGTCGGCGAGGGGTTCCTACAGGGGATGGTGGAGGCGGCTGTGCACGCCGGCAGCAAGGAGGTCGCCAAGGTCGCGAGGAGGGTGCTGTGGGCGTTCGTGGAGCAGAGGGCGGTGGCTGGAGTTGAAAAATTGGTGTTCCGGCTTGCAGAGCCTGTGCTCTTCCGGTCGTTGCAGGTATGTGCCTTGTCTTGTTCTTCTCTGGTGGCAGTGTATGTGGCTATTGTCAGTATGTTACTACTTTCATTACGAATGGATTAATGAGGGAAGAGAGTACAATACATAGTGCTAGTAAATAGTAATCACTAAAATGTTTGCTGTGTAGTAGATGAAGTCACAGTTCAAGTAAATTTGCAATGAATGATGATAGTACTTAATTGGCCACATAAGTGTAAACTTCAGCACGTGTCCACAATTCCACATAAGCATCTGTTCTATTTGTTTTTATCATAGTTTGTTAGGCTGCTGAACTTCCCACAAAATGAATGAATATTGAATAGCAATATTCTATTATGCTGATTCTATATATATAATGTCATGCACACTTCCACTTTTAAATAGCTAATCCACATGCAAAGCTGCATTACTGGTCATTGGTCACACAGTGTTTATGCTCTATGAAAGGGAAATTACAACTTATCATCTGTTTAGCACGTTGGCCAAGTTTTATTCCTTATAAAAGTTATATTTGGTGGAATACTTTATGTTGATTGTTTTTCCTTGAAAAATTTTAGTGAGTTGTTTGTTTCACTTTTCACTTTACAACTTGATATCTAAAACATACATAATACACTGCAATATATATTGAATTTTTATATACTTGTCAAAAAATAAGATAGATATGCAACAGTTTTAAGTCTTGAACAAATTTTTGGTTTATCTGAAGTGACTACTGTTTGACAGGTTGCGAACTCTAATGTTCGCCATAATGCTTTGCATCTTCTATTAGATTTGTTTCCCCTTGAAGACCCGGATGTGACAAAGGATGTCAACGATCCACTACTAGAGAAGCAGTTCTTCTTGCTAGACAAACTTCTCATGGATGACTGCCCAGAAATAAGGACAGTTGCAGTTGAAGGACTCTGTCGTATTCTTAACCAGTTTTGGGAAGTTATTCCTTCGCCAACTATTTCAAAATTTTTGAGTAAAATTGTTGATGATATGTCCAAAGATTCTTGCAACGAAGTTCGTCTGTCAACACTAAATGGTCTGATATATTTGCTTGACAATCCACAAAGTCATGACATCCTGAAAGTTCTACTCCCAAGATTAAGTGACATGGTCTCTGATCCTGCTCTATCAGTCAGAGCTGCTTCTGTAGATCTACTTTTAGCTATTCGTGATCTTCGATCTTTCCAATTCAATAAGGTATGGTACACAGTCATTGAATGCATATATCGATTTACACTGTAACCTAAGTAACCTTTGCATCTATAATTTGTTCAGTTTGAGCACACATGCTAATGTATATTTTGATACCTTTGGGTAGGACCATTTATATGCCCTTTTCTGTTGCAGGTTGTTGGCTTGGGTACTTTATTATCTTCGCTTGCAAACGATCATCCCCGTGTTGCTCAAAAAATCACAAAGCTTCTCATTCCTTCTTATTTTCCATCGAAGTTGACTTTGAAAGAAGCATGTGCTCGCTGCATTGCACTCATAAAGAGGTCACCGGCAGCTGGAGCAAGGTTTTGTGAATTTGTTCTATCTGAAGGATCATCCCCAAGGACTCTTGTTGAGTTGATCAAAGTCTCTATTACTCTGGCATTGTTGCCAACAGGACTGAACTCAGAGCAGATTGATGGTCTTGTACTTGCTTCAGCCAATCTAATAAAAAGCTTATCTGATGAGTGCTCTAGTTTGGCTGCTTTGAGGGAATTCTTTGCAAATGCCAAGTTGAAGTTGCTCTTTAGAACCACAGTTTCTGAGGGTGCTCGGGCTGCTCTTCTAAGTGTGGCTCCAGTGGTATCACCTGATGGTTTATCTGTGTTGCACGACGAATGCATGGATATAGTTGTGAATGCTGCTGCGATTTCCAAGCAAGATGAATGTCAAGAAACAGTGCTTGCTGCACATAAGTTGGTACTTTTGAGTGGCTGGTCTGATGAAATGTTTGAAGCACTAACAAATATTCTGCAATCTAAAGCCTCTGGTTTTGCTGAGATCTATGGACTTTCACCTCCGCTGTGTCCTGTTGCATCTTCAAAGAGGAAGAAAGGGAAGTCACTTAAGAAAACGCCAGCAAAGTCTGACCATGTTGTTGGCAAGGGGTCATCGAAATCAGTCATCTTGAAAAATGAAGAGCTTGCTGCTGTAGCGGGGGCAGCATGGCAGATCAATGAGCTACTAAAATATGAGGAAATGAGAAATGCCTTTCTACAATCTTCTTATTCAGAAATTGCATTTTCGTCTCTGAAGGTCATTTCTCAAGTGTACATTGAACAGTGCCTGCATTTTAATTCTTTAGACCTTGCACCTGTGTTGGCTTATCTGAGTTTGGCTACATATAGTGCTCTTCAGGATGTTGATCAAACTGACATGAGCTGCTCTGAGGTGAGTTCACTACCACAGTTCCACAATGCCTTGTATCTTTGACAGTTGCCACTGAAATGTTGATAAACAGTAGTCATCTTGTCAATACTTTAATGGGAAACTGGAACCAAGATTTCTTTATTGCACTTCTGTTATTTTAGATAGCTCTCTGTGGGTTATGTGAATATTATTCAGTATTTTTTTGTATTCTGTATTATGCCATTCTGATAGTAATTTTATTTTGAAGAAAATTCTCATAGTAAATTTCATCTTGTGTCAGTCAGCAACTGTCAATCACTCACTGAATCATCTGCTGAATTGTTTCGACAAACCACTAAATGGATCTGTTACTGGTTACACCAATTCATCATCAAAGTTGAATGAGAATAAGAAATCTGCACGGCAAAAACAGCAGCAGCACGGAGCCCCCGAAGGTATAGCTGAACCAAAATTGTACAGTTTTTGATGCGGAAACCTCTTTGAACTGAATCTCGAATTCCTGTTTATCTGATCTTCTGAAAGCATCCAAAAGAATGTAATTAACAAGGAAATTTTCCGTTTGTAGTCATCATAGTCCGTTTATATTGTTATCAACCCTGCAGAATTTTACATATTCCTTGTAAATAAGTGGGTGATGCATCTTGTGCAGAAAATGCAGTGAAAGGCACAATTCATGTCATCATGCTTGGCACTTCAATTCTTAAGTTTATTGTCGACACAACAACCATCAAGCTGGTCATTGATGATAAAGCAAGATGTCTCAAATTTGCATCGTCCTACACAAAATATGCAGTGTCAGCCATCAAAAGGCACAAGGAGCAGAGCTCTTCTTTCAAGGGGGATGATCTGAAAGACATACTGATGCTTCTACGAAGTTCCTTAACATACGCAGCCAAGCTACTTCATTTGGTGCTGGCAAGCTCAACCGAGTCGTCAAGTCCCCCAGAGGAGGCCTTCCTCCTTGCCAATAATCTTCTTGATCTTTTACCTTCTGTTGAATCCTTCGCAGGCTCGAGATTTGCTCTCGGTTTAGTTTCTGTTGTGAAGCAGTGGCTACCAGTTCTCATATTGGGTCTTGGATGCCGCTGGTTGATTGGGCCACAGAATGAGATGGCTAACAACATATGCAACTTGGGTGACTCTGACTTGCCACTGTGGGTCACCGCCCTGGCCAAGAACGAGCTGCTTGACGCTGAAGAACCTAGGCAGGGTGGTCAAAGCGAGCAGGGCAGCGAGAGTGAGGACTCGCCGTCATCCAGAAAGCTAGCAGAAATGATGGTGATCCTGCTGAAGAAAGGTAGCCCGCGAATCCTGGATTCTGTGGGTGGCGTCTTGCTGTCCACCCTCCGGTTGGCGCTGCAGAGAGCGGAGTACGTCGTCGTCTTAGGCTTGACGCGATTCGTTTGTGCCAGGTTGCTCGGGAGCAACTCTTCAGGCTCGGAGAAGCTGCAGCTCACTCATGACTCCCTGCGCGAGAATTTCTTCGAGATGGACAAGCATGTCAGGGAGGACCTTGTTGATGATGAGGGCTCGAGGCAGCAACTGGAGAGTGCAAAAGCATTGATAAGATCAGTTCTCTCGGACGTCTGATGATGTATGTACTGTTCCAAGATGAGGTGAGTGGACTGATGCTGTGGCAAGTAATGCGCTACCAGCTTAGCCAAGTCTGCGTTTCTTGATTCCAGAAGCAGCGACCTTTTTACCTCACTAGAGTTTGGGAACGCAGGATGGAATGTGTTGTGGGCAAAGTATTTTGTACTAGTATCCTGTGTAACTCTCTTGCCACTGTGTAAACATCCACGTGACAGAAATCATTAGTACTCACTTGCATGCTATCCTGAAGGAAAATTGCACACATTTCAAATCAAATCCGCAATTGAGGGATCATCAATTAAGAGTAACCAGTGTGGTGGAACACTCGGTAAGTGTATGAGCATTTGAGCCACAGACATGACGTGTTTAGAACGAATCAACTTCTATTAATAATTAGTCATCATGGATGTTACAATAGTGTTACTGTATTACTTATGTACAGTCTCGTGTGATTGTGCTCTACACCTCATGAAGTTTCATAATACAAAGTAAGTGTATACAACCCATACTTAGAAACGATTGTACTGCACAATATACCATATGGTATGTTTTTCAGAGCCACATGATAATCTGCATATTCTTCCGGTCGACTTGCTGCATGGCTAGTGTTGAAAATGGTTCGGATAGTATTCGATCGATTTGAACTATTTTTGAGTACGGATACTGTTGATTTGAATATTTGTTGGATAGTATTGAATGGGAAATGAATACATATTTTTTTGTTGGATACGAATATGTATTTGGTAACTTACTATCCGTCGAATATGAACACGGATTCGGATTATTCGGATATTCAAAGGCCAAATATCCGCAGCATATATCGTTTATTTTACCTAGTCTATTTACATGATACTTTGGTGGTGATCGGTTCGGCTGAAAGCCTCATGGCTTGTGGCTGAAAACACTGTAGCTGACTGAAAAAGCACTGTAGCTGACAGAGCCTTATTTACCATAATTAAATTTAAAAAAAATTTAAAAATAGAAAAAACATATTAACACATCACGTATAATGTAAACAAATACGAGGAAAAAAAGAACCGGTAAAAAACTCAAAAAAAAGCCAAAAGTTCAAAAAAAGATGAAATTTATGAATAGTACAAAAATAAGCTGAAGCCATATTGATCAGGGCTAACCCATTATACATTAATATATACATCAATACATGGAGTTAGGGAATGAATCTTGGATTATATGAATATTTCATGAATGTTCTTTGTGAATGTTTTGATCAAATAAACTATTTATATTTTTTCTGTTCGTTTTGTGCATATAGTTTAAAGGGTTTTTACGTTCCTAAGAATATTAGTGATCGTATTTGACTCGATTTGTATTTGCTTTGTATTTCTATTTGACATCATTTATATTTGTATTTATATCTAGAGTATTTGTATTCATATTCACATTCACAGAAAAATATAAAAACAAATACAATAGCACTATTATCTATTCATATTCGAACCGTTTTCAGACGTATGCGTGGTCGATCATGCGGAAAATCCAAACAAGAAACGGAAAAGGTTCCTCTAAAAAAAGAAATGGAAAGGTTCCTTTTAAAAAAAAGAAACGGAAAAGGAGAAGAGCAGAATACATTGGCCACCCACGGCCACGATAAGGAAGAGGGTAAAAACCCTCGAACTACGAGAGGAGAGGACGGCGGCGACCACCCCAGCAAAAAGAAAGAAAGAGAAAAGCGGCGGCGGTGGAGACAACGCGAATGGCGACGGGCGGCGGCGCGAATAACGGCGGCGAAGACGGCGGCGGCGAGTTCTACTTGCGCTACTATGTGGGGCACAAGGGCAAGTTCGGGCACGAGTTCCTCGAGTTCGAGTTCCGCCCCGACGGCAAGCTCCGCTACGCCAACAACTCCAACTACAAGAACGACACCATGATCCGCAAGGAGGTCTTCGTCTCCCCCTCCGTCGTCCGCGAGGCGAGGAGGATCATCCAGGAGTCCGAGGTACTTACAACCTAGCCTTCTATCTTCTTCTACTCTCCCCCTTCCCCTTCCACGGCTAGACCTACCTAGGGTTAGGGTTTACTGACATATCTAACTAAATCTGATGGATCCTTCTTGATTTTGCAGATTATGAAGGAGGACGACAACAACTGGCCGGAGCCCGACCGCGTGGGCAGGCAGGAGCTCGAGATTGTCATGGGGAACGAGCACATCTCCTTCACCACCTCCAAGATCGGCTCCCTCGTCGACGTCCAGACCAGCAAGGACCCGGAGGGCCTCCGCATCTTCTACTACCTCGTCCAGGTATGCCCACCAAATTCGATCAAATTCTCAGAATTATTATTGCTTGCTTGGATTGCCGTGCTTTGGGTGCTATTACGCTCTAATCGATACATAGGTGTTGCGTGCCATGGCTGATGAACAGCCCGTATTAGATATTTGTTTGTTTGTGAAGGCGTGTGATTTCTTAAACTGAACACACACCAAAAAAAGGATGGTGAATGACATCTTTTGGTTCATGTCAGCAGTGTGGATTATATTTTTAGGTTGGTTCTCTTGTGAGAGGTTCTACTGGCTCCATCTTATTAATAAGTTATAATGTTAATGACATTTACAAGTAAGCATTAGGTTCACACCATGGATCTACATAGTTAACTATATGCTGGGTTGATGGAAAAGCATCCATATTTGACAATTTTAATTTTTATCTCATCTGTTTGATATTCTTCCAGTAATTATAGTATCACTTTTGTCAATATATTCAGTGCGAGACTTGTTGCATGTCTAGAGTCACAGTGGTAGCAACTTAAATGCTATTCTAAGAGTGTTGATGTTTGGTACAAACTGGAAGCCCTTTGATGGCTTTACCATCTATTTGTGCTGGCCCTGACCAGTGCTTGTACCAATACCATTTGTAATATACCAATATTTACTTGAAAAAAATCAAATTTGAATGATTTTGAGAACATTGGGATAAGTTTCTCAGTTTGTAGCCTACCTGGTATCTAAAGGAAGCAAAACAACACATCCCATATCACATCCACCTTTTAGTGCGTAGTGTTTTCAAGCTGCCAATTTACCAAAGCAGAAACTCAAAAGCACAAAAACACAGCCTGAGAGTTTGACATCTATCAGTGTATTCTATTTCTGAGTCTTTCACTCTGCTTTGGCTTGATCAGTGAACACAACCTGTAGGGAAGGATTGTAAGAAAAGAATTGACTTAAATGGAAACTCTAAACATAAATAGTGAGCAAGAAAGAAAAACAAGACCAAACTATTCCCCCAAAAATTCAGTTTGTTTCTGGGCAGCCATATATCCAGCAATCTGTGATAGCTTCAAGGAAGATTTCTGCTGTGGATGGCCATATACTTTTGTCTCCAATAACACTAAGAAATGCCAGGTCTTATGATTCAAGTAATATCTAGTCTTTCAGCTGTGCGAGACTGCAAGCCATATTAGAGTCAAAAACAGATACAGCACAGAAACAGAATATCCTCCTCATCCACCCCCATGTTAAATTAAGAACACCGAGATAATATTTTTTTTATTTCTATGCTCATAGTTTTAAATTTTGCAAGTAGAACTAAACAACACACTGCTTAAAAGCCCAGCTGTTTTGCCAAGCATATAGGTGGCATGATTTCCTATTAATTGTAAATAACTTGTATCTTTGTGAGCCTTGTAGGAACTATTGTTATCAATAAACCATTTATCTGTAGTGTCTTCATTAATCAACATCAACACATTTGGAATCTTATCTCCCAATATAAGACATTTGCTTTCAGCCTTACACTAACACCAATGGCCCTTTTGAAACAGAACCAATTTATTAGTGCTTCTAACCTGACAGACTACTCTAGATGTCCACACGAAATTATTCTATTGCTGGAAATAGCTGGAACTGATGGATGCATTGGGGTTCCTTAGAACCTATGCAAGATGCTCTTGAGTTCATAATAGCACAAGCGTTATTTATCTGTTGCATGTTCCGTTACTTGTTTGAGGAAACAATTTTTTATTTGATAAACAACTACTGGGTGATTGTGTTGTATCTGAAGTTGATAGGAAGATATGCAAGTGGAAAAGATAACATCTTCATTTTGCCTGACTTTTGATGGCATTCTTGTTGTCTGCAATGGTTATACATATTTGTTCTTAATTTAATTTTTCTACTTAAAAAGGTCCAAACTCATCTACCGCAATTACCATTTAATCAGTACTTAATCTTCTGTTAGGTTTGCTTAGTGGACAAAAGTCATGGACGACCGTATTAATAAATTCTAGATCATAGTTAAGGAACTATTAGGGGCATGTACAGAGTTAAAGTGTAATGAGCTGGAGGTGCTAACCCCATCCTGTTTCTTGACTACATGGTTTAAACTCTTCCGGAGGAAAAAAAGTATTTTCACTGTTTTGGTTGTGCACAGCACGGTAGACCTGTAAATGAAAGTTATTCCTAACCATTTGTTATGTTTTTGTGTGCAGGATCTGAAGTGTTTCGTGTTTTCACTTATCAACCTCCACTTCAAGATCAAGCCTATTCAATCTTGAGCTCCGTTGTGTCTCCGAATTGTGTTGTGGTACTGCAAGTGTTAGAATTCTGTACCATTATGTAAGATCCTATGAGTTGCTCATGATGCAGTTGGGTGTGTGAGGAACACTATGGGTGGAATTTTTTGAGTTTGCCTGGGAGTCTTGTTGGATTGTGCAAACAGCTGAGATGTCTTCTGGTTCACAAAGGTAGTCCAGTCGGGTGAATTAGCCCTGATCAATTCGGCTTCGGCTTCTGGCTTATTTTCACTATTCATAAGTTTCGTCTTTTTCTGAACTTTTGGCGTTTTGTTCAGCTTTTTTGCCGGTTCTTTTTTTTCCGTATTTGTTTGTATTATACGTAATGGGCTAACATATTTTTATATTTTTAATTTTTTAAATTTAATTATGCTAAATAAGCCTCTGTCAGCTACAGTGCTTTTTTCAGCCAGTTACAGTGTTTTCAGCCATAAGCTATGAGCTTTTGAGCCGAACCGATCACCACAGAAGAGTGCACTTTCTTTTTACTGTGCGGATAATCTTTGATCGCCATAACTTGTTTCGTTAGGTTGACTAGCAGATATTTAAACTTGGAGAAGTCTGCGTTTCTGTAGAATTTCTATGTAGTTGTATGGCTGTTGGTTTCTTGATTCGAGAAACAGCTACCTTGTCACTTCACTACAGTTTTGGCAAACGCGGGATGGAATGTGTTGTAGGCAAAGTATTTGGTAGTAGCATCCTGTCTACCTTTGTTGCAACCGTGTATCGACGTACTACGTGGCAAATTGTTAAATGTTTTCTATCAACTATAAGGAAAGCACTAACTTCCATGCTATCCTGAAGGCAGTAAAATCGCACAAATTATTAATCTAATGAGCATCAAAGACTTGAGTAACTGTGTATGGTGGAACACTTGAAATGTATGAGCAGTGAACCACTGACGTGACGTGTTTTGAACGAATCAACTTCTGGTAAGAATCAATCGTTGTTGCTATCATCAACTTCTGGTAAGAATCAATCGTTGTTGCTATCATCAACTTCTGGTGAAAATTTGTAATATAAAGTGAGTTTACAAGTCATCCTTCTAAGAAATTATTGTACGGCACAATATACCATTTGGTATATTTTTCAGAACCAGCAGATAATCTATATGCTCCACTCGACTTGCTGCATGGTTGATATGGAGCACGCGGAAAATCCATTGCACCAAATGTTCCTTCGCGATATGCTGCCAATCTTGGATCACAAAGCACTATAGTGCTGCTATTCTCGTGCATGGCTCCATGAACAATGACAAATCACTGGCGCGCAGATCAGCTTACCACGATATATAAATCGGTGGGATTTGTATGGTTAGGTGTAGTCTACGACCTTCTACCTCCCGTCTTCTTCACGAGGTTCTACAGGAATCAGCTTGATGGCAGCAGCAATGGGCATCCCAAGAAAACCAAAGAGGACGCTGACGAGCCACTGGAGTTGGGTCAGAGGTGTGGTGTTGGCGAAGTCGCCCAGGAACTGGACCAGGATGAACTGGAAGATGCTGGTGCCTGTGAGGACACCCACGAAAATGGAGTTCTCCGACATGCCCTTCAGAACGTTGATCTCCTCCATCTCTCTCGAGCTTATCTCGTTGAACACCTACGTAGCATACAACAAATCAAAACCGAAACATACAGGGAAAAAATTAACAAATTTGTTTCGTTCCACTTGGACACGATGAAAACAGACAACATAATATCAAAAGGAAGTCGTAAACAATTACTAATGACACGTTATCTTCTCTCTCCAATGTTCAAAACATAAAATTCAACTCATACTAAGATCATTATTGAACTCCATCAGCTTCTGTTCTTCTCTCTATGCTTTAGTGGTAAACCAAGGAAAATGACTTCCTCCTTTTTGCCCCTTTTTCTTTGGTCCCTAGTCCTCTACTAATGAGACAATGGTGAAAAAGGGCATGATTCTATAACAGCTGACATACCTGGCAGAAGACGAAAGTGTTGAATATGATTGTATTTAGGACAGTATCAGCCTCGGAGCCTTCAAGCCCAAACACATATTTCCCATGAGTTTGTAGATACCACATGACAGTGAATTGGTATAACGACTGCCCCAGAATATTCCTCCACATCACGTTTGTGATGAATTTCCCTGTTCTTCCTACTGGCGCTTTCTTCATCAAGTTATCATTAGGTGGTTCAGTGGCAAGTGCTAGTGCGCCTAGGGTGTCCATGATCATGTTGACCCAAAGAAGTTGAACAGCTGTCAGTGGTGCATCTCCTGGCACGAGAGTATGTAAATCATGAGATGGAGATATGATAAAACTAACAAAAGCATGAATAAGATATTAGGACATACCTGTAAAGCATGCGGAAGAGAAGTTAACTAGTAATGCAACAACATTGACGGTCAGCTGGAACTGCACAAACTTTTGGATGTTGATGTATACAGAGCGTCCCCATTTGGCAACAGTGACAATCGTGGAGAAGTTGTCATCTAGAATTACGACATCAGCGCTCTCTTTTGCCACCTGCATGAAGCAATTTATGAGACTGAGGGTAGATGACTGTACCACCAACCTATGCTTGACCAACACCAGAAATTCAGATTATGGAGGATATATAAGTTATTATCTTTCAAGGTGGGAAAAACCCACCAGGAACCAGAGGATACAGAAGTTATTTTTTTTCAAGATGGAAAAAGAACACCAGGAACCAGAAAATTATTTCCATTAGATTTCCAAATTCCCCAGAAAATAATGTTATTTGGTAAACCACAGTTAGTAGACCAACATGTAGCAAGTTAAACCAAGTTAATAGTTGTACTGTGCCTTATAGTTAATCCACAACTCCACACTAGCTCCAGCCTCGAGCCAGTTTTCATGTTATTTATTCATGAAAGGAAATTGTTTCGTGTCATTTCTGCAAAATTATAAAAGTAGAAAGTTCACTATTTTACCCATTTTTTCAACGAAACCTAGAAGAGTTTTTTACAATGAGTTGGGTTTGGGGGATAGGATAAAACATCTGTTTCACTGGGAACTAGTTAAAACACCTGCACAACTGACCCTTGACAAGCCATGTTAACCTCCTCTGGGAACTTCAGTGGACGACCTTGATAACAAAATTTGAAGATAAACTTCTACGCCATGTAAGGGCTTTCATCTAGGAAAATGTTATATTGAAATCGCAGGCATTATTAATAAACGCGTGCGTAAGTAAATACTGTTGACAGATCAGTGGAGTAAATAGATGGAATTGAAAATAGCAAACTAAGAATATAAACTGGAGAAAAGCTTATAGAAATTTAAGAACAATAAGAATATCTGGCTTTGATGTCAAGATTCAGGTCCACTTAGCTTGAGTTAAATTGCATAATTTTATGTAAAACTTGAATATGTATACTATGGACCACAAATATTTCAAGACTATGAACACATTACTCAGTGGTGTTATTACCTCTGTCCCTGCAATGCCCATGGCAAGTCCAATATCTGCTTCACGCAGCGCAGGTGCATCATTAGTGCCATCACCAGTCACAGCAACAACTTCATTGAATGTGGTGCGCAAGTGCTTCACAAGTGTATGCTTATCAAGTGGTGAAGATCGAGCTAGTACCTTCAGTGCACAGGACTGCACATGAGAATTTCCTAGATGGATAAACACTTGCAAAGCTAAGACAAAATATTAGAGACATGACAAACCTGCATTTTTGGAATCAGCTCAAGGAGTTCTTTGGGATTTTTTTCTCTGAACTCAGCACCTTCAATGGCAAGACCATCCTCAGTAAGTATACCACATTCACGAGCAATTGCCTTTGCTGTATTAATATTGTCTCCTGTAACCATTCGCACCGCAATGCCAGCAGAGCGGCAAGTTGCCACAGACTGCTTGACACCCAAACGCACGGGATCTTTAATACCAACAATGCCAATGCATGTGTATCCTTTTAGTGATATTTGCTCATGAGTAGAAAAGCCTTCTTCCATTTCCCTATAAGCAAGACAGAGTGTCCTAAGTGCTTCACTAGAAAAGGTTTCGATGATATCATTGAACTTGTTGGCAGTTTTTTCATCAAGCGGAACAATACTACCGCTTTCATCTATGAACTTATCACAGGCAGCCAATACTATTTCTGCAGCACCTTTACAATGTGCACGGTATCCTCCTTCAGGAACCTCAAGAATGACGCTCATCCTTTTTTTCGTTGAATTAAAAGGTTCCACTTTAACAATCTTACTTTCCCGCCGTTTTTCTTTATAGTCTCCACCTAATGACAATGCAAATTCCAACAAAGCTGCCTCAGTAGGGGTACCAAGTATTTGATGTTTCCCATCTTGGTTAATCACCACTTCACCACTAGTGTTGTTAAAAATGGACTCCAGAAGAGTTTTGACAGCAACTTCTGGGAGTCTGGAACACAAACTAGAAGGAACCTGGGGTCCGTTAACTTCCATGGTTTTTCCAGAGATGCAGGCCTTGACTACGGTCATGCGGTTGGTTGTTAGTGTTCCTGTCTTGTCACTGCAAACGACTGTGGCCGAGCCCATAGTTTCACAGGCAGCTAATTGCCGGACCAATGCCTTGTCATTCATCATTTTCTTCATTGCAAATGCAAGGCTCAACGTGACTGCTAAAGGCAATCCCTCAGGAACAGCAACAACAACAATTGTAACTGCAACAGCAAAATGCTCCAATATCTCAAGCACATCATCTCCAGTCCAGCTTAGAAGAAGCCCATCATGATATTTCTGCCCAATTAACCCTTGTGAGAGGACAACGAAAGTCAAGACAGCAAAAAATAGACCAATTTTCCCAATAATATTTGCAACTCCATTAAGTTTAACCTGCAGTGGAGTTTCATCATCCCCACCTTCAGTGAGAACAGCCATTAGTTTGCCCCATTGTGTTCGCATCCCAACTGCTGTAACCAGCATTTTGCAGGAGCCATCTAGGACTTTGGTCCCCGATAAAAGAAAAGGGTTGTCTTCATTTACAACAACAGGTTCACTCTCCCCAGTTAGACTGGACTCGTCGACCAATACGGAAAAGCCAGAAATAAAGAGGCCGTCTGTAGGAACCTGATCTCCAACTGCTAGATGGACAACATCACCAGGAAGAAGATCATCTATCAATATCCTTTGTCTGAACCCATTCCTTGTAACTTGAACAAGAATTTTTCTTTTCTCTTTGTCCAGGTCCCTGAATTGCAAAGACTGCTGGTAGTCACTTGTTGCGGTAACAGAAACAACCAGGAGGATACTCGCAACAATTCCAATGCCATCATGGGCACCTTCTGGCCATCCTTCCATGGCAATGCCAACAACCAAAGAGACAAAAGCACAGGCAGTAAGAATTATAAGAGTTGTATCTTGCAGTGCTTCCCATAAAAACTCCCAAAAGCTGCGGACCTCACTCTCAGCGAACTTGTTTACTCCATATATTTTCTGCCTCTGATTCAAGAGGTCCTCATCTGTACTTATCCCATCAGTCAAGGATGTTGCTAACTTATCAGCAATTCCATCTAATTGGCCATGCACAGTCAACTTTTTAGTGTCACCACTTTCAACAATAGATGCCAGTTCATTGGCATCAATCTGAAACCCTGCAGCTTCAACATCTTCAGGAACAGCATACTCACTCTGAAGTGAGAGACCTGAGTATGTGTTTTTGGCAACACACTTAGATACTAGCAGCATTCAAGACTGCATTCAAGTCAGAAAATATGGCATAATTTGAAGTCCATGTTATACGATAAAGCAACTGAATCATTACAGAATTACCATGCTCAAACTGCAGCGTGGCTTTGGATGCGAGCACAGCAACCTGTAGCTTCTCCTGCCACGCATTGGATGCCTAAATTTTAAAAAGTGCTCAGAGAAATACAAGGAGCAGAAGCAGTAACATTAATAATGTAATTCAGGAGGAAAGAAGGTTTCAAAAAATAACTGCTGAGGAAAAGTGAAGATGTTAAAATTCTCAAATGTTGATTATAGAATACGCCAAAGCTAGTAATCACAGGAGGTTAGGTTAAAGAATTTTTCTAGCTGATAATTAAAAGGCTGCAGTGGTTATACAGCAAAAAGGATGCAGAATAAGAAAACCATACACTTCGACAACAAAAAAGATACTGAGCAATTAGTTCGACACTGATTTTTACAAAATCACACATGATATGCAAGTGGACCGTTCAAATTACCTGTAAGAGCAAGTTTAATAAGGCTGACTGTGCTAGCTACAAGGGAATCCATATCAGCATAGTCCTATGTGGAGGGGAGAGAAAAGGAGAGAGAGAGCCAAGCCGACTCCCATGCAAGAGTCAAGCTATAGCACAGGAAAAAATGCATTATCCATACATGTACCCATAGAACTAATTGCTATACCCATGCATGTATTAAATTATCAATACCCATGTATATATTAAATGATTGAGAGCTCTTGTGGAGACAACTTATAGCCAGCTTATTGTATGAGTTGACTGCATTATTATCTTTTGATGACATGGAAATGTATTGGAGGTAGCAGCTATCTGTACTATTAAACTTGCTCTAAGGCTCTCACTAGAAGATAATGTGCAATTAGTTCGACATCTTAGATGAACCAGAACCACCCTAAGTCTAGGACTTTAGTCAGCTAAGGATGTCAGGTGCAAGACTTCATGGTATGGATTGTTTCGTAAGCTCTGATTCCAACGAACTAAACATTATCCAGAGACAGAGACCGAGCACCAGCAGGCAGGGGAGTGAGGGAGGGAGGGAGAGAGACGGACATGGCGGGTTCGCTTGGAGTTGGAGGCCTCGCCGGCGGCGGCGAAGCTGAAGCGGCGGTCGGGGCTCTTCTCCGCGCCGCAGGGCTTCCGGCGCCACGGCCGCCGCAGCGTCAGTACCGTCGCGCCGAAACCGGGGCGCGCCCATGCGGGCGGCGGGATCCGACGGCCGGGGAGAGCTGGCGGCGCGGCGGCTGATGCTGCGTCGCGGAGCTGGAGGGGCCGCGAAGCAAGGAGGCAGCCGCACTGGACGCCGCTGCGCATTATTATTGTTATTTTTGCCTTATCCCTCCTCGTTTACGCATTTTCTCGCAGTGCGTGAGTCGACGTTTACCGGACAATTTGGCTCACCTACCCTGCTTGATTGCAGCCAGATACAGCTGATATTTCTTTCCTCTGAAAAACTCCCATTTTCCTCTCTTAAAAACAAAATTCTTTAGGGCCCATTTGTAACGCAGAATTTTAAAGATTTCATAGAAAATAATTCAATTCACACAATTTTTTGGGAGAATTTCCGTGTTCTAAATGGAGCATTAATTAGGAAGGTTCAGAACTCTTTGTCTGACTGCAAAAGGAATTTCACGGGAAACAAAACACACTCGTTTCCTTTTCTATCAAATTCCTATGAATTTCTCTTTCAAATTCCTATGAAGCTCCTATTGGGAGTGACTGGGTGCAGGCTTCACTCATGAAGCTCCATTTTCTGGACGGCAACGCATGGAGCAACTCTTTCACAATCACAACTAATAGATCCGAATGTTGAAGTGATATTTACATACAATTCTCAAGAGCAACGAATAGTGTTTTTACTTTTCGAGATGAAGAATAGAGTTACATGTACAGCGGTTTGTTAAGTGGACAAACCACTCACGAAGATTATAATGCTGCCTAAATAAGTAGCTATCTTACAAGTTCTTGTTACACTTGAGGAAGAAAGCATCGATAGGTATATGTTTTCCTTCTTTAGAGGACTTCAGCTTCTTCTTAGGTGTAGGTGTAGTAGAGCATGGCCTTTCAGCTAACCTGCTAAACACAGTAAAAGGATAATAAACCAAGGTTATGTTCTATCCTTTCATCTCATCTCCAAATGATATCAGAATGATGGAAAATAAAAGCTATGTTCCAATAACGATCTTTCTTTTTTTTTCTCGAACAACGCAGGAGAGCTACGTGTCATTTCATTAAGGCAGGAAAAAAACAAGTACAAAGAGTTAGGCAAAAAGCCGAACCCGAACACGAACGCACACCCACAACCAACCAACCCCCAGAGGAAAAAAGACTCGCCACAAAAAAAAAAGAAAAGGCCAGACTCAGGACCAACCGGAAAAAAAAAGAGAGAGCTAAGAAGCTGGTGATCCAGAGAGGAGGGTCTCGAGCTTGGAAGCACCTGCCCAGCACCACATGGTGCTCTCAACAGCCACTGTTTGCAGGAGAGCCTGAAGGATTGGCTGCAATCCTTCATTCAACTCATTTATTTTTCAAATAACGATGGGAATTAAAGTGAGCAGATATGGAATAGCAGTCTTTAGTATGTGCACAAGCACGATCCTAATGAACACTGCAGTACCTAGGGCTAGTTTAATAATGCTAGTATTTCAAGAAATACCTCTCCTTGGAGTGGTGTCCTGTGCTGTCTACCGCCTCTTCCTGTTGCAGCATTTCAGCCAAGTGGAAATCTGAATGTTCTTGCCTCTCCTCCTCAAAGCCTGGAGGTAGTTCAAATCCACAAAGGGAACAAATGTAGCCATCTACCCAGAAATGCTGATTAGGTTTACTCGATGAAGCAGGAGATTTGCAGCTGGTTAGGTGGCCAAGCTCATCAAACTTATCCGTCTCTGAAACCTGCATGAAAGACAGGATTTGATTATTTCTATGATCAAGCTGTTGAATAGTTTTCATGTTTGTATTCGGTTGGGCCTACGGCCATATCTATAAGGATATTTTTACAAACAACACCCAGAACTATAGGTATATCTAACACCCCCTTAAACTCATTGTGGATCAACAACACTGAATTTGGAAAGGTAGAAATTATGCTGAACTCTAGTTTGTGCTTTGGTGAAGAAATCAGCCAACTAAAACTCCAAAGGCATGTACTGAAGATCAACAACTTTGTGTTGCACCTGTGATTGCATGTACAAAGCATCTACTCCAATGTGCTTAGTGATCTCGTGCTTCACAGGATCTCAAGCAATGTTGATCGCGCCAGTACTATCTAACAAGACAGGAGTCAGTGCAGAAGCGAAAACACCAAAATCCTCAAGAAGCCACTGAAGCCAAGTGATCTCAGCAATCAACGACGCCATGGCTCTTAACTCAGCCTCGGTGCTTGAGCGGGAAACGTCAGTCTGCTTTTTGGTCTTCCAGTCAATCAAGGAGGAGCCAAGAAAAACATAATAGGCAGAAAGCGAGCGGCGATCAGAAAGATCACTAGCCCAGGTCGCATCAGAGTACACCTGAAGCTACAAAGAACTGGAGCTAGGAAAGAAAAGACGACAAGTGATGGTCCCGTGAAGATATCGTAGAACACAAAGAAGGTGACTGCAGTGGAGCTGAGTGGAAGCAGAGACAAACTGATTGAGGATATGAACTGGGTGAGAGATGTTAGGGCGAGTGATCCAAAGGTAGATAAGGCTCCCAACCAGATGGCGGTAATGAGTGGGATCCTCAAGAAGCTCACCATCAGTAGGGCGAAGGTGAACACCAAATTCCATAGAAGTATCCACCACACGCTGATTAGTGAGACAAGCGCAAGTAAGAATATCCTGAATGTAATGCTCCTGGGAGAGATAGTAGCCCTCGAGCGTAGAAGTGATCTCAGTCCCAAGAAAATAACGAAGAGAACCTAAATCTGACATCAGGATCTGTCTGGCGGTCGGAAGCTCAGATCCGGCGATGAGAGGACCCAGCGGCGGTGGCGTGGGGCAGGACGGGGCGGGGCGGCCGAGCGCGCATAGGGGAGAGAGGACGAGCGTGTGCGGGGAGAGAGGCAGGGGAAGCAAGTGGGCAGCGGCGGCGGCAAAACCCTAAACCTGACTCCGATACCATGTTGAATAGTTTTCATGTTTGTAGGCCATATGTACAAGGACATTTTACAAACAACACCCTGAACTATAGGCATATCTAACACAAGCATCATGAACACTCAGTACAAGAAATTGGGGAAAAATATTACCCTTTTTCTGCTGCAAAATCATTGAACAAAACTTAAGAGTTTAGGCACATACCTTCAAACTGGAAGTGTTGTCATCCAATTTGGTTCCACCTAAGCTATCGCAGGTAAGTGGGTTGCTTGAGGCAGCCTCATTATCATAATTGACTGAGCTCCTTCCTTCTGGAACAAATAAGTTCTCATCACATGATAAGCATGCCTGTTGATCAATGGAGCCATCAGTTCCAGCATCATGTATCAAATGCTCGTCCTTGGTTGTCACATTAATACAATCCCCTCCTGAGGTATCAGTGATACTTGGACCATTTGTTCTGTTGACATTTGAGTTATTGTCTGACAAACGAAAAAATCTATCTAGTGTCTTTTGTGTTGGGGTAGATGAATCATCCTTCTCATCACGAAGTTGGGACATTCGCAACCCTGTTGAAGTGTATCAGCACGACTGTTAGGTCAACTTCCCTGAGCAGGAAGAACAAAAGAAATGTCAAATATAAATACTGCAATATATCCCACATATAACAGATTACATCAAAATATGGACATACAAAAGATCAGTGTGCATTATGCCTTCCATGTTCATTGTATTCAAATTGGTAAGATAAAAAAAAGGAAACATGCACAATGCCAGAATCACATGACAGCTAGAACAACTTGAGGATGAGCCATCCATAGTAACGATCACTTCAGTAAGAATGAGATTCAGGTCGAGGTGGTGGTGTGATGCGAGCCTTTAAGAAGTCTCAGAAGTAAAAGCCAAACAGGTCGAAGTTCTACTCAATTGGTAGTCATAAACTTGATTCAAAGAAAATATTTTTGATGCTCACACTTACCCATTAATCTCAAAGAAATAGGCAGTTCAGCCTTAAGCAACTTCTTAGCGTATATCAGGATGTCTTCCTTGGAGTTGATATAGTTCTGTGCCGTTGCTGCTCTTGTTCGAACCTGGTTTAGGTTGATCAATCTAGTGAGCCATGAAACAAAAACCATCTTTCTTGGTGATCTCAGTCCAATAATTACCAAACACTAGTCAGTGTTTATACAAATGGGAGATCAAAAGTTCAAAACCTCAAAAGCTGCAGTCTTTAGTTTGAGTGTTAGTGTCCTTCCCTTCAAGCATTCCTTTTGCATATCATCAGCTAAATTTTCTGCAAGATTTGCTGAAAATAGATAACAATGTGGTGAGTAATACATCAACTTGTCACATCAGCTGCAGTAGCACACAAAAGTCCATATACAACCTTAAATTTGTTTAATATTTCTGAAGGGTTTATTCATGTGCATATTGCTTTCGCGGTTCTTTTAGGCATTTACAAAATCAAAGAGATAAAACTATATTGTTGCCAACTTTTCCCCAAGTCATGACAACTGCTCTATTAATTTTCTATTCTTGTTGTCTCATCCATGGTTTCAGTTTTTGGATTTTTGAAATCCTAGTCCTAGACTGGTTGGCGTTTTCCAGCTGGATTGGTTTTCAGAATTTTTCCAGTCAGCCTTCTTTTTATTTAATTATTATTTGTAATTTGGACTTTATATGTTTCTTATAAGTAGAATAATTGATAATAAATAACAATACGCCATTGATAATAACACATGAAATACCCATTTCCAAACGGTGTTAGGGATCCTGGCCCCCAACTGGTCTTTTGAAATTGGCTGGTAACTAACTGGCTTCCGTAAATAACACGTTTCCAGAGGGAAAAATTAGCATGATATAGCAGTAAGACGAAATGGTGTGGTGATGTTTATTTTATGTATTCAAGAATATAAGCTATCAATCATTAACAAAACAAAACACATGATGTATCATAAAGTATGCTACTTCTAGTACTTTACTAAATCTCGTAGTGCAAGGCAATTCATATAAGATTTGGTCCACTGCATATATAACCATTAAGATTTAAGACTAACAGTATGTTGTAAGCAAGAGAAGAAATTGCTGTTATAGAGCAAGAAAAGGTCTTCTGTAACATAACCTAGTTAATTAAGCACAAAAACATGTGAAATTGTCAAACTACCTTCAACATTTGAAATCTACAATCAAAAGGGCTCTTAGCTACAGCAGTAACTTATTAAGGATTCTTACCTAACTTCTCGAAAAGCAAAGAACAATCATTTGTTGAAGTAAAAGTTCGCTCGCAACTCATGCTTTTCCTTAGCCTATGCTCAGGAGTTTCAGTACCTCCTAATCCAAGACCAACCGAAAGAAAGAAATCTGAACAACATTCAAAGGATCACATCAACTAAGCAGATAACAGTGTCTGAATTCCAAGACATTGAGTTCTGGTATCCCACTTGTGATAGGTATAATATAGCTTGCCAAAGCTTGAAACAGAACAAATAACAAGTGTAATTAACATACAGACCAGTTGAGCATTCAGAAAAAAGAGCACATAAGGAAGCAGCCTTTTGCAATATCTCTTGGCATGTACTGATTCCAAGCACCTGACGTAACATTTGTTCTGTTACCTTACCTATACCACCTATCTGCATACAAAGATCATCAAATAACAAATCAGTTTTTGCCTTGTCATGAATGTCCCAAGAAGACCGGCACTTAGTAGAAAACAATATTCCATCTTGACCAAAGAAGATAAAAAATGGGAGTTCATAAATGTATAGAGCAACTAAAAATATTCACAGGAGGTCAGGACTTGTATCAAGGACTTATGTGAGATGCGTCTGAACCCTTGTTAGAATATTTCGTGCCCTAACCATTGTATGAATGATGAAATATGAAGAGAAAAAAGAATAATTAGGCCAGTAAAACACTTTCACAACAAACAAGTATCCTTCTTGATTATAAAAAACATGAAATACCTTTCTTATAGGCAATGTTGATACAAATGTCGTTACAGCTTCCCGGTCATTCGGTAAAATAAATTGCCCATTAGGCTTGTTAATATCAGAGCAAACCTAGCAAAGAGACCAAAAAACGGGGAGAAGAACCTTGTGAATTTGCTCCAGACAATTATAAAGACGTAAAAAGAGTTAAAAGGAGCAAATCTGATGAGTTAGCCTAAAAATATCTTCAGTCATGTGCAGTAAACAACCTTTTTCAAATGCAACTCACAATAACTATGGAAAGCATACTCCTTGCCATTGTTAAATATCAATCCATAAGTCTCTGTTTATTGCTTAATATTAATTTAACCCCATGTGACAGACAAAGAAAGACACATAAGGAATAGACAGAGAGAAGACGCATATCAGGAACAGATCATTGCCTCCAAGGATAAAAGTTAAACAGAAAGTAGAAGTACACAAAAACTTTGAGCTCTGACCTTAGCAATCATGCGGTTTGGAGCAACCCCAGCACTACATGTTAGACCAGTTTCCTGGTGAATGGCACCCCTAAGTTCAGTAGCAACCTTCAAAGCAAAAACAGGCAGTGTGACCAGTAAAATTACATTATTGTAGTACTAGCAGGTCGGAAAAGAAACCATTGAAGGCATTAAGGCAAATCAAATCATATGAACTTGGTAAGTAAGTAAAGCCACAATGCAGTCGTGATAATTAGAGAAGTTAAAGCATACCTCCTCGCTTGTAATGCCTCTTTCAATGCAGACTTCTGTTATATTGAGGTATGCTTCATCTAGACTTGTTGCAACGAAGTTGGGATCATACCTCCGAAAAACTAGAAGGCAACCAATACTTGAATAATCAGCTCTGCTCAGAATATTAAAAAATAATAATGGTAATTCAATGAACATTATCTTGCAAACCATTTCTTGTTAATTCACTATAATAAGTGTATCTCTCAAAATTTGGAGGGACAAAAACCAAGTCAGGACATAGTCTACTTCCAATAAAACCAGGCATTGCTGCACGAACTCCAAATTTCCGTGCCTGCATAAGTAAATCAACATTAATAAAGGTGAATATTGCTTGTACTTTTAACAAACATTGAAAAAAGCCAAGCCCATTTTGGTCCATCCAGTCTAAAGTGCTCAAGGAAATCTAAATTTAAACAACATGATCAACATTAGACAGTTCTCATCTATTTATTTTCAATAGAGAGAAAACAATATGCTGTAGCACATTAGTACTAATCCTTTTTTTACTGATGCTCACCTCATAACTGGCAGTAGCTATCATGGACATGCTACCTACTGCCAACGGTTTTCCTTTCAATGATGGATTTTCCAAAATCTCAACAGCAGCGTAAAAGGCATCCATGTCAGTGTGAAGCCATATCTTTGAAAGATCTCGTGAAGCTTCTAACTCCAAAATTTTCTTTTCAGCAACCTGAAAATTGTGTTGTTACATAGGCATAACCGTGTAAGAGAGGAAAAGAAGATGAGAGAAACATGGCAGGAACGGCATGTATATAAAGTGATACTACTTTATCAAATTGGCTTCAGCACAAACACCATGCGATGCAGCCAATGCTATGACGCTAAAACTTTATATGCCATGGACCACAGCTCAGATCAGGTCAAGATCATCAAACCAACTCAGGTCAGGTCAAGATCATCAAAGTGCCAATGCAAATATGAATATCTCTACAGAACACAGATACACAAATAAACATGGATGAATTGATTATTTTATACTACCCTGAAGAAATCACAAATTTCTCATTGTATTTTAGTTGTGCTTTATGATCATTAAACAATCGTCCAATCTGTAAGGGTAAGTGCATACAAGGCACAAATAGCAGGTGGGACACAACAGGCCAGCATAAATCGAAATGAAGCAAGGCATACAAATTAACAAAAGAAGAACCAACAGACAAAAGCTAGCATAAAAACATGTTTCTCTGTACCTTCTGAAAGTGTGATATGCCATTATCAGTCAGTTTTGCACACTGTGCACGCAGATGCTCAATTTTTTGTTTGGTAATTACCTCCTTCCTCTGCTCATTTTCGAAATATTTTGAACCCTTGCTCATTTCATAGATTACCTTCTGCACCTTCTCTTTATCAACTCCCTCCATCCCTAATGTAACATAACAAGAGAATAAGGACCAAACCAGTGCCCTGCATGCTGGATCCTCTACTATTCTATGTTCTTTCCAAACACCATACCAAGTTACCAACTTACCAACACCTTATATACTTGAAAGTATACCATGGTCATGATTAACAAAGTACCAGACAAAAACACACAAAATGCAACACCATTTGTCCTTCACAGGATTCGTTAGCCATGTGAAAAGACCTAATTCCAACTTGTGCAAACAGACAAATACAATGTTCTGTCGTAATGTGTTAAGAGCCCGCTTTTGCAATTCTATCATTCATGAACTCCCATATTAACTCAAGAAAACTATCAATTGACGTGGTCAGCCAAACAAATGGAACTAACTAATATCACATACACATTTAAGTGCTAACTTCTTAACAGATCGGATGCCACGGTGAAAGATAAGCTCCAGATTTTTGTTTAGTCCAATGCTCTATCTATTTGCACTTTTACGGATGTTTCCTTCCTGTTTCTTAATGCACCCGGCATGCAGTTCTCCGGCGGCGCCCTCAAAGATAAGCTCAAAATTTATTCCAACCAATAAGTAAAGCAAATCTAGAGAAAATTACAGGATAGCTTATCTGATTTATGTCGTAGGATTAGTACCAACGCGATGCCGAGCCAAATCCCAAAACCCTATCGGCGCAATCTTAAGCGAAGATAGGGGGCGAGTGCATTTACCCGCTTTGGCGTTGGTGTAGGCGGTGTGGTACGACTGCCACGGCCTGTCTCCTCCGCCCTCCGGTGGCGTCCCCGCCGCGGACGACATCGCTGCGGTCCCCGGCGAGAGGCCTTCCCCAGCCGCCGCTGCCACGCGAGCGAGAGATAGATACGGAGAGACTGAGAGGTCAAGCTCCGGCGAGGTCCCACTGCCGGCGATTAGGGCGCGCGAGAGAGAAACAAGGAGGGGATTAAGCTCCGGCCATACTTGCTCCGCCGCCAGCATATAAACGGCGACGCGCGCGCGAGATTAGTAGAACCGTGCGGGGTTTCGCAGGAGGGCTCGACATACGCATAGAGATGGCAACGGGTACAAACCCGTTGCGTTTTGCTATCCTAAATTTGTGCCTATGAAAGTTGGATGTGCCCGCTAAAAAACTCATACCCGTGACGGGTGCAGATTTTTGCCCAGACCCATGCCCACTGGGTTAACGGGTACCCACGGGTCGTCCGTGGGATCAGTAATGCGAGCTGCAACAATGGTTAATGGAGAGGAGGAAGAAATTCACCGGCCATCTTCGTTGGAGCTGGAGGGCAGTGCCATGGCCAAGGGCCTACTGCTGCGATGCGCGTTGGCTGCGGCGTGGGGGGCGGCGGGCTGAACTGGAAGGCGAGGCGACGGCGAGGGCGTGCGGGAGACCGAGCGTGCGGCGAGAGTGGCGGGAGCGGGAGCTACGGGACGGGAGGGTGAGCGTGGAGACTGCCGGAGACCAAGCGCGGAGCGCCAGATGCGTTGTCGCTGCAGCGGCTGTTGAATCGGGTGGGGACTAGGGAGGAGTGAGTAGTGACCGTGACCGAGTGCTAGCTAGGGTTAGCCGTATGGGTAATGGGGCATTGCTGCATGTTGACACCAATTTAGGCACGCCCAAAATATATGAAAATCTTTTATAGCATATTAAACATAGATAGGCAAGTTCCACCAGATGGTGGAATAGGGTTCAATGAAATAGTGTCCCTAACAAGATACGAAAGTAATTCACTATAATACCAAGTATCAAATTTAGCGCATTCAAGCGTACATGAAGAGGTAATGTATACCTCTATAGGCTAATAGGTTGTATTCTCAATTTCTCATAAATAGGTGGCTGGTCGGTACCACCCAACACGCAATACTCAAAAGCTTACGAGTAATTTTCGGAGCTTACGACCACGCTCGTCACTTTCCCCCATGGTCGGATCTCGTTCCGACCATGTACGTCAAATTTCACGGTGGTCGAAGCCTTTCTTGACCTCAGTTCCCATAACGTGGTCGAAGTTCTCAATAGAGCTCCGATTACCGACCTCAGTCCTCATAACGTGGTCGAAATTCTCAATGAAGCTCCGATTACCGACCTTAGTTCTCATAACGTGGTCGAAGTTCTCAATAGAGCTCCGATTACCGACTTCAGTTCTCATGACGCGGTTGAAGTACGCTGATTATCCAACGTAGTTGAAATCGAAGCTTCGGTTACCGACCGCAGTTCCTACAGCGTGGTCGAAGGTCTCCGATTACCCAACCACGACCATCACACCGTATTTAACTTCTGACCATTTGAAAGCGGACCCACCAGATTTTGACTAGTGCCATATTACGACCAGGTTGATCTCTACCCAGGTTACGACCACGTTGGTCTAGACCTATATTTCGACCACGTTGGTCTCCAGCCAGGTTACGACCACGTTGGTTTACACTCGTAGTCGACCACGTTGGTCTTTACCCAGGTTACGGCCATGTTGGTCTAAACCTATATTTCGACCACGTTGGTTTATACCTATATTTCAACCACGTTGGTTTACGCTCGTAGTCGATCACGTTGGTCTTTACCCAGGTTACGACCATGTTGGTCTAAACCTATATTTCGACCACGTTGGTCTAAACCTATATTTCGACCACGTTGGTCTAAACCTATATTTCGACCACGTTGGTCTACACCTATATTTCGACCACGTTGGTCTATACCTATATTTCGACCACGTTGGTTTACACTCGTAGTCGACCACGTTGGTCTTCACCCAGGTTACGACCACGTTGGTTTACACTCGTAGTCGACCACGTTGGTCTCGACCTAGGTTACGACCACGTTGGTCTAAACCTATATTGCGACCACGTTGGTTTATAATCATATTACGACCACATTGGTGTGCATCCATATTGCGACCACGTCGGTTTATACTCATATTATGACCACGTTGATCGATACCCATATCACGACCACGTCGGTCTCCACCCAGGTTGCGACCGCGTGGGTTTATAATCATGTTGCGACCACGCCGGCCGGTCGATATCCATAGTAAGACCACGTCGGGTAATTGCCAGTTGATGACCACGTCGGTCGATGCGGGTATCGTAACCGTGTGGTTCTACCAGACTTATAATTCAACCACATGGTTTCGGCCATGATATCTCAGCCACGACTGGAGCAATGAACATTCAAGTAAGAAAGCGACGGTTGCGGTGCTCCAATAGTCTACGTCCAGCACTACCACAGCTGAGACCGGTTCCAGCGTCCTCCAACCGCCCACGTCCTCCAACTGCCCACGTCTGTACGCTTATGCGTGCCGTATCGGCAGTTGTCAAAAAAAAAAGGTGTGAAAAGAAAATTAAGAAGAGAAGTTGCGATAACTTCCCTCCACGGGCCACCCTCACTCCCGCTCTATAAATGGGGGATCAGGTGATCAGGAGAAGGCGTTCGGGGGAAAAAGGAGAGAATCGGTGGAGAGAAGGAAGGACAGCCAGGCTGCTGCTTAGCATCAACAGTCAAGAGCACCGTCAGGCTGCCGGAGTGCTGAAAAGCGGCGACATCCGTTCGTCGACCCGCTGGACAAGGTGAGAAGCACCGCCTTTCTCTAGTAACCGTTGCTCCCGTTCTGGCTTTGATCGGCCCGGCGCTCTCGACAACGACCAAATCTATCCCTGCCTCCGTGATGAAGGCCTCATGCGCAGGCTGGCTCTCTTGAGCAAGTTACCATGAGATGTATTCGAGACCTCATGGTCGGTCTGGTCAGTTGATACAGATCACCATGGGAAGAACCTTGTTCTTCGACTCGGTCAGTTGATACGAGACCAAGAACAAGCGCTCAAGTCATCATCATGCTAAAAAAAATGGACTCCTCGCTATACTCTACGCAAGGGTTCTGAGCAACAGAAACACCTGCCGCGAGTTGCACGGGAAGGACGCCAAATTCCATCCCCATGTTAAGTGCTGTCCTTGTTCACGATACGTAAATATGCCTACATTCAAGCTCCCAATATTCATAAACAGTATGCAATGCAATAACAAAAAAAAGAGGGGTCTCTTTTGCATACATCATAGCTACGACCATCCCCAAAAGTAGCTAAGATCACCCAAAGTCCATAGTTATGAAGATCCAATGGCTACGACCATCCTCAAAAGTAGCTAAGACTATTCAAAGTCCATAGTTCTGATTTTATGAAGATCCTATGGCTACGACCATCCTCAAAAAATTCTATAGTTATGATTTTAGGAGATCCGACGCCAAGATGGAAGAGCCTTTCTTTTTTTTTTGTAGTAGTTATATGTTGTAATTTGTTGTTGGAATTCTTAATCAGGGGTTTTCTCGCAAAGAGATGTAATTAACAGAATTTTATGTAAATGTATTAATTCTGGAAGTAATAGACCCGCAATACCTGATTCCTTTGTCTCATTTTCAATTAAATATAATTAACTTGTCTCTAATGACGTGGACGCGGATTCACGCCCATTTTCCCGTCATCAGATTCTGGCACGCCCAGTGGGACATAGTTTTCCCCTCATCTTTGAATTCCAACATCAAAGTACAACATATGACGTTTAAATTGATCATGTTGCTGATATATATATATATATATATATATATATATATATATATATATATATATATATATATATATATATATATATATATGTGTGTGTGTGTGTGTGTGTGTGTGTATGCAAGAAGCTTAACATATGGTTTTCTTTATATGAAGGGATGGCGGGGCGAGTTCAACAATTCGTCACGCTACGCTTTGGGTCGCTGTGGCTAGACGTGCCGGTGGGGCCTTTTCAAGCTACCACTAGTGCAAGTTCATTGCAAACCACAGCTGCGTCCCCGGCTATAGCAAACTACGAGCATGAAGTAACTTCTGCACGTCAAGATGGGTTCATTCCTGTCATGTCCAAGTCGGCCAAAAGGAGGATGAGGGCAGCAGCAAAGGCTTCAGGAGCCACCTCACATGATCAGCATCTCAACATACGTGAGGCCAGTCACTTTGACTCGGTTCCTGTGGGCTTTTCTAAAGAAGCACGCACCGGGTCTGGCAGCCACGAGTCATCATCGAGGTTTCATCGCGCAACACTTGATGAGTGGCCTATCCGTGCGAAGCGGGTGGGTCCATCGAGAATGACGCCGCGCAGACAAGCTGCGACTTCTTCCCCAACAACTACTAAATCAAAGGGAGTGCCTTCTCCGTCAACACCGTCTACAATACGGGGGGCAAATGTGCACCCAGTATTGAGGGCAAATGCTTCATCAACATTGAGCACAAGCCCATCCCGGATTTCTCATAAGCTGCTGGGGGCAAGCTCATCAAAGCATGCCCTAAGCATAGAAGGGGTGGGTCCTTCTCGGACTACAGCTATGGTTACGTCACCGACGCCAAAAGGAAAGGCGATGATGCTAGACCAACCCCATTGTCCACAGCCAAGCGGCAAAGGAAAGGCTGTGATGGTGGATGAACATTACCACCAGCGGCTCGTGAACAAAGGGAAGGTTGCAATATCAGAGTATGCTGCGTCCGAAGGAGGGCCATGTCATGCACAAACTCAACTCCGAGCTGATGCGCCGGAGTTCATCCCCTCGCTGGGCAACAAACCCAGCAGGTCCATGCCTAAACCGAACCACAAGCATACGCTCCTGTGGCAAGGAGTGTACCTCACTCCTGGTGACATCAAGATGGGCCGCGTGAATCCGACGGCTACAAACTCATATCCTTTATCGTCATCTACCCCAATTCCACGATCTTCCTTTGATGGCTCATTTTCTTCGTCACGGCATCGTCGTCGTCAACGCAATGCTCGGCGTGCGTGGGTTGATTTCCCTGTGGCAATTGACCCTGTCGTGGCAAGACATCAACGCGAGCAAGTGGGCACCACCATTTGGAACAGGGTAAGGAAGAACCGACTGAGGATTCGAGGAAGGATGAATCCTGCCCTGGATTCATATATCACACGGAGTATCTGCCAAACCTTGAGGGAGATGCTTCCAGGCGCATCCGCATCTGCAAATGATGTTGGAGGCGCTATTATGCGGCGAGCGGAGGCCTTCACTAAGTGGCCAGAGTACCAAGAATTCATTGAACAAGACCCTCGGCGACAAAACTATGTCACTCAGGCTGCCCGTGCACGTGCAAAACGAGAAGCCTACAAACAGAGGGAGTTGGCAATACGAACTGACTCTAAATCTAGCAAAATTCAAGGGACAAACTCTCCTTCATCAAGTCATGGTGGCAATACCCAAGTGGTGAAGAAGCTAGCAAGCACACCCAAGAAGGCGGCAACAATGATGGCTCCTTGGCCAACTAGAAAGAGGGCCTCAAAAAATGCAGCTGAGGTTTTTCTTTCGATGCCAGTCGGAGTCACCGAGGTGGCGGATGATACCAGCGAAACATCTTCAACATCGACACACTTCAAAAGAAAGAAAGCCCGAAAGAATGTTGTAATGGGTCATCGTCCTGTAACTCGTAGTCAAGCAAATTCGGGTAATGAAGAGCATGATTCGAATTACTCAGGGTCTCATAATCCCCTCCATAGTAATTCATCTTCCTCTCCTGAAAATGATCCCCAACATGATATAAACGCTTATGAATTGCGTTCCCGTAGTTTTGAGCCAAGCTACGCAGAACAAGTTCTTGCGACAAATGAAACACGTTCAGTTGAGGAGCAGCTAGCCCAACTTACAGCTGCACTTCAGCAAAAAGAAGATGAGTTGGCTGCTTTACACAACCAAATAGCTAATAATACAAGCCGGGATAATGACATACATGCTACTGCAAGTCATCATAGTCATCAATCATCACCTGCAATTAGCCTTGAGGCGATCCAAAAGATGATTACTGAGGGGGTGAAAGCCCAGTATATGCAAACTCATTACTCGATGCGTCCGGGGTATGTTAAGCCATACCCACCGGACGTTGACATGGTGTCTTTCCCAAGCAATTACCGCCAGCCGCAATTCAGCAAATTCAATGGAACCGGGTCTCCTCATGAGCATATAGCTCATTTTCTTGCAGCCTGTTAAGATACAGCCCATAACGGCGCACTTCTCTTACGACAATTTGTGCAGACATTGTCTGGTCCAGCCTTTACATGGTATAGTAAGTTGGCACCAGGTTCAATCAAGACATGGGAGCAAATGCAAGATACTTTTCTTGAGCGCTTCTATAGCACTCAAAGAACTATAGGCATCACTGAGTTGACCCAAACAGAGCAAAGAACAAATGAAAAGGCTGCTGATTTTATTAACAGGTGGAGAAATTTAAGCCTCCATTGCCCACAGCCAATTACCGAGCCAGAAGCGGTGCGGATGTGCATGAATAATCTGTGCCCTGACATGGCTGTTTATTTGCAAGGTGTACGGCCTATCACTTTTGAAGAGCTTGCCTCTAAAGCTACAGATATTGAGAATTACATGCAGCATGTCGCACGTCGAACAAAGACATTTACCAAGCCTGTAGAGAAAGGCGGCCAACGTGATAAGTTGTCTGCCAAGCCAAAGCAAGTGCAAACAATGGAGACGACAGCGGTGATTCCACAGTTGCAGTCCAGGGGAGCCACCACAAGAAATCAAGAGCAAAAGGGAATGCAAGCTCGCAGGAGGCCAACCCTTAGTGAGCGACAAAACAGAGAATATTCCTTCCCAAATGAGGAGGTCGATGACTTATTTATGGGCTTACGGGAGTTGAATCTCATAGAGCTCCCTAACCCAAAAAGGCCTGAAGAAGCTGCCAAGTTCAATGAACCAAATTATTGCCACTATCATCGCGTCTTAGGGCATACGCTTAAAGATTGCTTTGTGGTAAAGGATATTATCCAGAAAATGATTGATGAAGGAACAGTTGATGCAGACCTCCTTAAAAGCTTCAAGAAAGGCAAGAAAATGGTTGCAGCAAATGTCGCCACCTTTCAAGATGACTTGGTGAGTTCCGCATCTTCGAATATGACACCAATTGATAATATGACATCATCTTATGATAAAAGAATGCTGGTCTTAAAGTCTAAGTTAATTCCAATGGTTTCCTCAGGCCGTGCATCATACTATGGTCGGCAGCAAAGATGCAGCTGTCAACTTAAAAGAGAGGCTTTTCATCGATGGATCCATGCCACAAAGCTCGATCCATCAACTTTTCGAAGAGTCCAAGATAGGGGGCAGTGGCGGCCAGGAGGCCGCATGCTGCAACAAGTAATAGTACAAGGTGAAGATCCACGCTCCACGTCAAGAATAACGCAAAGATTGACAAAGCGTGTGAGCAGTCCTCATGAAGAATTCAATGTCCTCACCATTGGTGTCTTTGAGGATGATGAGGGTTCTCTTCACTTCCCTGAAGAAGAATCTCCAGAAGTTGACCAAGTTCAACTTAGATCAGGCCGCCAGTTAGCTGATCCTCATCTTTCAGCTAGAAAGGAGCCCAAAAACAAAAATGTAACCCTAAATGAAACGACCGACTTTGCTACTAATATGTCAGTCAAGTATGATGTAATCTCTCACTTGAAGAAAATACCAGCTATGCTTTCTGTGTATGATGCGTTGTGTCTTTCGTCTGATTTGCGCAAGGCTTTTGTTACAGCACTTTCTTTTCCTGAGGATTATAGGGTAGAAGTGTCGCAAACAGAGACAGAAGTAGCCGAGATTTTAAATATGACGTTTACTGAGGAAGACATGCTATTAGGTTCTAAGAAGCACAACAGGCCACTTCTCATGTTTGGTGAAATTGATGAGTCGCCCGTAAATCGCATAATGATAGATGGCGGATCTGCCATAAATTTATTACCTTTGCGTACCTTAAAAAGGATTGGATATTCCAAAAAGGACTTGACCCAATCTAATGTGGTTATTCATGGCTTCAATCAATCTGGGCAGGAAGCTATGGGTAACATATCATTGGTTTTAAAGTTGGAAACACTATGCACATATGTGAACTTTCACGTGATCGATGCGGCTACCTCATATAATGCCCTGCTTGGCCGCCCATGGTTGCATGAAAATCAAGTCGTACCATCTACGCTTCATCAATGCATTAAATACAAAGATCAATCAGGGGAGACAATACGGATATTTGCTGATAAAAGGCCATTCACAATAGCTGAAGCCTTCTATGCTGATGCCAAATTCTATTTCGAGCCCGTCGATAAACTGTGCAAGCCAAAGTCAGTGTTTGTACCAGAGTCGAATTTTATAAAGAAAGGTATTGAGGAATCCTCATCAACAACAAAGATATACCAATATATACCAAGTGGCCAAAGGAAGAAAGGAGATCCAATATTTCGTGTCGTGAATAAATCATCCTCTAATAAAGGTATTGAGTTTCCGACACCCTTACCTCCTTTGGTACAACATAAAATAAAGCAAGCTCAAAATCAATTGCAAAACTCTAGCACGAGCAAAAATAAGAATAGAGTAGTTGCTCAAATAACTCTGTCAAATAAGGATGATGAATCATTACCTATTTCTTTATATGACGATAAGGTTCTTTATATGATGCAGAAAATGGGTTATGATATCATTAAAGGCCCTTCTCTATGCAATGGCCGGGGGCAGCTTGCACCATTTGAAAAGGCGCTGTCCCAAGCACAACTTGAAGCCCTACACGAAGATCAAACATTAAAGGAAAAGAGGTATGGGTTGGGGTATGATGTTTGTATGACCTCGACTGAATTTATAGACACAACGGCAGCGGCTCCACAAATGGAGGATGGAAATCAACCCACCATTGATGAATTGGAAGAAATCAATATTGGGACGCTTGACGAGCCTCGTCCAGTTTATATTAGCAAACATTTATCTAAGGAAAGTAAAGAAAAATATCATAAATTTCTTTCGACAAATAGGGATGTGTTCGCTTGGACATATGAAGAAATGCCAGGGTTGGATCCAGCAGTGGCAGTACATCGACTCGCCGTGCAAGAAGACATTCCACCAGTCAAGCAATCACAACGGAGGTTTCGACCAGATATACTCCCAAAAATAGAAGCTGAAGTCGATAAACTCATAATAGCTGGGTTTATTCGGGAAGTCAAATATCCTAAGTGGCTTTCCAACATTGTTCCTGTCAAGAAGAAGAATGAGCAAATTCGTGTATGTGTAGATTTTAGAGATTTGAATAGGGCATGCCCTAAAGATGATTTTCCAATACCTATCTCTGAAATACTTATTGATTCTACTTTGGGGCATGAAATATTTTCATTTATGGATGGCTTTTCGGGTTATAATCAAATAAAAATGGCACCAGAAGATGAGGAGTTAACAGCATTTCGAACACCTAAAGGAATATTCTGTTATAGGGTTATGCCTTTTGGACTTAAAAATGCTGGCGCAACATATCAACGAGCCATGACAATTGTCTTTGATGGACTGTTGCACATCATCGTTGAGTGCTACATAGATGACATTATTGTAAAATCAAAACATGAAAGAGATCACTTAAAGCATCTCTCTGTGGTTTTTAAACGCCTTAGACAACATAATCTGAAAATGAACCCAATGAAATGTGCCTTTGGGGTTTCTTCTGGAAAATTTCTGGGTTTTATAGTTACAAAGCGTGGGATCGAAATTGACCCAAGTAAAATAGAGGCAATTGTTAAAATGCCACCACCTAAAAACCTTCATAAATTGAAGAGCCTCCAAGGTCATTTAGCATATATTAGGAGATTTATCTCGAATTTATCCGGGAGATGCAAACCTTTTTCTCGGCTTATGAGAAAAGGTGTTCCTTTCCAATGGGATCAAGCATGCCAAAATGCATTCTTAGATATAAAGAAGTATTTGATAAATCCCCCTGTCTTGAGTGCGCCAATTAAAGGACGACCATTAATCCTTTATACGGCAGCCATGCCAACATCATTAGGTGTTCTTTTGGCGCAGAATAATGATGAAGGAAAAGAAATGTCCTTATATTATCTCAGTCGCACCCTTGTGGGGGCAGAATGCAATTATCTAGACATGGAGAAAATATGTTTAGCATTGGTATTTGCGGCACAAAAATTGCGCCACTATATGCTAGAGCACACTGTGCACCTCATTTCGAGAGCAGATCCGCTCCGATACATCTTAAATAAAATGGTTCTTTCAGGGAGATTAGCTAAATGGGCGATGTTCCTGTCACAATTTGACATTGTGTTTGTACCACAAAAAGCTACGAAAGGGCAAGCTTTGGCAGACTTTCTAGCTGCTCACCCTATTCCTGATGATTTTCCTATCGATGATGATTTACCAGATGAAGAGATATTTGTCACATCGATCGCCAATCCAACATGGCAAATATATTTTGATGGTGCTTGTCGGCGATCGGGAGCGGGCGCCGGCATCATCTTTGTTACGCCTAGTGGAGAAATAATTCCATATTCATTCACTTTAACCTCAGCAGTTTCAAATAATTCTGCCGAGTATGAAGCTTTAATTATAGGGCTGGAAATAGCCTTAAATATGGGATTAGACACATTGTCGGTGTATGGTGATTCCCAATTAGTTATTAACCAACTTTTAGGGATTTACATGGTAAAGAAAGAGGAATTAATGCCATATTTTCTGAGAGCAAAAGAGCTTATGTCTATGTTCACTAACTTAAGTATACAACATATCGTTAGAAGCCAAAATGAAAAGGCTGATGCGTTGGCAGGTTTGGCAGCTAGCATGTCAATAAATTCTTATGAAATAATGGACGTGCGCATAGAGGAACGGAGAGTACTGCCAATACTCGCTGAGGAAGGTGAAACAACATCCTCTATAGCATTGACAGCGGATATTTGTGAAATTGAAGTAGGAGTTTGGCGGACTCCATTTCTCGAATATTTACTCCACGGTTATTTACCTCTCGATTCTTGCGAAAGGACTAGAATCCGAAGAAGGTCAGTCCACTACACATGCATAAATGATACGCTCTATAGGCGTTCATATGATGGTATCCTGCTGCGTTGCCTCGCTGGAAATGAGGTGATGGAAGCATTGAGGGAAGTGCATGCTGGAGTTTGCGGTGCACACCAATCTGGTCCCAAACTACATTACCAATTAAAGCATTTGAGCTATTATTGGCCTACAATGTTTGAGGATGCTATGAAATTTGCAAAAAAGTGTCATGAGTGTCAGGTACATGCTAACTTCATCCATCAACCACATGAGCCACTGCACCCCACCAGCATGTCCTGGCCCTTTGAAATGTGGGGAATGGATATAGTTGGACTAATTCAGCCGCCATTAAGAGAAGTTAAGGCGGAAAATGTAGAAAATTTTATAAGAACTCATCTTATATATCGCTTTGGCGTCCCTTCGCGGATTATATCTGATAATGGGTCACCATTCAAAAATAGACAGATGGAAAAGTTGTGCGCAAAATTTAAAATAAAACATCATTTTTCTACGGCATATAATGTAGCGGCCAATGGACAAGCTGAGGCATTTAATAAAACCCTGTGCAAATTATTAAAGAAGGTGGTCTCAAAGAACAAGCGAGATTGGCATGAAAAACTGCTCGAGGCCTTGTGGGCGTATAGGACCACGACACGCACACCAACTGGAATGACTCCTTACTCCCTGGTATATGGAGGAGAGGCGGTCTTACCTTTGGAAGTACAAATTAATTCTTTGAGAGTCGCTATGCATGAGAAACTCTTAGAAGAGGAGGCCGCTAAAATACGGTTAGAGGAATTAGAGCGTCTTGAAGGGAAACGTCTTCAAGCATTACAAAACTTAGAAGCGTACCAGGCGAGAATGTCACGAGCTTTTGATAAGCGCCTCAAAAGGAGGTCATTTAAAGAAGGAGATCTAGTCCTCGCTGTTATTCGCCCTATGAATATTACACACCGGATGCATGGAAAATTTGAGCCTAAATGGGAAGGCCCTTACATCATAAAAGAAGTATATTCTAGTGGCGCATATAAAATTATTTCCCCAGATGGTGAATATTCCCCACCACCGGTAAATGGGAAATTTCTAAAGCGTTACTACGCGTAAAATAATAATAATAAAAAAACGCTCCAACGCCTTACGAGCCTAAACTGTGGCGTAAAAAAAAATAAGCGCTCCAACGCCTTACGAGCCTAAACTGTGGCGCAAAAAAAAAAAATTGCTCCAACGCCTTATGAGCCTAAACTGTGGCGCAAAAAAAAATTTCGCTCCAACGCCTTACGAGCCTAAACTGTGGCGCAAAAAAAAATTGCTCCAACGCCTTACGAGCCTAAACTGTGGCGCAAAAAAAAATATAAAGAATATATATATAAGCGCTCCAACGCCTTACGAGCCTAAACTGTGGTGCAAAAAAAAAATCGCTCCAACGCCTTACGAGCCTAAACTGTGGCGTAAAAAAAAATAAGCGCTCCAATGTCTTACGAGCCTAAACTGTGGCGCAAAAAAAAAATGCTCCAACACCTTATGAGCCTAAACTGTGGCGCAAAAAAAAAATTGCTCCAACGCCTTATGAGCCTAAACTGTGGCGCAAAAAAAAATAAGCGCTCCAACGCCTTACGAGCCTAAACCGTGGCGCAAAAAAAAAATTGCTCCAACGCCTTACGAGCCTAAACTGTGACGCAAAAAAAAAAGCGCTCCAACGCCTTACGAGCCTAAACTGTGGCGTAAAAAAAAATATATAAAGAATATATATATAAGTGCTCCAACGCCTTACGAGCCTAAACTGTGGTGCAAAAAAAAAATCACTCCAACGCCTTACGAGCCTAAACTGTGGCGCAAAAAAATAATAAGCGCTCCAAAGCCTTACAAGCCTAAAATGTGGCGTTAAAAAAAAGGGTAAATAAACAAGCGCTCCAAATCTTTACGAGCGTAAAAACCTTATGAGATTAAATTGTGACATAACAAAAACAGGGAGCACTCTACAGCATTGCAAGCCTAAACCGTGGTAAAAAAAAATAGTATACTCAAGTTTAAACTGCAAGCACTAAAAAAGGGGTTTACGTAGCAGTAAGCATACGGTATGCATAAAGCAATTACATCAGTGGTATAAAGCATTGATGCTTTATTGAAGATGCCAAAGCATTGACGTTCAAATAGTAGATGCTAAAGCAATGGCGCTTCATGGTTGGCATATCACGTACGACTAGTCCTTAGTTAGCAAAAGCTTCCATGATATATTAGCTCCAGTGTGTCACGATATTTAGAGGAAATAAATAGAGTGTTAACACGGATGGGCTCAATACAAAAGAGCTGAATATGAAATAATTTAAAGCTTACAAATTTAACTGAAATATTTAAAAGTAAATCACAGCATAAGAGAATCAAGTAAAGGACTCCTAGTTTGGTCCAGAGCGCCAATTCTTTAATGCCTTGAAGAGTTGCTCAGCGTCTTGTCCCAAGGTGGTTGTTTTCTCTTCAAGAGCTTGGGTCCCTTGATCAAGTCCTTGAGTAGCATCTAGAAGAATGTTGCTCCATTTTTGCACTTCTAAGTCCTGGCTAGAATGTGTTTGTTGAAGCTGTTCTTTATTATGTCGAAGCTCCCTCAATACATTGGTGACTTTATTAAGTTGTGCACTGAGATCCGCCACCAACTTCTCATTTTCAGAGCACTTTTCATCTACAAACATTATCTCTTGAGAGATACTCTTGATAGTTTCTTCATGAGATGCAAGCTCACGTTTTGCTTCAGCAGCAATTCGCTCTTTCTGCCCAGAGTTGTGTTCAAAATCTGAATGTGCTTGGTGCAGTTGAGTTGAAACATTGACAAGCTGGGTCAATATTTCCTTAGCTCTAGAAACCCCTGGTATATGAGTAGGGAGTTGTGAGGAAATAGTTTCCAAGAAGGCACGGCGAGTTGGATCGCTTAATGAAACAGCATCTAATCCTTCAAGAGCTTTTGTTAACACCATATCAGTGGCATCCATAAATGCTTTCTCAACAAATGAGAGGTCCATGCTTGGCGGCAACATTTCGCTACTTTTTGGTTGGTGAGGTCCTTGTTCACAACCTGAAAAAATGAAACAAGAGGAAATTTACGTAAGCAAACTTAAAAGAGATAGAACAAGAAAATTTGCGTACATTAACACATCTGCAATGCATATGAGGCTACCATGAGTGGAAGAAGTTAAGTTATCAAACGACTCAGAGTCTGGGGGCAGATTGCAAGCCAAGGCCGGAAAAGAAATTGGATGGTTGATGCTTGGTCCGGTTACGTCAAAATCTTCAACCGATATATTGAAGAATTCACCAAGATCATGAGCACTTTCACCTGTAAGCATGCGATCGAACTCCTCGCCACTTACCAAATCCTCAATACTAGGGATGTCCAATGAGGATATGGGATCAAGAAAAAATTTCTCATTTTCAAAGTCGAGCTTGCGTTTGGCGTTTGAGCCTTTCTCACTCTCAATAAGAATGATTGGAGGTGGTCCACGCTTTCCTTTCCTCCCTACATCAACATTAATTGGTTCTAAATTTTCTTGCATAGCACGCAATGGCAAACTCTCTATTGGTAAAAAATGAAGTGGATGATCTTCTGCTTTGTCTTTGGATGAGCTACTCTTTTGCTTCTACAAAAAAAAGGGAGAGAGAGAAGCTAAATAAGTTGTTACAGGTTAGGAGACATTATTATAAAAATACTAAACAAAAAAATGTATATCATTTTACCACGACAAGTTGTCTTGGAGACTCAATAATCTGGCCATCAGAGAGATAAGTGTGAAGGACCTGTCTCCAATGATCCTTAGTCATTGCTTCCTTTCTTCTGATAGCCGCTACGTGTTGATCTTGGCAATCAACATGCACCCTTTTTACCACAATAAAATCTCCAGAAGAAAGTTTGCGTGCTATAATATGGCCGTGCTGTTCAGGATTGTTCATTCTCCTCCTCTCATATGGGACTTGACCAAGTACACTACCATTACGAAGTTCGCTCAATACCGAAGTGAAGGGCTGTATAAATTCACGCCACCACCTGGCCCAAGCCAATGAAGAGCTGCCATCACGGGAGTCATCTGAGACATGATATAATTTTGCTTGTCCCGGACGGAGTAAATGTGCCCAATGAGCATATGCAATCCCGACATCATCCCTTGTATATAAATTTATCAAGGGCGGGAATGGGACAACTTGGTCGAATCTGAACTGTCGAGCCACCCGGTCGGGATGGTACGACTCGATGATACATAAATCGGTGGATATAGTGGCACGCCTCCATGGAAGCATACCACGGCGCACAGAAATTAAGAAGATTCTCCTTAGGTGATTTGCACCTTTGAGTTTTGCCAAGTCATAAGGATGCCATGAAATGTTAGAAAATTTCAAGAGGAAATCATGTGCAGCTTCAGGACTGAAGTGATTGGGAGTCCTAAACATAGTGTTCCCCATGGCTGGTTTTTGTACTGTATGTTTGTAAGTAAGGAAATAGGGCGTTTTTACCTTATTGCCAAATATCTTTTTCAAATAAACACCCATCCAACCGATAACAAAATAGACTGGCCAAGGTCGCTTTGTGTAAGAAGGACCAATTGGATGAGTACTGATCAGCCGCAGAGAATAGTATAGGGAGCATAAGGCAGGCGGAGCTAAGGAAATTTGACGTCCTAATGATATCCAAGACGCCATCACTAATACACCTTGGCGGATATAGGGTCCACCTCCAACAACCACAAAGCGGCAGAGCCAAAGAGCAAGGAAAGCCGCCATATAGACACGCTTATCTCGAAGGGAAGAGAAAGATAAGGAGCCATCCTTGCTGTTATGAAAATAGTCGCACCACTCTTGAAAGGAAACTTTACCACCTACAGCAAGATTGTGCCATACATCTAAAAGATGAGACAAGAAGTTGGGATATAGTAACAGAGATGGATCAAGCTCATTGGTCGGCGGTACATACTCTTCATATATGTCTCCATTCAAAGGCAAGCCGGCCATTTGATGCATGTCAAGAAGTGTAATGGTGCGCTCGCCACATTGGAATAAAAAAGTGTTGGTGTTTGGGTTCCATTTTTCTAGTAGAGACCTCAACAAAGAAGGGGAAACGGAATATTCACCCAAAGAGCAATAAATTGCACCGTAAATGTAATCGGCATCATCCTCTCCCCCTTTCAGAGCCAGGGAATGATTTCTTAAGACTTTCGTTCCCCACTCGACATACCCAGTTGGAGATGTGATATATTCGATATCATGATTTTCCCACCCAAGGCCTTCTGCGATCATTCTGGTTCCTAGGGTCATAGCCTTGTCAAGTCGGGGTAAAGGTGCTAGAGGATAGTAACAAAGTCCTAAAAATGAGGAACCCGATTTCCACCCACGATGACTATGATCGATAATCCCTCGAGGTATCTCCTGCTCCTTTATAATGGGGTTGATAATCTCATCAAGGTTTGATTCAAAAAGTTGCCTTCTTGCTACCCGTGAAAGTGACATCGAGTAGGATAAAAAAGATTGTTGATCCCGCATCATCTAAAAAAAAAGTTACAGTAAAAAAAAATATAATAAGTAATAATGTGGTGACATCGTAGGCAGCTTAATGTCGGAGACCAGCACCTATATGGTTCGTGCATGAGAATTCACGCACGCGATATCATTAGTACATGCAATATGAGAAAACCATACATACCAAGTGAAGAAGTTGACCCTGAGTAATAGACGCCGGAGAACCTCAGGAGAGGAATAGGACCATGGAAGTCACAATATGCAAGAAGAAAAAGCAGAGAATAGAGTAGATGAACACGGAAGACGAAAGCGAGACGTTCCATTTAGGTCAAATAAATCCCATAGAAAACGGCGTCAGTTAAGGGAGGTTGGTTAGTGGTAAATGTGGGGCTTATAATTCGGAACTAACAAACGGCTAAAGCAGACACGCATGGCCGCATGCTTATGCACATTCTTTAAAGTACACAGCCAAGTAAAAACGCTTCCAAATACGCCAAATATATATACATATATGAGACATGTCGAGTTCCAGATGCCAAAGTAAATAGTTTACATCCGGACCTCGAGGGGGCATCTGTTGACACCAATTTAGGCACGCCCAAAATATATGAAAATCTTTTATAGCATATTAAACATAGATAGGCAAGTTCCACCAGATGGTGGAATAGGGTTCAATGAAATAGTGTCCCTAACAAGATACGAAAGTAATTCACTATAATACCAAGTATCAAATTTAGCGCATTCAAGCGTACATGAAGAGGTAATGTATACCTCTATAGGCTAATAGGTTGTATTCTCAATTTCTCATAAATAGGTGGCTGGTCGGTACCACCCAACACGCAATACTCAAAAGCTTACGAGTAATTTTCGGAGCTTACGACCACGCTCGTCACTTTCCCCCATGGTCGGATCTCGTTCCGACCATGTACGTCAAATTTCACGGTGGTCGAAGCCTTTCTTGACCTCAGTTCCCATAACGTGGTCGAAGTTCTCAATAGAGCTCCGATTACCGACCTCAGTCCTCATAACGTGGTCGAAATTCTCAATGAAGCTCCGATTACCGACCTTAGTTCTCATAACGTGGTCGAAGTTCTCAATAGAGCTCCGATTACCGACTTCAGTTCTCATGACGCGGTTGAAGTACGCTGATTATCCAACGTAGTTGAAATCGAAGCTTCGGTTACCGACCGCAGTTCCTACAGCGTGGTCAAAGGTCTCCGATTACCCAACCACGACCATCACACCGTATTTAACTTCTGACCATTCGAAAGCGGACCCACCAGATTTTGACTAATGCCATATTACGACCAGGTTGATCTCTACCCAGGTTACGACCACGTTGGTCTAGACCTATATTTCGACCACGTTGGTCTCCAGCCAGGTTACGACCACGTTGGTTTACACTCGTAGTCGACCACGTTGGTCTTTACCCAGGTTACGGCCATGTTGGTCTAAACCTATATTTCGACCACGTTGGTTTATACCTATATTTCGACCACGTTGGTTTACGCTCGTAGTCGACCACGTTGGTCTTTACCCAGGTTACGACCATGTTGGTCTAAACCTATATTTCGACCACGTTGGTCTAAACCTATATTTCGACCACGTTGGTCTAAACCTATATTTCGACCACGTTGGTCTACACCTATATTTCGACCACGTTAGTCTATACCTATATTTCGACCATGTTGGTTTACACTCGTAGTCGACCACGTTGGTCTTCACCCAGGTTACGACCACGTTGGTTTACACTCGTAGTCGACCACGTTGGTCTCGACCTAGGTTACGACCACGTTGGTCTAAACCTATATTGCGACCACGTTGGTTTATAATCATATTACGACCACATTGGTGTGCATCCATATTGCGACCACGTCGGTTTATACTCATATTATGACCACGTTGATCGATACCCATATCACGACCACGTCGGTCTCCACCCAGGTTGCGACCGCGTGGGTTTATAATCATGTTGCGACCACGCCGGCCGGTCGATATCCATAGTAAGACCACGTCGGGTAATTGCCAGTTGATGACCACGTCGGTCGATGCGGGTATCGTAACCGTGTGGTTCTACCAGACTTATAATTCAACCACATGGTTTCGGCCATGATATCTCAGCCACGACTGGAGCAATGAACATTCAAGTAAGAAAGCGACGGTTGCGGTGCTCCAATAGTCTACGTCCAGCACTACCACAGCTGAGACCGGTTCCAGCGTCCTCCAACCGCCCACGTCCTCCAACTGCCCACGTCTGTACGCTTATGCGTGCCGTATCGGCAGTTGTCAAAAAAAAAGGTGTGAAAAGAAAATTAAGAAGAGAAGTTGCGATAACTTCCCTCCACGGGCCACCCTCACTCCCGCTCTATAAATGGGGGATCAGGTGATCAGGAGAAGGCGTTCGGGGGAAAAAGGAGAGAATCGGTGGAGAGAAGGAAGGACAGCCAGGCTGCTGCTTAGCATCAACAGTCAAGAGCACCGTCAGGCTGCCGGAGTGCTGAAAAGCGGCGACATCCGTTCGTCGACCCGCTGGACAAGGTGAGAAGCACCGCCTTTCTCTAGTAACCGTTGCTCCCGTTCTGGCTTTGATCGGCCCGGCGCTCTCGACAACGACCAAATCTATCCCTGCCTCCGTGATGAAGGCCTCATGCGCAGGCTGGCTCTCTTGAGCAAGTTACCATGAGATGTATTCGAGACCTCATGGTCGGTCTGGTCAGTTGATACAGATCACCATGGGAAGAACCTTGTTCTTCGACTCGGTCAGTTGATACGAGACCAAGAACAAGCGCTCAAGTCATCATCATGCTAAAAAAATGGACTCCTCGCTATACTCTACGCAAGGGTTCTGAGCAACAGAAACACCTGCCGCGAGTTGCACGGGAAGGACGCCAAATTCCATCCCCATGTTAAGTGCTGTCCTTGTTCACGATACGTAAATATGCCTACATTCAAGCTCCCAATATTCATAAACAGTATGCAATGCAATAACAAAAAAAAGAGGGGTCTCTTTTGCATACATCATAGCTACGACCATCCCCAAAAGTAGCTAAGATCACCCAAAGTCCATAGTTATGAAGATCCAATGGCTACGACCATCCTCAAAAGTAGCTAAGACTATTCAAAGTCCATAGTTATGATTTTATGAAGATCCTATGGCTACGACCATCCTCAAAAAATTCTATAGTTATGATTTTAGGAAGATCCGACGCCAAGATGGAAGAGCCTTTCTTTTTTTTGTAGTAGTTATATGTTGTAATTTGTTGTTGGAATTCTTAATCAGGGGTTTTCTCGCAAAGAGATGTAATTAACAGAATTTTATGTAAATGTATTAATTCTGGAAGTAATAGACCCGCAATACCTGATTCCTTTGTCTCATTTTCAATTAAATATAATTAACTTGTCTCTAATGACGTGGACGCGGATTCACGCCCATTTTCCCGTCATCACTGCATTGGATTTAGGGGCTTGGGGCTAAATGGCTAATGGGCTATGGGCTGGGCTGGTTTGCCTGGGAGGCTGGGAGTCTGGGTTTATAACTCCTATGGATCGGGTTTATATTACCCATGGGTTTACGGGTTTGGGTATTATAGGAACGTACCCGAACCCGGCAGACCCGATGGGTTGGGCTTTTTGCCCATTAAGAGACCCATGGGTTAGGAAATTGACTCAGACCCATGCCCTAATAGAGTAAAAACCCATCAGGTATCGGGTTTCGGGTACCCATTGCCATCTCTACATACGCACCACCTCCGACAGACGAAAGCGGATGACTCTGTGAGGTGGCCAGATGGGCCCATCTCTGCCGGTCCGGCACAAAATAAGCTACTGTTGACATGGTATAGCCCGTAAGAATAACTAGCCTCATAGGCGCGGCGGCACGCCGCGCCAGCCACCGTGTGTACTGAAGTAAAAGAGGCAAAAATTCGTAGCTAAAGGAAAGCGTAGGGTTTTTTTAAAAAAAAGCGAGGGGTTTTTCGCAACAAAAGGAGACCAGAGGGGTTTTTTCGTAAAAATCAGGGGTTGTTTTGAAAGAACTGAGGGCCTGTAGTAATCTCGGAAACTGCGGATCGTTATCAACGAAAAATAAATATGCGCAGGGTCTTTTTTGAAAAATCCAGGGACCTTTTTGCGATAACAGAGGACCTTTACGTAATTTCGGGAAAATGTAGGGGCTTTTCGCAAAAAATGGCACCCGACCGTACGGGAATTACCCCGCCACGCGCCGGCCGGAGCGAGCGGGCGGGGTGACGTGGGCGCCTCCTCCTGCAGGGAATCCCGCGGGGCGTAATATGGGTATGATGCCGGGCCAGTCCAGTGCGGCACGAATAGTGCTAGGCTCGTCTCAGTATGGCTAGGCCTGATATTTTTTAAATATTTATATTCTTTCATTTTATATTTTTTGAATTTTATATAGTTAATTTTATAAGTATAAATAATTTTATTTTATACTTTTAAAATTTCTATATATTTTTTGGGATTTTCTTATTTTTAAAAAAATCATGGCAAATAATTACAATAATTATTGTTATACGTATACGAAAGATAAAGAACCCCATTTTCTAATTCCTATGATGCACTGGGAGCTTATAGACATAAATGAATCGGTTTAGACAGTCCCTTGTGGCGATGGAAATTAGATCAACGCGTCATTGGGTCAAGAGAAGTTCCGATTGAAGTTCAATATGAATATTTGGAGACTTATCATGATATTTATGTCCACTATCTAATAGTGGGAAATAGAAAAAAAAGAAATATGTTCTATATACATTCGAGGCACTCTTGATCATATTTCTTTTTATAGAGAAAAAGAAGAAGCCATACAAGGTTTTAGTCATGCCTATTCATACACTATCTAAACAAGGAAGTTAGATTCAGCGATGCCCTTTTTGGAGGGCATTCCGATTTCGCTAGTATCACCATTCCTTGGCCTGTCAGGCTGAACAAGCCCGGGCCATCACGACACAGCCCGTCCAGATCACTTGGCCATGCCCGGGCTATCCCCTCATATACATCAAATCCCATCTATCTAGGCAATATGGTTTGCAAGATCTCGAAGTTACCTGGTTCTTGCAAGATTTGGAACCATTCTTGTGAAATCTTGATATGTGAGTTTTCACCCTGATTTGTTGGTTAGTTTTGATTGTTGTGACATGTGAGAATAGATCTAGAGCTATCTTGGTTGTTCTTAATCCACGTGCAAGTTGTCTTTCAAGATTTTGAGATTTGTTTGATTTTAGTGCAACCTTGCATGAGCTGAGAAAAGGCTGGGACTTTGGCCATAATCATCTTGATCCTTGGATGGAGTAGGTTTTTGAGACTCTCAGCAAGGTGTGTGTGAAACTTGATCTCAATTGATCATGGATGGCTGAATTTCTATTTTAGGAACAGAGGAGCAGTTATACCGCTCTTAGGCCCGGTCAAACCATTGGCTTGAAGCCAGTCAATTCACTAATCTAAAGCCAGTTAGACCACCAACATGCCACTGATCAGGCTGCTGGTCTATGGCTAGTCAGACTGGCCATGTTCAGAGCTAAGCTCTTTTATTTTTTTGGTTGTTGCTTGGTTGTAGGGTGTGAAATATGATCTTCTTAGCTCTCTAGCTCTGGAGTGAAAGTGAGAGAAATTTAGAAGGCACCATTCACAGCCTCTATTGCCATTGCCGGTCATATAGGAATAGACGTGGATTTGAATGCCTGCAAACAAATGTAATTATGATGGCTCCACTAATTTTAATTTGGAGATACCATGCAAATCAAGAGCTATTGTAATTTCTAAGAATTACATGAATGAGAGAAGTAGTAGGATAGATTACAAGCGCGCGTATCACAAATACAATCTGAAACATGCAACTTGAGTACAAGCTACGTTATACATAGAGATCCTGGAGATACAATAGAACGTATCTAAACCTATCTCTTACCGCCCTCCCTCAATCTTAACCAGGAGAATCAAGGCTGAGATTGTGACACAATCTTGCAAACTTTTGAGTTGCTAAAGGCTTCATGAAAATATTTGCAACTTGATCTTAGAAAGAAATAAACCGAATGTCTAGCACCTTTAGAGCTACTTTCTCATGAACAATGTGGAAATCCACTTCAATATGTACGGTCCAAGCATGAAACACTCGATTTGCTAAAAGATAACTAGCTTCTAGTGAGGGTAGGCTAAGTTAGTGTTTGGGTTAAGAGATGAGGGTGGATGGGATAGCCCCATCTAGGTTGGATGGGATGATCCAAGTTGTTTGTTTGGTTGGGAAATGGGGATGGTGCCGGTTGGTGTTTGGTTATTGGTGTTTGGTTGGTGGGATGGAGATGGATGGGATGATTCAAGTTGTGTTTGGTTGGAGGGATGAGGGTGGATGGGATGCGTTGTTGATAACCTTCTCTCTTAGACATGGTGAGATTACCTACTTTTAGGCTAGAAATTAACACCAGGTTTGCACTTCTCAAGCTACCTCAAGCGTTTCAAGTGGTGATGTTCCTCAGAGCAGGCGTATGATCGTGGCAATGAGGCATTAGGCATCTCATATTCATGAAGACCAGTGGGTGGCAATTGAGAAAATTATCCAATACCAGGGATCAATAGTTTGCAAAATTGCGGTGTTGGCCTAAGTGGAGCTATGTAAGTCATGTTTTGAAAAGCGTACAAGTGTGTGAGAGTAAAACCTACTTGTGTATGGATTACTGGGTTTCCCCATTTATAAGTGCTATGATCAACAAGTAGTGACTGGTTATTTAGGGTTTAGTGTGAGGTAAAAGCCTCCACTACATAAGCCTTGTGTGTTGAAGAGAGAGATAACACTTAACACCTAGAATACTTGAGAGATTAGGGTTAGGGTTTCATTGTATTTAAGCTTTTGTACGTGTTTTAGTCTTAGAGCTCTGCCATCCTGAGGGAGTGGTCTGACATTCATCAGGTACGATCCCTCAAAAGGTCAAATACCATTGCACCTTTTGTGTGAAGGATGGCTGCATCATATAGTTCTATTTTAGGTGGCCCAAGAAATTACGTCATGACCTTACTAGAGCCTTGAGAAGATTTCAGGATCTATCCCGTCTAGCTAGTGTTCCTAGAATAGCCTCTAGACCTTGCTTTGTAGATAGGTTTTTTGATTCATTTGGTGGCTTTAGAGAGCGACGTGGTTCTAAGATCCAAGAGAGTGGGTTTTGGGTCTAAAGCTACCCCTAGACAAGATTTTCGTAGTTTTGGTCCACAACGAGGGTTTGAGGTGGGTTTTGGTAACTCTAGGTTGCGCCCTATGCATCTCATGCTAACTCATGCTCTAGATCTTTTCTTGTCGGTTGTGTGTCTCAGTAATGAGTCCCTCATTTTTATTTCACTAACCCCAGTACCAAGGCACATATTTCTTCTGTCTTTTTGATTTAGGCTTTTCATATGAGGAGGAGATCATGTGAATCATGTTAACCTCCTTGGGTTTCCTACCTCACTTTGGGCATCCGGTAATGGACATCACTTCTCAGGATGCAGCTTGCTCCAGCTTTGACTACTTTGACTACATCTCACTGCCAAGCAGTGTGACACAAGTTCAACGCTTGAGCTTTGTCAATTCCCTACTTCCATGTTCAGTATTGCATAGCATTTGGGCGTGTCAGGGTTTTTAGGGTATTGTGAGTCACACCTTTTATCTTCTGTCTTTCTTAGCCATTTTTCTTCTTAACTAGGTTCTCTAGGATCTCTTACCCCATGTAGGTTGAGCTTGCTTCTTTATTCACGAGCATCTAGTACTAAGGATAGCTAGTGTGGTTGATTCACTCCTTAGTAGTGTATTTTCCTTGGGCTAAAGACTATGTGGTATAGAGGTTTTTCCCTCATTGCAAGAGTTTTTCATTTCTCGCTTTTAGATCTTGTTTTTCTTTTACAAGTGGTTCTTATAGTTAGGAGAAGTTTTATATTCTTACTTCTTTTTGCATCATGCATACATGATAATGCATTGTAGATACACATTTAGATATGAGTTTTGATTATTAGTCAATTATGATGTAATTCTAAATTGATATTGTTCATTACCATAATTATGCCTACTTAGCTAGCTTTGTCATGCTTTTATATGTATGATTAAATCTTTGCCATGCTAGCTTAACTTGATAATTTGAAGATAATCTTACAATTGGTACCTTTTAAGTTTGCTAAGATGGATCTGTTCGCTAGTTACTCTCTAGTGATCCTTCTATGATATAAGCCATGTCAAAATACTCTATTGAATCTTGAGTCTTATATTGAACTTTATTTAATGTTTTGCTAGTTTTTTGGTAAATCATGTCTTGCTTATTAAACTAGTGCCTAACTTGCTAAAATGATATCTTTTTTTGCTAAATCTTAAATTCTTACAATTGAATCTCAGCAATTCTTCTTCATGAAACTACTTGCCATGCCTTGGCATGAACTCAGGGAAGTTTTGTGTGAGCAATACCATTCTTTTAAGTGTAATGCTTGAGATAGTCGACAATGGATTGAGATCAATGAAAATAAAATTAATTCAATTTGTTGAAGCTTAGAAGGCAGTTGTAGATAGCTCATAGTCAAGGGCTTGTTTTTACTGAGATAGATCTTAAAAATGTGATCAATTGCTGAAGCTTACGAGGTAGTTGTAGGTGGCTTCTAGTATAGGATTTGTTGTACTAACATAAGGCCTAAATGATCTTTAAAATATCAAGTTTTGGCTTTTATATAGTACTTGGCTAAAATTGAACTTTTAGCACTTTAAATGATTCAACTCAAACTTTTTGGTTCCATTTAATCTTCTTGACATGGCTTATACATTTAGATGAACTTGTTATTTTTGAAATCTTGCTTAACTTGATATCAAATTAAATGCTCTACATTATGCTATATTGCCTAGATTGGTTATATGTGTTTTTATCATGATCTAGATAGCTTTATATACATTCTACGGCTTTAAGTGGTATTGTTTTACCTTGAACCTCAGATTGGATATTTTTCAAACACTGCTAGGGATGTGAACAGTAATGACGAACCAGTGTCGTCACTGAAGATGCCACATTCGTCATAGATTATAATTTGTGATGAATTTGTGACAAAATTCATTTCGTCATGGAATGCGTGTCACATTTGTCGTACCGTGACAAAATTCTATTTTTCGTCATAGAACTGCTTTTGTTCAATGACGAAAGGGTCCCCGTCATAAAACACACTCTGTTTTATGACGATCGGTTTTTGTCATGGATAGGGCTGTTTTTTGTCATAAACAGCCGGCACCTGCTGTAGGCTAGCGTGGCGGCTGACGTGACTGGTCCACGTGGCGGCTGACGTGGCTGGTCCACGTGGCGGATGGCGTGGCAGCTGACGTGGCGACGGACGTGGCAGCTGACATGACTGGTCCACGTGGTAGCTAACGTGGCTGCTACCGTGGCAGCTGACGTGGCTGGACCACGTGGCGTGATTTTATTGGACCGCGTGGCGCGATTTGGTTCGCCCACGTGCCTCCTTTTTATTGGACCACGTGGCTTAAGTTCGTCACTTGCAAATTCGTCACAGAAAGCACTTGCAAATTCGTCACAGAAAGACCATCAATTTCATCATAGAGGCTCATATGGTTATTTCATCACAGACATCACAATTTTCAAATATTCAAATGACCCACAATTCCATAACTAAATAGATCCAGTATTCCAGTGACCATACAACTCAATGAACAATACTCAACTCAGTCATCATCACATTCCAACTAGTTCACAGAAACAACTCAGTTCACAGACTTGAACCAACTCAGTTCACAGAACAAATTCACAGCACAGAATAAACTTAAGTTCTCGACCACAAAACAACCACCAGCAAGGACCAGCAACCACCACCAGCTCACATGCCTAAGAAGAGTTACCATTGTTCAAGGCCAAGATACGGCGAAGGAGCGCATTGTTCTCCTCCATTGCCTGGTTATTTTTCTCTGTTAGCTTCTTGTACTCCTCCAACTCCTTTTGGGTCCTCGCCAGCTTTTCCTCAGCTTCTTCGCTTTTCTTCTTGAGGTCCTCGAGTTCTCCTTGTAGAGCAGCCGAAGCTTGTTTTTCAGCTGCTAGTTCTTCCTGAAGCTCGCTTTCATTCGATGAAGATGATTTTGAGGGGGCGGCCGTTTTGATTCCAACATTCTTCAAGAAAGTGTTGTTGTTGCTGTTCTGGGAGAGCACCTTGGAGACCACCTGTGCACTGGTAACTGGTGTCTCACCTTCAGCAGCAGGTTCTGCCCTCAAAGCTTCCATATCAGACTGAAAATGTCCCAGGAACAATCATTAGTTGGATAGACATGAGAAATAGCAAACAGATGTAACAAACAGATGAATCACTGTCAAGAAGTTCATAATATTTTTTTTCTCGAACACGCGGGAGAGCTGCGTATCATTATATTAAAGAAGAAGGAAATAAAACGCGGTTACAACAACACACACACCCGTCACACACATGTGATCTGCAGTAAGAAGGAAAGGTTGTATGTGTTACTATCATTGCTTGAGAGGGATGCACCAAAATCGGGGATTATATTTGTCGCTGAACAGGTACTGGTATACATGAATTCCTTTTATGCCATGCCATGTTGATTGTAATATCTCTAGGATCATGAGATATTGTTTCACCTATTTTCGGAGGTGCTAACTTAGGAACTTAGAGGGGCCAGCTGGCCAAGTGATCTTACGATGGGCCAGCAATACAAAATACAAATGATATAGAATAATTTGCATTTTTGGTATGATCAAAGGGATTAAAAATCTGATATTCTGTTTCTCAAGGGAAGCACCATCAAGTCCGTTAGTTATATAAATGCATGCTGCAGTTATGCATAATGGTGCCATGCACAAGTAGGTAACTTGCAGTCTAGAACATACATGTGATGAGCCAATTTCAAGAGGACAACTGTGTTTTAGCGAACTTCTTTCTTAATTTTTTTCTCTTACAAATGACTGGCAATGATCCATTTTAAATTAAATCCAGTAGATTATTGCAAAACCAAGATCCCAACTATCGATGTAAACCACACACACAAAAAAACATAAGAGAAAATCAGGGTCAGTGATGACCTATTGGCATTATTTGGGGCTGGGTCCACCGAATTCAGTGGCACCCATGATTTCATGTTTTCTGTTCGGTGGCATTGTGTTATAATCAGTGCCCAGTGCGGAACCATAACATGTTATTACATGCTACCCTTTATATTTCTTGAAAATATATCTATATTCACTTGCATTTCTTTCATTTTTAAATACTTTGTGTTCATAAACAGTTATAACTTTTAAGTAGCCATTCTGGTTTGTTTACCAGCTGAGCTGTATATGTTTGTCACCAAGTTCTGAGCACTTCTTAGGTTGATAATGAATAAATCTTAATCTGAGTAGTAGTGTATCAGCCTCACCTTTGCGTTCTGTTTGATAACTCTTCAACCCATTTTGTTAGTCTAAGAAGTTCATAATATTGAGATACTGAAATCCATATATAACTCAATTTCATAATTTGCACAGCAAAATGAGCACAACTTTTAGCATCACTAAGTCCACTATGTTAGCTACGGTTAGCAAACAGACTTTAGCCATGTCGCATCAGGTATAATCAGAAATTTAGACCAAATGAGCTGAATGACATTATCTAAAAGCCGAGGCAGAATGACATTATCTAAAAAATGAGCCAAGTCCACTATGTGTTGTCTGGGATATTTTGAACACACAACATTGTTGTTGGAAACAGCACAAGCATCTTAAAGGCACAAGGAAACAGATGTAGGGACTTACAACTGCTTCTCTTGCCAGTTCACTCAGACCATGTTTGGAGCTGGTATGGTAGGTCTTGAAGGCCTCCACCGCATCAAGTTCTTCAATTTGTTGTGTGCTGGGTTCTGCATTGTTCCTCTTCTCCTTCTGTTAGGTAGGTAATCATTTACAGCAAAGTTCTGTCAGACAAATACAAAAGAATTTTTTGGATGAAATAAATAGGTAATAGTACAAGGTAATCTTTACTTACATATGCATGTAAGTGTGCGACATAGCTGCGAGAACCCGTAGCTTGATGATACTTGACATTACTGCGATTCTGCTTGTTCTTTTCACATGATTGCTACAAGATAAGGAACTTGTTAGATAAGATCATATGTTTACAATGAGAAGAGCCTCTGCAAACTGAATATGAAAGAAAAATCTATGATAAGATACCCATACGAGCCTCTGCAAACTGAATATGAAAGAAGAATCTATGATAAGATACCCATACCATGTTCTTTGGATCAGACCACTTTGCAACAAGTGCCCTCCACTGTTCATCAGTCATACTAGCAACAGGACAAGTAGTCCTAATCTCATTTGCAGGTACACCATTGAAGTATTTCTGCTTCAGCCGATAACGCATTTGTCGCACCCCCGACCGCAATACATCGGTGCATGCTTCCTCTGTTGGCTTGTGTTTTGTGTTAATGGCCAATCGCCCCTAGTGATATGAAATTTGCATCGTTAGTGAGTCAATTCAGGTCATGTGATATCATAGTGTAGCATAGAAAGAGTAATGCACTTACAGATAGCTTTCCCACAAAGTCTTTGTAGTATTGTTCGTCTTTCTTGTACTCTTTCCAATGAGTTAGGACAGGAACCTTATCTCGAATGATGACACCAGCCTCTGATGCGAACTTGGCAGCTTGAACAGGTTCTTGTGGCCTTTTTTTTGCCTTCAGCAACAGCTATGGGCATTCTCCTTCCCATAGATCTTGTCATCCTTTCCAGCAGTATTCCCTTGGTTGGTGGCCTGGGTCTCCTTGGGGGTCGTTGTGCGGGAGCTACAGAATATAATTTTTATTTAGATGGTTAAGTTTCATGCAAAACAGCAAAAGTGATGTCATATTTGAATGTCAAAGAAACTATAACTTGCCTTCAGTGGATTGGGTTTGATCCCCAGTCTGGTCTTCACCACCAGCTACATTGTCTTCACCAGCAGCTACATTGTCTTCACCAGCAGCTACATTGTCTTCACCACCAGCTACATTGTCTTCAACACTAGCATCATTGTCTTCAACACCAGCATCACCATCTTGAGGCAACTCTTCATCTTGCACATGTCTCTGTGAAGTTAGTTGCCTTTTGTATGCTCTTGTTGAGACCCCAGGAGTTATCTCCTCTGCTCGTTGAGCTGCCCTCACTCTCTTTGGTTGCCTGACTCCTGGCGCCATGTTGGGATTTTTCTTCTTCCTCTTAGTACAGAGGGTTTTCACATATGTTCGTTGAGGAAACTGATAAAAAACAACTTGTTAGTGAGCTGCATCTATAAGCAAGAGCATATATTAAAGAACAGATATGCAAGAAACAACATAAAAATGCAATGCAAATATCCTCCCTCCCCACACAAGATAGAAGAAGCACCTCGATTGCGAGGGGTTGTGGCTGCTCATCAGATTCAGTGTCATCATCATCACTATCTCCTTGAACATCATCTTCAAGGAGATACTCCGATGAGTCAGAATCTTCAGAATTTGATTTCTTGTTTGCTGATTTTTTCCCCTTCGTTGTTGCAGGTTGTGTACACGATTTATTAAAAGAGGAAGCTAGATCATTGATCCCAAGTTCTTGCAACTTCCTTAAATTCTCCGCCACTTGTTTAACCCGGCTTCTTTCGTATTCAGTTTGCGGAGGTTCTTACAGGAACAACCAAATTGTAACTATTAGAAAAAATAGGGAGTGAACTAAGAGCTAAGAGCTACTACTACTTGCAAGCTAGGTAAGAGGTAAGAGCTACTACTACTTGCAAGCTAGGTATGACTACTTCCACATCACTCGCTTTATGCTTGCTAAGATATGTTCAGGGACTATTTCAGAGCAACAAAATGGTACAACAGACTAATACACATGAAAATGCAACAACAGAACAGTTGCACAGACAACTACTACTTGAACAAACAACATACTACATGCACAGAGAAAATAGAGAAGAGTTTTGCTTACCTTGTGACGGCGGTTGTCCAGATCGTTTCCTACCTTGTCCCCTTGTTGCCACCATCGCGGTTGTGGCTACGCTGCGGTACTCGTCGGCGGCGGTGGTCGTAGATGGGGAAGTAGAACCGGTGGTCGTCGTCGGTGGTCGTGGAAGGGGAAGTAGGCCCGGTGCGGTGAATGACGTCGAAGGGGAACCAGATCCGTGCGACGACGATCGGCGGTGGGGAAGTAGACTCGATGCAGCGGCAGACGTCGGCGTAGACCCGAATCCGGCGCGGCAGCTAGGGTTTCATGGGGGCGAGAGAGAGGGGTACGGGGCGACGAGAGAGGGGGGTGGCGGCGAATGTCGTCAGCGAGGAAGCAGCTCCTGCGGCAGCGGTGGTGCCCCGGCGGCGGCTAGGGTTCGGTGGGGGCGAGAGAGAGGTGGATGGGGCCAGAGAGAGAGGTGGAGGGGCGACGAGAGAGGGGGAGGTGGAGTGTGCGGTGGATAAATGGGTTGGAATTTTTTTTGCGCCCGAATATAAACCACGCTCGGGAAAATGGCGCCCTCGAAATTGTTTTGGCGCCCTTGAATAATTAGGGGCGGGCGCAATTTTTAGATTTTTAATTAGGGAGTTTGTACAATTGAAACCACTTTCCAGATTTTTTCAAAATGTCCAATTTAAATTTTATATTATATGGCCCTGCAATTTAACCCACTGTTTCAAAATATCCAAATTAAATTTTGGATTTTTTGGCCCTGCAAATTAAACCAGTTTCTAAAAATCAACAATTTTAACCAGTACATGGGATTTAAACGAGTTTCTCTAAATCTGCATTTTAGAAGTGATAGTAAGATATTCAAAATTGTAGGATACTTATTTCAAATAAATGCCACTGTCGTTCTTACATGTTATAGTTGGTAAAGTACTCGATCTAATTCAGCAGCAACAGTAGTGGTAGTAGTAGTGGTAGTAGTAGTAGTAGTGTCATCTTGAACCAAGTATTAAGTAGTAGTACTTACTACTCGTTCAATAGTTTTGGACCGGATGAATTGAACCGGCCACAAATACATCGGACTGGTGCAATAATGCGTTTTTCTAGAAGTCGCTTTCCTTATTTAGTCGTGTCTACCTCTTTCTCTACCTGAATCTAAACCGTTTAACTTGGACATAACGGCTAATATAAAAAGATATTGGATGGATTATGACTTATGTAATTTTGGTTGGCCAAGTCGGGGAGGCGGCGAAGTCCGTTATCCAAATTTGGATAACGATTTTTGTTTGTGATCTAAATTTGGATGGGATCTTGTAGGCCGCATGAGATGAGCGCGAAATGGAATCACTGAGACGATTTTTTTCAGCGACTCGGTTCTTGCTTAGGCTCTGATACCACTTGTTAATTTTGTTTCAGGAGAAAACACACACATCGCAAATAAATTGAGAGAACACAGGAAAATTTCTGAATTCTCTATTCTCTTGCTCCCCTTAATTTAACTGATTGCAAGTCTTCTCAATACATAGGCTAATACTCTTCTACTAGTATACATATTCGGATTTTAAGTTGGACACAACTTCAACTTAAGTTACACACGGAGACAGACTCTACTACATCTTGGACTCGAAGTCAAGATTAGTTCTAACAAGTGCCTACAACTGTAAGAAACCAAAAGTTCAGCTCTGGTTTGGTGAAAATATCAACCCGTTTAGAATTAGACCTCTGAACGATTCATTTTCAAATTTAAAGGTTGGTTTTTGAAAATGATGCTCATTCGTCGCCCTACCAAGCCCCTCTTCATTTTTCACTCATCCACTGATGGCCCTCAAAACAGGTATGCATGCTCCTTAAGACCCACTTAAATAACACCCTCTTTGGGACGTGTTTAAATAACCTAAGCTCCACTGCTTCACTTAAGACCCTAACACCCTCTTTGAGACATTAGCTAGAATCAACATCATGACGTTGTCATAGGCTTATTGCCAAAATTGCCCTCATCTTATACATACAAAGAATTTATAATACACGGGTGCAAAAACACCCTTAAGGTTCTCAAAAAAGAAGAATTTTATGTTGCACATATTCCTTGGTAGGGCCCTCACGAGACAAGGCGAGAATCAGCTCGGACAATGCTCCTTGCTCAAGGAAGTTGTTCAGCTCATCCTCAGAGATGAAGTCCTGCAAAAGCACAATTATATCAGCTACAATAAAGAATCCTCTGGTATTAAACGGTCTTCACTGTTATGTGGAGTGTCTGTTTCGTGCGTACCATCTTGCTGTTTCTGCATCCAAAGAAGAACACTGATCGACCAAGCTCAGCTCCAGATTCTTTTTGAGCTAACCTCTCCTGATATCATGAATGCAATTTATACATTAGTAATTCTCTTTTGAGAGAACAATAATCGGTAGAGATGCAAAACTATCATCGAACTACAAACGAACCTGCAAGAAGCCACGAAAAGGTGCAAGACCGGTTCCTGGGCCAATCATGATAATCGGCACTGAGCTTTCAATAGGCACTTTACCGAGCAAGCCAAGCATTTGAACTCAGCAGGGGATGTAGCCCCATTAGCACATTATTACATTCCAATAATTTACAGATAAACAAAATCATATAACTAATTTTTTACTATATAATTTCATAAGCAACATTTCTACTTAACTTCAACTCTAACTAATAACGATATTAGTTAGAGATGCAAATTAATACAGTCTCCAAGCAATGTCTATGTTGAACCATGATAGTCTCATTTGAAGGACTGAAATTACCATATTTCAAAGAACATAAGTCAACTCTCCATTGACTTCCCCAATGGACCAACACTGCCTGCAGTTAAAACACATTTTGAGAAAAATTTCAGTTAAAACATATGATTTCTTTATAGAAAATTTTCAGAAAACCAACTAAAGAGGAATAAGTATGTACCTTGCGTATCCTCGAAATCATCATCTTCATCGTCGTCGTCTAGGCACATGTCATCATTGTTCTCATTGCCACCATCACTACAGTATTGCAGTACAGTTTCATCTTCATCCTCATCCTCAGTATCTTCAAGAATTGTAGCTTGCTTCTTGCTTCTTATGAGGTGTACTAAATTAGCTTCAAGTATAGTGGCTTCTCCACCCTGAAGATTGTGCGTAACCTCATGAACATCACCTTCTTGCACTTCATGCTCAGTATCAGAACAATGATCATCCTGATGCACATCATGACTGGGTTCATCTTTTTCAGCCACATCATAAATATTCCTATGTTCAAATTTTTGCACAACTCGCCATTCTTTGCCTAAAGATGTGTCTTGCAAGTAAAATATCTTTCTCGATTGAGTTGCCAAGATGAAAGGGTCAGTCTTGTACCATAATGACTGCACATTGATGGATTTGAAATGCCCGTCATCTCGAATGCCTCTTGTCTTGCCACCTTGGTTGTACCAATCGCATCGAAATAGAACCACAGACCGACGTGCTTCAAAATTGGAGTTATATTGCAACTCAATTATCTCCTTAAGGACACCATAAAAATCAATGTTTTCCCCATCATGTGTACCTTCGGTCATTACACCACTATTTTGTGTCTGTAGGTACTTCTCACGGTCCATAGTGCTATACCGCACTCCATTAACAATGCAAGCTGCACAGGTCTTGACTCGGAGATCTGGGCCACATGAAAGTGCATACAATCCTTCACTAACCTCTTCTGGCTTCTCCGCCCATAGCTTCACAATTTGGGGTGCAATAAAAGTACTCAGATCACCAATTATATATGGCTCCTAAACCATTTATGAAAGCTGAAAACACAAGGTCTAGTGACTTACATGGCTCCTAAACCATTTTGGAAATCCTTGTTCAAGCCTTTTATCAACATCATGTGCACCTTCCTTTAGTAGCTCTTCCCTGTAGATGCTGCAGGACAAACTTTATTCATAAGAAATAATTTGATAAATTTGTAATAAAACACACAATAATTCCAAAAAAGTAAATGATACTTACTCCAAATATGGCTCAACTTCTTCACAGTTATTTAGCACATACCAAACTAATTTGTCCATGACACCATCATCAATGTATTGTACCCTATTAGATCCAACAAGAGTAACACCATGCATAAAAACAGAGGTGTCATCAAACAATGGACCATCACCTCCACTACCATCATCCTGGTTAAATCTAGTGTCAACATCCTCCATGTACCTTGAACAAAAAGTCAGCGTGTCACTTGCAACATAAGCCTCAGCAATTGATCCTTCCGGCCTAGCCCTGTTCCTTACAAAATTCTTCAAAGTGCCTAGTCGCCTTTCTATTGGGTACATCCATCCATACTGAACAGGACCTCTAAGCAGTGCCTCATCAGGAAGATGGACAGCCAAGTGCACCATGACATCAAAGAAGGCCGGAGGAAAAATTTTCTCAAGCTTGCTTAGGATCAATGGGATTTCTACTTTCAGCCGCTTCACAACATCTATCCTTAGATTTCTACTGCACAATTCCCTGAAGAACTTCCCGAGCTCTGCAACTGCTTCATATACATCCTTGCTGATAAGTCCTCTTAGGCTTGCAGGTATGATTCTTTGCAGGAGTATATGGCAAGAATGTGTTTTCAGCTTCCCCTGCACCTTGGAAGAATCTGCACTTATGAATCTTGCTAGGTTCGCTGCATATCCATCAGGAAACTTGATACCTTTGAGGAACTTGCAAAACTCGATTCTCTGATCCTTCTTCAAGACATACCAAGCATGTGGAACAGTGACTGAGTTGCCATCCTGCTGTAAGTGCAATTCAGGTCTTATGCCCATATCATGTAAATCTAGCCTAGCATTGGTTGTGTCCTTGGTCTTGCCGTCGACATTGAGTAATGTGCCAAGAAGGTTTTCACATATGTTTTTCTCTATGTGCATCACATCAAGATTATATGGAAGCTTCAAATATTTCCAATATGGCAATCTCCACAACCCAACTTTGCGGCTAAAAATCACTGGACCTTCGTTACGCTTCCTTTTCTTAGTTGCAGGATGCTTCCCTGGCCTAACATCTTTCACCTTCTCTAGCTCCTCTTGGACCTCCTCTATAGTGAACTTACCTGGATCAACTTTGTTTTCGCGCTGTCCGTCAAAAGCCAAGCTTCTCCGCCAAGCATGTGTCCTTGGAAGGTATCGACGATGTCCAATGTAACATAACTTATTCCTTATTGCCCGAGACAATGGATTCTTGTCACAATGAATACATGCATAATAGCCTTTTGTTGTTCGCCCTGATAAGGTGCTCAACGCTGGATAATCATGTATACACCACAACACGGCAGCACGAAGCTTGAACTTGTTACCAGTACATGCATCATAGGTATCGACACCTTTCCAGAGATCGAGCAGTTCTTCTATTAGGGGCTCAAGGAACAAATCAAAATCCTTTCCTGGAGATGATGGACCTGGGATGAGTAAAGACATAAAGCAGTTTGCTGGATTCACGCATTCCCATGGTGGGAGATTTAAAGGTGTCAGGAGCACAGGCCACATGCTATATTGGGTACTCATGTTGCCAAATGGATTGAATCCATCTGTAGCTAAGGCAAGCCTCAAGTTCCTCGGATCAGCTGCAAAATTTGGATACCTGCTGTCAAAGTCCTTCCATGCCTCCCCATCAGCTGGATGGCTCATTACATTGCCGACTGGCGTCCTCACTTTCTTGTGCCATTGTGTTTCCTCAGATGTTCGTTTTGAAGCAAAAATCCTCTTCAACCTTGGTATAAGTGGAAAATGCCTCAAAACCTTATGTGGAACCCGCTTGCTCCCATTAACATCTTGCCATCTAGATTCCTTGCATACTGGGCACACATCCACCTTGGCATAATCCTTCCGAAACAACACACAATTGTTCTTGCACACATGGATGTTATCGTATCCAAGGCCCAATTCACGAAGATATTTCTTGGCATCATCATATGATCTTAGAAATTCACACTGAGGGAATGCTGAGGACAACAACTTCATCATTACGGTAAATGCTGTATTGCTGATTCGATAACGAGACTTGATATACAGTAACCTCACTAGAAAAGAGAATTTTGAATGGCTAGATCCCGGGCCAAGTGACCGCTTCGCATCTTCAAGGACTCTTGCAAACCTTGGTTGTTCTCCATCTGCCTCTGCCGCTGCGTACAGATCTCCTATCATCTCTTGTACTCTGTTATCCTCATCATAATCATCATCCACCACATCCACATGTATCCCTTCATCGTGATCAAATCCATCCACCTCCTGTTCTAAATACTCAACTACTTCATCATCTGCCGACTCTCCATGATGAATCCACCTGGTGTATGCAGATGACATTCCATAAATGTGTATGTGGTCATCCACCTCTTGCTGAGGCCGTAAAGTTTGATTAAGACATTTGCGGCACGGACAAAGTATATGGCTGTCTTCGGGGTATCTTTCACTAACAAATTGCATGAATTGTTGAACTCCAGTGATATATGCAGGTGTGAACTGTCTCCCATGAATCCAACTTCTATCCATCTGTTTGAACAAATTTCCCAAAAGGTGTTACCTGATACAATATGTGAGTCCAGTTTCCATCTCTTGGGCCAGAACAATGTCTTAGTATCACTCCGCCCTTCTCAAACTCTCGCAGCACAAGGTTGGTCTCCCTCACGGAGGATCTGTGAATGAAACCAAAGCTATATATCAAACAGGAACATGAAATCGCTAATAGACTACTAATCCAGCAGAAAACCAAGCATCACTCCCTCGCATAATTTTGTGAGGTATAGAACATTTGGTTAAGGACAAATTATGCTCGCCAGGCAATTGGTCATTTTGATTTCTTTGCGGCACATCTCTAGTACTACCTGGTACACCGTAGAAGGATAAAGCCAAACTTACATATATGTTACGGCCGTGACAAAGTACATTATCAACTCTCATGTAAAATAATAGGACTAAATTATTACATCAGATAGGCAATGAATCAATTCAGTTGCCATGTTTTTACTTTTATTGAAGATCCATCTGTTACATTTTAATCAAAGTTGCCAGTGGACTGAAATTAATCAGCATAAGGATCAACATATTTATTTTGACAGGCTAACAAGGGAGCATTCCTATCAGCATGCACGGATGCACCAATGCTAAATCTCTGCATGCAAATATAATCCCAAGGCATGTATTTAGTCATGTTCTATAAGACGGAAGTAGTACAGTACAATGACATATCCTTCATGGTATTACTGTGATTGCTTTTATAACTATCAAAACTTCAAATTGAGAAACGACGACTAGCCTCTGCAAATTTCTACAAATAGGTGGATCATTGGTACAATTTCTCTATAATATTTCTGAAAGGAGCAGCAGAATCATGGAAAGTAAATTGTCTATCTCTATGAGGCACTCAAGCGAACACATGGTGGGCAAGCTGGTGCGCTAACCCGCAAATAGATCGAACGAACCTCCACCGGTGCCAAGCTGCCTCCGCCGCCGGGTCCACCGCCGAGCTGCCTACGCCGCCGGGTCTGCCGCCGCCGGTGCGCCGCCGGGTCCAAAGGCGCCGGGTCCCATGCCACCGGTGCGCCGCCGGGTCCGCCGCCGCCGGGTTGCCTCCGCCGCCGCCGAAACTGCCTCCGCCGCCGCCGGGTTGCCTCCGCGCCGCCGAACTGCCTCCGCCGCCGCCGCCGGGCTCAGATGATTTCGATTGTTTTGATTATGGTGTCAGGGGTCCACCGGCTCAGATTCAATCAATAACGGTAGCCATTCAATTATCATGTTCAAAGATATGACAAGTAGGGAAAATTAGACACCTAAGTCACAGAAGCTCCTCTGGTGCAGTGGTAAGGCTACACCTTGTGTTCCACCCTGTCTGCGGTTCGAATCCAGGCGGGCGCTATTTTTTTGGCCAATTAACGGACGGGGACGGGGGAGCTGGAGTTGCCATGTGGTCGTGGGACCGGTGCCGGTGTGGGCCACGCTGCGCCACGTGGTGGAGGGACCACGGGGTTGGTGGGACCGCATGTGGGACCCATCGAGCCATGTGTAGGTGGGACCCACGTGGTGCATGTGGGACGTGGGTGTGTGCAGAAGGGTGCATTATATCTGTGACGAATTTGTTTTGTTGTTTTGTGACGCTTCTTTGCTTTTCATCATTATTTTTAGTGCCTGGGCTCCGTCACACATCACCTATGACGAAGCTACAAATTTCGTCATTGAAAGTTCAAGTTTCATGACGAAATTCCTAAACGTCACAAGGTAATCGTCATAGATAAGCACATTTGTAGGTTTTGTAGTTTCATTCATGCATACATGCTTCATATTTGCTTCTTTCATGTCTACAATTGTCATCATGCGTCAATTTATGGGGAGTACGAGTATCTGTAGGCTTACATTGTCCCCTTGACCTTTGATGACTATTTTGCTAAAAGGGGAGATTGAGTAAGCCATAAATTTGGTATTAGTCTAAATAGGGAAAAAATTTGGTATTAGCCTAAATAGAGTGAATTTGATGAGAATGAACTTAAAAAGGGGGAGAATGCTTAAAAAAGGTTAGGGGAATGAGCTTTGTGAGGTTGCAATAGAGTAAATGGGCTTTTATGTGAGAAAAATGTATTTTGAGTCTTAAATGATCATATGCATTGCATTTGTTTTTTTTTGCTCTTTTGGTGCCTTGTCTTGATATGACAATGGTCAAACTGAATAATTATTATTTTTTATTTGGACAGTAAGCAAGATTGTGCTATTTGAGAAGTTTTAGGTGTGGATAGAGCTTTTGTTGATAACTTGTTCTTTCTTTGTCTTAGCACCATTTCACATCTTGCCACTGTGATCATGTTTCTTCTTTCCCTTGAAAATAGACCTCTAGTGGCTCTTGCAACTTGTTTGCTTAATTGCTTAAAATTCAAACTCAAATTCTTGATTTTAGGGTGTTTGTTAAATTACTCATTTAGGGGGGATTGAAAGACCGTGTGGTGGTAACCCTATGATGATAATGAGTATTTGACCTTACTTGTGCTTTCCTACCTTTGGTTGAGTTTGATCATGAGAAATTGTATTTGACCTTTTGCTTTCAGTAGCTAGAGGTCTAACCAGCCCTGGGCTAGCGGTTTGACCAGTATGCAGTAGTACCTGCCCTTTGTTGGCGGTAGCTATTTTCTAGAGAAGGTTTTTTTGGTAGTTTTAAGCTGAGACCTAGTGCGGTAGTATTGGCATTGGAAATGTGGTATGACCGGAGAGGAGTGGTCTGACTAGCCATTATATGGCGGTCTAACTTGCTTGGTGGTTACAACCAGACCAGCCTATGTGGTATCTAGTTGAGTTGAGTTGGTTTCGGGTGTTAGTCATGGTGTGTCCATTCAAGTCTTAGTCATGGTGTGTCCATGAAAGTGTGAGTCATTGTGTGTCCATGCACTAACCTAACTTTTCTGTTGCCATCCCACCGTTGCCACCGTTGTCATTGGCCACCAGCCCTCAGGTGAACTACCGTCGCCCTACCCACATCAACGCCGCCCTCCTCAGACCGCTGCAGCCCGGATCTGCTGTCGTCCTCCCCCGACCACTGCATCATGGATCCACCATAGCTACCCTCCCTAGGTCGCCGCCTCTCTCGGTTGAGCTGCTGTCACCCTCAGGCTGCCGCAGCTCGGGTCCACCACCGTCGCCCTTCGTAGTCTGTCGTTGCCCTCCTTAGGCCGTAACCCCTAGTGACTCCACATGGGCCATGCCGCATGAGCTTGTAGCTGGGCCACCACTGCTCCACAACCACCAAGGATGCCCTCGCCCAGATCAAGTTGCCGTCGTCGCCTTCGTCACTTCCGAGACTGAGTTTTTGTATAGAAAGCCTATCGATTTCGAAACCGTATCATCTAGTTTCTATAAGTTTTGGTATCAGTAAGTTTCTGTTCCAAAAAATAAAGTAAAATTAAATTAATAAAAAAGATTCATGTCGATTTAACCACCGCGTCATCCAGTGTTGTCTGTTAGACTTTATTACCTTGGTCGCCACTCCATCTACCTATATGGCTTCCATTCTATCAGTTACGGTCCCATTCTCGGGAACAAAACACTATGGGATGAGCTACAGGTTGTGATCTTCACTCATAGAGATCACACTCAATGATCTCTGTCTCTGGAGATATGTCACTGGTGCACATCCTTACCTGCCATTGCAAGTTTAGCCTCCTCTCAGGTAGCTTACTACTGAACCTCCTGCAAAAGATGAGCCTGCCAAGAAGGAGGCAAAGGCTGCTAATGAGGCCTTTCAGTATGCTATTGATGCTTTCGAGTGCTGATGTGCTAATATGGCCCATGTTCGAGTCATCCTGATGGTCAGTGTCGATGATTCCATCTAGTCAGACATTGTTGGTATGTCTGCATTTCACTCATCAGATCTAGGAGTACTTGAGCGAGCGATACTAGCAGACCAATGATGCTTAGTTCCTTTTACTTTAGTGTGAGTTAGAGACGCTTCACTAAGAGGACTTCTCCGTCGACGACTTCTACTAAGCCCTGACCAGTGTTTGGCACTAGCTAGATGAGCTAGCCTCTCGCTTTGCTAGGAGTGTCATAAAGTGCAAAAGGCAGATCGTGATTGCCTTTGTCTTTATGAATTTGTATGTCGTCTTCACCTAGAGTTGAGCATGTTAGAGCTCAACCACTGAGCCGCTTACCATGACCAACTATCACCGAGGGCTTTTTTATGCTTCGTGTTGAGGAGCTTCACCACGCATTAGCAACACAGTCTGTTCTAACTGTGTTTGTTGCCCCTTCTTCTTTGACTACAGTTCCTCTCTTGGCACCTGTTTCCACTTCTATTTTTGCACCAACAAGGGTTTAGTGTAACTTTTGCAAGAACTTTGGGCTTGACTTCTAGAGTTGTGCGATGCGAAAAAACAAATCAAGGCACGTGGAGGTAGACGATCCAAGGAGAGCAGGGAGGCCCTTCCTATATAGGAGGACAGACCAGCACATAGGGATGGCAATCAGGTGCGGCGGGTACGGGTAGTGCTCGCCTATACCTGTACCTGTGATCTCGATTTACACCCACGAGCGTACCCACAAAGGACGACGGGTGAAGCACCTTGCCCATACCTGTCATCCACGGGTACCCGTCGCCCATGGGCATGCCCGTTTACCCGCGAATTGAGAGTCGCCACACCATCTGAGAGTTGAATTAATGACAGGTACATATAAGCAGCAGCAGCTGTTGCTAGAAAATATAATAATTATAAAAAATGTTTATAACAATCAATAGCAATTAGAGATATGCAAAAGTTTATAACAATAAATAGCAATTAGAGATATTGCTATGGCTGCACCACCTGTCAATTTATATCGTGGGTAAACGGGCGGGGCAGGTACGGGTGGAGCTTACCCATACCCGTGCCCGTTTACCCGACGGGCAGAGTGTTCCCCCCATTTCCATACCCGTGGGTAAAGAAAATATTCCATACGCGGCTCCATTAGGATATTTACCCACGGATATACGGGTAAACGGGCATAATTGCCATCCCTACCAGCACATCAGGTTCTCAGTGAGGTGACTCTCTTTAGCAGCTCTGTCAGGCTCTTCTTTAGCAACTCCCTCATAGCTCAACAGGTTCTTCCAGTCTAGCTTACCATATAATTTCCCTCAGCTGTCGATTTGGTTTTGACTCTCACATCTATTTCATCTAAGATTGACAGACAGGGACAATACTTGGGACTAACCGACGCCGTAGGGATCATTAGGGTCTCTATATCCTCGATTGCTTCTACCTTCTGTCCAACTTAGTTACTCCTATCACCTCTATGTTTACCTCCGCCGCCACTGCTGCCATCATCTCTAAAGCTTTTGCTCAATGGCATCACTGTTTAGGACACTTGTGTGGGTCTTGCCTTTCTTCATTAGTTCATTAGGGTGTTCTTGGACGTATTACTATTGACATGACCATGTTTTGTCAGGGTTGTAAGCTGGACAAGCAACTACAACTTCCTTATCATTCTAGTGAGTCCTTGTCTTCTTATCCTTTTGATTTAGTTCATTCCAATGTATGGAGACCTATGCCTATTATATCTAAAGGAAGGCATAAATTCTATGTGATTTTCAATGATGATTATTCCCGCTTTATATGGCCTTTTCCTATGTTCAACATGGTCAATTTCTTGCGACCTATCATAGCTTTGCATGATGGTTCGTATTCAGTTTGAGTCCTCTATTCATACTTTTCGCTATGATTCTACTAGCAAATATTGTTCTAGCACTTTTGGATATTATCTTTCTGAGCAGAGCACTCTTTACAATTCTTCTTGTCCTGGTGCCCATGCTCAGAATGGAATTGCCAAGCGCAAACATCGTCATCTGATTGAGACTGCCCGTATTCCTCTCCTGTTATAGCCTCGTGAGCGTACCAATCTATCAGCTCAATCAGTTGAGTGTGTGTTTCTTAGTTATAGTTCTGAGCATAAGAGTTATTGCTGCTTGATCCTTCTGCTCAATGGATTAGGATCTCACGCGATGTTGTCTTTAATGAATCTCGACCTTTCTTCTATCGACATTCGGCTCCTTATCATATTTCCATCGATGAGATGATCTCATGGTTGTCTCTTTTTGACTCTTCACCAATTTCTCCACTATAACAGCCTTCCCCGGTCTATCTCCAGTGGTTCCTTCTATATCCCCACCTCCTGTGCTGCCTCCTACAGCACCACCATCTCGTTCCTACGCTAGGCGGGAGGGCTGGCCTCCTAGGACTGGTTAGGTGGTCAAAGCCAGTCCTCAACGGTGCTTGGTGTCTTTAGGAGAGGCAACGTGAGGTATACGCCGAGGCAAGCAAATAAGAAGCATGTGTGCCCGATGCCATCCATTTTTTGTGATAGGTTTTAGGCTCTCGCGTTGCACCTCCCCTACCGCCAAATCGAGCTTACCCTCGGGTTCTGACCATCTTGTATCACCAAATCGACCTCGTCGCCTTCGAATCGTGGTCATCCTGCCATCTTCGCCGTTGAGTCAACCTCACCACCTCTGAATTACGATTGTCCTGCCATCTACACCGCCGAATCGAGGTACACCCATGCCGCCGCCCTCCCCTCTCTTCTCCCACGCTGCCGCCCTCCCCTCTCTTCTCTCACGCCACCGCCCTCCCCTCTCCCCTCTTTTCTCCCATGGTGCCACCTTCCCCTCTCCCCTCTCCTCCCACACTGCCGCCTTCCTCTCTCTTCTCTATTCTCCTGGGCCACTACCTTCCCCTCTCTTCTTCCGCGCTCCTCTCTCCACTACTACTTGATATTGATGACATGTGCTGATATGCTATTATTGATGTGCTCTCTGAATTGTGAATTATGCTGTGAAGCATTGATAATAGATGTATACAATGTGTGATGTGTAACATATGTTATTGACTTATTGTTGATTTATCATTTTGTCAAGATGTCATCTATTGTTTCCGAAGGTGCAGCAAGTTCAAGTGTCCTTAATAGAATTCTGAAGATATAGGATGGGGATTTAGGTATTTAGATGATCCAACCAGCTTGGATTGAGTGAGTGTCAAAAGGTAATTCACGGAGGGGTGTATAGGCTCAAACAACATGTTGGTCATATTTGCGAGAACATTGCTAAATGTCCAAATCCTACACAAGAAGAATAAGCAAAATATAGAAAGTCTATAGAGGATGCACAAGCATTGAAGAAGGCAAAGAAAGCAAAGGTGGAAGAGCTTAGAAATGAGGTGATAATTGAAAAATAAGATGACCCTAATGAAGATGGAGAGCTTGAAGTTGTTGGAGGCTTGGCACCTCGTACATTAGGGCTTGCTTGCCCTATTGATCCTTGTATTGCTTTAATGGGTCGGCAACAAAATATTAAAGACGCACTTTGGAAAGAAATGACTCATAAGGTGAAATAATATATTGTGAAATAGATTTCTTTTCTCATGGTATAATTTATTTGCAACTCTCATTCTCTCATGATTGCCATCCTTTCATTTAACTATTGATTGCTAGCCTCATATTGTGTGTTTTATGTTTAGGTGTCCCTTTCAATGCCATCAACAATGACAGGTTCAAACAAACATGTGAGATTATTGGTCGCTTTGAACTAAGATTTGTAGGTCATTCTCAATATGATTGTCGGGAGAAGTTGTTGAAGGAGAAAGTGAAAAGAACTAAAGATTTGTTAAGACATATGAAGAAGAGAGAGCCTTAACAGAGTGCTCCATTATGACTGATGCTTGGATCAATCAAAAGAGGAGGAGCATTATGAATGTGTGTGTGCATTGCAAACTGGGGACAAGTTTCATACAATCAAAGGTGTTGGATTATGCACACACAAGTGAGTACATCTTCGAGTATATGGATACTTGCTAACAACTAAGTCCAACATATGTTGTGCAAGTAGTCATGGACAATGCTTCCAATAACATGGGAGTAAATACATTATTGAAGGACAAGAGACCAAATATCTTTTGGAGCTCATATGCAACTCACACCATTAACTTGATGCTAGAAGCAATTTATCAAGAATATACCAAAGTATAAGAAGACAATTAATCAAGCAAACACATTCACCATATTTGTCTATACACATCATAGAATACTGGCTTTAATGAGGAAACACACAAAGAGGAGAGATATAATAAGGTTGGGGATGATTAGATTTACATCGGCTTTTCTTACTTTATGAAGTTTGATTGAGAAAAGGATGTACTAAAGTCGATGGCACTTAGCTTAGAATGGGAGGATGGCATTTACACTAAAACACAAAAAAGCAAGACGTCAACTAATACACTAACGAGTAGTGCCTTTTGGAATGGTGTGTCTACTTGTTTGAAGGTATAGCCAATCATCATATCCTTGTGAATATGTGATGCCCATTATGTCATCCTTGTATTGTTTGCTATTTCATAACCTTGTATATTGCATTGATTGAAGATTTTTGAACCATTAGTGAAAGTTCTTCGTATAGTAGATGGGGATGGTCAATCTTTGGCATTTGTTTATGGAGAAATACTACAAGCAAAGAAGCAAAGAAAGGAGGCCTTGAAGAATTATGATGGCAACTACAATTGATCTTGGATGCAATTGATGGAAAGATGACGGGGAGATTTGATTCTTTATTGCACTTGATGGTGTACCTTTTGAATTCATATTATAGTTACAACGATACAACATCTTGCAAGATACAAATCTCATGGATGCATTATTTGAATGTGTTGAAACATTTTACAACCATCTTGCAAGATACAAATATCATGGATGCATTATTTGAATGTGTTGAAACATTTTATCATGGTAATGGTGAAATGTAAGCTCAAGTGCTTAATGAGGACTAGCATAAGTTTAAAGATCAAGAAGGGGTCTTTCGGAAACCTACTACCAAACTTGGATATCAAAAAAGCAATTTTAATCCCGATAAACTTGTGCTCACAATCATGATTTAAACTCAATGCATGCTTATTTGACCATTTGTTTTGTACTAATATCCTTCTACTTTTCGTAATGTCTACCAACCTAGTGGTCTACTTTTGGATATCAAGTTCCTACTTTGCAAAGAATGGCCATAAGAACAATCTCCTTGATCTCAAGTTCATTTGGATGTGAAAGAAATTGGAGCATTTTTTATATGGTAAGTCTCAACTCTCAACTATAAAGTATGAACTATCCCATTCTCAATATGTCAACTATGTAACTTACTATAGTCCACTTTGCAATTCGTAGATACATTCAAAGAGAAGAAATAGGCTAGATATGAAGTGTCTCAATAATCTAGTCTGTGTTCAATTCAATGCAAAATTATTGAACCAAAAAAAAAAAAAGAAAAGCAATGCGAAGAACATCAATGTCATTCTTGCTTCGGATCGTCATTCTCTTTGTGTTTATTGTGTTTTTCTTGGCTTCTCCTTGGTTGCTTGGAAGGCAAAGAAGCATATTGCACTTTTTCGTTCGAGTGCAGAGGTTGAGTTGAGAGCTATGGCAGTAGTGACGGCAAAGGTTACTTGGTTGAGGTGGCTACTTATAGATTTTGGAGTGCTGTGATGGGACCTATGACTCTTTTGTCTGACAGTACATGTGCTATCAGTATTATATGTGACCTAGTGAAGCATGAGCTCAACAAGTAAATTGATGTGGATGCTTCATACACTCACTCACAGGTGCAGGAGGGAGTGCTTGCATTACTGTTTATGCCCTTAGAGTTATAGATTACTGACTTCTTTACAAAGCCACAGACTAGGGTGCAACATTTGTATTATCTCTCCAAACTTAGTGTGTGTGATCTACCATGAGTTTGATGGGGGTGTTAGAATAGTAATTCTTTTGTATTTTCTTATATGTGTATGACATATTCTCTTGTAATATTCCCTTATACTCGCTATATATACTGCTTATTAGGCCTCATGAATATACACACAATATTCATAATAGGACCGAAAATATTGAAGTTGATTGCCACTTTGTTCATGAGAAGGTAGCTCTGAAGATACTAGATGTTTGATTTATTTCTTCCCTAGATCAAGTTGCAAATATTTTCAAGAAGCCTTTAGCAACTCAGTAGTTTGCAAGATTGTGTCACAATCTCAACCTTGATTCTTCGGTTAAGATTGAGGGAGGGTGATAAGAGATAGGTTTAGATATGTTCTACTCTATTTCTAGGATCTCTTTGTATAACGTAGCTTGTACTTAAGATGTAATTAGGGGTGGCAATGGGGTGGAATGGGCGGGGGCACCCCCTCCCCCGTCCCTGCCCCACCAAGCTTTGCAGTGGGCCAGGGACCCGAGCTCCGCAGGGATCCTGTGGGGATTACAATTATTCTATCTCCATGCATCAACCAATACTAATTTTAATGGTAATATTATAACATATTATATGCATTAAAAATAAACCAGTTAGGAATTTCAATTTGTGTTAGATAAAGGGTAGCAATATTGCTAGTTCAAATCCTAAGACTCAACTCGATGGATGGCATGGGTACACAGTATAGCTGTCTATATGCTTAGCTAGATATTTCAAAATCTTATTAAATGAATTGATGAATATAATTTCTTGGTACATTAATCATCTATCTAACTTTGGAAGGCATAATTTGCCTGGGCTATCTACACCATCCACGGCACCTCGAGATTCATGCAGCACATTGTATTTGGAGGTTTATAAGCATTGTGTAATTATTGTATTGTTGGTAATTGGAGATGATGGGACATTAGGTCTGACAATTTTACCTCCAATTTGAATTTCGAATCAACATGTGTTATATTATACTGATGTCTGATGCTAATGTGTTTTGTATTGTACTCACTCCTATGCCACAATGTGCCATGTACAGAGATGCACATACTACTCCGCATACACGTCCACAATTTACAATACAAGTACACGTATATATGGATATATACATATGTTCATGCTAATGTGGTTTATATTGTACTCATACATATGGATATATACATGCTGATGTTAATGTGGTTTGTATTGTACTCAGACCGTTAGTATGTACTACTAATGGGTCATGTACACATACATAGTACAAGAGTACACATACATCTATACAAGAGCACCATGACGACCTAAGGGAGAGAGATGGTAGTAGCGAGTGCACCTGCGACAGCAGCGACGAGTTGTAGGTCATCCTGCACCTCTGGTTGCCAATGGCGATGATGTGCATATTGTCATGACCAACGGCGCACAAGGAAGAGGTGCATGGTGACACACACCTAAGGTTGCCAGTGACGACAAGGTGCACGAAGTGTCCCTCTGGTTGCTGGCAAGGACGAGGTTCAGGTTATCTGTCGGAACCCGGAGTAATGACTCCTGGATCCTCTGTGTAAATCGCACTAGTCTAGGATCAGCTAGTGCACACAGTACAACAAAGATAAATACCAAGCACAAATAACCAAATATATTAAATAAAAGATACGACCTTATGGCCAAGACTTACATCAACGCCCATTGGCTTAGATAAATAAAAGAAATAACTGCGGAAGCAAACTGATAAATAGCGAAGCCCAAGCCTGCCCATAGGCAAACGACAGTAAGACGCGACCTACTCGTCCAGATCTTCACCGTAGTCGACATCATCCTTCTCTGTAGGGAGGGTGCAAAGTGAGTACAAACTTGTACTCCGCAAATCACACGGAGAAATGCAACATAATGATAAAGGCTTCAATGGAAGGCTTATAGGGTTAGTTTGCATAACACAACATTTAAGAAATACAGTAATAGATTGAAATTGCTGAATTTAATACAGTAAGTAGAAACAATAATTGTAATTGAAAATAATACCGTCAGTGCAGGCTTCGACCAAACACCAACCTATCCACGGGCATCCCACCCGGACCATCTTTTCCAAAAGATCACGTATGGATTCCATCCATCCACACGTTTCCAAACACTCGTGGATTCCATCCATCCACGAGCTTCCAATCTCTCTCATGGGTTATATCCATCCATAAGGTTTTCAAAAATCATTTTTGAAAAACAAAATCTAATCCATGAAAAACCTTTACTCAGCATGCCCATGATCGTGGGCACAGCTATCCAGGATAGATTATACACTCTGCAGAGGTTGTACAGCTTTACCCACAAGACACGATCATCTCATATTGCCACCGGTTTACACACTTCCTTAGGTGTGTGGCGAGGAGTCATGATAAGACCTTTACAATGCAAAGCCTTCAACCTGGCCAAGCCAACTCTAAATTTTCACCCCAGTAAGAAATCCACCAGACTGGGACCCCCTCTTGAGCCTAAGCGAGACTTCTCATGGCTGAACAACGCTCACCCAAGTGAGACTTCACATGGCACCAACCACGCTCACTTTCAACCTACGACTTGACTCAGGTTGGGATTTCACAAATTATTCAACCAGGGTTGTCCCATACCAGCCATGTGGTCGTACGATTAGGGCTTTGCAACAGTAGCTCACAGACCGGTCCTTAATCTGACCCAGGCCCAACCACATACCCCTGTGCACGACACTCAACCACTGCGGCTCCGACCAACAGGGTATGCCTACACCCACCCATCTAACCAATTGCCTAAGTCTAAACCAGTTTTATATTTTGTTTTCAAAATAATTCATAAACCTCCTTGACTCACCAAAGTCAAGAGTACATTTAAAAGACTTATCATTTCATGTGAAAGGCTCATCATTTTATGTAAAAGATATCCCAACCCAATAAATATGTCTAAGCAGGGCTAAGCATATAATTTAAATTCTCTAGCCAACACTAATGTATTAACTAGGGTTTGATTCTAGGGTGACAAGATATCAGGGGAATTCAATATCAAAGGAGGAAATAACAAGCAGGCAATAACTAAATTTAAAACTGAATTTAAATACATTGAATAAAAATATGCATGCAATATAATTTAAATCAACATAATTTTATTTTGAAAACTGAGATCAACATGATCAAGGAGTGTGACTTGCCTTTCTCTTCAAACTGGTTTGAATCTTCGTCGAAGAATTTTCCCGAATCGTCGAAGTCTACACGTGAAAATAACCCACCAAATTCAAATAAATTCAAATTTACTTCAAATATTTGAATTGAGGCTAGAAATGGATAGAGGGAAATTTTTTTGATGAATTTAGAATTTGAATGGGCTAAATCGGAGTTAGGACGAAGGAGAACGGGCTCCGAAAAATTTGAAAAGAGGGAAAATGGAAAATCTGAATTATTGGAATTATTTTTCTAAAAAATCTGGATTATTGCGTTAGCAGAGAATTTCTTTTCGGCCGGATTTATTTTTCAATGGAAAAAGGGCTTTGTTGCGTCAGCCTGACCTCAACCCGAGGTGGACCGACACTGACATGCGGGCCCGGTCCATGTGGACTATGTCCACGGACCCGGGAAGGGGGTGAGGTGGCACGGGGGCGTGGCGTGGCAGCCGGGCGCTTGCGTGGCACCCGCGTGGCGCTGACGGGGTGGCCACCTCACCCGCCACATTGGCACCGGGGTAGTGCCGGCCGGAGGAGCTCGGGCTTCGGGGTCTCGCCGGCGTACGGTGGCTCGATGGCGGTCGGCGATGGGCGAGGAAGGGAGAGGGGAGCGCGGTGATCACGAGGAGCCGAGGAGGGCACGGGCCTTACTGGCGGCGAGCAAAGACGGCCGGCGGCAAGTGTAGGGCGGCGGCGGCGCTCGGGGCTACGGCGCGACGGCGGTAGAGCGCACGGGAGGGGAAGGGGGAAGCGGAGGGAGGTGGGGCGGAGTGAGGGGAGGCCAGGGGAGGTTTTTTATAGGGGCAAAGGGGCTCGGAGGCGCGATGAATTGGTCGCCGGAGTGGGGAGTAGGCGCTGCGGCGGTTGCGGAAATTGGGGAAATGGGGAGGTGGGGAGAGGGGGAAACGGGCGCGCGACGTGCGGGGGAGGAGAGGGAGGTGGGCGGTGCATGCGGGAAGGCAGGGGGGACTGGAGGTTGAGATGGGCGGAGCGGCGGTTACGGGCGGTGGCGCGAGGAGGAAGGGCGCCGGAGGTAGAGGAAGATGCTGACGGGTGGGCCCCGCGCGCAGAGAGAGGGGAGAGGGGAAAGGCGCGGGCGGTGGGGATGAAGCCGCGTGGCGGGGAGGGAGGATCGGGTGGCGGGTGCGGTTAAGTGGCGGCGGATGGATGGGATCGGTCGGGCGAGATCGAACAGTCGAGAGGGGGCCAGGGGCGGACGGTGGGATGGGCCGAGTGGCGGGCCATCTGGGCCGTACGTGTGGCGAGAGCAGGAGGGGGTTAGGCGGGATGGGGCGGGGCACGTGGGCTGATTCCGGCCGTCCACGTGGCGGCCGGAGGGAGGGGGCTAGGTTTTTAATTTTTAAATTTTGATTTTAGATTTTTAGAAAAGCTCGGAAATGTCATTAAGCCTCAGAAAAATATGAAAATACCTCCAAAACTTTCAGAAAAATTCAGAGAACCTCCTGGACACTTTTTGGACTTAATAAAAATATTTCTAACTAATTTTGGTATTTAATTTTCATACTTAAAATACTTTTTGATTTCAAAAATACATTTTTAAACTCTAGAAAATCCAGGAAACCAAATAAAAGCCAAGTAATTCCAAATAATTAATTTGACATAGAATTTTTTATAGAAAATCAAATTATCATTTTATTTAATAATATTTTTAGGTTTTACTTAAATTACTTTTTTTAAAATCAGGCTTTTTTCAAAAACAGAAATCCAGGGCAAATCCAAAAAGGAAATTCAGGCAATCAAAATTGCTTATTTTAATTTTAATTTTAATTTAATTAATTTTTAATTACTTATTTATTTATTTTTATTTTAAGAAAAACCTGGGCTGTTACATTATCGTGGCTAATGTCGAAGTGCAAGTCATCATTGCTGAATCCTGCTGCCCTACGTGTTTCTTCAATGGTGACGGCGCCGCTAGATCCAGCCATCCCTGCCCCTATTGCATTGTCGCGACCTCTACATAGCTACATGTCGCGTCATCTCCCTTCTTCCCTGGCGACGGCACCACCTGATCTTGCCATATTCGGCCACAAGGTCGCTGGATCTGGCAACCCCACACCGCTACCTCCCCATAACGCCATGCGGCGCCGTCTCCCTTCTTCTCCGGTGATGGCACCACTAGATCTAGTTGTCTTCGGCCTCAGCGCCATCGAATCCGACCATTCCCCATCACTTGTTGCACCGTCTCATTATTCCCTGGCGACGTCATCGCAAGATCTCGCCATCTCTAGCCTCGGCATCACCGGATCCGATCATCCCCCGCTGCCACCTTCCCATCACCAGCATGCGGTGCCGTCTCCCTCGTGGCCAATCGAGAGAAACAGAGAAAGATGGGAGTGAGCGGAGAGTAAGACGAGATAGAGGGACAACTGCAATAGTAGGGGTAGGCCCACCACAATTTATATACAATGTATTCCATTTTGTGGATTAATCATCTTGTACCACATACAAATCTTAATGCAGTACCGACGGTCCAGATACACAGGGCATGTGCTCCGGTCACAAAATCTATGTTAAGAAACCTGGGCCTGGGCCAGCAGCCCGCGGCCCATGGTGGGCACCTCATTGTAGTCTATAAATAGGGAGCCATACCAACTCATTATGTACACATGAATGAAAGCAATAAAGAAAGACCAGGAGTTCTCTCTATCTCTCTCTGTGTGTTGAATCTATTCTTCTGTGATTGATTCGTTCTTGTTCTAAACAGAGGAATCGCTCGGACTGGTCGCTAGCGACCGTTCCTCAACACGTTATCAGCATGACTTCGCTCTGGTGAACGAGGTAATCATCGAAGCACAGATTGAATTTTCTAGATCGCTTTTGAATCCGTATTTTCTTTTTCGCGTTCTAGATTGAATTTTCTACGGTGCAAATCCGCCCTAGTCTACCGTGAGAAGACTTGAAGTTGCCAGCACAATGCCGATCGGTAGATTGTGAAACAGGGTAGATGTTGCTTGCACTATAGAACGATGCAAATCCGCCCTAATCTACCGCGAGCAGATCTAAAATCGCTGGCACAATTTTGATCGGTAGATTGCGAAACGGGGTAGATGTTGATTGCATCGTAGATTGGAAACGAAATTTTGCTTGATTTTGTTTGATTATGCACGATCATTGCATGGCAAAACAAATTGTTTTTTTTGTTCGGGTCTTGCGCGGTCATTGCACAAAAAGAAAAAACAATCATAGGCCTGAAGCCGCCGCCGGCCTGAAGCCGTCGGGGAGCCGCCGGTACGACCACTGGTAGTGGGTCCCCTGCCATCGGCTTGAAGCCGTCCATGCCGAAGCATCGGCACGCGCGGCCGCATGCCCACCTTGCTCGGCCACCGGTCTGCAACCGGCCTCCATTGCGCTCGGCTGACCACCCCGAACGGCCGTCGCTCCTCCCCACAACCGCATGCGCCCGGCCACCACGGCCCGTGAACGCGCGCTTCTCTGCCAGTAGCGCCTCAGGAGCCGCCGCCGCTCAAGCACCGTTAACCGGTTGCACCCAACCTTTGAGCCGCCGGCGCATATGGCCTTGAGCCGCCTGCACGCGGCCAAATGCCTCCCCGTCACTCTACCGGCCCGCAGCCGCTCGGCCGGACTCGCCGCCGCTTGGAGGAAGGCGCAGCCGCTCGATGGAGCCGCGCCACCATACCCGAAGCGCCGCCTCCTGCCCGCGCAGCCGGTAGCCGTCGCACCCCTGCTTGACCAGCGGCCTCCCCGCCGTCTCGTGTGGTCCGCCGCCGCCCGGTCCCCGCCGCCTCGTGCCGCCTCCCCGCCACCTTGTGCCGCCACGTCGCGCCGCCCAAAGCGGCCCGCTAACGCCCACGCCTCGGTCGGCCGACCCCTGCGCCTGCGCCCAAGCAGACAAAGCTGCCGCCGCCGCCCTTGTTGATGGGGTAGGGTTTCCCTACCCCACTGCCCCTTGTACCGGCCGAACAGGCCAATCGGGCCGGAAGCCAAAATGGGCCGGCGGAAAGGGGGCCAACACGGGCCGGGGGAGGAGGGTAAAACGGGCCAAGCGAAAAAAGGGGGAGTGGCCGACACCGAACATTTTGCGAAAACCCCCCTGAAATCTTGTAATTACCGATGAGACCCTAAAACTTATGTTTAACTCCAGAATTTTGCAGAAGAAGCCTCGGTAGTTCCGAAAATTACCAGTAGGTCCTCAAATTTACGAGTGGGTCCAGTGTTTTTGCAGAAAACCCCTCTGTAAATCATGAAATTGCGTAAATTTTTCTCTGAACTGAATATTTGCGTAAAACCCCCCCGAAATTGCAGAATTTGCTGAAATTTTATATTTTAGCATAAAAGGGCCTCGGGAATCCGAATTTTGAATTATTTTTAGCATTTGAAGCTTATTTATTTATGCCATTACTGTTTTATGTATTTTTTTGTATTTATTTACTGTTTTGATTAATTGTAATTACTGAAAATTGCTTTTAATCACTGAAATTAGCAGTAAAATTATAGAAAATGCATAGAAAATTCTGGAACATTACGAGAACATTTTGTACCATTTATTTATCCGAAGTGAATTATTCCGTGAATGTCTACCAGCAGTAGACTTATACACATTTAGATGACTAGCATCACGAACTGGGAGTTCGAGGAGCTGACCCAGTATGGCCAAAACTATCTGACGTAGGCATCCGATGTCGAGATTGTGTTGGAGCCAGGAAGCTCCGCGCTGCTATTGGGATTGGCGGACTGAATGACGCTTAACCCAAACCTGAGGAGAATGATCAGGCACTTCATTTTCTCAGGCACCACCTCTGCCTCACTCTCAAGAATGAGTATATGGCGGAGAAGAGCACGCTAGCACTCTGGACCGCACTCAAGAAGCAGTTTGAGAGGCTAAAGTATATCATTCTTTCTCAAGCAGAGTAAGAGTGGATCAGACTATGGTTTGCCGACTTTAAGACGGTCGGGGAATACAATTCTGCCTCAGGATTTGTACCCCAATACAGAAAATTGAGAAAATCCTTCCACCCAAATGAAGTACAATCCGCACGCAATTATCGTCAAGACGGCTATAAGGAATATGCTGAATTGATTGATATGATGCAGGTTGCGGAGGCTCAGGACGAAGTTCTCCGCAAGAACTAAGTCACTCAGCCATGTAGGAGCTCCACTGGCCATGAAGCCAACGCCGGGAGCTACAAGGAGCGAAAGCCCTTGATAAAGAAAAGTGGAAGGAAGGGTAAGGCCGTAGCCCAGAAAGGCAAATTAGATGCTCCACGTGAGAATAGAGCTATCAAGCCAAAGCGGGATGGCAAAGGGCAGCCTGAAGCCCACTTTGCAGCAGTTGAGGGGGAGCATGTTGAGCAGCTGCCTGAGTTGATGGAGGTTGAACCCATCCCGGCAGCAACACCCCCTCTCGACCTAGAAACAGCCACCGCCATGATTTCTCTTGAAGAGAATGTCACCCCCGAGAGAATAGCAGAAGAAGTCTAGTGCACAGAATGCATTTAGACTTTAATTGTATGGACTGAAATAATTTGGAAGAATGTGGTATAATCACTTAAGTGACTTTCTCTGCAAGAAAGGCTACACGAACAATGAAGACTGTCCTTGTGTATTTATACGACGATCCCAGAATGGATTCTGTATAATATCTGTGTTTGTAGATGATCTGAACATCATCGGGACAGCCGAAGATATTAAAGAAGCAAGCTCCTACTTGGAGTCAGAATTCGAAATGAAAGATTTGGGTAAAACCAAGTTTTGCTTAGGCCTGCAGCTCGAGCATGTCCCTGAAGGAATCTTGGTACATCAGTAAACCGACACCCAGAAGGTGCTTGAAAGGTTTGGCTTCGAGAAGGCATTCCCATCGAAAATACCGATGATCGGTAGGTCTTTGCAGCAAGAAAAAGATCATTTCCGACCTAGGAAAAAGGGGGGGAAGTCCTGGGACCAGAATTCCCATACTTGAGTGCTGTGGGAGCGCTCATGTACTTAGCAAACTGCACTAGACCGGACATTGCTTTTGCAGTGAACCTGTTAGCAAGGTACAATGCAGAGCCCACCAAAAGGCATTGGCAGGGCATAAAGGACATCTTCCGATACCTTCAAGGAAGTAAGGAACTTGGATTGTTTTACAGAAAGAATCAAGATCTGAACTTGATTGGCTATGCAGATGCTGGGTACTTGTCAGACCCGCATACCGCTAAGTCACAAACAGGCTATGTATTTCTGTGTGGTGGAACTGCAATTTCATGAAAATCGTCTAAGCAAAGCCTTGTAGCTACTTCGACGAACCACTCAGAAATTATAACGCTGTATGAAGCCGCACGAGAGTGCGCTTGGCTCCACCGAATGGTTCACCACATCCAGCAGTCATGTGGGATGAACATTGTGCAAAACCCCACGATTATCTATGAAGATAATGCAGCTTGCGTAGCACAAGTGCAAACGGGTTATGTGAAAAGTCATCTCACAAAGCATATCAACCCCAAGTTCTTCTATGCACATGAATTGCAAAAGATGGACAAGATTAAAGTACTGCATACTAAGTCATGTGAAAATCTCGCAGATTTATTCACTAAGTCATTCCCCGCATCTAACTTTGAAAGGTGCGTGCACGGAATTGGAATGATAAGACTTAGAGAAGTGCAGAATTCAGGGGGAGAATTCTCACAAGTCCGTTAATAAATCTTGATCATGAAGATTAAGTACCCAAAGAATAAAGTCCTGAAGACCAAATGAAATTGGGTGAATTGTACTCTTTTTCCCTTGACGAGTTTTCCATGAAGTTTCTTGACCAAGGTTTTTAATGAGGCAATTCGTGCATCGCAGCATCACATGTATCATGTGCTCTTTCTCCAAATTTTTCCCACTGGGTTTTTATGGAGTTTAGTGAGGCATGAATGTGTCGGATGAGTGCCCAAGGGGGAGTGTTAAGAAACCTGGGCCTGGGCCAGCAGCCCGCTGCCCATGGTGGGCATCTCATTGTAGTTTATAAATACTAGTAGTGTGCCCGTGCTAACGCTACGGTAAAATACAAAACAAGATAAAATTTGTAAAAAATAAAACGAACAATCAGATTCATTAAGATTCACGTCTCATATATTGTATAACCAAATATTTTTGTCACGTAATGAATGTCACATAATGATACAAGATAACAAAAGCAATGGCCAAAGCAGCTAAACAGGTTGCAAAATAAGGACATGTTTGGTAGAACTCCAGATTCTCATTTTTCAGCTTCTGCTCTGGATTCTCTGAGAATCCACTTCTCTGAGAATCTGGAGCTGCCACTGAAAAGCGTTTGGCTAATAGGTTAGCTCCAGATTCATAAAAGGGGGGATTTGATGAAAATAGACCATGTTACCCCTAGTTTTCACATAATTATCTTTTTGCTTGTTTTTTTGTTTATTTCGGATACATGATTAAAAGAAAATGAATATGATTGAAATAGATAAATAATGATACTTTTTATGATATGATAAATACATGAAAATACATGTGAAGATGAGTGTTGACAGTTTCTCCGAGTATAAACAATGCGAAAATGACGTTAACTGCGTGAACAGACCGGCGAATGAACAATGCGAAGACTCGACTAATGTGAATGAACTTTCCTATTACAAGCTTTTCATCAGCCAACACCCGACTAATCCATATGAATGAACTTCACCTACTGCCTTATCATCGACCACAACTGGCTTTATGTCAACAGAGGGAGCATCTTGAGACAGCAGTTTAGTATTAGCCCCATGCTCATCTGGAAATGGCACTGTCCCCTGGGTGAGGGTTTCTGCTTCCTTTTCTTCTGCAAGAATAGGCTGCTCACCAGCAGTTGGAATCTCTGGTGCTCCCATCCCTTCAGTTGGAAGATCATTTGGAGTATGAACCTTATTATCGCTATCCTGAACAATGCCAATGTTTGGATCCGACATGATTTGCTTCTGATCAACCTTTTGTTCAGAAGGAGCCTTTAGATCTTCATACATCTTTATGACATTTTGCTCCTTAATAGTAGAAGGCAATTTTCTATCTTTATATTGAAAGTCTATGTAGCCAGCTTGATAAGCACCCATAGCAGCAGCACCAACCACCAGAGTTCCAAGCAGAAGCTTTGAAACATTGCTTCCCGATTGAGAAGGTTCACTACAAGGTAAACCCTCATTTAACAACGGATACATACCAACACTTAGATAAAATCGTTGCAAACACTAGCCCAGCAACATTTACAAGATACTTACCAACGCTTGAGAGAAGCTGTTGCAAACACTAAACCAGCAACGTTTTTCTTCTTCATATCAGTTCTTTTTACTGATAATTTTTCCCCGAAATCAGCTTTTTACCGATAATTTTTTTCCCCGAAACCAGTTCTTTTTACGGACAATTAGAAAACTCTCATTTCAAATAAAAAAATAAACGTCACCAGGAATCGAACCACCAACGTCTCAATGCCTCAAGTGCGCACAATGACACTACCACTGAGGCCAACTTGCTGTTGTGTTGAATTATCTACATTAAGTTATTTATAACAGCTATGAGACAACAACTGCCTCCACCTATTTCCCTCGGAAGCTCCCAGATCCCGCCGCCTTTCTTCCATCTTCCGTGGTTCCGTCCCCAAATCCGCGTAGCCATGGTCATTTTCTTCTACCTCGTCTCAGCCACCGTACACGCGGGAGATCGGATCATCTACTTGGTAAGGTGGCTCACCATGTTGCTCCTCAATTCCATCTCCTTGCGTCTACTCGTTCGTACCCTACCCATCGTGACTGATCCCGTGCAGGTTTCAACACCAATTTGCTCCTGCTCATAGTCAAAATCTCTCATGCATGTGTGTCCATGGTGTTCCAACCATCCTTGCTACACAAGCTGATCAGCTTTCTCGCCATTGATGCAAGTTGGAGTTCATCCTTGTCATGAACAGAAGGTGTTTGCTGTTATGTCTCTGACAAAGTATATCTCACCTCAGTACAAATTTTGATTGCTGGTTCAATCTGAGTCAGATTTGTGATTGAGAATATTCAGAAAAGACTAAGGTATGGCATTCCATCCAAATCTTATTGCACTGTGCAAGGAACGTGGGTTTTTTGCTTGCTTTTTTATTTATGAATTTGTATAAAGTTTTTGTCTCAATTGGGTAGAAGTATTTAGATGCTAATCCTGTTTCCACAATTGAATCAAATTGTTCAGTGCTATATATACAATCTATATTTTTAATTATTGAGCACTTCACTGTATACACATGTGTCAAGTAACCTTCACTAGTAGCTTAGAGCCATTGATTGGCTTGCCAGGCTTATAAATCTTTCAGTTTGCACTGACTTTGTCAAATTGGTTGTGATAATGTAAGTTAAAGAAATTCAGATAATGATAATCAAGTTCTTTTCAGATACTTACGATAGTATAATAATAAACATAAACCTATTAGTTTTTTCAAGTAATAAACTTTATTGGTTGTTATTTATTTACAGCAAATTAACAATAGCTTTCTTCCTAGTTTTGTGATGGATTTAGAAGCTCTCAAGCTGCTTTTGCGTTATCCTAAAGAATCCAATCAGTACAGAGCTGGTGTAGTAGGATTTCTCGAATTTGCATTTAAAGATAAGTCACCAGATGCTAGGATTTATTGTCCATGTGGTGTATGTGTGCATACTGCTCTACTATTGAAAGATGACATCTATGAACATTTGGTGTGCCATGGGATACTTGAGAATTATGATGAATGGGATTTTCATGGCGAGCCTACGGTGCAGCACATTGATAATACACAGCCACAGCCTCATGTTGAAGAAAGGCATGCCAACATGCACCAATTGATTAATGATGCATTCGGACATTTGTATGATGACATACCTATGACTGATGGCAATGACATTCCAAATCCACCTGTAGATGGACCAAATTCAGAAGCACAAGAATTTTATAAATTGATTAAGGATTCAGAGAAGCCTTTATGGCCAGGATGTGAATTATCACAGTTATCTTTACTTGTGCTTTTATTTAATATTAAATCCATGAATAAATGGTCAGATAAATCATTTGGTGATCTACTTGACCTTCTTCGTATTGCAATTCCAAATGGAAATGAGCTTCCCAAAAATTTTTATGAGGCTAAGAAAGTTATTTCAAAATTTGGCTTGGGCTATGAAAAAATCCATGCATGCCCAAATAACTGTCAGCTATTTTGGAAAGACAAGGTAGATGATGATTTTTGTTCAACCTGTAAGGCTTCTAGGTGGAAAGATAAGGAACCTGAAACCAAATTAACAAAGAAGCAGAGAAGAAAAGCAATACCAAGGAAAGTATTGCGATATTTTCCAGTTAAAGAGAGGCTGAAAAGACTATTCATGTGCAAACAAACTGCACCTCTCCTACGGTGGCATGATGAAGAACGCATCAAGGATGGTGCACTACGACATCCAGCTGATTCTGAAGCATGGAAGGGCATCGATGAAAGGTTCCCGCATTTCGCAACCGATTCTCGTAATATTCGGTTTGGTTTAGCTACTGATGGATTTAACCCCTATGGGATGCTGAGCTCTAAATACAGTTGTTGGCCAGTTGTTTTGGTAATATATAACCTAGCTCCCTGGTTTTGCATGAAAGAAAACTACCTTATGCTATCTTTAATAATTCCTGGACCTAAAAGTCCTGGAGATAGCATTCATGTGTACCTTGAACCATTGTTAGAGGACCTAAAGGATTTATTTGTGAATGGGATTTCCACATATGATGCTTCAAGAAATGAAACTTTTAATTTGCGTGCAGTTGTGCTGACGACTATAAATGATTTGCCAGCTTTGGGAATGCTTGCTGCTCATATGGTTCATGGGGAATTTGCCTGTCCACCTTGTGGTGCAAATGCATGGTCCAAACGTCTAGCACATGGGAATAAATCTTGTTTTATGGGTCATCGTCGATTTCTGCCTCTAGATCACGAATTTCGTTTTGATAAAAGTTCCTTTGATGGAACAACAGAGCTTAGAACAGAGCCTATAACATACTATAAGCGCCCAGTTTTGGATGAGATAATTTCACTTGGTGATTTCAAGAAGTCTAAAACATATAAGGCAGTAAGTAGCCTTTTCACATTGCCTTATTGGGACAGTAATCTTCTTCGGCATAATCTTGATGTGATGCACATAGAGAAGAATGTATGTGAAAATATTTATGGTACATTATTAAATTTAGATGGAAAGTCAAAAGATAATCTCCAAGCTCGTCTAGATCTAAAAGAAATGAATATCAGAGAAGAGCTCCATCCACAACAAAGAGCTTCAGGCAAGTTCTACTTGCCACCTGCAAAATTTACTATGTCCAAAAGTGAGAAACAATTGTTCTGTAAAGTTCTCCGAGACATAAAAGTTCCCGATGGCTATTCAGGAAATATATCAAAATCTGTAAATTGTGCGGAAGGAAAAATTTATGGTCTCAAAACACATGACTGCCATGTCCTAATGCAGCAACTCATGCCTATTGCTTTGAGAGGTATTCTTCCAGATGATGTTACAGCAGTACTATTTGAATTATCTGCATATTTTCAAGGAATATGTTCAAAAGTGCTTCATGTTGATGAGCTTGATCGCTTGGAAGAATCAATTAAAATTACACTGTGCAAAATGGAGATGATATTTCCTCCTGGGTTTTTCACTGTTATGGTCCATTTGGTAGTCCATTTAGCCACTGAATGTAAAATTGGTGGACCAGTTTGCTATCGATGGATGTACTTTATTGAAAGGTACTAATTCTTCTTAATACAAGTTTCAGTGTTTGGGTTAAGTCATATATCATATATAAATGCATTAATTGATGCTTGTATCCAGGTATTTGGGTAAACTGAAGTCATATGTTCGCAACAAAGCTCATCCTGAAGGTGCAATGGCAAATTGTTTCTTGGCAGATGAGTGCATGGTGTTCTGTTCAAGATATTTAGAAGGTTTTACTACAAAACATAACAAACCATCCAGGAATGATGAGAATACAGATCATTTTGAATCTAACATATTTAGGCATGAATCCTCTTTGTTTCCTCCAATAGGAAAACCATTGGGAAAATCATCTATTTTCTCTTTAACTGATTTAGAGAAATTGCAAGCCCATAGATACGTGCTATACAACTGTGAAACTGTCATTCCGTATTTCAAGTAAGTGCTGGTTGTACTTGTTAATATATTACATGAGATGTTTTTAACTTAATCATGTTTATTTCCATTATAGAGAACATGCAGCTGATCTCAAGCGGAGAAATCGTAACCGCCGCCTGACTCTAAAAACTATTGAGCATATACAGAATAAAAATTTTCCAAATTGGTTCCGAGACCATGTAAGTAACATGATTTTTTTATATTTTAAATTAAAAATGAACTTGGCTTATGTATATTTTGGAATGATACAGATCATGCGGTTGGAGCAACAAAATGGCAGCAATAGCATTGATGATGATATTAGATGGTTGGCCCGGGGTCCAATGGATACAGCAAGACGACATAGAGCCTTTAATATCCGTGGATACAGATTTAGGGCCAAGCGCTATGACAAAGTGACTCAAAACAGTGGAGTTGTTGTGACTGCGAAAACATCAAGTTATGCATCAGCAGGTGATCCTAACCCTATCCTTGGAGATGTCATGTACTTTGGAAGGATTCTTGATGTAATTGAGTTAGACTACTACGGAAAATTTTCAGTGGTGTTGTTTAAATGTGAATGGGTTGATGTCACTCAAGGAAAGGGAGTGAAAACTGACAAGTATGGCTGTACACTTGTGAATTTCTCGCATCAAATTCACACTGGTGATAAGATTGAGCATGAACCTTTTGTCTTTGCCAATCAAGTCGACCAAGTGTTCTATGTTGCAGACCATATAAATCCAGGATGGTCAATTGTATTGAAGATGAAGCCTAGAGATATATTTGAAATGGGAGAAGAATGGAATGAAGTAGAAGGTGAACCGTATCATGTGAGTACACTTGGGGACCTTTTTGACAATGCTCACGACAATCATACATGGGTAAGAAGAGATATTGAGGGAACAACAGTAGGTCCTAGTACAGCTTCAAATGAAGAAACCATGTAAAACACCAAAAGGTCAGTGAGCAGCAACAATCAACTCCTGGCAAACCAGAGGGAACCGTACCAGCCGAGTGACAAAACTAGAGGGATGCAGTCAATAAGTTGTAAATGCTCTTCTTGAATTTATATGTAACTATAAATGTTTCGGTACATGGAAAAGAGCCTATTAGTGGCTACATGATTCTGGAGCATATATGCTTGATATTTTGGGTCCTGAGTTTGATCAGAAACTTTTCTCTGAAGTTGTTTCCTCATTTTGTTCTCCCACAATTGAAATTGCTGGCTGCTGCTACTAGTACCTGGAAAATTGGCCGCTTAAACTTTGGCCCAGGCTGCACAAGCTTTTCTACGTCCTGGATCACTCCTTGTTTTCTTTTTGAGTACTACTACGTACGAAATAACTGATGCATTACCGCCTTCTGTCAGGGTGCAGTCTGCACACTTCAGTACAGCTTCTGCTTAATTAGGCCCTGTGTTTGTAGTTGTGTGAATGGTTTTGCAAGCTTATGGATCGGAGTAGCTAGTAATGTAAACCTTTCAAGATGTGCCATCAGTAACACTCGCAGGCCTTTGGCCTTTGCAGTAAAGAAAAAGGTTATACAATAATAGTAGTTAAGATTTGTCAGTATAGATACTAGGGTAAGATTCATTTTGACAACAAAGACAGATGAATGGTCTTGTTTTTACAAGACTTGTACTCGGATGAACAATTAATGTGAATAAAACGTAAGGTGTGTTTCCATATAGGCTAAATATGAATAAAACGAGTACCATCCCAGCTCTTTATTTCACTTTAAAGAATACTAGTCTATAGAAAGCATTTGCATCGGCATTCGGCAGCACGTAAGTAGTACTAAGCTGCATCTGCATACCAACGTCGTGGCCTGCGCTGCTGCCTGCCTGTGAGCATAAGCTTTGTTAGCGGTCACAGAGTTTCGATTTTACGCTAATCATTTTCATTCGTACTGCAACTCAAAATAGTGGTGGTAGGCTCAATTGAAATTGCAGAAATATATTTTGGAAAAAAGATAAAAAAAATTCAAAGAGTGAAGTCGAACCTTAGACCTAACGTTAGATAATCAATCACCTCACCACTACGCTAAACTCACTTAATTGCTAAAATTGGGTTTTTATGTGTTTCGTGATTGAGCATTTGAGGCATGCATTAATGCATACATGTAACGTTTTGTGATTGCGACAATGCGACGCTTCAACTAACGCCGTAAGCCTGTAACGCGGAACGCCTCGACGCTTCGACTAACGCTAGATTGGCCAGAAGAACGCCGCGCCGATTCGCCAAAGTACCGAACGTGAAGTCGTGAACTCTGTCCACGGGCCGTAGCTTCGACAGTTCGACGTGATCATCTCCTGACTCCAATACGGGCAATTCTTGATTTATCTGAATTGCTTATTTGCTCGTCGCCTCTTGGATCGTCGCAGCCCGAGACTCCCGATTGCTTATTTGCTCGTCGCCTCTTGGATCTCAGTCGCCATCTGGTTTCTCTGAATTCTTGATTCCATCTGCATCCGTTGCATCGCCGAGGTCAGGCAAGTAGGCAACAATTTATATCTAGTGATCTACTCATGAACTCATCTACATCTACTTCAAAAATTAGGTTAGGATTTTATGTTCTTCTCGCTCCTATTTAAGGTAAATTAATTCTTACTAGTTACATTTGGTTTATGAACTAGTTAGTATCTAATTAGTTTATCATGTTAGAACTATTGATTTGTGTCACTTTAGACACAATAAAGTTTAAATTGCATATTTTATAAGTAGAAAAAAATTATAGTAAAGAGCCCATAGAGCCGAATTCACTCTAGGGCCCTTGAAAACGTTGAGCCGGCATATCGAAAATTATAGGAGTTTCTTTCGCTCCTTTTCTTTTTGGTTTCGCGCGAATTTTCCTCTCCTAAGTCTAAATCTCCCTCCGTGACAGCACCTTCCATAGGGATCGTGGGCACATAAATCGGATCTGATCACCTCCCCGTCCTCTCCTCTCCATTCCACGCAGCAAGAATTTCGTGGGGTTTCTCTCCCCATCGTAGACTCCTCTGTTCCCTTGATCCCTCCCCATCACGACGACGCCGGCCATCTGCTGGGGACGGCACCGTTGCAGGCCGACCACCCGATCGCACGACGCTATCTGCTGTGGAAGGCGGCTCCGTGACAGGACGATCCTCACATCGCTGAACTCCTCTACTTTGAGGCTTCACTCGGTTCAGTTCCCTGATGCAATTCCCCTTTTTTCCCTCCTAATCTGTTGCTAATTTGCTGTGTAATTGCCTTCGTGACTGATCTCACCCATCGTGACTGATCTCGTGCAGGTTTCAACACCAATTTGCTCCTGCTCGTAGTCAAAATCTCTCATGCATGTGTGCCCACGGTGTTCCAGCCATCCTTGCTACACAAGCCGATCAGCTTTTTCGCCATTGATGTAAGTTGGAGTTCATCTTTGTCATGCACAGAAGGTGTTTGCTGTTATGTGTCTGACAAAGTATATCTCACCTCAGTACAAATCTTGATTGCTGGTTCAATCTGAGTCAGATTTGTGATTGAGAATATTCAGAAAAGACTAAGGTATTCAGAAAAGACTAAGGTATGGCATTTAGAAAAGACTAAGTTATCTGTCCATACAGTCCTGCTGTAATGGATCTTCTCTTGGTTCCTAGAGAACGAATATGTGAATATGGGGTACTACTCAAAAGTTGTAGTTGACTGAACTATATTTCTTCAGAGTGCTTAAACTCCAATTCTTGATGACTATATCAACAGAGATTAATTTTTTGAAATCATGCTGTTTGCAAAAAAGCAGGAAGCCTGTTTGTTAACTTTGCAATTCAGATTATCCATATAAATGCAAAAATTAGATTTTCTGATGAGCAGACAAGGGTTATTTTTGTGGGGTAATTTTTTAAAGTGTTTAGTACTGCATTGTGAGAGTGAAATTAGTTAGCGATAGAATACTATTGAGTTGTCATTGGAATGAAATCCATTTCTCATAGATGCCTCTGTCAGTAGAGAATATCTAAGTTAACTTGTATCTTATATTAAACTTGGCTGTTATAGATGTTGAATTTTATTTTATTGATGCCATGGTACAGCAGAAATGGCAAGGGGTAGAAGAAAACACATTATTCAAAGCCAAGATGAATATTTGGTAGAGAACCATGTTGAGCAAGAGAGATCCCTTCCACAAGATGGTGGTTCATCTGAACTACACCCTCCTACTGGAGATAGCTTGCAGGTAGAGAGTGATGATGATGTCGATGTTAATGTCCAAGGTGACTACTAAGCAATTAAAATTAATTATCTCATAAGTATTTTGTATTGATTACTATTTAACATACATCTTTCATGTCTATTAACTTTGGATAGATGCCAATGGAGAGAAAACAAAGAGGGGGAAGAATAAACTGAAAGATATTTGGAACCTTCCTAAAGGACTCAGAATTGTTGTTGCGTGTAATGATCTTGATCAGCCAATTGGAGAAGAGGCAGGAGTATTAGGTAAATTCCTTGGCATGGTGGCTAGAAACGGGCTCTTATGCAGCTTGAGCTACAAGGACTGGAGGCTACTGATACACCAGAGGGAAAGAAATACCAATGAAGAAAAAAATAAGAAGGATATACTCAAACAAGTGAAGGTACATGCCATCCTTTGTACCTTCTACAACTCTTCATATATATATTTTTCTGAAATTGACTTTCTTTTACTGGTGTACAGATGAGATTCCTTTACCCTTCTCGCATGGAAAAATGGATATTACGTACTATTGGAGACAGATGGAGGCAACATAAGTCAAATCTGAAGTCAGTCTATTTTGATGCGAACAAGAGCATGGAAGTTAATTGTAGTAATGTTCCAAATGGTGTGATTGGTGATCAGTGGATTGCACTTGTGAATAATTGGATGAGCCAAAAATCAAAGGTACAATATACAATTGGTAATCAGTGGATTGCACTTATGCAACTTATTGCTTTGCTACATTTTCTTATTCCATGGTAGGAAATAAGTGACAAAAATAGGGCAAATTGTGCGAAGAAGAAGTCAACGCACACAGCTGGAACAAAGAGTTTTGCTCGAAATAGAGAAGAGCTGGTAAACATTTGAATTGAACAACTCTTGTTATGTGTACCTCTTCTATGTTGAGACATTAAATACATTCATACTTGACATTCTTAAACAGAGACAAAAAGATCCAGAGAAGAAGATTCCACACAGAGCAGTTTTATACATTCATACACACCAGCCCAAAAGTGACAAGAACATAAATGAACATGTGGTACTTAATTTTAAATGCTTGACCTTTGCTATCTACAATGATAATTGTATATATTGATTTAATTAACATTGTTGTTATGTCTAGGACAATTTGAAGGAACTTATAGTGCAGAAACCAAATTTAGCAGACACTAGTCATGGAAAGGTTGCTTGGAAAGGGGATGCACTTACTCAAATACTAGGAGAAGACAAACCTGGTCGCATACATGGTTTGGGCCTTGTTCCAAATCCTAATCAAGTTTTTGATCTGTCAACTTCACGACGCTTTAAGAATATAAATCTAAGTTCAGTTGACCCGACACCAAGTGAAGATGTTCTATCCCTTAGACTTCAAATGGAAAAGTTTCAGAAGCATGTCCAGAATCAAGATGTTGATATTGTAGAATTAAGGCAGAAGACAACAATGTTGGAAAAAAGACAACTAGATCAGGTAAATTTAAATAAATTTTCTATTAATCATTTTGTGTACTAATATTTTGAATTGGTTTGCTAGCAGTGCTTAGATGATCATCCACGAACATCTCAGAATACTTTTTATGATGATGGGCAAAATTCAAAACGAAAAGTATGTATCTCTATGCAATATGCTTATAAATGTGCTCATATATTTATAGCGCTATCTCTGTTTTTTTCATGAGATGTAAGCCTTATTCCTTTTCCACAGCGAGTGTATGGTTACCATAGTAAAGGATTTAACATGATCGAGGAACCGGATAATACAATGGTACTGTGGAATTTACATATTTTCAACTAGCGTTTGTGCAAAAGCATGCAATAATCTGTTGTACTTATGCACTACAGAGGCAAAATGATGATGACCATGTGGATTTGTTGTCACCAAACAAATATTCTTCTGGAGACCAGGTTTCTTCACATATTGTCAATATTACTCAACATGGCTTACCACCAATATAATGCCCATACTTGTTGAAAATATTAGTGTTTATTATTGTTTATTTCTACTATCTCATGACCTTGTTTTATCATTGTAGAACAAAAAGGCCATGATACAGAATAATAATGTGCAGCAAGCAAACTCAATTTCTTATGCATACAAGGTTAGTTTGCTTCAAAATTATTTCAGTTTAGACCATGGAGTTGCCTTAAATTTAGTATTTGTAATGGATGATTGTATATAACTGTAGAACAAGGAAACTATTGCATGTGGTGACAATGTGCAGCAAGACTCCAGAGCTTCTACTCAAGTACAAAATGTTAGTATTTATTTGCTGCCTCCTAAGAAAAGAACACTTCTATCAAATAATATTTTACACAAATTGAGTGGTTGTCACGAGTTATGACTATATGACAGACCAATTCAAGATATTTCCAAGATGACAATAGGTTGGACAAACACAAGCATACCAACATAACCAAGGTGACCAATGCTATTTACTATTATTTGACATGATTTTTCAGTGTACTGCAAAATGTGCCATTTGTAAAATTTCATATACAGCAGGTTGTGGACCCAGAAACATCATCATATTGGTCAAATAATGAAGTTCTGCATCACCTGGTGAATATTTATTTAACAACAATGTGAAGTTTTGTTTTCCTAAGAATTATATGGTGAATTTTCTTAATTTTTTTCAGAACAAAAGGAACCCAAAAGGAGCTTGTGCAGCTATGCGGGTTAGCGTATAAGACACATCTCAACTTTATGATACTTAACTTCTCCCAAGAATTGACTTAATTGCATACTGATGTGCATATAACTTTTTTACAGAAACGAAGTGCTACAGGAAATTGGATGCCTACCAATTCAGCAACGGTATAAGAGTATATTTGTTTATTAGCAGTGTTCTTCTTTACAGATTGTTAAGTTTCAGTTGTACAACTATTTTCTCATGCACTTTGTGTTAGGCTGGTACCAAAGTATTTTTGAAGAGCTTGACAAGTCAAAATAAGGATGTCGCGTTTGCTACAGTAGTAAGTTGTGATCCAACATACAAGCTTGATGGGGTTCAGATAGGGAAAGAATTTTGGTTAGTGCGTGTCTCTATTCCACTAGCTGCAGATGAAGCATTGGTACGACCATACAAAAGCTACAAAGTTATTGGTGATGCTGTAGGAGCTCATATTGCCTGGCCTTCAACTTTCGTAGGTTCTTCTATTGCCTTCACAATGAAAGTTTGTTTCTTGAGGATATTATATTAAAGCATCCAAAATTTTCAATGTAGGTTGAAAAGATAAATGGATGATGGACAAGTGATCGGCTCGGCAATAAGAAAAAGAGTGGTGGCATCCAAAAAGATTATTCCTCGCCTTAATATTTTATTTTGATAGGAAAAAATGTTTAGATGAAAGTATTGTCAAGAATTATGGGATATTATTCGATGTAATGCAACAATTTCTATTTAATATAGCATTGCTTGCTTGTCATGTGTGGATGTTGCTTTGGTTGTTGAATTAATTATTATTGGAAAAGCAACAGATTCTATTATTGTGCTCCAAATAAAAAAATTTGACCAATTAGATGATGAATCATTTGTTGCAACGTTTGTAAGTGTTGTAACTATGGAAAATTATATGTTGGAAGATACTAGAGAAGGCATCCACACATGGTATGTACCAACACATATATCCGTTGGACCAAGTCATTATATCCGTTGCAACCTTACAACGGTTTTTATAGCTTTTACCAACGCACATATATATGTTGCAACAAACCTTGCAACGCCACTTGCCGCAACGGATATTACAAGCGTTGGTACAGACCATACCAATGCTTATTTGGACATCCTGCAACACATATATGCGTTGCAAAAGGGGGGTTCCCCTTGTAGTGGTTCTTCTTGAGGGCCTGGGACAGTATTCTGTGATGAACTCTGTTGAGATGCTTTTGTCGAGCTTCTTCTGGATCGAAGGAATGTTGGACACTGGGCCTGATAAATAGGTAATTCTATCACTTTCTTTGAAGATATATACTACTGAGAAGATGGTTTACGACAGCAACAGACAGAAGAAATCACAAGATATAATAGCATTTTCCCAATGACGTGTGAATTTCCATACCTAAGGAATGGGCTCAACAAGGAATAACAGGCCGCGATAGCATTATGAACCTGCTACCAAATTGTGTGCATTCATTGCACATGAAAAATGACTGCAATTGTGTAAAAAAAATGTAGTGAACAATTGAAAAAAAAACAACTAAGACATGACATTTGAGCAAGATTATTAAGGCAGTAAAGCAAGATGAGGCGACTTACCCCCCCCCCCCCGCCACACACCTTTTAAGTGGTAAGGCGTGAGGCGGAGGCGAGATGACGCCTTACACATATCCTAAGACGCTAAGAAAGCAAATAAAATGAGTATTTTAGCAACAGTGCAGCACATGAAAATTGTTAACTTAGACTGGACCTTTATTAGCTTGCATGTGATTATGATATGACACAGCACACAGCATGCAGCAATGGTTCCATGAATCTTTATTATCTTTACACATACAAATCAATCACTTTTTTACCCATCGGATAAATAATCAACAGTCCAGATCATTCCACCCAACCCATATAAAAACCACGGCCCACCCTAACCCTAACTCCTCCCTCACTGCCAGCCGCCGCCACCCTCACTCCTCCCCCCTCCCTCACTCCTAGCCGCTACCACCCTCACTCCTCCCTCCTCCCTCACTCCCAGCTGCCGCCTCCCTCACTCCTTCACTCCCAGCCGCAGCCACCACCACCCACCGTCCCATCCGGCGCGCCTCCTCTTCCCACGCTCGGCCATGGCCACAAATTACCCTCCACTCCACTCCCCTCCCCACTTCCCACGACGACCAGACGGCTAGTCCCGGCCTCCCCTTGGGATCTCACCTCCACCACCACCAGCAGAGGAGAGTAGGATGGGGATGGAGTAGACCGGCGTAGCTGTGTAGGGGAGACGGCGAAGGGAGAAGCTCGGCGAAGGGGAGGGGAGGCAGAGGCTAGAACACACCTGTAATGTTGTGGGCGGCCAAATCCGGCAAGGTGGAGGGTAAACGGCGGCGTCAGCAGCTCAACGGCGACCTGGAGGCGAGGCAGCACGAGGGCGTGAGGTAAACTTAGCCCGCTTCTTTCGCCGCCTTCTTCCCGCCCAGCTGCCCACTCTCTCTCTCTCTCTCATTTAGCCGCCACCTTAGGCACACAGACAAGGCAGGGCAACGCCTTGCCACCCCTCTACCGCCTTACCACTTAGGCGACGTTTAAAGCGTCGCCTTAATAACCTTGCATTTGAGATTTGACAATTCTAATCAAATCAGTCTAAAAGTTGGTCCATGCATCAATAATGTGCCCAAGGTATTTTGTCCAAAAAGAAAAGTGCCCAAGGGAATAAGTAGCATTACACATTATCACGAGAAGAAAGTGTGGTTCCATTTTTTTCTAGAAGCAATCATTAAGGAATTTTCTCTTATTTTTTTGTCTTTGATGTGCTTTAACACACTATAGGTTCTCCAGTAACATGTATCCTACAAGAAATTAAACAAACTACATAACTTAGCAAAATAAGACAAAAAAATACTATTTGGATTAACCAACAAATAACATGATTCACGTGAGCCCAATCAAGTGGAAAAGTTTTTTCCTAGCACATTAAGGTAAAGCCTTTGAATCCAAATAATTCATTCCAAACATTGCTACAATGAAAACCAATTACAAAACGACTACATTTCGCAAAAGCTTTACAGTTCCATAGCAGAACAGATTTTTAATGAATTAAACAAATAGAACTTTCCTGTACTTTGTTCGTACCAAAAAATTCCACTAATCTATCAAGCCTATAAATATCAATAAACAATCACACGCAACAATCTTCTCTTAGTTTAGCCCATAGCTTTCACAACACTCTGGTAGACATGATTATTAGCTGAGCTGCCCAATATCATCCTAGACCTTAGAAAAGCCAAACAAGGAAACTGGCTCACATGTCACAGCATTTTGCTCCAAACAGTCCTTGTTATCTTAATCCCATCTCGAATCACAGAAACACTAACCGCCTATGTTAATACAATTGACATCCTCAGCAGCATTTCCTGACTAACCACGCATTAGCACACACCTTCCACCGACGATCTAATCAACAACTTCACCACTTCAAAAGCGTCTTGTGTAAGCTCTTACAAACAACCGATTTCCCTACACAACCATCCATCGGAGCAAACAGCTTGATCAACTAACAACCAACGGAAATCACCCTAATGACATCGAGCCATCAGACAAAAACGGGAACGCTTACCTCGCTGGCGATCGGCCTGGGGATCCTCATGAGAGACCGCGGCGTGTACAGATCCAGCACGCACCTGTAATAGCAAAGAGAACCAGGCATTAGGCATCGGAGCCCTAATTTGGTGTGGTGAATACATAGTTCAGTGCCCGTACCGGCGCAGCATGGCGGGCGATGTCAGTGGAGACCTCCGCCGCTTGCTCTTCACGTCGCTGGGGAGGGTGGAGGTGGAGGGGCTTCGAGCGACGCGGCCTCGATCGTTCTGTACGGTCACGGCCTCGATCGTTCTGTACGGCCATGGCCCTCGATTCCGCACGACATACGAGCGAAATTAGACCCGCGACGCCATCCCCACATCAAATCTAACCACGCCCACGGGAAATCCCCTGCGGAACACACACAGATGGCGGGAATCGGGGCGTACCGATGCTGGTCCTGGAGTCGGCGGCGAGGACGCCGCCGCCGTTGTAGCAGACCCCAACGATGGTGGTGCCCATCCGGTGCTCCCCGGAGGTGGGGGCGTCGCCGAAGGAGGAGGAACCCATGAGAGCAGCGTCCATGGCGGGGCGGGGAGATCGGCGGCGGCAAAAACCCTAGCGACGAGTCGGCGAGATGCGATGCCTCCCCCACAAGAAAGGAAGGAAGCAACAAAAGGAAGCCGAGACGGGGAGGATGACGTGTCCGGGGCGGAGGAGCGGGGAGGAGGAGGCGGCGCAGGGTGGGGAGGAGGAGGCGAGGGTGGATCTATGGAGAACGGCCGAGCGGGGGGAGGAGGAGGCGGGGAGACGCAGAGAATGGGGGAGACGGGGGAGAAATCGGCGGAGGAGCGGGGTGGAGGCAGCGTCGGGGCGTGTGCGTGGGCGCGGGGTGAAGTTCTGCTTCAATGATGTGCATGATCCAAATAATTTTGGCCTTAAATCTTTCAATGAGTAAGAGAAGAAGGCTTGAGAAGAGATCTAGACCATTCGTTTGTATGAAGTTGGATTACTTTGGTACACAAATCTGGGTGGACTTAGATAAGGCATGACTGTGGAGGTGGTTGAGGGGGTGGATTTAGTAAAGAAAATTTTGGTGTATTATAGAGTAGGGTAGAAGGGAGCCATACCAACTCATTATGTACACATGAATGAAAGCAATAAAGAAAGACCAGGAGTTCTCTCTATCTCTCTGTGTGTTGAATCTATTCTTCTGTGATTCTGTGATTGATTCGTTCTTGTTCTAAACAGAGAAATCGCTCGGACTGGTCGCCAGCGACGGTTCCTCAACAATCTACACTCATAAATTTTTCGATATTTTTTTTGAACTGAAATTTTCCGATATTTTTACCGGAACTAAACTGTTTCACCCACAATTCGAGCGCCATCCAAGCGGGCCCCTCGAACTGGAGAACCGGGAGACGCCGCATGCGATGCGAGAGCAAAGTTTAAGGCCAGGCCCAGCAGCAAACTCGGAAGAAACCAAAGCGGCCAGCCAAGCCCATCCTTCTTCCCCTAAACCCAGAACCCAAACATGGCGCAGTGTCTCCGCGGCAGGGGCGGCGCCGCCGTCAGGGAGGCGCTCCACGCGGCGGCGCCGTGGCGGCGGGCGGCCTCGGCGTCGTACCACCACACGATCCAGGCGGTGCCGCGGGAGACGACCGGCCCGCGCGCGGCGGCGCGCGAGCGCCGCAACGGCCGGGTCCCAGCCGTGCTGCTCACCCTCACCGGCGCCGACCCCGGGGACGGGGTTGCCCACCGGAAGCTCCTCACCGCCGACATAAAGCAGCTCGGCGAGATGCTGAAGCAGTCGCCGTACTTCCTCTCCACCCCCGTCCTCCTCCAGGTCCGCGCCGGCGAGCGATCCACCGCCATCGTGCACTCCGGCACCGTCCTCCCCATCAAGGTATGCCAGCGTTGCTCTCCTTTCCTTCAAAGATTGCATCCATTTGTTGAGCACGTATCGAAGCGTTCAGGGTGGGGGTGTTTCTTGCTCATATTGTGTTCGACGAAATGCGCATTAGTGTAATTGGTGCTCGCAAATTGCCGGTTCCTAGAGATAAAAGGATTGATATAGCTACTGCATAGTCCTTGTGCTTCCTTCGGAGGAAATTGCTCGGACATACCCATCCTCCTGAATCCTGACCCAAGTTTCTCTCCTTTGTAGGTTGGGTAGTCCAAAGGACCAATCATTTTTCACGTGCTTGTTTCCTGCCCATCATATAGTTCTATCTTGCTTGCTGCTAGGGAATCACTTGAGGAAAGTAGTTTTTAGGCTTTTAACAATGAGTAAAGTCCATTACCGGTCCTTAAACTTTTTATGCTGTGTTATCCCGGTCCATAGACTTTCAAAGTGTGTCATCCCGGTGCCTAAACACTCTTTGGGTCTCAAAATTAGCCCGTTACGGGTCTTGGCTGTGTCATCCCGGTCCTTAAACTTTTTATACTGTGTCATCCCGGTCCATGGTTGTTACCACAGTAATGGCACACTTTGAAAGTCTATGGACCGGGATGACACACTTTGAAAGTCTATGGACCGGGATGACACCGCATAAAAAGTTTAAGGACCGGTAATGGACTTTACTCTTTAACAATTATATGTTTAGTGCCGTTGGAGATCTTTTTTGGATACTCCGTATATTGTGAGCCGAGGAGGTCCGTACGGTACCACTTGGCATACCAGGCGTTGTGGATTATATTGTGCTCTTGTGTGTGCAGGTACATAGAGATGAAACAACAGGGAATGTATTGAACTTGGTGATGGTGCAGGCAGATGAGGGAACGATGTTGAAGGTGAATTTGCCTGTAGAGTTCAAGGGGGAGGATGCCTGCCCTGGGTTGAAGAAAGGTATCATCTTGTTCTTTTCTTTTCTTTTGGCAACATTCCTTTGGTATACTCAGTAGTGATGATAGCTTTGAAGTTTGGAAATTGGAAGGCATATCAACCTACAAATGTGCATTTCTCAATACTGAAACGCATGCTAAGAATTGCCATCTGGGGTAACTACATACCCAAATACCATGTCTATGTGAAACATATTAGTCACCGTAGCAAGTGTTGTAAAATTTACGGTATAAGCATACTTTTTAATTTAATTCCAGCAATAATAATAAGTATACAAGCATGACAAATATGGCATAAAAATGACTTAATCAGCATATTAACATATGAGTCATTTAAGTCATTGCAAAAGAAACATATGCTTAATATAAATGTCATATAAGAGTGCAAGACTAGCATAACCTCATATACACAAGTGCATAGAAATGCTAATCTCAACCAAAATTTAACATATATGACCAGATTTAGCATATGATCTACAAATTGAATTTTATAAGGTGCTCTCAGAAGGCTAGTTGCACAAGATTTAATCTTGACCATCTCCGCCATGACAAAATCTAATCTTGATTAGATCTTGAGCTAAAATTAAATCTTGCTACTGTCAAATATTAACAGATCAAGAAATCAGCTTGCTGGACATTGCATAAACCTTCCTAAATCAATCTTTCATTCCTTCACAGAGAACCTCATTGATTTAACATGACAACATCATTCGGCACAGACCAGAACTGAGCAAAAGCCAGCACTGCCCAGAACTAAGCAGAGCAAGTTCAACGATAGCAATGAAAGGAATTTAGCAGATTTAGCACAAGATTAATCTACCATCACATTCATATATAATCTCAGTTTTTTGTCATTTCATCACAAAGCTATTATCCCACATAACCGATCTTTGCAAATTTTCTTCTAAAGAGACTCACTGATATATGAAGTATATCACCAAATTGCAAAGAACTAACAACCAGAATACTCACAGCAGTGGTGATACTCAAAATCACAGCGTTGACCCAGAAAACCTAGCACCCCCTGTGCTGCTCGCAGTAGAGTGAGGTAGACGGAGATACAATGCCCACTCCAACCTCGGGAAGCCAACGCCGGAGTCGAGGGTTAGGGTTGATGCCGCACAAGACCACCGAGAGCTTCGGCCAAGAGCGCTCGCGAACAACAAGAACAGATCACAAATCTCTCACAAACACAGCACAAGCCCGAGCCAAATCAACCTCTAGGGGTTATCCCAAACCTTTCCTCGGCCAAATCAGAGAAGAGGCTTAAGGAAACCGTACGGGAAACCCTAGAACAGCGATTCGCGCTCCACAGCCGACGACGACAGGTGAAAACCCGGCCGGCGGTTCTCAAGGCTCAAGCACGAAGAACCACAGCGGGAGATTTTAGATTGGAGAGGGGAGGACTTTCTTCTTCTCCGGGCCAACACAGAGAGGAGAGGCGCCATATAAAAGGGAGCGGGGCGGAGGCTGGCGGGCTGCAGCCACGGCTGACGCCGAAGCGTCCGCGCCGGTGGTGCCTCCTTCGCCACCGCCGCCACTCGACTCCGTTTCCCGGACGATGCGGACGCCGCCGCTCCACTCGCACGCGAGGAGAGAACAGACGCTAACGCGCACGGGGAATGGGAGGAGACGCGGTCTCCCGCCCGTTATTTTCTCGGCTGGCCCACTAATAGGTGGGCCCCACCTCTCTCTCTCCCCCCCTTTTTTTCCTTTTTCAATTGGGAAATTCCCGAATTGCCCTCGCAGAAGCCAACAGCAAGCACTTGGTGTAGTTTAAAAAACGCACTCGTGTGATTACATTAATCAACTCTGCATTTTTCATGCTCCCTTGCTGAGGAGCAGTGCATAGTGAGGACTGGGGATATATCCTCTCATCTATTCAATATTCATATGTTGGAGTAATATTGCATATGAGTTAAAATGTACGTGCTTCTGAAAATGATCTTTTTGTAGCGAATATTGTATATTGAACTAGAGAATATCCAAAACTTTTATCTTGAAATATAGTGATGTAGGATTCCTCACCGAGTCATTTAAAGCTGTAGAGACTTTCTGGTTACAGTTTTACTCTACCTATCCGCATTTATTTGAAATCTGTGTATCAGACCTCTGTGATGACATCAAGACCTATTTTGCAGATAGTATATCAACTTGCTTATCGATAGACAATAATTATAAATAAAAATGAGATACAGGTTTTCAGCAAGGTTGATTATCTTGCCACCCATGGATGGGGTGCGCAAGTCTGGAGCATGGGGGCGTTGCTGGGGTGTGCGACTGCGTGTTGGGCTGGGAAGAGGGTACTTAATAGGGAAATAGAGAAATTGTAAAAACATTATTTTTCCTATTGAGGCTTGGGCTTGTGCACGAGCCCATAAATGAGTGGGAGGAAGCGTGGGCTTCTTACCATGAAGTTGGCCTAAGCTTATCTAAGTGGTCGTCCAAAAAATAACTTGTTTTGTGATGCTTAAGCTTGTGGTGATTTTAAGCTTAAAGCAGATATGTCCCCTTCAAGCAAGTATAGTGCTTATGTATTTCATATGTGTGGTTTTACCTACATCCGTTAGTCTTAAATTAAGGCATAAAACCACAAAATCAGTTAATGGGCCTGTTCTTTTTGGCTAGAGCTTATGGCTTTTGGCTGCGGTTTGTGGCTTTTAGACTGTTTGTACGAGAGATTACAGAGTAACAGAAACTCATATATGGCTTTTGCCGATATAAATGAAGTCGGTAAAGTATATACTACAATTAACTAGTAGATTCTATCTTGAAAAGATACTCCGTTTAAAAGTTAGTTACTGTAGAAAAGCTGAAAAGCAGCTTTTAGAAGCTGAAAAGACATGGCCAATAATGCTCCTGTGAGACATTGCTAAATCATGTGTTGAACCTACTCTGTATTTTGCCATAACCAGGCAAAGCTCAATCTCATCATATTTATAATAATACAAATATACTATTCACCTTTGTCTAAACAGGTGCACGTGTAAACCACTATTCCACTGTGAATTGCTTAAGTGTAGACAAGTAAAAAATATCTGGTACCCTTTAGACCTTCACTCTATTTCTTTTTTTAAGATGTTGGCCTTATATACCAAATTACTTCCCTTTTCCCAAATAGATGTCATTTAGGATATCGACACAGTCGCTAGTGTACACCTTTGACCATTATTTTTCTAAGTATGTTATTAATAGTTATGAAAATATAGTCGTATGAAAGTGTTGTTGATGACAAATCTGTTAATATCATTTCTAGGTGAAAAGTCTAAATATTTTTGTATATATTAGTGTTCAAAGTTTTAAAAGTTTACATGCTTTCTATTTGACATCTATTTGGAAATAAAGGGAGTATCAATTTGCCCTCTTAAGATACAAAAACCATGCCTTCATAATTCAGGATAGTGAGTAATGACTATGAAAGTTTTGTTATAATTTAGGAGAAATGAATGATGAAGTATGGAAGTTCCATAACAATGTTTTACTTTTCTGTCGGCGTTCTAATAGCTAGGTTGCTAGGGATGCAATCGGGTCGGATTCGGACGGATATTGCTCATACTGTATCCTAACCCATATTTTTTTCTTGGATTCGGGGTCGGATACGGTAAAACCGGATACGAATACGAATTCGGAGTATTCAGAATTTCGAATACGGTACTACCGAAACGGATACTTGACAGTTTTTGTTCGAAAACGGATAATGTAGACGGATAGTACGTACATACGGAAAGGAACATATGCTAAACCATACCACCATCACTTCAAGTCTTAAACTGTTAGACAAGTACATAATAGTGATTATAATTCATCAGCCGAAGATGGTGTAGCGTTTCCCCCAAAATTGCCCATTGAGGTGTGGCGTTTCAAGATGAATTTTGATTCTTGACAGACAATATTTTTTCTTTTTTTAGGCTAAAGAAATTTTACTAAATTAAGGTAGAGACAGTAGATAATTGGGGATAATAGACTTTTGATAAATTTACCTGTTCATTTACTGAAGCATGCCAAAGTTCATCATTTAATAATACTCTGATTACATGCTTTTCATTCCATTACCTAGGAAGAGTGATCTTAATAAGCAAATTTACGATTCCAATTGCACAAGCAGCAGAATTAGAAATAAAACACTATTTTAGTATTTGTATATTTATAGTTGCCATAACTGAATGTCATATTTCTTTTAGAGAACTTAAGCTTGCACGATCCAGGAAAACTTTCTATACACTGCACACCTCAACCAACCAACATGACAAAAAAACAAATACTAGCAAAATAAAAGGTGAATTCTTAGCTCTTACCAGATATCCGACCGGATAATTATCCGATATCCGAATACCGATACTATTCGGTCGGATAACAACTCTTCCGAATCCGAATCCGACATGAATTATCCGAATCTGAATCCGACCGGATACCAAATTCCTTTCCCAAATTCGGTACCGACTGGATTCGGTACCGGATCGGTCGGGATTAACCCAACCCATTTGCACCCCTATAGGTTGCCCAGATACACCAATCCATATACGGATGCGCGATGCAGCGATACCACGATACGCCATTTCTCCAAAAACACCGATACGACGATACATATGTATATATATGATAAAAAAATAAAAAATACATGACTGATTTCTTAGAAGGAAATGAGCAGTCCAACCAGATCACCACCACATTGTAACCAATTAGCCCACCAACAAAGAGCAACCCATCCGCCCACTTGTACAAAACAATGCATCAGCATACTAGCCCATCATAGCCAACCACTTAGGGTTACCCATCTCGATCTCTCTCTACTCCCATCTGTAGCTGTCACCCCACACTAATCCTATCTCTCTCTCTTTTTCCACAACAAGCAAAGGGAAGAAATAAAGAAGAGAAGAGAGCGAAAAGAGGGGAGATGAGCAAACCAGGAGGAGGTGGTGACGAGCCAACAATGCCCACCAAATGGCGACATCTGAAAATTAGGACTCTCTTCCTCCTCCATCTCCCCTCTACAAATCTAGTCGTTGGATCTGGAGACTAGGGGGAACGGGAGTGCCGGCGGCCGACAAATGCAAGGGAGTAGTAGCGGTGTGGGCAGGGGAGAAAGGAAGCGGCGTCGAGATGAGAGGAATTGCGTGCGCCTGTGGGAACAGAACGAGCGAACAGATGCTTCGTAACGAGTGGAATAAAAGGTAAGGGTTGAGAGGTATTGGGAATTATTTTCTTTTTTGAAAAACAAGAAAATCACCGATACAAGCAAGATACTTATCCGACCGTATCGGGGTCGTATCCGTATCCGATACCAATACGCCGATTTTCGGAAGTATCCATGCAACGTAGTCTAATAGTTTCGTAAAGTAGGTTTGGTGCATTTTGGAAGTTAATTCGTCTTTATTACAAGGGGTACATGTTTTCTCTATTGAGCATGTTCTTTTCAGCTTTTAAAAGCTGTTTTTTAGATTTTCTACAGTAATTAGATTTCAAACGGAATGTCTTTTCAAGACGAGGTCTACAAATTAATTGTAGTACACATTGTAGCGACTTCATTTGTATTAGCCAAAACCGCATGTGAGATTCTGTTACTTCATGCTTTCTCTCATAAACAACCCAAAAGCTATAAGCCGTAGCCATAAACCACAGTAAAAAAGAACAGGCCCATTATTTACTTCCACATCAACTGTGTGTGGTCCTGACCTGTCACTTGTCATTGTTTGTATGGAACCCTCTCGTATAAGGAATCAACCATGACTTTGGTACTTCTGCAATGATAAATTGCAATCAATAGGTCCCGAATATGCTTCTGATTAGGAAAGCCGGGTCGATTTATGAGAGGGATAAGTTCCAACACTTAATTGCCACCGGCCTAAACGATGACTTTGAAGAACCTATCCTCTATCAGAAGCCACATAAGCTGGCTTCTCGAAAAAAGCTTGGTGAGGGGGGCTTACACTCAATACAAATGCGGTTTAAGAGCTTTTCTGAGAAGACATTGCAATAGCACCCTGTTTATGATATGATTAGCTTATGCTCAAGATTTACCAAGCATGCCCTAAGTTGTTTAAACGGTTTTTGGGTTAGTGCCAAACTGACGGTAGTTGAAGAAAACATGTCAGAAAGCGTACAGCTCATAGTTTGGATGTATATCAGATCAACACTCTGAGCAAGGGAGGACATGTTGGTTGGCACATCTGTTCAAAATTTAACTTGTCGCTCTGTCCTTGTGTTTTCATGTTTGTTGTTATTCTGAGTTACTGGCAATGCTTTTACATCTAGTTCTGGGGTTTAGAATTACTTTTTATTAAGGATTTATACGATGTTTTGATGGCCCATTACCTGACAAACATGATGTCTACTATCACCAATCACAAAAAGTGTCATTTTTTTACTTTCGAAGTCTTCATGATGTAAATTTGACCGTTAGTTTATACAAAGTATATATTTGTGAAAGCTATAAAATATAAGATTCTGAAAATATTTTTTATGAGAAATATACCTATATCAATTTGATTTTGCCAATCTATATATTTACAAAGACATTCTTGATCAAAGTTGCACAGTTTGATTGCATGCTATTGCTACCCACAGTGACACTTTTTAATGACCGATTGATAAGACCGCATACGTTGCACTTTGGATGGGAGTGACTATTCATCTACCTTCACTACTTGATAAGTGATTTCGTACTCTCTTGAAGTCTAGCTGGCTCAAGATACATGACATGCTAACACGATGCATTCATTATGCCACCATAGATATCTGCTGTTAATTTCATCAGCTTTTTTTCTTTCTTAGATACCATTGTATTGTAACTATGTTACTATGTGAACCTGTGGAAAACAAATATAAGTAGTTATACCGGAGTATTATGGCATGCTCAATATCTGCAGCAATATTTACCTTTTTTTTATGTGGATTATCTAGTTCTCTTTCTTTGGTGTTTGATGTAATTTCTAATTTCTGAATTATTCTCTTGCTATGCTTGACCTGACCGTCTGAATTCAATATAAAAACAGGCGGCTTTTTGCAGAAAATAAGGATCAACTTGGTGTATCTCTGCCCAGCAGAGCACATCCCTCCAAAAATTGAGGTGGACTTGACAAATCTTGACATTGGAGATAGGGTATTAATGAATGACATCCCCGTCCATCCATCGCTCAAGTTACTGAGTAAAAATGATACCATGCCTGTCTGCAAGATCTTGTCCTCGAAGCCAGTCGAGTAGGAACCCATGCGAATGCATCTCTTGCTCTGGGCTTGCTTTTGGTATCTCTATCCTAGGTTCCAATGTGCTAGTAGATTCAAACAAGTTATCGTGTTCAAGATACGAAAGAACCAAGCGAAGAACCATCGCAAGAGCAATCCTGGCTGTAATATCATAAAATAATATTGGTTTTCTCAGTTCAGGGACATGTAAGACGTTTGTGTATTCTTGGTTGTTGTGGCCTGGGTGAATTGACACACCGGCTGATGGTTTTGAACTTTAAACTGCAATTCTTGCGGTGATTCATGCTCTGTTAAATCATTCCTAATACAATTCTTGTCATGATCAGCAGCGTGTCGCATGTATTCAATGCTGCCTGGATGCATGAACTCGAGTGGAAAGATCATCAGCACAGCAGGCTCATGGTGTCATGGAATCATGGCTGTGGTGTGTTGTCCTGTACGGGCACCCTTTTCATATTTAACCGCTTCTGGAATTTAATGGGCTGCGTTCTGGAGCAGGCCAGCTCCAGTTTCACGGTCAGTCTCCAGTGACCGATCATCTGAACTTTCGGCCTGGCATTTGGACCCTTGCATGATTTGATCGAGGTGAGATCATCTGCAATCTTTTTCTCTCTCGAGATGATGGCATCTGCAACCTTTACTCGTGTTAATCTGGCTACAGCATCACACTAGCAGGATGGTTGGACTTATCTTTTGCCATGTGATCTCCTCCTGATTATATTGTTGCCGTCTAAGGTTGGTCTTTTTGGGTCCAGACCACAATGCTCTACTGTTAAAAGCCGGGATGAACAAAAGAGCACTTTGTCTCAAGTCCAATGATTGAAGAGCGCTGATCTTTGCTTGCTAGGAACATCTACTCGTATCTTTGCACTGGTCTCAAATTGCAACAAGACAAGGGGAGGGAAGCCAGACAATTCCTATTGCCTTGGTAAATGCACCAGGCCGATAGCAGCAATAACTCCAAACCGCGCCCAGGAACAACAACTACGGACTAAATTCAGGGGTCCCCGTTGTTAGATGGAGGTACGCTACCCCATCTGTCTCTGCATTCAAAGTCATCGAATTTCTCAGCATGTACGAGGGGTACATTTCTCGCTGGATTTTCCCAGCGTGCACACGGCTGCCGACGTGTGGGCGCCCCCCGTGCTGGGCCCACCTGTCGGCCACTGTTCACAAAGAATTTCGTCGATACAAGTAGCAGCGCTCTCGCTTGTTTTTGTTTTTAATAGACAGGTGTGCAAATTCAGGTTTGGTGCACAATTAATTCCTTAGGATATGTACAAAAGAGTCTTTTTTAAAGTTATTTCTACAGCTTTTATCTCACTTAAAGATAATATTAGAGACAATATTTTTAACAGTAAATTATTCCTCTAACTATTTTATACTATTTTCGTCATAACTTACTGTCTTACACCATCTCACTATTTGCGTTGGTTTACGAGGTTAAATCGTCTTTTGCATAAGAGACAATATATTATCTATTCTCACATTCTCTCTACTTTATATAGAATTTTATATATTTAATATAGCTAAAAGACAGCCAAAATCTTTAGAGATTTCCTCACATGGCCGGGTAGCATAAAATCGCTGCCATCTTGGAAGGGAGCCCCCACATGTAGATCATCAGGACGGCATTGGCGGCACAGCACTTTGTTTTTCTCCCATGCAATGCGAAGGGAGCCGTACCGCCACATGCTGTGGCACCTCCTACTACTGTACAGTACTACCACTGCTTGGCAATGGCATTGATTGATGGACGCTGTGCTGCTGCTACACTAGCCTTTTCCTTCTGAGAAATTCTGATACTACTCTTTGGCACATGAACGCAACACTGCAATGGGTCAAACGAGGCCACCTATCACAGCCGAAGGCTTTACATGGGGACAACTGCTTTTAATTTAGCCCTCTTGATTTGCACGTACACCAAAAACCATGGTCTGCACCAGATTGTTTAGAGCTTGCACACATGCGAGGCGATTTAAGAAATGTGCATGAGTAGACCTAGTTGGCTAGCTCATGGTTTTATATGCATGGGATTAAACAATGAGACAAGCCATGAAATATCAAAAGAAACTGTGCCCAGGTTGGGGAGATCGATGGGAAGTCAGCCCTAGTTGTTAGCAAATGCATTGATTTCAGTACAATATAATCCATGTAAGGCATCGCAATAATGCTGATCTATTTCAGCGCTTGTTTTGTTGAAAGAGGATTAGACCTAATCCCTTCAGATTGGTAGGAAAATTGAACCGAAATCCTTGCATATCCAAAATGATAGGGCCTAATCGTCACATGTATCTCAACACCCATGGCAACTCACATTCTAGATGATGCGGAGAGATGATGAAGATAGAAAGGAGTTGTATCTTGCATGAGATACAATCTATATATGCTCTTTGAGCAAATCAAGAAATATGGGTAGATAAACCCATCTTGGAAGCAACCTCTTTAATTTGTATTGGAGCAAATCAACTTGCAACAATTAAAATCTTGGGATTTTTTTTTGGCAAAGCCCCACCTGTAATTGGGGGGAGTTTGTCAAAAACCTATCTGCATCTCAAAGTTGGTCAAAAATCCATCCATAAGTTCTATGTGGTTGCAAATTCCCACCCAAGGGCCAATTTACTCGCTAAAACTACTAATGGCACTTGCGTGGCAATCCCAGTAGACCGGTCTTATGCACGAGCCAAGCGCAAGAGAATAAAGTGTGGCACAAGAGTAGGAGAATAGAGGGAAGTGGAAGGACAACCAAGGTCAATCATTGACGTTGTGACCACACGGGAGGATTACTCACTACTACAAAAGAGGCTATACTGGACGGCTACATCACAGACGGTTCATACGGAACTGTCTGTGCTTAAACTATCACCGACGGTTTATACTAGCAACCGTCTGTGATATGTGTATATCACAGACGGTTTACATATATATATATATATATATATATATATATATATATATATATATATATATATATATATATATATATATATATATATATATATATATATATATATATATATATATATATGGTCCGAAACCATATCACAAATGGTTAATAACAACAACCGTTTGTGATATGGTTCATATCACAGACGGTTAATACAAAAAACCGTCTGTAATAGTCGAGTATCACATTATCACTGGCACATAAATGCAGACGGTTCAGAAACCGTTTATGATGACGGTTTTGAATCGTCTGTGATAACACTATCTGTAGTATTGCTTGCAGTCTAGATAGACTCCGATTAGCAATCCTTGACTTCTAGGAGCTTAAGCGAGTAAATTGACCATTTAAGCGCCCCAACTTGGAGGGGGTTGTTTACCAAAATCCTAAAAATCTTATTGGCCTTTAGATACAACCTAACATGCAATATTGAAGTGGTTGTTTGTATGTATTCATTTCTATTACTATTATAAAAGAAGAAGTTGGTGGTTGTAGGTCTATTCTCCAACCACTCTATTCACTCAACTTCTCACTATTCTCCACTTTCTAACACTACTACAGAAAGCCTAATAGTAGACGGCCAATCACAGACGGTTTGACAAAACCGTCTGTGACCAACACTACCACAGACGGTTTTAATTTGGACACCGTCTGTGTTGGCGGTGTTGGGGAAAACACGTATCACAGACGGTTCTTAACTATGAACCGTCTGTGATAATTTAGTATCACAGACGGTCTGTATTAAAAATCGTCTGTGATGATCCCAGATTATCACAGACGGTTTTTAATTAAAAACCGTCTGTGATAAGCTAGTTATTACAGACCGTTTTTAATAAAAAAATCGTCTGGGATAATTCACAGACGATTTTTTTTTATTAAAAACCGTCTGTGATAATGACAGTGGGCATTTATTGCGCTGCTTAGACTGCATCTGACTTCATTTCGATCCAGATCTAGCTGGTGCTTTACTCTTTCGCCGAGGAGGCAAGCTTGGCGATTTCAGGCCACTTAATTTGGTGGGAGGAGGCAGATATTGAGCTTTGAAGATTTATACTTTCCTGGTTGCTCTAGATATGGTTAGTAATGAATTTTATTTTTTCTTTGCATGCATTACAATTTAGGTCTAAGTAATTGGTGAGTGTTATTAATTGAAGATGGTTTGCAAAATTGTTGGTTATATAATAGCGGTTGTGTTTATAATATGAATTGAGCTAGCAAATTAAGCCTCATTATAATACATGTGGCCGGTATATATGTAGTAATAATTAGTTAATTTAATTTTTAATACTAAGTTGTTATATATGTACGTAACGTAGGACCGAAGCTGGATGTATGCCGCGAGCCGTGTGAGTGAAGAGTACATTAATGGCGTGTCTGCTTTTACAAGAGCTGCCGAGGAGGATATGTTGAATAAGGGGGTGGAATATATGTACTGTCCATGCACTGACTGCGAGAATTTAAAGATGTTTAAGAACCGAGGGCAAATTGAAGCGCACTTGATTCGGAGGGGTTTCAAAAAGGGTTATACGTGTTGGACCAGTCATGACGAAGTGAATGATCAAATGCGTCGGATGACATCGCCGGTGAAGTGAATGACATGCCGCCGGCTGATGTCGATTGTGGTTCGGATTCGGATAGGTTGCACAATGATAATCTGGATCAGATGCTTCGCGATGTAGAAGAGAACTATGATGAGAGAGAGTATGTTAAATTCCGAGGCTTGATGGAGGACTCGGAGAAACCTTTGTACACGTGCTGCAAGTACACGAGGTTGTCGGCCGTGCTTGAACTCTTGAAATTGAAGGCAAGCAACGGTTGGTCCGACAAGAGTTTCACGGCGCTGCTAGGTCTTTTAGCGGACATGCTTCCGGAGGGAAATGAGTTGCCTAAAACCACGTATAAAGCCAAGAAGGTTCTTTGTCCGTTGGGAATGGAAGTAGAAAGAATACATGCATGCCCGAACGACTGTATCCTCTACCGTAAAGAGTATGCAAACATGCATGTATGTCCGGTGTGCAACGCATCCCGATACAAACGTAATAATCAATCAGATGATGGCGAGGGAACAGAGGCGAAGAAAGGACCTCCTGCTAAGGTGGCATGGTATTTTCCTATAATTCCCTGTTTGAAAAGGTTTTTTGCAAATCCAAAGGAGGCAAAACTGCTGCGTTGGCACTCGGAGGAGCGCAAGAAGGATGGAATGCTAAGACACCTTGCTGATTCCGTGCAGTGGAGAAACATCGATAGGAGTTTTGCAGAGTTCGGTGCAGAACCAAGGAATATAAGGTTTGGACTGAGTACAGATGGAATGAATCCTTTCAGTAGCATGAGCAGCCGACATAGCACATGGCCCGTGACTCTCTGCATCTATAACCTTCCTCCTTGGTTGTGTATGAAGTGAAAGTACATTTTGCTGTCGATACTTATCCAAGGGCCAAAACAACCTAGGAATGATATCGATGTGTTCCTAGCACCGTTGGTGGAAGATCTAAAAGTACTGTGGAACGAAGGGGTACAGGTATGGGATGCATACAATCGAGAGAACTTCACTCTGTGCTCCTTATTGTTCTGCACCATAAATGATTATCCTGCCCTTGGTAAACTATCGGGCCATAGTACAAAAGGTGCCAAAGCTTGTACTCACTGTTTAGATGGTACCGAGAGTGTGTGGCTGAGACACTCACGCAAAACCGTCTACATGCGTCACCGCCGGTTCCTTCGGAGGGCTCACCCATACTGCAAGATGAAGAAACAATTTGACGGAGAGAAGGAAGACGGTTCAGCTCCAAGGCATTTAAGGGGACACGAGGTTTATGATATGGTTAAGAATTTAGATGTTGTCCTCGGAAAGGGACGTAAATTGAGGGCTCATGAGAAGAACACCTGGAAGAAGAGAACAATATTTTGGGACTTACCTTATTGGGAGTACCTAGATGTTCGACACTGCATCGACGTCATGCACGTAGAAAAGAATGTATGCGACAACTTGATTGGTCTCTTGCTGAACATTCGTGATAAAACAAAGGACGACGTCAACGCACGGCTTGACTTGGCTGATATGGACATCAGGCCTGAGTTAGCACCGACACGCACTGATAATGGACGAACGTACCTTCCCCCTTCGTTTTACACTCTGTCCAAGGCTGAGAAAACAGAACTGTGCCAGTGCTTGCATGGTGTCAAAGTTCCGTCTGGTTACTCCGGCAACGTGAAGAAACTTGTTTCGATGCAAGATTTGAAGTTAAATGCATGAAGTCTCATGATTGTCATGTGCTGATGACACAGATGCTCCCTATTGCAATTAGAAATATTTTGCCGATCAAAGTCCGAGAGACAATCATGAGGCTATGTTATTTCTTTAACACAATTGCTCAGAAGGTCATCGATCTCGAAGGACTAGATGCTCTGCAGGACGAGGTGGTGATGACTCTATGTCATCTTGAAATGTATTTCCCTCCTTCATTTTTCGATATCATGGTCCATCTCATTGTTCACGTTGTGTGGGAGATAAAAATGTGCGGGCCCGTATTCCTACGTCGCATGTACCCATTTGAGAGGTTCATGGGAATTCTCAAGTCCTACGTACGGAATCGATCTCGGCCGGAGGGCAGCATCGTCGAAGGTTATGCAAGCGAAGAGGTCATTGAGTTTTGTGTCGATTATATGGCTCAGACTCAACCGATAGGTGTGCCTCAATCTCGTCATGAAGGGAGGCTGAAGGGTATTGGAACTATCGGAAGGAAAGCAATCACTGCAGATATTGACACGTATACTCAAGCCCATTTCACAGTCTTACAACACATGACTGAAGTGGCGCCTTATGTCGACCAGCACAAGGATGTGCTTCGGCAACAGAATCCGGAGTGGCCGGATGTTTGGATCATGAGGCAACACAACAGTCGGTTCAACCAATGGTTGAAGGAGCTCGCCAAGTGAGATGCTGACATGGTTGGCAAAAGGGTCAACATTTACAGTTGTGACATGGCAAGGATATGACATAAATGGGTACACATTCTATACGTGGTCTCAGGATGTAAAGAGCACTAACCAGAACAACGGTGTCCGCATAGATGCGTTCAGTACTGATGGGTCGAGAAACTCATACTATGGGTTCATAGAAGAGATTTGGGAGCTCGAATACGTGCTTTTCAAGATCCCCTTATTTGGCTGCCGTTGGGTGCATCTCCCACAGGTGAAGGTTGACAAGTACAGTGTCACTACCGTGGACCTCCAACGTGTCGGGTACAAAGACGAACCATTCGTACTCGCCAACCAAGTTGTTCAAGTTTTCTGTGTAACCGACCCGACAAATAAGAAACGCCATGTAGTTCTTCATGGAAAAAGGAGAATTGTTGGAGTAGAGACTGTAGTGGACGAGGAAGAATACAATCAATTTGACGAGTTACCTCCTTTTGGAAAAGGCATAAGGGTCGACGACGTCGAACAACGTGACGAAACTAGTTATGTACGCATTGATCATCATGAAGGACTAGTTTTTAAAGGGAATAAGCAAGTAGAATGAGAAATATGCATGTGTGTGATGTATTTGTGAATTTACATTTATGTATACAACAATGCATGTGTGTGATGTATTTGTGAATTTACATTTATGTATATGTGAAAATGTGTGAAGAAATACATTGTGTATATGTGAATTTGCATTTATGCTGGTTGGTGTTGTATATGAATGCAGCTGGTTAATTTGTGTTGTGTATATGAATGCGCAGCAGCTGGTTGGTGTTGTCTTAATTACTACAGTCGGGGGGCTTATCACAGATGGTTCTAAAGTAAGAACCGTCTGTGATATCAATATCACAGACGGTTATAAACATAGAACCGTCTGTGATAGTCATACTATCACAGACGGTTTTAAACGTATAACCGTCTGTGATATTGATATCACAGACGGTTCTTACTTTAGAACCGTCTGTGATAAACCTCCTACATATACCCCCTGTCTAGAGTTTTCCACGTATCCTGCACTTACTAAATCTCGCCGCCTCCTCGCTCCTCCGTCGCCTCCCCCGAGCGCGTCGCCGCCTCCCCGAGCGCGGCATGGCCTCCCTCGAGCCCGTCGCCTCCCCGAGCCCTCGCCGGCCACCTCCCCTGTGCAAGTTTGTTAATCTTCCATATACTGAGATTGCCTGTGGGATTTACAGTTGCTCGATGATGATAATATCATATACTGAGATTGGTTCATTCGGTCTTTGAGCTGTAATAGTTGTCGGTTCATGCAGTTTTCAGGTTATAGACTGAATTATTGGGCAAAGATATTAAATTGATCGTTAGGATTTAATCTTGACAAGTTAAAAGACTAAATTATTGGGTAAAGATAACTTGTATGGTCTTGATCTGTATGAATACTGCTGTCTGAATATATGCATGCTGAATATATCTTGATCTTGAGATTGTAGAGTTTGTATCTAGAGCTCAAAAGACTGAATTCATTATTTGACATAACCAATCAAGGAAGAGTATATGATTTAGTAGCAGGACGGTCAAGATTAATCTTGTGCAACCCTACAATTTGAGAGCACAAATTAATCAATTAAAACTTGAGCTTGTTGCTAGTCTTAATTGATACATGCCTTTTACATTGTCATACATATTCATGTTTAGACTGTTATTGATTCTATTATTGATGCTTGTTGCTTCATATATATGCCACATAGACCTTCAAAGGGCATGAAGCAAGTAACACATTCTAGTGTATCTTGTTCAATGAACCTGATACACTAGTTTGTGTCATTTGCTTCATAGAACTTTGTTTAGAGACCTTGTAGTAATAGTATATACCACATAGACCTTCAAAGGGCATGAAGCAAGTAACACATTCTAGTGTATCTTGTTCAATGAACCTGATACACTAGTTTGTGTCATTTGCTTCATAGAACTTTGTTTAGAGACCTTGTAGTAATAGTATATGCCACATAGACCTTCAAGGGGCATGAAGCAAGTGACACACTCTAGTGTTCCCTGTTCAATGAACCGGGTACACTAGTTTGTGTCATTTGCTTCATAGAACTTTGTTTAGAGACCTTGTAGTAATAGTATATGCCACATAGACCTTCAAGGGGCATGAAGCAAGTGACACACTCTAGTGTATCCTGTTCAATGAACCGGATACACTAGTTTGTGTCATTTGCTTCATAGAACTTTGTTTAGAGACCTTGTAGTAATAATAGATAGATATTGATTCTATATATGTATATATGTAGGTATATATATATGTATATGTATGTATATACACATATATATATGTATTGTAATCGCCTATATTGAGCGAAATAGATAGATATTGCACTTTCTTATCTTATGGTATGTCATTTTCTTATCTTATTGTAATAGACCCTTCAACACCATCGCCGGAGGCGTCCGCTTCAAAATCAAGACGTCAAGGAAGAGGGCTATCGAAGAAGCCTGAGGGCCGATTTACCATCACACATGTCGATGTATCTGGGGTCCCTCTCCTTCCTCGCAAAGCAGCAAGCGCATGGAAGAGCATGATTGGAATCGTTGCACGAGAATGAATTGAGATCACATTCAATTCGTGGAAGGACGTGCCTGCGACTCGAAAAAGAGAGCCGTGGACAGAAATTTTGGCATCGTTTGAGATCCCAGAAGAACACCAAGACGCCATGCAACGACAAGCCTTTCTAGGGGCGTGCAAAGCATGGAAGAACTTCAAGAGCAAGCTTGTCAAGGACTACGTGGAGAAAGACGAAATGCCCTTTCATAAATACCCATTCCTGGAACCACAATGGGAAGAGTTCAAGGCTTCGAAGACGACCGAAGATTTCAAAAGTACAAGTGCGGCGCACAAGGCCCTCCAGGCAAAAAACACACACCCCCACAGACTTGGCACAGCTGGGTATGCGGGTAAAATCCTGCAGTGGAGGAGCGAGGACGACCAGGCAGCTCTGCAGGACACCGCCCCGCCATTTGCCAATATCCCGGATGACCGCGCTCGAAATTGGATTAGAGCAAGGTCATCCACAACGACATCGGGGGATGTATCCTTTCGAAACCCTGCAGACCAGCAAGTGTCCGAGCGCCTAGTAAGATATCGATCGAACTACGTAGCTTGTAATTACTCCACAACTTCGTACGAAGTGAAATAACATGTCGTGCTCTTGCATGAAGAGCTGAGTTTTGAAACTACCCTGGGATCATTCCAGAGAACAAGGGAGAATGATATGCTCTCCGCGGCCCTGGGAAACAAGGAGCACCCGGGCCGTACGAGAGGCCTTGGGCTTTACGTTCCTTGGAAACATGGTTTCCAAGATGACTCCGACATGTATCGGCGCAGGCATATCCGTCTGGTATCGGGGCCATGCTGCACGGTCAAGCTTTAGCGCCAGGCTTCGCAAAAGTTAATGTGGATGGTGTGCATGTCAATTTTGAGGTCGTCCCGCTACCGAAGCCCCCCAACGACGAGATCGTGACTCTAGGGCAGGCCATTGGAACATTCATCCAGTGGCCCAAAAGCGACATCTCCCTGGAGGCTTCTTCACCGGTGGCAGGACCAGAAGGGCAGTGCGAACTAGAGCAACATGCACTGGTGCCATCTCCAAAAGGGCAATGCGAACCAGAGCAACATGCACTGGTGCCATCTCCAAAAGGGCAGTGCGAAGTAGAGCTACCTGCACCGGTGCTATCTCCACGGGTGCTATTCTCGGCAAAGCAACTTGCACCGTCTGTACTATTACAGTCGACTACCACAAAGTCGACCTACAATCGAGGCAGTGGCCATGGCAAATCAAAGACGAAGGATGATGACGATATCCCGTATCTGCCATTGGCCCGCAAATTCGTGCTAGGCGAGCCGATGATATTCCCGGACGAGCACCTCTTAAAATTAGGACTTGGTTGCCAAAGATTCCACGCTTGGTATATGGAACAGTCCAATAGGCCAGATGCAGAACGGCGCTCAGGTATCACTGTCAAATTCAAGCCGGAACATTTCGTGTACGAAGCTCACGAATGTGTCTTCGCGGTGACCTTTGACGATATATTTGAAATTTTCACGCTCAACGCTCTCGATGCCTCACTCGTTCGATGCTGGACGCTGTAAGTCTGTACAATCACAGTTTCTGTTCACGTAATACCGATATATGTCACAATTTGTTGCTTTTCTGTGTGTGTGTGTGTCTATATATATATATATATATATATATATATATATATATATATATATATATATATATATATATATATATATATATATATATATATATATATATATATATATATATATATATATATATAGGAAAAATACTTTTTACTCTCGGGTGTAATTACACCCACCTCTAATATACCACCTAAAGAAACTTGCAAACCTCCTTTATCACTTTAGGTATACTCATATACTAATTATAAGATACTCCAATGTGAACCACACGAAAAAATTGCAAAGAAATCCATAGTTTTTAGCGTATTTTATAAATACCTTTATATACGTACATAAAAAGGAGTATGTCAAAAAAATATGCATACCACATCTGAAAAATTGTTCATACCACCTATATAGTCTTAAATACTCGTATACTACACGTACATACTCTCCGTTACGCGAGATACTACCTATGTTGTGAGATACGACATAGGGTGTAATTACACCCGGGAGTAGAAAAGAGGCTTCCTATATATATATATATACATATATATACATATATATATACATATATATATATATACATATATATACATATATATATACATACATATATATACATACATATATATATATACATATATATATACATACATATATATACATACATATATATATATATATACATACATATATATACATACATATATATACATACATATATATATATATACATATATATACATACATATATATATATATACATATATATACATACATATATATATATACATACATATATATATATACATACATATATATACATACATATATATATATATACATATATATATATACATATACATATATATATATATATACATATATATATATATACATATATATATATATATATATATTCATGCTGACCGAAGCTAGATCAATCGAAATCACCAATTGGTTTCCTGGACCCACGCTTGGTCGCCATTGATACCATCAACGAGGATGCATCCTTCGTCGAGAACTATATTACACAAGCACTGCTGGCTCACCAAGATAAGGAATTTGTTATTATGCCATACAATGAGCACTTCCATTGGATTTTAATTGTAATTATACCAAAATGGAACAAGGCTATATACCTTGATTCTCTAAGTAAGAACAAATCTAAGTACACAGCTATCGCCCAAATACTCGATAGGTAAGTACATTGTACATTGTACTCTTTCTTTCCTTCTGAATGACTAATCTAACTTTTTCGAATAACGAAGGTCGTTCGTCACATACGTTGAACAAACACGTGGCTCGACGACAGGGGCCAAGCCCTTGAAACATACTCGCAATTTTCGGGTATTCGCTAGCTACACATTAATTAATCATATACAACACTTAATAGTAATGCCTCTTGATTTAACACATTCTATTTTTTGCAGTGCCACCAGCAGCAGCCGGGCAACACGTGTGGATACTACGTGTGCCACCATATGAAACTACTCCTTGATTCCACCAAGATCACCAATTCTAAGGTTTGTCAATCTTCCCACATTTATTTCATACATGTCAGGTTTTATATGTACGCGCGTTGATATTCCTATCGACAGGCTGCGCCCATCTCTGCATCTGCATTGACACAGCCGGACTTTGCAAAAATTCGAGGATAGTTAGCTTGGTTTTTGTGGACTAAAGTCATAAGATCAGATGGAGAGTTCCACTGCGCAGAATGATTTTTTATTGTAATTCTAAGTGCAAATGCAGTGTAGATCTTTTGTAATTATGTATTTGTTAATGGATATTTTATTTCAATTCAATTAATTGATTTGTGAAATGGATGCTTTATGTTTGTGAAATGAAGTGCGTTGTCAATTGGATGTTTTATGTCTGTGAAATGAATTGAGATGTGAAATGTATCTGAAATGAAATGAGATGTGTGAATTGTATATGTTTTATGTCTGTGATTATCTGCTTGTTTCAGAGGGCATGGCTAGCATTTCCTGAGGCTAGCCAAAAAACAGAAATATATTTAGGGGTTGAAGGGAATATCATAGACGGTTTTTGAGTAAAAACCGTCTGTGATGATCAGTATCACATACGGTTTTTAACTAAAAACCGTCTGTGATTATCAGCTATCACAGACGGTTTTTACTCAAAAACCGTCTGTGATAGCTGATAATCACAGACGGTTCGAAAACCGTCTGTGATGACCTTCGATTATCACTGACCCATAAATACAGACGGTTCACAAAACCGTCTGTGATGACGTTTTTGAACCGTCTGTGATGACCTTTTCTGTAGTAGTGTAACTGATCAAAGCAACTCTCCTCTATAGAATGATTCTCTATATATTCAATAAGTTCCGTTGCAACGCATGGGTATATAACTAGTTTAAAGCTAAAAATATAGATCATTATCTCTCCGCTTAGATACCAGCTAAGATACACCGCACTGTAGATGCTAAAGCATTGATAAGTACTCCATCTATTTCATTTTCAATAAGGCCCTATTTCACTTTACGCATAAAAAGAAATAATGAAATTAAGGTAAGAGAAATAAAAGGCACAATAGACCCCTTATTAATAAGTAATTACTCCGTGTTATCTCTCTCTCTATACCTATAAGGCCACTCTCAATGGTGGGTTTCATTTTACTATTTCCAAGGCTGCCACATCATCTTTGCAAACTTGGATTGAAAAATGAAACTGGCTCTCTCAATGCACAGTTTCATTGCACTGTTTCATAGGCAATCTGTAGCATTTAATTTTTGCATGGCATTGTGATCAAATATGTCATGTGGACTATGTGGCCATTTGTAATTGTATATAAATTGAACATAGTCTCACTTTGGTGTTATTTTCACACTGGTGTTGCTATCACACGCCAAAAATAAAGTATATTAAACACAGGACGATGAAGATAACGTTCAGTTAGAAAAATGAAGTATATTAAACATGCCAAATGCCGATAACATTCAGATAGATGTTCATATGAGAAAAAACATTCAGATAGCCACTCTCAGTTCACTACATAGACATTCAAGGATAGTTGCAGCCAAATCTTGACAATGGTGATTTTCCCAAACAGCTTGCACTCCAGCTTCTGAAAATGAAGTGGTGAATAAAAAAAAGTTACTGTTGTCCTGTAGAAGATGGAGTAGTGAATAAAAAAGGTTACTGCAGCTAAATCACTCACATACAACAGCTTGCTACTAGAGAATATGCATCAATTAAAAGCGAATATGCAGAGATGATTTAGGCACATATGACCGTGTAAACCATTGAGAAGGTCACATTCAAGAAACTTTTTTGGCAGCCATTGAGAAGGTCACATATGGACTGGAGAGCAGCTTTTTTAATAACTAGAGAGCAGGTTGAATCTTTGTTTGCATTGTTCTTGCCTAGGTTCAGTTCTGTATTTCTGTCAGAGTCTGCCTTCTTCAGTTCAGTTCGAATTAAATTGTCTTATCAGGTTCTCAAATGCATCAGGTTTCTGGCTCACACATACATATGAGATTAACTCAAGATTCTAGCTGAGATAAATAAAGTAGCTACTGCTGAAACAAAGAAATTTATAGCAAAACAAAAGAATGACTCATGACCAACGAATGCTTTGTCTCACCTTATGCTTCTTGCTAGCTCCCAAACAGCTTCTTGGCCATCAAAGCCAATGCGAAAGCTTGGCACTGTCAACCAGCGAGCTTGATTTCACACTAGAATTATCAGTCACAACTAAGTTTCAGATAGCAAGTTTCAAATAATAACCATAACTAAGTTGCAGATAATTGAGACTAAGTAAAGATAACTGAGAGTATTTCAGATTGCTGAGACAATTGCAGATAACTCATGTGGCTTCTTGCTGGTTGGCAAACAACTTCTTGGCCATCAAAGCCAAAGCTTTGTCTCGACCTTCCTTCGCTTCTTGAGTCATCCGACTTGTGTCTTGAACCAAGAGCGAAGTATAAGCTTCGAGCAACTTTGCTTCCTTTTGCTCTATTGCGGTCTGAAGTTGATTTCTAGAGATCTCAAGCTGCGCCTCTGTCACCTTTTCAAGCTCCTTCTTACGCTCTTGCGTAATTTCTGCTATTTTGTTTATGTTATCACCTAGTATGGAAATACCATCCTTAACTTCTTCCATCTTTCGCTTCCCTTTGCGTTGTGCCTTGGCTGCTTCTCTCCCGATAGGACGTCCTTCGACCCCATCGCCACTAGCATCCACATCCACTCTCTTGTTTTTCTCTTTCTCTGATTGTGCAATAGATGCAGTCCATTTTGGTTCATTTTTTAGCTTCTTCCACCAATGCTCGAATGCGAACAGTTTGCCATATTTCTTTTTATACATCTGTTGTGCTTCTTCTATCAGCATGTCATCAGAGTAACCACTCTTATGGATCTTAGTTACTGAACTAAAGAAGCCATTGAATTCATTGATATTTTTGCTCAGGCGTGTCCAATGGATCTTCAGTTGGTTAATGTCCCTTTTAAGATGTTCTTGGATGTTCTTGTTAAACAAGTTGCTGATCTGACCCCAAAATGTATCACGACTCTTGTCATTCCCATATATCGGGTCTTTAGAAGTGTTCAACCAAGCACTAGCCTGAAAAAAATACAAGTAATCAATTCGGCGAAAGAGTATGTGATTATGCAATAAGAACGTAAGAACAGTGTTATATGTATGTGATTACCAATCTTTCTTCCTCATCATGTGTCCAGTGCCTTTTCTTTGCTGTCCTACTTGTCTCAACAACATCATCTTCGTCATTGTCAATGTTGGCAACCCTTTCTGCTGGTGGTGGTGCTGCTGCTGCTGCTGCTGCTGGTGGAGTCCCTTTGCCATATGGTGTCTGTGGTGTTGGAGAGAATGGATTGAAGGCCTGAGGAAGTCCAACAAGGTGGAAATTTTCTCCTGGAGGTGGAGGTGAATGCGCCACCGGAAATTGAGGTTGATTTATAAAATTTACAAATCCACCTGGCGGCCGATATCCCCTAACACATCAAAACACATCTGATGCTCCCAACCAGCTAGCGCTGATACACATCGCCATGAGCATCTGAACTACCATCTAATAGGAGAGGAGACAACAGCAGAATTTTGATGCGAAGATGAGCTTACCACATATTCGATGATTGTTCTTGTGGGGAGTGGACTGCACCAGCACTGCTGCCGGATCTGGACCAAAATCCTTCAATTGGGAAGGGGAATCCCACGTGAGGTGGCGTAGCAGCCGGTGGCCGTGGAGCTCTCGGCGAAGACGGAGATGACGTCGAGTTGCCGGCGCCCTTCTTACTGCGGCCTGATGTAGCAGGCATCGCCCCTTCGCTCGCCATGGTGCACCTTTGCGCCGCCTACACGAGGGAGGAGGCGCGAATATAGGATTGGGGAGGGAGGGATTTGGCGCGAACCAGGGAGGGGGAAGGCGGGAGGCAGCGCCGGGAAGGAGAATCGCGCGCGTCACAGGAGATCCGGACGAGCACATTGGAATGAAACTCTTCGTCCTCAGTGGGAGTTTCATCGGATTTCATCGCCTGGGTAACGGTGCAGGCTGGGTTTCATCCGGATGAAACTCTGTTCTCCTCTCTCCTTTCATCCGGATGAAACTCTGTTCTCCTCTCTCCTCATCAATACCTCGCCAACTCAGCAGATTTGCTGATGTGTCACAGTATTAAATGGAAATAAAACTCCTTTGAAACCCCATTGAGACTGGCCTAAGGGTAGTAGGTGGACAATATATTTTGCCTATCCAAAAATTGTGCATGGTTCCGTAAATCTTACTCGATTCATTAAATTTCTATTTGGAGCATAGGAATTTTTGCGATTCCTACGAGAATTGGATTGTTTCCTGTAAAGATCCCACATTCCAAAAAGGACCTAAATGCTCCATCTATTTGTGTGGGGACCTATATTTTGAAAGTAGAAACAAAGCAAAGAGTTAACAACGTCATTATTATTATTATGAAAGGGAGGAAGGACCGCTAGTCCGGCTTGTTTTGAATGCAGGAAATAAAAATATAGGAATGCGAATAAAAAGAATTGGATGTTAAAAGGTGGAATTCTAAAGAAATTTGAATTTCACCAATCATCAGAAAGAGGTGTTTGCGTGCTCAGCATGAAAAATGCAGAAAGGAAATATCTTACTAGAATAGAAAGAGGATAGGAAGAGAGAGAGAGAGAGATTGCCTTGGACTACTCCGAGAAGGGAGGAAAGGGAGGAATTCCTACGGAAATTTTTCACTACTACAAAAAAGGTTATACTGAATAGCTACATCACAGACGGTTCATACAGAATTGTATGTGATTAAACTATCATAGACAGATTATAATGGCAACCATCTGTGATATTTTTACAGACGGTTATTAAAACGAACCGTCTGTGATAATTGAGACATCACAGACGGTTAGTTTTAATAACCGTCTATGAACTTTCACAGACGGTTCTTATCACGAACCGTCTGTGATAAGTGAGACATCACAGACGGTTCGTGTTATGAACCGTCTGTAAAAGATGCGAACAACACAGACGGTTTCAAACACTGAACCGTCTGTGATAGTCGAGTATCACAGATGGTTTTACAGACGGTTTTTTTATAAAAACCGTCTATGATACTCGACTATCACAGACGGTCTATGATAATTGACTATCACAGACGGTTTGTGATATTAACCGTCTGTATTGTAAGTTATTACAGACGACGTGGAGCCGTATGTGATAACCATCTATTATCACTGACATATAAACACAGACGGTTGAGGAACCGTATGTGATGACGGTTCCGAACCGTCTATGATGACATTTTCTGTAGTAGTGTTCTAAGCTATATCTACAATCCAAGGGCTAGGATCAATTCTTATAGTATTCTAATCTTTTGGATTTTTTTTAGAAATTCGATGTTACTTTCCAAACAAGCCCATGTAGAGATTGAGAAGTTTGGGGGTTGATATTTTGAGAGAGGGAAAGATGTGAGGTTTATTGGGTGAATGAACACTGCTAGGGGCATGTGTAATGAAAGGGATTGGACTAAGAGGGGTACACATGCATGTGAGATTGTGAAGCTTTTGGAAGCACAACATTGCTTCCACTTGCAATGCAGTTGGCGACGCACATTTTGAAATAAAAACATGGATGCAACACCTGGACATGGTGATGATTTCAACAGCACGCCCACAGGTACGTGGAATTGCCAGGCATAGACAGTTTATCTCTGCCTGGTTTTGTATCTTTCTGAAGAAAGGACACACCTTAAGAATCATGGCATGCATAAGAACTGTGCTTTATGATACCGAAAGGACCCTATAACATTTTGTGATGAAGGGAGCCTCAGGTTGTCTGTTTGCATAGACATATATATGCTACTAAATTACGACGACAGAACATGTGTAAATTACAAGAGAAAATGACTAACTCATTCCGCTCATTTATTTCAGATAATGCCATAATGGCTTTTATTTCTTAATTTGTACACAAGATACTGGAACGAATGTTTCAAGGAAAACAAAGAGCAAAAATAAAGACTATGACTCAAAACAAATGCAGAAGTGAACAAAGATATGAAGTACTCCCTCTGTCCAAATTTATAAGGTATATTTTTGAATGGTTTTGTTCATAAATATAGGACATATTTTATATTTCAATACAAAATTAGTGTGAGATTTTCTTCTATACCCTTAATAAATATCTCGTTTTACTTTATATTCTCTACATGCAAGCATTGAATATGGTATTTAGAGATAATAATTAGGGATAGTTTAATCATTTTTAATATCTTCTTGGTCTATATGCTAAGAGAAAATACATCTTATAAATTTAGACGGAGGGAATACTATAGTAGCTGAAAAGGATAATGCAAAGAATAAAAATCTTGTGCTTGCTTTTTCTTCTTCTTTTCCTTTCTGTTCTTTTTTTTATGCTTGCTGCTCCCTTGCCCCAGCTGCTGCTGCTTATATCACTTCACCATTTGCCCCCCTTCTGCACACTCCTTGCATGCTCATCACTCTCGCTCTTGTCTGCTACCCCTATCTCTCTCTCAACCTCCCCCTTTCATAAATTGTTCTTTGTTTACATGATCCATGATGAGTGTCTCCCTACCTCTCCCTCCGATTCTTGCTTGCATTTATATTTGTATCTCAGTCTTGAGGGGAAAAGGCAACTCATGAAGAGCCTGACAAAGCATATTTCCAGGGGGTATGATGTCAGTGAGTGAAATTGATAGGGTTCAAGAGCTTCGTATATCATATGCGTGATGCCAAGAGTATACATATGCCTACGTCAAAATCTCTGAGATGTGCAGGATGCAGGGGTCAGCTGCGCATAGCTACAGCTAGAAATGGGCCCAGAGAGAGAGAGAGAGAGAGAGAGAGAGAGAGAGAGAGAGATGGAGATGCGCATACATGTCCATGTCCAAAGATCATTGTGTTACAGTCGTGAGAAGTCATTTGTTCAAAGGACCGAGCGGTTGCTCGGATGGCTAGTAGCGTGCAGCCTGTCCGGGTTTGAAAGTGCAACTCATTCGAATTAATTAGAAATAGAGTATATATGTGCGTGTGTATTTAGTGGGAAAATGTGTGGTCACGCTCCATAAAAACTTATGCCTTCATAGAAATTCTCAACGTCTATAAAACTTATGCCTTCATAGAAATTCTCAACGTCTATAGAGAACACGCACACATGTGTGTTAAATGAGATGAAAGTTTAGTGTGCATCCCTTTTAAAAAATCATTTGTTCACTAAACCATCAAAAGTCTAGTTTGTACTCATTTTTTTTACTTAAGGATGGTACTACAGCCAATCAATACCTGCTACGTGCACTTGTCTAGTCATCATAATTAAGCCAACAAACAGAGAACAATACTAACAGAACAAACAAACGTAATGAATCATTAATCGAGTTCATCACATCCTTCTCAGTCTTAGAAAAAAGAATTAATGACTTGTTATTTCAAATTCCTTTATCATAATTAATTTAACTACTTGTTGACAGAAACCCACAAGTCTAGCTATGGCAGGCGTGTAAAAGCAGGATATTATTGTGCTCATTTGGGCTTTTTTGTGGCTTATGGCTGAAAAACACTGTAGCTGGCTGAAAAAACACTGTAACTGACAGAGGCTTATTTAGCATAATTAAATTTAAAAAAATTAAAAAATATATAAAAATACATTAGCCCATTACATATAATACAAACAAATACGGGGAAAAAGAACCGGCAAAAAAGCTCAACAAAAAGCCAAAAGTTCAAAAAAAGACGAAATTTATGAATAGTAAAAAATAAATCGGAAGTTAAAAGCTGAAGCCAAAACGATCACAGCCTTCAGCTCACCAGCCCCACAAAAAATATATAAATGATAGAAATGTAATTTTAAATTTTGCATATTTTAAACATGGCAACTGCCATCTACATGCCCAGCAGTACCTGTCAAATCCTGACTTAGAGCCGCATATAGAGCTAGCTATGCTATGCGAGAGGCCGAAATATAGCATGATTATAAGCTCATATATGGCTATACTATGCTTCTTCTTCTTCTGTTTTAGAGTAGCTATACTATGCTTCTTGTATTATGTTAAACGACAGGCACCTCTTCTTTCCTAAAAACGCAGATACAAACATTTTTAAGAGGTATGGTAGCATAACGACATTGTTGTGATCAACGAGACGTACGTTCTCTCTAAATCCCAACTATATTGGCATGTAGAAAGAAATAAATCTCACGAAAATAAAACAAGTATAGAGCCTTCCAACTATACTGTACTTGTACGTACGTACCTTGCAACTACATTATTAGTGATCTAAATAAGTAATATTGTCATCTCAAATTTTTCTGTCATCTTGTAGATTATAACACCCCATATATGGACAAGCCAGAGCAGTAGTTTGAGAATATGTGCCAGTATTATTGGAGTTAGCAAACTAGTGATTTTAAAAAGTAATCAGCACGCACACAAACAACTTGGCACCTGATGTTTATTTAGTACATTTTCACCCAAAAAACAATTAAATTCGAAGAAAAGAAAACAAAGGCGGTGCACAAAATAAGAAATTAACATTTCCTTCTCTATCTTTTAAGAATCCATAAACATTTCTTTCGGACTATTTTTATGCACTAATTAATCGTTTCAAAGAACAAAATTAAAGAGTTACAACGCAGCACTGGAATTGATCGAGCAAGAGTAGTGTGAAATTATGATGAAGAATACCTTGAGCAAGATCACCACCTTGTCCGCCTCCGGGAGCCATGGATGGATGCTTTCCGGGAGCCATGGATGCCATGCAGTTTGATATCATATGATGAAGACGACGAAAAATACTCGTAGCCAACAAAGGAACAGCAAAGAATCCGAGAAAAAAAAACTAGAGAACAAAGATGGAACGAACACACGGACAAAGCGACGGAGGCGGGCGCGCGGCCGTCAGGCCGGCCGCGCGGCACCCCCGCTCCCATCGTCGCTGCCGTCTGTGTGCTGCTGCGCGTGGGACACCTCGGCGTGCGAATGCCCCGAGGACTGCGGCGGCGGGGACTGCTCCATGCGGTACGTCAGGGCCACCGCCGTCTGCGCCGACGGCGGCGGTTGCTGCTGGAGGAGGAACGGCGCGTCCTCGTAGGCTGCCGCCTCTGCCGAGCCCGGCGGCAAGACCGCAACCGTCGCGGCTCCGGCGGCGCTGCCCCCGGGCACGGCGGCGTGCGCGTAGGCCTGGCGCATCATCATGTCCTGCTCCCGCGCCACCTCGACCGCGGCGGCCATGTGCTGCGCCTCCACCATCTGCTGGTGGTGGTGTGGGTGCTGCATCGCCATCTGCGCCTGGTGCGCGTGCGGCGGCGCCACGCCGACGCCGAGCCCCATGCCTGCGGCGGCGTACTGCACGGCGGCGGCGGGGTGGTGGAGCGGCGGGGTGACGATGGGCGAGAAGGCGGCGGGGCCGATGTAGCCGGCGAGCTCCTTGCGCGCGGCAGCGATCTCGTCGCGAACCTGCTTGATCTTGAGCTGCAGGATGGAGATGTAGGCGACGCAGCCGTAGACGGGGTCGCGGAGGCGCGCGTCGGCCTCGTAGGCGAGCGAGTTGACGGCGTCCTCCCGCTGCGCCTGCGGCAGGTCGTTGAGCAGCTTGGTGACGTTGCTGGCGCCGAACACCTTGTGCACGTTGGCGAACTTCGCCGGCTGGTCCGGCGGGAAGTAGGGCGCGAACACGCACCCCTGCGTGCACTTGCGCCGCAGCAGCTTGCACGCCGCGCACGGCGAGTTCGACGACGACATTCTCCAACGACCCCTCTTCTTCTTCCCGGCCAAGAGATCAACAATCTCTCAAACAAACCCTAACTATATATTCTCCTGCTTAATTTGTTTTAAAAAACAAAACAAAACAAAAACTGTATCTGTTAACACATATCCTAACGGAATGCAAGTTGCAAGGAAAAGACATGAGCCGATATACACACACACATAGGATTACTAGGGTTATATTATATGCATTAATTCATATTATTCTTTCTTGCATACTAAATGGCTGGTGGCTTAGTGCGTATACGATGATGACATATAACACACATACATACAAGAACACACATATATGTACTGGCCTGCTGTATGTGAGAGGCCGGAGAGGATTCTGGGGATTGTATGGCGCCGGCCGGAGGGGATCAGATCCGGGCGGCGTCGCGGCCGCGGGCGCACGGATCTGGCCGGCGCATGGCGACGACGACGGCGCAGCTCTCCGGTGTCTACGGCAGGATCAATCGGCAATGCTGCATCAGGAGGAGGAGGCGGCGTAATTAGGATTTGCGCGAGCATAATAGAACCAAGAACACGGGCTAATCTGTCTGTTTCTCGTGCGGTTAAAGAGAAAGAGAAAAAAAAATCAAAAAGAAAACATTTCGGTTTTGGTTTCGGGGTTCTTGTTTTCAGAGAGGGAAGGAGGAAGAAGAAGCCACAGGGAACTTGGAAATGGGATGCACCTCGTCCGGTGTGTTGGATCTCGGCGATGGATTTGCGCCGGTTTGGGGGCAGGAGGAGAAGAAAGAGAGAGGGAGTGGCCGAGTGGGGGTGCTCAGGATTACTCAGATCCCAACGAGAGAAGGCAGGGAGGAGAGAGAAAACAGAGCAAGGAAGGAATTGTCTGGAGGGATCTCCTCTGGCCTTGCCTTCCAGAAAGGAATTTTACTATTGCAGGAGGCCACGGAGGAATTAGAATGGGTGAGAATCTCTATGTATTTGCTTTTTTCGTTCTTAGCTTTTGCTTCTTCGAAAATAAAAAATATATAAAATAGTTACTTAAAACGAATTCTCTAAATAGTTTTCTAAGTTTAAAACTATATGCGCCGTCTGTTGCTATATAAAAACATACTACTATCTAAAAAAACATAGATAAAAATTTATTAATCGTAGCGAAAGACCATCAGCCGCAGTATAAAAGAATGGGACCATTAGCCGACTAATTTTTCCTTTAAAATGGTCGATTTTTCTGATCATCAAATAAAAAACCAACGGTCCAAATATTTCCCACCCACTGCGTACCCACACCACCCTTCATTCGTCATATACGGACCAGAGCACTAATCGTGTCATTTAGCAATTCCCGTTAAAAAGATGGGAAGCCCACTAACATAACGAAGCAAGCCCACCAAGTACCACCGAGGCATCGACATTCACATCTGTCGAATTTTTTTAACTAGTATATCCATGTAAACGAACTCCAAACTCGTGATAGTGGGTGTGTTGGTTAGGGTAATTGTGCTTGGGTAAGAGTTTTTTTTTTAATTTTTTTGAAGGTTCTTTAGCCAGTTTTTTTTAGAGTGGCTTGGTTTTTTTGGATGGGTGGTATGATGGAGGGGGTGGAATGACGAAGAAACTCTAAGTCGATGATACTAGCTGAACACCCTTACTTTGCTATAATAAACAATTGTATTATCCTAGTACATTGAGTCGATATTTGCCAGGACTAGCTTGCCCAGCCCACACCGTTTGCTCTACCTCTGTGCTCGGCCACGTGCCTCTACGCACTCGGCTATGTTGTGCACCCGGTAGAGTGTTATTTTTTCTTAGAGAGTTTGTATGGTGGTAGAATATGCTTTTTCATAGATTGTTTTTCTGTTTTTGTTAAAGATTTTTTATGAAGGTGCAAGAGGCAGTTGGGAGGGATAGATGGACCACCACCAATTTCTCCTTTTAAGTAGTAGAGAAATACATTTTGTATTAATATTACATAAATATATCATCATTTAGAAAATTATAGAAATAACCTATTGTCACTATTTGGAATGGCACAATCCTATATGAAGTCATAGGTGGTAGTATGTAGGTCTTTGTCGTCAAATGAACTGACAACAAAGACATCTCTATTAATTCATTTGTCGACAGAGATTCTATCCAAATGAATTGATAGTAGAGATGTTGTCATCAACTCAAATGGTGATAGAGGTTTTGCGTTAGTTGAAACGGTGGCAAAGTTATTTTTTATTTTTAAATAATACAAATTTTAATTAAAAATGTATTATTTATGAATGAATCTTCCTTTTTTGGCTTTAGTTGTTTTGAAATAATAGCTAACAATTAAAGAGATTATTTGAGTAGTGTGTCTTAGGTTGCACTAATAATTTTTGTTTAAACAAACTATTTCAAGTTCAACATAATACTTCATAATAAATGTGCAAATTATATAGTGTGTAGGGTCTAGTTAGGTACATATGTTTGTCTCATTACTCATATGATACTAATGGCAACATGTATGAATCATCAACCCAAACTACATATAAAATATATATGTACCATGTGGAATGTAATCGATATGATGGTTACATATTTAATAGAGCTTATGGACAAATGCCCCTATAGTGAAAATAGAATACCATAGAACACTTACATGGAGTAGCAATCATCAGAACAGTGTGAACACAGCTGATTCGGCAGTGATCCACGAAATTGCCGTCACTAAATTTTGGTTTGGCTCACGAGGGCTCTAAACCGAACAGCCCCCATCATGATACACAATCGCGTATCCAGCAATCCTCTTGACTTCACCAAACCACAACAATATGATTATTGTGGCTTACATGTAAGGTCACCAAGAAAAGAGATATGTGTCATCCAAGAAAAGGTCCCTGTTATGTGATATTTTCGTTGGGTCATGTAGTAACCCTTTGTGGCATGCTACCTGTCACTATGCCGAGGCGGGCGGGGGGGGGGGGGGGGGGGTGTAATGTATGATTGCTGATGTAGCTTATTTGATTTATGTCACCGTATCATCATTTACAGAAGATCCTATGAATAACATGAAATTCCATGCAGGTCCACCCACAAAAGATCCATTCAAAGGAGAGGAGACTCGAGGGATGGTACCTACCATCACAACAATCAACTCCTCGTTATAGAATACTAGTTATCTGCTCATACATTGCAACAAAATTTATTAGATATATAGAGAATCATGCTATGAAAGAGAGCTACTCTGATCAGTTAAAAAGTGGTGAGTAATGACTAATGAGAAGTTAAGAATAGGGTGGTTGGAGGAGAAGGTACGTACGACCACTAACTCGTTTCTTTTATAATAACTAGCTGAATGCCCGTGCGTTGCTACGGATTTAAAAAATTAGAACATATTTGTATGCATGTTCCAACAAATTTTACCACCCGTTAGTTTTAGAACATGTAGTATGATAAAATTTTAAAATCCGTAGCAACGCACGGACATTCAGCTAGTGTGTGTATTACCTTATGCACCCACGTGGTAAGCAAAACAGCCAAGTGTTGTCCATAGTCAACAAATCATAAGAGAGCAAAGTAACAAAGGGAGCAAACATGACATGCAACTATGCACTTGATAAACAAATGCGCTACAAAAGGAAATATAGCTAACTATATTTGCACATCAGACTTTTTTTATTGAATAACAAAGCCACCTAGCAAAAAAAAACTTTATGATGTGCATCAATAATATTCAAAGGGCCACGCCAACATACCTTGGCTCAATTTCAGTACTGCAGCAGTTATAAATATGCTCAAAACCTGTTCAAATACTCCTACATCAAAGATATCGCTTGGTGTGCCACCATTCCAAGCAATTATAATCATGGCCTATGTGAGATAAAAAAACAATAGATATATCTTCATCTCAAGAGACGATATAAGGAAACAGAAGACATTCAAAGAGTAACCAAAAGAACCTGAGCAACACAAAGGTATGAAATCACAACTAACCTGTAAAGATAAAATTAAGAAGCTCCACATCCTGTCAAAGCTACGGAAGATGTGCCAAAATGACCGTATCTCGACAAAGTTGACTTTTCTTGCCAAAATGACCGTATCTTGACAAAGTTGACTTTCCCATCCAATGGTCACTACCAGCTGATCTGATATCCTGGACCAAAATAAGATAAATCAATACCAGGAGGACCTATAAACTGTAAAATTATTTGGCTTTGTTACAAGACAAATCTATGTAGACTTGTTTAACCAACTGAAGTATGTTCTCTATGCTAGCCTAAAGGCTAGAAACATATAAGCCAGCTCAATCTGCTCATTTGTGCAGCGAAAAAGGATCTCCCCCTGCCCTTGACATAAATTTGTTTGGATGTGAACTTAAGCTTAACATAGGCTAAGAATCTTTGAAGGTGAAAATAACTAAAAGGGTTACAAAATAGGCAACTTACATATAGTCACATACTTTTTCATTACCTCAAAAAATGTAAAAGTAGTAACAGATGAATCTAGTTCCACTACTACACAATCAAGAACATTCCGTATTATCTAAAAAATATGCAGTATCAGATGCGTTTTTTCTTACAGATAATTAAATACATGTATCTTTGTCAAATTATTCGAGTGAAAGGTTTATTGATGGGGAGGGGGATGTACCTGGTTTTCATCAGTTCTCTTATTCCGAAATGCTAACAGCTAGATAGTACTAAGTTGAATCTACTCGTTTGCATGAATGTAATGTAAGTAAATGCATTGTATCACTACTTAATCCATTATTGTCATCACAAGGAGCATCATCTGGAGTCTTGAAAAAAATCTGTGTCAGCTCTCATAGGCCATCCTAATCGAAAACAATCTCTTGATCTGAGAAGCAATGCAGAAATAATTGCATGGGTTTCCTAAAAAAGACTCACAAAATTGTAAGGAAAATAACAAATTATGCTAGTATATACCACAAATACTCGATTAGATCATCATAATTTCTCCAATGTGCGTGCTTTGATTTTATTGTCTTGCTCCTTTCAGCTTCCTACGTAAAAAGATTTTATTGTCTTGCTCCTTTCAGCTTCCTACATAAAAATCTCAAAAAGGTATAAGTTGATTGTGCTTGAAATAAAAAAGGAATGAAAATAAAGAAAATGTACCTTCTCTATAACTTTGTATATTGGAGTCACAACTTTCTTCAAGAAGGCTTCTTCGCCATCACATGCTGGTTTAACATTTTCACTATTTGTTGGGCTCACATTTCCGCCCAACATACCATATAGTTCAAAAATCATCTGCAATGGAACAAAATAACAGTGTCATCACTCGCCAATAATCATCTAACGAGAATAGTTATGATCTACAAAATACAGCACCTCATGTGAAGCCCTCGCCCGCTTTCCACGTGGATTTTGAACTATAATCCACTTGGATTTTGAGCTACAATCTATGTGGATTGGATAAGAATGGTACAACTCCAAACCCATCTAAACAATGCTTTACTGAATAGGGCAATTCAGTGTTATGGAAGAGAACACAAGTTTGAATGCCCTCATGGTTTTGTTTACTGTTCATTTTTCCCCACTAAAGGTACCTCCAACTGTGAAGTTTAAATTTCAAACAGAAGGGCATCCAAATCTTACTTAGCAAAAAAAGAAATTCAACTTCACAACAAACCAATAGATTTACGACACAGAATTGTCCAAGAAGCCATTACACCAAATCATCATGCTATTGCCAAATTCTTAGCTCAAGCATATAGCATGAGCTGCAGTTTTACCATGATCCATCAGAAGACATTTACAACATATTCTTATTTTGTGCTCAAACCAGGAACACCAATTCAGTTTATCAGTTCATACAAATTCATCATGAATCCAACGCAAAACAGACAACTTTCGAGCACATTCCTCCCCACCACCACACCTAACCACTGACCCACTTCCAAACTCTCCACATTTCAAGCACAAATGAACAATATATTAACTACTTCAACCAAAATGAAAAAGAAAAGGGCATAGAAAAGAAAAGGAAATGACAACCACTGCCAGCACCTCTCACCTTAACTAAACCAACAGATTGTCCAGTAGTTTAGCTCAAATAATTCTCCTCGTTCCAAGCACAAATCATCAATCATGACCCCAAACTACAGGGTTCTTTTTTTACCAATTCACAAGGCAACAATTTATTTCCATATTCTTACCCAGCTCAAAATCCTTACTACCAAATACATTCATGGCAAATGGAATAATAATTAGTTTCCAGGCACTCGTCTCATGATGCCACTATTCTTTTCACCCTAATTACAATACTAAAGGTAAAGGGTGAAATATTTCACCAATCTAACCACTACTTTTTACAGGAACAATTTAAGTTACCACCGTTTCTTCCCATGTTCAGTTCATAGACAAGCATAATTGCTAACATACCTCCAAATTTACGTGACGAGAACAAGCAAGAAGCAGCTGTTGTCTGCTAGTTTCCACCAACTTTTCTCCACGCAAAGATATTTTCCCAATTGAACAACAAATCCACAACAGAAACAAATTTGGCTACCCAAAAGGGTTTTTGCGCCCAAAACCAAGCAGACATCCATAGAAACAAGCAACAAGCGAGTGAATGGAGCAGTCCCTACCTTCTCATCGGTGTGGGCGAGGAACCACGTGAGGTGCCCCACGGCGCTAGCGGCCACCACGGCCCGCGCGCCGTCGTCCATGCCGCACGCGAAACTTCCCACCGCGGCCGCCACCTGCACGAGAGCGGCCGCTGATGCGCCGAGCTCAGCCAACACCGTCACGACCGCCGACACGGCGCCGAGGTGGAGGTAGAGGAGCTTCTTGGTCCAGTTCCCGATGTCCGAGGCGGAGGTAGAGGAGTGAGGAGGCGAGGGCGGAACGGAGGAGTGGGGGGAGGAGGCAGTGGCGGCAGCGCAGGGTGGGGAGGAGTAGGTGAGGGTGGAGTGAAGGAGGAGGGAGGAGAAGGCGGCGGCAGCGTGGGGTGGGGAGGAGGAGGTGAGGGCGGAGCGGGGGAGGAGGAGGCGGCAGCGCAGGGTGGGGGAGGAGGAGGTGAGGGCGGAGTGGAGGAGCGGGGGAGGAGGTGGTGGCAGCAGTGCGGGGTGGGGAGGAGGAGGCGAGGGGTTTCTGTGGAGGAGGCGGCGATAGTTCTGCGGTGGAGGCGAGCGCGGAGCAGTTTCTACAGAGGAGCGGGGGCAGCGTGGAGATTTTGGGCCCACATGTCGGTGCAAGAAAACTGAGGGAAAGGCTGTGGAGAACGGACTGACTACCACCAATTTAAACTTATTAAGTAGTAAAGATAATGATAAGCATATGAAATAAGTCCATTTTACTCCTAACTTTGCAAAAAAAATCTATTTAACATGCTCAACTATAAAAATAGATATTTAACTCTCTAAACCTACAAAACTAGGTCAATTTACACATTAGGACGGTTTTAGAGGGTAGTTTTGATGATGTAAATCTCACTTAAGGTGGTTTTCGCTATATTGGTAGTCACATCATCAGGTCTTGGTAACGGGGATCTAATTCAAGGATGTTGACATTCACATCATCCACCTCTTTCTTCTTATCGTCGTCATCCCTTCTCATTTAGATCCACATTGCAAAATTTGATGACATAGCTGCTAACATGACAAAAACCACCCTAAGTTGCATCCCTGTTAATGAAACCACCTTAGGGTGTAAATTGATCTGATTTTGTAAATTTAAGATGTTGAATACTCGATTCTACAGTTAATGATGTTAAATGGACTTTTTGTAAAGTTCATGATATAAAATGGACCTATTCCTAAGCATATATACAAAGAGGATTTTTGTTTTGAAACAAGAGCTTCTTTGTAACTTGTTGGTATATTTTGGTCATTAATTATTTTACATGAGGTGAATTACCGGCCCTCCTTGCTATTGATAATGGCTACATACGACAAACAATGGTTCTCATCGGTTAGTTTTAGACTTTTAGTTGTTACCAAACCTAGATCGACTTATCGGCTTTAGCTTAATTAGTATGTTGGACCAGTCAAAGCATACATACATACATACATACATACATACATACATACATACATACATACATACATACATACATACATACGTACGTACGTACGTACGTACGTACAAAATGGTTCTATACTTCTGGGAGTGTACTCCCACTTCTAATATACCCTTTAATGGTATTGTTATACCTCCTGGGATCATGCTCTAATAATGATTGTAAGATACTTCAAAGTGTGTTCCATAAAAAATTTCATCAAAGTCTACTTTTTATAGTATAATTTGTATATGTACTCCTTTTATACATGGAAAAGTATATATAACAAAAATAAAAGATTCCGATGAAATTTTTTTAACCAAATCGTATTGGAGTATCTTAGAATTAGTAATTAAGTATATTGAAAGTGATAAAAAGGTATAAAATAGTCATTTAAGTGGTATATTAGAAGTGGGAGTATGTGTTCCCGGGAGTACGAAAAAGGCTTATATATAAAGTTGCTATTTACAGAAACCTATATATATATATATATATATATATATATATATAAAGTTGCTATATATATATATATATATATATATATATATATATATATATATATATATATATATATATATATATATATATATATATATGGACTTTTTCGCATTAATATCCATACAAAATTTACTGAAACCTAACTTTGCACATGCTAAATACACTCTTATATTCGTTAGCCAGCTCCCTCCCCTGAACTGGTCACGACCTTACATCCCAACCGCTTCTCTTCTGTTCCCCATGTGGCCACACCCTTGAGGCCCCAACGGTTAGCCACTCTCACTATTCTCACATCCTGATATGTGCTGACCCCTCCCACTCTCGCTATTCTCGCATCTTGATAAGCATCGACCCCTCTTCTCACTCCGATCAACCGCTTCTAATCCTCTTCCTCTTCTATGCCCTTTACCAGTGCCTTGCTAGTTTTGTAGGGCAGATCTGCAATGAGTGGCAGCGCTGGTGACCGATACTCATGACAAGCAAAAGGGCTGTTGCCAAGCGATAGTTGGGCTTGAAGCACGAGGAGGAGGTAGCAATGGGAGGGAGGAAGATAATGGTATTGAGATCAAGGATGGTCATATCTCGTGCCACCAGGTTGAGGATGGTCGAATCCAGTGGCATGGTTATCAGGGATCACCAGATCTGTCAAACTCCAGCTTCTCCCTCGAGTCCGACGGCAGCGGCTCAGGGATGGCCAAGTTCGGTGGAAGAGACCTCTCTCTCCAAATCTCCTTCACTGGCAATGCCACCTTCCACTTCTCCTTTTCTACCGGCATGGTTGGCCGGCTCCAACTACAGCTCCATGCTCTTGATCCACCGCCACCCCCCACTATCTCGTTATGATGATAGCCTGACCTGATGGCGGTGAAGGCGAGGATGATTGGATCTAGGAGGTGTTACTCGGGGATGTGGATCAGTTATGCCAAGGTGCATAATGCCTGTGTCGAGGATGATGACCCTGAGATCAGGCAATCATAGGGTTGGGGACACCGATGAGAAGCACAATGACGCTGATAGAGTACTGGAGTTATACCAACTAGATCTGAAGGAGGCGACCTCGGAGATGGTGCATCCGGTGATAGTAACCTCGGGGATGGTGGATCCGGTTGTGACGGGCCTGGTGATGTGTGGGGTAGAGCCACCAGTCAAGAGAAGGCACGGGGAGTGGAGGCAACGCGGTGGCGGCATGCGAGCTGGGAAAGGTGAGGGAGGGGAGGAGGCGGCGTCGGGTGTGAGAGGAGGGGCTGAATGTATTTTTATTTACATCTAGAGCAACCTCCTCCCTCAGCCAATCCTAGTCACTAGATCTTAATTCAACGACCATGAAAAAAGTGACGCGATCAACCCCTTTGGTCCCTAAGGTTGGCCCCTTAAATCCTCTACTATTCATTCCTCCCATGCGCCATCATGCTGCTACTGCACTGGGCTAGTGAAGAAGATAGAGACGGAGTGGTACTTAGCGGCAAAGAAGAGGAGCACACCGGTGTAGACAACGGGATGTTGGTGCACACCACCAAGGATGACAATGAAACAGAAGTTTACACCTTCCATGTCAATGATCAAGACATGGCGTACACTGAGACGGACGATGAACAGGGAGGCAGAGTATGCCAGCTCAGACGAGGTGAACATCACCGGAGGTGAGGAAGAACCATGAAACCGGTGGGGTTAGGGTGGGTAGATCCAGAGTGATGACCTCTGCAACGGCGGATCTAGCCACACCGACCTCACTCTTGATGATAAGATGTAAAGAACCATGTGATAAGGTCCTAGTATATGGTGTGATGAACCATTGCAATTTGGGAGATTTAGAAATCTGAATGGCAGTACTGCTGGTAGACAAGGGCTTCCAGTCAGACCAGCATTGTGCTACCAATTTGACCGATTGGTGTTAGCGGTTAGACTGCTTGGGTGGAGCAATCAGACCAACCCGTGTCAGCGATCTGATCGTCCCATGGTTGGCGGTCTGACCGGCTGGGAAATGTTTAGTTCAGGTGGTTTATGGAATTTGTAGATTTTGAGTTGAGGAATAATTGTAGATGATTAAGGTCAGTTTTTTTATGTTGCATGAGCTATGTTATAGCTAACGTGGGTCAAGTTGTGAAGAACTTGTGCTCGAAAATGATTTTTTTATCTTTGGATGCGCAAAATCGCTTGGAGTCAACTGTGATTAACGATGAGGATCGAAACTATGCTCATGGAGGAGCTGAGGCCTAGAATGAGCAAGGATGCCAGGTGAGTTGGTGAGATGAAGCATGGCACAAGAAAGACAGGAAATATCGAAGGGACGTCCAAACAACGGGATTGCACTATGTGGCTTGGACTGGCTAAATGAGCCGTGGTTTAGTGGAACCGAGACAGGAGAGACTTGGTGACATGTGGTAAGCTAGGGATGCATTTACACATAGCAAGTATGGCAATTTCTTGCAATGTATGGTGATGACCGAGTCAATGAAGGGTATTTTGGTATTTTAGCCAAAATAATAGAAACTACTATGGATCAAAACCACAGTGCATGAATGTTGCTTGGGAGAGCGATTTAGGTCAAGGTAGAGCTGGTTTAATCAAGACGGATCAAGGCTAAGGTTTTAGTGGACTCGGGCTTATGTAATTTGAAAAATGTGCACAATAGAATTTGTGTGAGTAAAACTCATCTGTGTGGGGTTAATGGTTCCTCCATTGTGCTAAGTGGATAGTATTTACTAGGGAGTGGATGTGGTTGGCCAGCCTATCTATAAAAGGGGGTTAGGATGGAGACATGTGGTTAACCATTCAACCCACCACGCTTGTGTTCTCTTGTTTCAGGATTTGGGTTTTGAGTGCTTGGTGTGCTCTCTATCCTTCAAGATAGAGTGGCTATAAAACTTTTCTCCTCAAGTAGCAATAGAATCAATTTTTGATTTTCTTCATAGCTATCTCTTTACTTGATTGATTTGCTTTTGATTTGGTTGGTTTTTCCTCTCCTCTTAACCTTTTCTTGATCTTGCTATGCCAAGGACGTATAAGAGATGGAGAGAACCTCTGGGAATCATCCTCCACACATCTAGGCACTTTGGTATCAAGTTCATCAAGAAACTCATTTTTTTTTGCATATTTTTGATCTTTCAAGTGATTTCGTGATCGAAGGGTTTTTGAAGTGATTTCTTCGGTGTTCTTGCTTGCTGTGATTTGTGGGAACATATCCAAATCCATCTTGGCTATCCTTTACCCAGTTTGATAAGTTTCTGGAGAGTGACTTAGCCCTCTTAGCTAGAAAGTTCTCATATGCATACAAAAGGGCTGGAGAGACAAAGAGAGGAGGTTCCGCAATCTACTTCGAGTGTGGTGGTCCCAACCACATTCGAGCAAACTATCTCAAGCTAGAGAAGGATAGGAACAACTGTGGTGGTACGAGCATGAACGACTACATTAGTAAAAACTACAATAAGAAACCTCGAGCTTGTGATTAAAGCAAGGAGAAGAAGTACCGCAATCTCGGCAAGGCAAAGAAGCTCTTTCACCGCATCCTCACCGCCTTCGACAATTTCGACTTCAGTGACATGGAGTGTTGGAGCGACGACAACGCTGAGGATGATCCGTAGAAGAACACAAAGGACGGCAACGATTTCAACGAGATGTGCTTCATGGTTGACGAGAACGGCATTAGCGATAGCAATCTCTACAGTGATTCTGATGAGGTAGGTCCCTCCTACGACCAGCTCAATGATGCTATTCTGAACCTAGAAAAGTTTTCTGCTAGGTCTGTAGCTAGGTGTGATGAATTAGAGAAGGAGGTAGAGAGCTTATCATAGGAGCTTGCTTCACTTTGATATGTTTCCTCTTGTAATGATTGTGATGTTTGTTCTTCTTTGCTTGGATATATAAAGAAACTAAAGACCTCGTATGATAGTGTGATCTCTAAGCTTGACTTGCTTAAAATGGAGAATGTTAGTCTATTAGCTGAGTTAGAGATGGCTAGAGTTACTCCTTATAAGTCTGATTCTGCTGAGATTATAGTTTGCACCTCATGTGAGGATAAGGACAATGCTTTTAGAGATCTATATACTTTGCTCCTTGGTCTGCCTGAAACTTGTGATAGCTATGTCAACTTGAAGAATAATTTAAAAAGGTAGATCATAAAATTACTGAGATGCATGCTGCTTTCATTGAGACTGTTGCTTCTTGTGCCAACTGTCCTAAATTAGCTGCTGAACTTGAATATATATCTGAACAGATTTAGGATATGTGTGATCATAATAAAAGAAATAGCTCAATATGTTTCTAAGGCTCCTGTTAGCTCACCATGCAATAATTGTTGAAAATTAAAATCTGAATTGATTGTTTTGGATGGAAAATATGTGAAGCTAACTAAGAACCTACTAGAGAAGTCATAGGGCCTGTTTGATATGGCTGTGGATTATAGTTTTTAGCTGAATTTTTTTTGAATTTTAGCTATTTGCGACAGAGATTACGGAGAGAGAGAGAGATACTCACTTGCGATTTTGGTTAATACAAATGTTGAGCTTTTAACGTGTACTACAATTAACTTGTAGATTCCATCTTGAAAAAAAATACTTCGTTTGAAAGTTAGGTATTGTATTAAAAGCTAAAAGTCGACTTTAGAAGCTGTTAAAGAACTGGCCCACAATCTGCTTGCTTGTTCTATGCTGAAGTAGAGGAGAAAATCATGGAAATACAGGAGACCTTTAGGAAGGGATTCGAGGCCCAGATGGCTAGGGTTAGGTGTCTCATGTGTGTAATGCGAAGCCCTCAAGTTTGAGGTGGCCGTACATAGGGAGAGATATGCACGTGCCATTCGATCTTCTCCTTCTGGTTCTTCACTTTTTCTTCTTTCCCATGTTCTTCTTGTTCTATTTTTTAGGAGTGTGAGTGCCTCATGAACGCTCTTTAAAAATTTGTTGGAGGCAAGAAAAAACTTAATCTTATCCTAGACAAATCCAAGATTTGCATGTTCAATCAAGTTCTAGGATATGATTTTCTAGAGGATGTGAGGAAACATCAACCTGCAATTGTTTGAGATATAGTAGGATGTCTGATTGAGGTTGCGCCCGAGTCTAAGAAGATAATGTTTAAGTCTGTAGGTTTTGTCCAGGGGATTTCTGATAGTAAGGTTATGCCTCCGACTACTTTGACCTCTCAGAAGGTGAAGTATCATTGAACCTTCTGTCAGAAGAATGGATACTAGTCAAATTTTGCTTTAGGCGTGCCAAGGTCACACGTCCTGACCGTGTTCATGCTCTTAGGAATATTCAGGGTTAGCCTTAGACTCAGAGTTCTCCTAAGACCGACATGAGATCTAGAGTTGTAGTTAGTTCTCATGACTTTCTTGGTCTTAGGCAGCGTCGAGAACTTGGTTTTCAGGCTTCTTCTGGTTTTAGTCCTCAGTTGCTTCTGGTCAGAGTTTCTGCCGTCCTGAGAATAGACCTCGTTTTCCTCATCGAGGTAGCTATCCACGACATGATCAGTTTCTGCTGCGTTCTGTGTCTAGACCTTTTGATTCTATGAGACATGAGTTGCACAATGTCGCTAGAGGTCAGTCTTTTGTGACTTTGACTAGATCTTCTGCTCGTCGTGTGACTTAGCACTGGTTCCTAGATCTGCTCTTATATGCCCTAATATTGAGTCATCAATGTTTACTTCTCACTGATTCAGGTTCATCGGGTTGGGAAGGGAGATGTTTGGCTTGTTGATTTTGGTTGTTCTTGTCACATGACCGAAGATTCTCGTTGGTTCTCTTCCCTAGTCTGATCCCTAGGTGATGAGTTATCACTAAAGCTAATGTGCATATTAATGATTCTTTTATTCTTAAGTATGTTGCCTTAGTGAGTTACCATATAATTTGATGTATGTTCCCAACTTACCAATTACGATTTCGAGGTAAGATTTAAGAAAAATACTTGTAAAATCATTGATTCTTTGTGAAGTCTAGTTTACAGAATTTTTAGGTTTGAGAGGATCTTTCGTGCTGATTTTTTTAAGTCTTCAGGTGATTCTCTTCGGTGCTTAGTTGCTTTCGAGTCCCATGATCTTTCCTTTTGGCATATGAAATTTGGTCACATCGGTTTTGATCACTTGATCTGAGTTAGCGGCCACGATCTCATTCGTGGTCTGCCTAAGCTCAAGATGTTCAAAGACTTAATTTGTGCTTCTTGCTAGCATGACAAGATGGTTGCCGCTTCGCATCTTCTAGTCACTGTGACTATGACCGACACACCAGGATGGCTTCTTTATATGGACACTATTGGTCCAGCTAGAGTGCAGTTGGCTAGTGGGAAGTGGTATGTCGTTGTTGTGATTGATGACTTCTTAAGGTTCTCTTGGGTGATTTCTTAGCCTCGAAGGAGGAAACTCAGTTATTTTTGGGGTTTGTTCAGTAGGTTGTATGTTGAGCTCCTAGTGCCTTACGAGCGATTCGTAGTGATAATGGCATGGAGTTCAAGAACTCCTACTTTGAGAGGTTCTATGATGAGACAGATGTAGAGCATCAATTCTCTTCCCCATATGTCCCTCAGCAAAATGGCGTGGTAGAGAGGAAGAACCGTACCTTGGTCGAAATGGCCAGAATGATATTAGATGGGCATGGTACACCTAGAAAGTTTGGGCTGAGGCTATAGTTACTGCTTGCTATGTTTTGAATAGAGTTTTTCTCAGGGTATACTTGCATCACACTTCTTATGAGTTGAGGTATGGGTGAAAGCCCAGTGTCTGATATTTTCGTGTTTTCGGTTACAAGTATTTTATTCTAAAGTCTGTGAACTTAGATAAGTTTGAGTCTCGCTCATCTGATGTACCTTTCCGGGTAACTTGACTTCCTCGCGGGGTTATAGGGTCTGGAACTATGAGACAAATAGGATAATAGAGACTTGTGAGGTTACTTTCGGTGAGGCTAGTCTTGTTACTAGGCCCGATATCTTAGGTCTAGTTATGCAATCCGAGACCATCTTTGCAAATGATGAAGATGATGGAGATGATGGTTCTTTACCTAATCCAGTCCCATCTATCCCTGAGGTGTCGGCTTCTACCACTACGTCTTAGGGAGATCAACCCTTATTTTCTTGCTCTTCTGAAGCTTGTGATTCTACTCCTACCTCCATAGTTCATGAGATAGGGGCCACTTCTTCATCATATTCAGGACCTCTACAACATATTTAACATCATCATCCTTCTGAGCAGATCATAGATGATCTCTTTGAGTGTGTCATGCACTCAAAATCTGGCTTATCTCATTTCTGCCTGCACTTTGCTTTTGTTGCTACATTTGAGCCTAAAAATGTTGGTCATACTTTGTCTGATGAGTCTTGGGTCAATGCCATGCATGAGAAATTAGAAAATTTTGAATGGAACAAGGTCTAGTTACTTGTTGAGCCCCCCGAGTGGTTATAATGTCAGGAAGTAAGTGGATTTTTAAGAACAAGCAGAGTGAGGATGGGGTAGTCATTCGAAACAAAGCTAGATTGGTAGCTCAGAGTTTCTCTTAGGTTGAGGGCTTAAATTTTAAGGAGACCTTCGCCCTGGTAGCTAGGCTAGAGGCCATTAGGATATTGCTTGCATTCGCGGCATCTAAGGTCTTCAAGCTGTACCAGATGGATGTCAAGAGTGCCTTCCTCAATGGGTATATTGAGGAAGAGGTTTATGTTAGACAACCTCTAGGTTTCGAGAACCCCAAATACCCAAACCATGTTTCCATGCTTTTCAAAGTCTTATATGGACTTAAAGTAAACCCCTAGAGCTTAGTATGAGAGGCTTAAATCCTATCTTTTGAGTCATATGTTTAAGATGGGTAAGGTAGATAAGACCTTGTTCAATTGTAGGCGTGACAATAACTTTTTGCTCATCCAGATATATGTGAATAACATTATCTTTGGTGGCTCCTCTTATGCTCTTGTTTCCTAGTTTTTTGATCTCATGAGCACAGAGTTTGAGATGAGGATGATGGATGAGTTGAGCTTCTTTCTCGGCTTTCGGATCAAGCAGACTCAGGAGGGTACCTTCTTGCATCAAGGCAAGTACAATTGAGACCTCATGAAATGCTTTAACATGGGTGATGGCAAGTTGGTGTCGACTCCGATGGCAACTTAGACCGCACTTGATCCTAATGAAGATGACGAGCCTATATATTAGAAGGAGTACCGTAGCATGATTGGCTCCCTCCTATATGTCACTGCTTTGAGGTCAGATATACACTTCTCCATGTGTCTGTGTGCTCAATTTCAGGCTTCTCCTCGCACCTCTCACTGTCAGGCAGTGAAGCGCATTTTCAGGTATATTTGAGCTACTCTAGACTATGATATCTGATACTGTTCTGCTTCCTGTCTTTTCCTTAGAGCCTATTCCGGAGCAGACTTTGCTGACTATAGGATAGAAAAATGACATAATGCTTTAGTTTGTTGAGAGTGACCACCAGTTAGCTGATATTATCACCAAGCCTTTAGATAGCTTGAGGTTCATGGCTTTGTGGGGAGAGCTTGGGTGGTTTGTTCTTATGGCATAATCTGAAGGGGGAGCTTCATGTACTTTCTATACCATATGATTTTTGCTTCTTTCTGCACCTTGCTTATGTGCACTTTTGGGTTAGTCTTCGTAGCATAGACTAGAGCTGGTATCATACTATGCTATTTAGATTTCTTCATCTCATCTTGTGGCCTTAGGATGTTGCTTGTTAGCTGTCTCTCTTTTTACTAGGTTGAGTTCACTCACTTCTTTCAGATCTAGCAAGGTTGGGCCCTCTGGGTAGACAGGGAACATATTTACTCTCTTGTGTTTAGAGGATAAGCTAATAGTCCTAATGTCATATGAGGTAGATAAGAGTGAGTCTGAGCCATAATGATCCTACTATCTTGTCTATGCTTTAAGGACCACAATTTCTTTGTTTTCTCACGTTTTCTCTCTCTTGCTTATTGCATTGGTTCAAGGGGAGTTCATCTAAGATTTTCTTGAGCTTAATGTTGATATAATTCAACTTGAACCAAAGTATTTCTGAAATTGACTCATTGAGGAAGAGCTAGGATCTTTATTGCATCATATTGCATTTTAAATTCAGCAATATGCATTGTAATATAAATATATAGATCTTTGACTATTATCCTTGTGTGACATGATATCTTGCTTTACATCCTACCATGTCTTGTGCTAGCTTACTAGAGTTATCATGTCTTTTTGTATGTAGCTTAGCTTTTATCATGCTAGCTTTATTAAATGTGAAAAACTTGAATTAAATTATGTCTTGTTAGATCTTGTGACTAGTTTGTTCTAGTGATTCACTTATGATTCATGCCATGTCAAATAAGTTAATTTGAGTCTTAAACCTAAATTGAGCTTTAGATTGAGCTATGCTAGTTCTTTATTGAAGCATGAGTTAGTGTTAGCTCTTTGTAATTGAACTAAGTCAAGAAAATGCAAAATGATCTCTTTTGGGCGAAAAGCCGATCTCACCAATTCTTTCTCATGACACGTCTTACTAATGTACTAGGCATGAACTCATGTGCTTGAACAAAATGTTTCAACATTGAACTTCTAGCACACTAAATTGGCTCAATTGTAACTTTTTAGTTCAATTTAGTATATTGACATGGCTTATCTTATTTTTAGATATGTTTAGTTAATTATGATCTTGAGCAACTTGACAAGTGAAAAACCTATTTAATTTCATATTATAGCTTATCTGGCTTTAGATTTGCTATATATGTTTGCCATTATCTAGATAGCTCTTTCACTTAATATGACTTGATGTAATACTTATAGAGTGAATTTGGATAATTTTTATGGCTCCTAATGCTAAAAATAAATAAAATACAGCTACTTTACTTCATTCATGCTCTACCTTCTTCCTTGCATCTTGACGATTTCATTGTCAAAAAGGGGAGAAAGATTGGTAAAAATGTATATCTAAAGCATAATTTAGAGTTTTTGTGCAAAATTTTGCTAAGTTGAAGCCTCTTCATCTATTCTCACCATGACCAAGGTCAAACTACAAAAATTGATATTTTATATGGACATAGAGTGATATTCTCAACTCATTTGGTGAATTTGAAGTTTTTTGTGAAATTCCTGTTATTTTTAGTAGCTTCATTCCACCTCTGCCTCAAATGGTCATTTTTAGCTCATTGCACTTTTCATTTGACCATTCGGAGATCTTTTTGCAAATTTCCCTGTAGTCGTCTATATGCAACTCCTAATTGCATTTTTTTTCATAATTGCCAATGGGTTCATCAATGGGGAGATTGAAGGATCATGTGATGAACCATTGCAATTTGAGAGATTTGAAAATTTGAATTGCAATATTGCTGGTCGACAAGGGGAAGGTTGGTCAGACTAGCATTGTGCCACTAGTCTGACTAGTTAGTGTCAGCAGTCAGACCGCCTGGATGGATGGGTCAGACCGGCCGAGTCAGCGGTTTGAACGCCCTATGGTTAGTGGTCTGACCGGCTGGGGAATGTTCAGTTCGGGTGGTTTATGGAATTTGTGGATTTTGAGTTGAGGAATAATTATTGATGATTAAGGTCAGTTGTTTTATGTTGCATGAGCTATGTTACAGCTAACGCGGGTCAAGTTGTGAAGAACTTGTGGCTAAAATTGATTTCTTTATCTTTAGACGTGTAGGGTCGGGGCTACGCTTATGGAGGAGCTGAGGCCTAGAATGATCAAGGATGCCTGGTGAGATGGTGAGCTCAAGTATGGCATGAGAAAGATGGAAAATATCGAAAGGAAGTTTAAACAGTGGGATTGCACCATGTGGCTTGGACGGACCAAGTGAGTCATGGTTCGGTGGAATCAGGATATGAGAGACTTGGAGATGCATGGCAAACTAATGGTGCATCTATACGTGGCAAGCATGAAAATTACTTGCAATGGATGGTGATGACCAGGTCAACGAAGTGTATTTTGATAGTTTGGCCAAAATACTGAAAACTACTATGGATCAAAACTGCAGCGCATGTGTGGCTCTTAGAAGAGCGGTTCAGATTAAGGTGGAGCTAGTTTAATCAAGACGGATCAAGGCTAAGAATTTAGTAGATTTGGGCTTATGCCCTTTGAAAAGCGTGCATAGTTGAACTTGTATGAGTAAAACCCTTGTGTGTGGGGTTAACAGATTTTCTCTATTGTGCTAAGTGGATAGTATCCACTAAGGACTGGATGTGGTTGGTTAGCCTGACTATAAAAGGGGGTTAGGATGAAAACATATGGTTAACCATCCAACCCACCTCATATGTGCTCTCTTGTTTAGGGTTAGGGTTTTGAGTCTTAGTGTGCTCTCTGTCCTCCAAGATAGAGTAGCTGTAAAACTTTTCTCCTTGGGTAGCAATAGAATCAATCTTTTATCTTCTCCATAGCTATCTCTTTATTTGATTGATTTGCTCTTGATTTGGTTGGTTTTTCCTCTTCTCTTAACCTTTTCTTGATCTTACTGTGCCAAGGACATATAAAAGATGGAGGGAACCTCTCGGAATCGTCCTCCACCTATCTAGACACTTTGGTAGCAAGTTTACCAAGAAACTCGATTTTTGCATATTTTTGATCTTCCAAGTGATTTCTTGTTCTGAGAGTTTTACGAGTAAGTCTTGATTATCGATTTTAGTTTTAGGTCACTTTTGGTGCAACTTTTCTTAAAACACGAAAAGGTTTGAACTTTGACATGTGTTTTTGTGATCCATAAATGGAATAGGTTCTTGAGACCTTGAGCAAGATGTGTACAAAATTTCACAATTTTGGATCATCCAATCAAAAGTTACGTGGATTTGGAATCTCGCAACCGTGCTGATTTTACTGTTCAATTACATGAAATTACAGTTCATAGCGATCAGACCGCCCGAATAGAGGTCAGACCAGTCCCCGGTGGCTACACCGCCCCAAGGTTAGCGGTCAGACCGTCCAGGAGAGGCCAGACCACCCCCTAATTGGCGGTCAGACCTCTAAGGACTGAGTAATTCAAGATTTGGTGTTTTTGAGTGTTTTGCATTGTTAATTTTGCCTATGATTTGATTTTCAGTAACTCTGCAGTTATTTGAGAAAAGGATCTAGAATACTTGGGAAAACATTTTAATCGGCACCATTCATCCCACTCTGTTGCCTCCCGATCCTACAAGATGCCTTTCTCTTTTCAATGTTCATTGTGTGATTTATATCACATTTAATGATATGCATCACTTTTTCAAAGAATCCTATTGTAACGTATAGGCATCTTACCAGTTAACTTTTGAATGCGGAGAAACATCTATTGAGGGGGGGGGGTATTGAACCCCGCTGTCTATGCACCCTCCTTAGATTTTCACCACCTAGCACCACAACTCTCAAAGCATGAGGTCGCATCTCAGTATTTCTAAGCAAACATGCCCTTTCCTTCATCGAGCAAGCCTGCCCTTATGTTCCCGCATCACCCTGTTGATTGCACCAACGTTGCCCTCCGCAATTACAATTCTCCGGATCACCTCAGTTACCTCCCTAATCAATCTCGTCCGATTTTGTAGGATCATCGATGGCAATCAGAGAGGGAGGTGAATGATTGCAGCGCACAGCGGAAACTTTTTCTCAAATTTTCTGTCTTCTAATCGTTCAATCTGAAAAATAAAAATAACAAAAAACAGAAACAAAACAGCGCAATTTTGTCTCGGTTACTGTAGCAATACTGTAGATTACTGCAGTAGGTACTGTAGTGGCTACTGTAGCAGATACTGTAGCGCCGAAACAAAAATCGGCTAATGCATCAGAACAGGACGATTCTTACAAAATCTTGCAACTGATTTTTAATTCAAACTAATTCATGAATGTAAAAAAAATATGTAGATAGAGATCAATGCATGAAGAATACCTAGGAATCAAAAAATCAGAAAAAAGATAATATATACGAATTAAAAAAATTCATGAACTTTTATTAGAAAATGCAGAAACTGTTCACTTCCATCTATCCATCAGCCGCCCTCTTTTTCTTTTCTATTTTTTCTCGTTTTCTCGCGTCACAGCCGCTGCAATGCAGCGTCTTTTTTTGTTCCCTCGGTTCAATCGCCGTCGCTTCTGTCGTGTGCAAAAATCAGAACCCCTGACGCAGCACTAGAACAGTGGAGAACTCCCACGCGTGAATCGAGGAAGACGATGTGCGTACTTGTCTCATGCCTCGGTAGCGAAGAAAACTAAGACGTCGATGAGGAAAAACGCACCGATGGCCTTTTTTTCTCAGAATAAATCTAAACTTTATTTCTGAATCATGGTGGCTACAAAGTGCTCTCCTGGCACCCCTAAGCCCTAGCACAAAATTAGTCTCTCCAAAAGCCACAGGGTTAGCCTCCAACCCCACCTCTATTTATAGTCTAGGGCCCAAAATCTGAGCTTGTCCTAAGCCTACAAGTTCTAACCCAATTCTAACAAATAAGGGACCCGAAACCCTTCCTAACATGGGTTTTTCAAAATTCCAACTTCTCCAACTCATTACGTGTCGAAGCCTCCAGGACCGCACCTCCTGTATCTTCTCCACGCATCATCCACCTTTGATCTCCATGTGCTCCAGCATGAGCCCGACCACCTCGTGACATCCTCGATAACCTGAACTTCAAATTTCCCCCTCCTAGTCCCAGTCTTACTCGTCACCGACCATGACCATCTTCACGCCCAACCTGCACATGCAAAGACCAAAGAACATTTTTCCTACACAAGTTCAACCAAACTTGACCAACATCAACCCGCACACATGCGACACAACTCGCATAACAACGCTAAACAAAATTATCAATTATTAATCATCACAAATTAACCATTGTCAATTATTCATCACCAAAATACGCATGGTCTAACAGATTCAATCAAAATAATTCCATGTAGTGCTTAGTGCTGACTGCTACTCCTTCCTCAATTCCTCTCTTTCTAGTAATATCAATCTAGTGATTTAATCGATTAATCTTTTGCTATGAATTCCATATCGATGCAATTTCCCATGGGAACAGCCGAACAGGTAGTGTGCGGCTGCGGCAGCAGCAGCAACAGTAGTATTGGCAGCACGCAGTGTTGCGAGGAGTCGGAGGGCCGAGGCGGCGCATGTCGAGCTCCACGAGATCGTAGTCGACGACGGCTGGAACGGCGGTGGCGGGCTTCGAGGAATAAAAGACGTGGTAAGTTGGATCCGTCGATCACTACTCACTAGTACGACAGAAATGTGGCGCTCGACTGGGGAATAGCAGAACGCCATGCGAGGAAGAGATTACCTGGGAGCAAAGCTATTCTTTTCGTCTGTGGTTTATAGCTAAAATCGATAGCTTTTAATTATAGCATAACTGTTTACACAGATGAACTGAATACTGATATATCAATTTGAGAAGATATCCTGATAAACTGTTTCGAAACAACGGTAGAAGAGTCATAATTCATAAACTATAAAGTGAAAAAAAACAGGCTAGACAGCCAAAATCAGCACCATACCCTACCACTGCCATTCTGTTGTGTTTCAAAACTTTATTTGCACTATTTTTGTGTCTTTACTAAAAGACACTAAACTTTGGCAATTCTTTGCTGGTGGACACTTCGTCCATTAAAATATATTTTTTGATTGAGAGAAGAGAAAGAAGGTGGATGAAAATTCAGTTTTGCCCATGTAATAGCCAAGCCTGCATGCCTTATCATTCCCGCTGTCAGCCTCATCCACTCTTTTACAGTGGCATATCCTGGATATTAGGGGTAACTTTAAGTGGCATGGAAAGATTTTTTTTCTTTTTGAAAAAGAATAATGAATTCTGACTACAGTATGAACAATTAATTGACAAATAGGTAGATAAGGTAAAGAAATCAGACATTAAGAAAAATATTATCATTCATGGGCATCAGGTAAGAATTCAATAAAAAGGCACAGCGCACATCTTGTTTTGCACTGTCGAATTTACCAGCTGGTGGGTGCCTGTTTTTGGGCTTATAGCTATGCTTTGGTTTCTATTTTTATAGTAACTCACCATTAAATGGTATATTTTTAAGATAGGATCTACAGGGTGCTAAAATCACATACGACTATTTCTCTCTGCGTACTGCCTTTTATAAACATACCAGAATTCAAAAACTACAATCATAAGACCTAAGAACCACCAGCAGTCAAAACGCATCTCCCTTTCAGACCAAGATATTTGCAATGCTTCACGAAATGGTTCTATATTTACATCTAGATCCAGTTTAGTTTGGTTATGTGCTAGAATCTCACTTTTCAGTTTTCATAAGACTGCAGGCATTTGAGCATGGTATGATGATGGAGGGTATAAAAACATTGGCTTCTCACCATGGAAGAGTAAGGCTCGGAAGCAGAAGGCAGGAAAGAAGGACGTCAAGTTAGACAATGGACCGGCCCCGGAGTTCTAACGGCCAAGTGCCCGTGTGAGTTCGGTGTGCGTGTGTGAAGTGATTATATAAACCTGAGGAATTTTTTTCGAATAATCTATCTTTTATTTAAAATAATAGAAATATACATGTGCTAACATTTTTTACATAAATAGTTGGGCGACTGGAGCCTATCGCTTATCCGTTGAGGGATAGGCTCCAGTCGTCTGACAGTTAGGCGATTGGAGCCTATCGCTTATCCGTTGGGCAATAAGCTCCAGTCGCCCGACGGTTAGGTAATTGGAGCCTATTTCTATAAAACAATATTGGCGTGAGTATATTTCTATTATTTCAAATAAACATATATTATTCGAAAAAAATTCTAAACCTGAGGATGTCTTGCGTGAGGGATGAACATGTATGAGTTGAAGTCTGGTATTCCTACCTAATATCTATCCAATTTTCCTCCCCAATTCGATCAATCCAATTCCTCCCCAATTCGATCTTGATGTGCCCTCTTCTTCCAAATTCCCAGTCTCTTACAAATCCTATCCAGGGTCGTAAGGCCCTGTTTGTTTCGAATTCTAGGCAAGCTAGCTACTTCTAGTAGCCAAAAGCTCTCCCAAACAGTCCAGCTTTTGGGCCAGCTACTGAGAATCTGAAAATCTGGGGAAGGCACAATTGTACTGGGACCGAGAAGCTGCGAAAACCCAGCTTCTCACAGATTCTGCGGACTAGTGCCATTAAAGTTCAAGTTATTTACCCGCAAAATGCCACTGGATAAAAATACCCCCCGCGCCCCCTCCCCGATTCCTCCGCGCCCCCTCCTCCTCCCTCCCCGCCGCCGCCCACCCTGGCCCCCTCCCCCCGCCGCCGCCCCGTTGCCTCTCCCCAGATCCGTCGCCGCCCCCTCCCCCGCCGACCCGTCCCCCTCCCCAGATCCCCCGCCGGCCCGTCGCCCCCTCCCCCCGCCGCCCCGTCGCCCCTCCCCAGATCCGCAACCGCCCCGTTGCCCCCTCCCCCGCCACCCCGTCCCCCTTCCCCAGATCCCCCGCCGGCCTCTCCTCCTCCCGCCCGGCCTCCTCCTCTACGCCCGGCCGCTCCTCCTCCCGCCTGGCCTCCTCCTCTACGCCGGCCGCTCCTCCTCCTGCCCGGTCTCCTCCTCTACGCCTGGCCGCTCCTCCTCCCGCCCGGGCGCTCGGCCTCCTCATCAACGCCGTTCTCAACGACCAGCCGAGAAAAGGTTAGTTGAAGTACGCCGTCCTCAATGACCGCCCGGCCACTCCTCCTCCTCAAGTGCAGTTCATGTTTGTTATGTCGATGCACTGTTGATCTGAATTGTTGTTATGTCGATGTATGTTCATGAATTGTGTGTGTTGTGGTTACAGACCAAACAGAGAGAGATGTGGTAGTGGAGAGTTGGGAGAGTGTGATCGGTAATGGCTTGGGTTCTCCCCCATGGCCTGTATTCCATATATATATACACATGGGGAGTGCTTTTACAATTATACCCTTATGTCTGAGTATCCCCTTCAGGGGCACTTATGTCATTACACATGGCCTATTCTGGGCTTTATAACCTTCTACCAGGCCTGCTGGGTTTAGGTGGGGGCCACCCCTACAACAGGAGCCTCTCATGGTGAAGGGCTTCACATGGCCGAAGCCATGTTGCCGAGTCCTTTGGCCTCCTCCGTCCCTGCGGCCTGTGAACTTTTTCGAACTTGACCGAAGGCTGAGGCCGTAGCGGAACCCGACGCCTTGATTGGTGGTTGAGGTAGACGCGCGAGCGCTCCGTCCCGAGGTGGCGCCTAATCGAAGTAGGCACGCGCGCGCTCCGTTTCCTACCCTTCGAACGGGTGGCAGCGGAGCTGACGCCTAGTCGAGGTAGACGCGCGCGCGCTCCGTCCCCCACCCTTTGAACGGGTGGCAGCGGAGCTGACGTCTTAGTCGAGGTAGACGCGCGCGTGCTCCATCCCCTACCCTTCGAACGGGTGGCAGCGGAGCTGACGCCTAGTCGAGTTAGACGCGCGCGCGCTCCGTCCCCTACCCTTCGAACGGGTGGCAGCGGAGCTGACGCCTAGTCGAGGTAGACGCGCGCGTGCTCCGTCCCCTACCCTTCGAACGGGTGGCAGCGGAGCTGACGCCTAGTCGAGGTAGATGCGCGAGCGCTCCGACCCTACCCTTCAAATGGGTGGCAGCGGAGCTGGCGCCTAGCCGACGTAGACGCGCGCGCGCTCCGTCCCCTACCCTTCGAACGGGTGGCAGCGGAGCTGACGCCTAGTCAAGGTAGACGCGCGCGCGCGCTCCGTCCCCTACCCTTCGAACGGGTGGCAGCGGAGCTGACGCCTAGTCGAGGTAGACGCGCGCGCGCGCTCCGTCCCCTACCCTTCGAACGGGTGGCAGCGGAGCTGGCGCCTAGTCGAGGTAGACGCACGAGCGCTCCGTCCCTACCCTTCGAACGGGTGGCAGCGGAGCTGGCGCCTAGCCGAAGTAGACGCGCGCGCGCTCCGTCCCCTACCCTTCGAACGGGTGGCAGCGGAGCTGGCGCCTAGTCGAGGTAGACGCACGAGCGCTCCGTCCCTACCCTTCGAACGGGTGGCAGCGGAGCTGGCGCCTAGCCGACGTAGACGCGCGCGCGCTCCGTCCCCTACCCTTCGAACGGGTGGCAGCGGAGCTGACGCCTAGTCAAGGTAGACGCGCGCGCGCGCTCCGTTCCCTACCCTTCGAACGGGTGGCAGCGGAGCTGACGCCTAGTCGAGGTAGACGCACGAGCGCTCCGTCCCCTACCCTTCGAACGGGTGGCAGCGGAGCTGATGCCTAGTCGAGGTAGACGCGCGCGCGCTCCATCCCCTACCCTTCGAACGGGTGGCAGCGGAGCTGACGCCTGGTCAAGGTAGACACGCGCGCACTCCGTTTCCTACCCTTCGAACGGGTGGCAGCGGAGCTGACGCCTAGTCGAGGTAGACGCGCGAGCGCTCCGTCCCCTACCCTTCGAACGAGTGGCAACGGAGCTGACGCCTAGCCGAAGTAGACGTGCGCGCGCTCCGTCCCCTACCCTTCGAACGGGTGGCAGCGGAGCTGACGCCTAAGCGAGGTAGACGCGCGCGATCCTTGAAGCCGAAGCCGCGGCTGGAGCCTGCCGTGGTAGAGGTTCAGCGGTGGTCTGAGTTGCAACTTCACACCGCGAACACCGCCACGCATGCGGTGATTGCGAGCTGACAACGCGGTCATGCGCTGTAAAGGTCCCTGGAATCGCGCCGGCCCCCGGTTTGCCAGGGTTAGGTTGTCATACCGCGCGACTCGCCTCGGCGCATGTAGGGTACGTGGCGGTTTGTTACTGGTGCGCGGCGGGATGTGAACGGTTGCGTGATCGCAGCCGCTCGCCTCTTCCCTAGGGAAGGGGGACACAGGGCGGGCGCGGAATGGCGCGGCTTCGATGTTGTTGTGATCCCATGGTCCATTAGTGCACTTTTAATGACGGCTGGAGTCGTGGCGACACCTGGCCTCGTGTGCTCCAGCTATCTCGTGCGGGGGTTGGCACGCGGCGGGAGGCTACTGGAGCGTCGTGCTCTGACGGTCCTTACCGCTGTGGTCGCGCCCCCTCGTCTTTGGTTATGGGGGATTGTGCGGGACGGGCCTTTGTACAATTGTGGTCACGTCCAGTACACGGACCGTCGCGACGCTTTGGCATCGGGGCGAGGTGGCTTGAAATAGCCCTCGGAACCGCGCCCCCACAGCTCTACGCCCTTCGTCGCGCCATAAAGCACTTCTACGAGCGGATCTGGGACTATGTTGGAGTGGCCGCCGCAAAGGTCGAGCTCCGGAAGTCCCTTTACGGGGAGGGAAGCCTGGGCCAATTTCTGGACGGGGTCCCCCGACGCGGCGAGGATGGCGGTGGGACCTCCGAAGGCGGCGAGAATTCACAGGTGCGACGCCGGGGTGGCTAGGTGTAGGCGTGCGTTGTAATGTCCGCCCCTTTTTGTGATTAAAATGCGCACTTGTTCTACGAATTGACCATTTGACCTGTGCCCCAGGCAGCTTCCTTATTGGGGACGACTGCTTGCGTCCGGCCTTGCAACCCGGCGGCGCCTTCGACGCTGGCAAAGGGCAGAGGAGTCGCTGAACTTTTGGGCGGGCCGACCCTCTTCAGGCGAGGTCCCGACCTTAGCGCGTGTTAAGGACGAGCCCGCCGATTAGTGGCTTAGAGCGGCAGATATGCTGGCGGGCCTTTGTACTTGTAAAATTTTCCCTATGTATACATCTGGCAATTAGGATATGCGCTGCGCACTGTGCCTCGGGCGGTCATGCTGTGTTGGGACGGACGGCGCCAACTGTTGTGGTTACAGACCAAACAGAGAGAGATGTGGTAGTGGAGAGTTGGGAGAGTGTGATCGGTAATGGCTTGGGTTCTCCCCCATGGCTTGTATTCCATATATATATGCACATGGGGAGTGCTTTTACAATTATACCCTTACGTCTGAGTATCCCCTTCAGGGGCACTTATGTTATTACACATGGCATATTCTGGGCTTTATAACCTTCTACCAGGCCTGCTGGGTTTAGGTGGGGGCCACCCCTACAACAGGAGCCTCTCATAGTGAAGGGCTTCACAGGGCCGAAGCCATGTTGCCGAGTCCTTTGGCCTCCTCCGTCCCTGCGGCCTGTGAACTTTTCCGAACTTGACCAAAGGCTAAGGCCGTAGCCGAACCCGACGCCTTGATTGGTGGTTGAGGTAGACGCGCGAGCGCCCCGTTCTGAGGTGGCGCCTAGTCGAGGTAGACGCGCGCGCGCTCCGTCCCCCACCCTTTGAACGAGTGGCAGCGGAGCTGATGCCTTAGTCGAGGTAGACGCGCGCTCCGTCCTCTACCCTTCGAACGGGTGGCAGCGGAGCTGACGCCTAGTCGAGGTAGACGCACGCGCGCTCCGTCCCCTACCCTTCGAATGGGTGGCAGCGGAGCTGACGCCTAGTCAAGGAAGATGCGCGCGCGCTCCGTCCCCTACCCTTCGAACGGGTGGCAGCGGAGCTGACGCCTTAGTCGAGGTAGACGCGCGCGCGCTCCATCGTCTACCCTTCGAACGGGTGGCAGCGGAGCTGACGCCTAGTCGAGGAAGACGCGCGCGCGCTCCGTCCCCTACCCTTCGAACGGGTGGCAGTGGAGCTGACGCCTAGTCGAGGTAGACGCGCGCGCGCTCCGTCCCCTACCCTTCGAACGAGTAGCAGCGGAGCTGACACCTTAGTCGAGGTAGACGAGCGCGCGCTCCGTCCCCTACCCTTCGAACGGGTGGCAGCGGAGCTGACGCCTTAGTCGAGGTAGACGCGCGCGCGCTCCGTCCCCTACCCTTCGAACGGGTGGCAGCGGAGCTGACGCGAGGTAGACGCGCGCGCGCTCCGTCCTTTACCCTTCGAACAGGTGGCAGCAGAGCTGACGCCTTAGTCGAGGTAGACGCGCGCGCGCTCCGTCCCCTACCCTTCGAACGGGTGGCAGCGGAGCTGACGCCTAGTCGAGGTAGACGCGCGCGCTCTGTCCCCTACCCTTCGAACGGGTGGCAGCGGAGCTGGCGCCTAGCCGAAGTAGATGCGCGCGCGCTCCGTCCCCTACCCTTCGAGCGGGTGGCAGCGGAGCTGACGCCTAGTCGAGGTAGACGCGCGCGCGCTCCGTCCCCTACCATTCGAACGGGTGGCAGCGGAGCTGGTGCCTAGCCGAAGTAGACGCGCGCGATCCTTGAAGCCGAAGCCGCGGCTGGAGCCTGCCGCGGTAGAGGTTCAGCGTTGGTCTGAGTTGCAACCTCACACCGCGAACACCGCCACGCGTGCGGTGATTGCGATCTGACGACGCGGTCATGCGTTGTAAAGGTTCCTGGAATCGCGCCGGCCCCCGGTTTTCCAGGGCTAGGTTGTCGTACCGTGCGACTCGCCTCGGCGCGTGTAGGGTACGTGGCGGTTTGTTACTGGTGCGCGGCGGGATGTGGACGGTTGCGTGATCGCAGCCGCTCGCCTCTTCCCTAGGGAAGGGGGACACGGGGCGGGCGCGGAATGGCGCGGCTTCGATGTTGTTGTGATCCCATGGTCCATTAGTGCGCTTTTAATGACGGTTGGAGTCGTGTCGACGCCTGGCCTCGTGTGCTCCAGCTATCTCGTGCGGGGGTTGGCACGCGGCGGGAGGCCACTGGAGCGTCGTGTTCTGACGATCCTTACCGCTATGGTCGCGCCCCCTCGTCTTTGGTTTTGGGGGATTGTGCGGGGCGGGCCTTTGTACAATTTTGGTCACGTCCGGTACGCGGACCGTCGCGACGCTTTGGCATCGGGGCGAGGTGGCTTGAAATAGCCCTCGGAACCGCGCCCCCGCAGCTCTACGCCCCCTTCTTGCTTGCATCGCCTTCAATACTCCCATAGTATTCTCGCCGCCATACACCTTTCGCGAGAAGCTATGGCATCTAGTGGCAAGCATGGCCAGGAGGCTAGCGCCTGCGGCATTCGCCGGCGATCTTCATCGCTAGAGGTGAAGTACTCGCTCAGCGAACGCGACCCGACGGCAGCGGACAAGTGTTGGCTGGCGGCGGAGAAGGAAGGTGTGTTCTCCGGCGAGCTGGGCCCGTCGCTCGTGACCGAGAAGACAATCCAAGCGCTTCTGCGGGCAGGGAAGCTGTCTGAGCGCCAGGCGATACGATTGCCCGCCGCCGATGAGGCAGAACCGCGTCCCGAGAGGTCGGAGGCGCTCGTATTCGTTGCCTTTTTTGACGCAAGGCTCCGAATCCCGGCGGCGGCGATCGTGGGCGACGTGCTGCGGACCTTCGGGCTGGAGCTGGCGCAACTGACTCCGAACGCCGTGGCCCGGCTTGCAGTGTACAGTTGGGCCTTGCGCTCGGGAGCGTGCTGGCCCAGTGCTTTGTTGTTCGCCTACCTGCACGAGGCACGGTGCAAGCGCAAAGATCAGAAGGACGGGACGCTGTCGAGCTTCGGCAGCGTCACCTTTATTTTTCGGTCAACGTGCAGCAAGCTCTTCCCTGCGAACTCCACTCGCGGGAAGTAGGAGTCTCACTGGATGAAGCGGTGGTTCTACCTCCGTGTGGAGAGCGGGAGCGACCTTGAGTGCACGGGCCGGCCGATCGTGTTCAAGACCTTGCCCGGCCGGACGCTCGACGACGAGGACAGGCGGAGGGCCCGGCGGCTCGTAGGCGTGGCCGCCCATTTTAACATGCGCGACCTCACCGAGGAGTACATGATGTACGGCGTGGCGCCGCTCGCCAGTGACTGGCGCCTTGCCGCCGAGAAGCGTCGAGATGACAATGTTTCGCCGGTCTGCTCACTGCCAACACCCTCCGGTCTTCGTAAGCCTCGACCGTATCTCCCCTTTGCTCACGCGAAACGCGTTATAGGTTGATCTTATCCCCTGCTTTGCTTTTAGGGGTTCGCTTGGAGGATGCAGAGCAGGCCGCGCGCGTATTCCTGGGGCCGTATACCGACAGGGAGCACGAGCAGCGCGCGTTCGCTACCGCCGAGGAGGGGCTGGGGCGGATAAACCGCGTGTGCGAGGCCCTGGGCCTTGCCGTGTCGGAGCGTGCTGAGCCGGCCTCGCCACATCAAGACGACGGCGCGACGAGAAGGAAGGCGCCGTCTCGCAAGAGGGGTCGAGGTGGAGTGTCTGCCATGCTTGCTGTAGCAGCTGCCAGTGCCGCCGCTAGCGCTCCCGATGGCACGGCATACGCCGAGTCAGATTCGGCGAGGTATGCCGACTCCGGGGGCGACGGATCTTCGGCGGGTGCCCTGGACGGCAGGCTCGCCACGAGCAGCCAGAGAGGAGAAGTCTCGTCACTCGTGGCGGTCATCGAGACAGGATCCGAGGGGACCGGTGGTGCTGAGGTGGTGCCTTCGGCCGTGGCCGCCATAATGCCGGAGACGTCCTCCGTGGGGGCGCACGGAGCTGGGTCTTCACCAGCAGCGGCGGCCGCAACCGGGGTGCCCCCCACAGAGGTTGCCACGGCGGGAGCTTCGCCCCCGGGTGCTGTAGTCGCGGGGGCCTCTCTGGCAGCGGCTGCTGGAGCGGCGTCGTCGCCCCTTGCTCCGGCTAAGCGGCCGTGTCTGCGGCCGGAGCTCCACCGGACGTCGAGGGGATTCGTCGTAGCGACGGACATCGGGAGCTTGTGGGACTCCGACGCATGTGCCGAGGTTCCTGCGGCGCGCGCTTCCTCTGCCCTCCAGGCCGTGCCGTCCGCCGTGCAGGAACGGTCGGCGCCGGCCTCTAACGCGGAGGCTTCTGTTCTCGGCGGGACCGCGCCTTCTGCGGGCACTTGCGCCACCGTTAGGGGGGCGGGCCCCTGGAGCCCTCCTTCCGCTACCGAAGGTAAGGTGGTTTGGCTTCCCTGGTGTTTTCGTTGCATCTTGCGGCGCTCACCTGCGTCCCTGTTTGTAGCGTCACTTATTCCGGAGGAGGAGCCTTTGCCGGGACATGGAGGCCCTGCGCCAGCGGCGCGAACGTCGTGCGCCCGAGTCCCGCGGACTTCGTTCCTCCGTCTGAGACGCTGAGGGCATGGCATGGGATCGTGGATGACGCGGCCGCCAGCGTCAGCCAGCAGGCGCTTCATACCTATGGGGTGGAGCGTCTCGGGGACGCCTTCGAGGTGTCGGGGGTGAGGGTAAGTTCCTACTTATGCGACTATGCTTGGCCATGCTGAGCTTGCTAAGTCGTTTTGCCCTACAGACACTGGTGCTGGGGCAGGCCCTACAAACGGCCTATGTTCATGCGCAAAGGGCGCTCGAAGATAGGCTGCGGATCGCCGAGGAGGAGCTACGCGAAGCCACGGGGGCCCGTTCCGCCCAGGATGCCCACATCCGTCAGCTGGAAGCGGAGTGCGCTGCGGCGAAGGCGCACGCCGAGGGACTTGCCGCTTTGGCGCAGGAGTCGGCCGCGGAGGTGATGCGGCGGGAGTTCGCGGTGGAGCGGGACAGCCTTCTGCAACAAGTCGCCTTGCTAGAAAAGGAAAAAGGCGAACTCGCCTTAACTCTAGCGGAGCGCGACCAGACGCTTGGCGAGGCTTCGGTGGTTGCATGGGATGCCATGCAAGCGCTGGAAAGCCACCTCCAAGGGCTTGTGGCCAAAGTGCCGGACCACGCCTTCGGCCCGGAGGAGCTGTCGCGGACCCTTCGCTGGATCAAAGATGCCGCCGATGCTGCGCGTGGTACCGCGACGACCTTCGGCGACCACTGTGCCTACATGGCGTCGTGTATGGTGTGCGCGCTCCTTCGGCACCGTGGTTGCACGCACATCGCCGGGCTGGAGGACCCCCAGCTGGAGATGCCCGGCGGGGCTGGAGTAATGTTCGGCGGCGTCCGCGCCGTTCGTCGCGCCATAAAGCACTTCTACGAGCGGATCTAGGACTACGTTGGAGTGGCCGCCGCACAGGTCGAGCTCCGGAAGTCCCTTTACGGGGAGGGGAGCCTCGGCCAATTTCTGGACGGGGTCCCCCGACGCGATGAGGATGGCGGTGGGACCTCCGAAGGCGGCGAGAATTCACAGGTGCGACGCCGGGGTGGCTAGGTGTAGGCGTGCGTTGTAATGTCCGGCCCTTTTTGTGAATAAAATGCGCGCTTGTTCTACGAACTGACCATTTGACCTGTGCCCTGGGCAGCTTCCTTGCTGGGGACGACTACTTGCGTCCGGCCTTGCAACCCGGCGGCGCCTTCGACGCTGGCAAAGGGCCGAGGAGTCGCTGAACTTTTGGGCAGGCCGACCCTCTTCAGGCGAGGTCCCAACCTTAGCGCGTGTTAAGGACGAGCCCGCCGAATAGTGGCTTAGAGCGGCAGACATGCTGGCGGGCCTTTGTACTTGTAAAATTTTCCCGATGTATACATCTGGCAATTAGGATATGCGCTGCGCATTGTGCCTCGGGCGGTCATGCTGTGTTGGGACGAAGTCTCCACATTCGAAGTATGTCGTTGACAGTAGTTGCGCGGAGGCCCCGCCTGCCTAGCCGAAGTGGGCGCGCGAGCACTCCCGGGGCCTTTTTCCTCGGCGAAGGCGAACCTCGACGCTACGACTTGTTTAAAGTCCGTAGGCCGGCAAGTGCGGAGGCGGACCTCGACGCTACGACTTGTTTAGAGTCCATAGACTGGCACGTGCGGAGGCGGATCTCGACGCTACGACTTGTTTAGAGTCCGTAGACTGGCGCCAAGCGCACAGGGACAACATTTGCATCTTAGTTATACTCCGTAGAGTGCGTGGGATCAACATCCACGTCTTATTTATACTCCGTAGAGTACGCACAGGGATGAAGTCCCTGGCATGCGCGGGGTTCGCGTCTTGTTTATACTCAGTAGAGTGCGTAGGGAGAACATCCGTGTCTTATTTATACTCCGTAGAGTACGCACAGGGACGAAGTCCCTGGCATGCGCGGGGTTCGCGTCTTGTTTATACTCAGTACAGTGCGCAGGGAGGACATCCGCGTCTTATTTATACTCCGTAGAGTGCGTGGGATCAACATCCACGTCTTATTTATACTCCGTAGAGTACGCACAGGGACAAAGTCCCTAGTGTGCGCGAGGTTCGCGTCTTGTTTATACTCAGTAGAGTGCGCAGGGAGAACATCCGCGTCTTATTTATACTCCGTAGAGTGCGTGCAGAGGCGTCCCCCCACACGTCTTTGTTTATACTCATGCCCGTGTCTTTGACGGAGAGTGCACACGCGAACGTGCGTCTTCGGTTTATACTCATACCCGTACCCCTGGCTACGGAGAGTGCACACGCGAACGTGCGTCTTTGGTTTATACTCCGGGAGGATGCGCGTAGGCGAAGCCTCCGCGTGCTCTCCCCGCGTATTTTTGCATAATGATAATAGGTTGGCGACAAACGGAATTTTATTACATTCCCGTTTGCGCGGGTGAGCGATTACATATGGCGGAGGTACTAACCATTTGTATTCGGCGCGGCCGGAGCCTCTAGTAGTGGTACTATCCGTAGGGCTTGCCAAGCCGTCCCCGGATGACGCCGTGGGTCCCCGCGCTGCGGTGCCGACCCTAAGTGTGTCGCTGGTCGCCGCGACGGGGATATCTAGTGCCATGCTCGATACGCCGGGCCATGTCCTGGTCGCCACGAATGGTAATGATGGCCCGCGGCCCTGGGAGCTTCATGCATAAATAGCCATGATGCGGTACCGCCCTGAAGGAGTTAAGGATTGGACGCCCCAGTATGGTGTTGTAAGGGTATGAGAGATCGACGACGTCGAATGTGGCATCTTCGACCCTTTCATTGTCGCCCTGGCCGAAGGAGACCTGAAGGCATATTTGGCCAAGCGCCCGTAGAGGTTGTCCTCCGAATCCTTGCAACGGGACTCCCGACGGGCCGAGGCGGCTTCGGGGAATCCCCATCTGGTCGAAGGCTGCCGCGAACAGGATGTTCGCGGAGCTGCCACCGTCAACGAGGGCACGTCCCACGTCGCATCCCGCTATAACGACCCGGACGACTAGGGGGTCGTGGTGAGGAAGCTCCACGCCTTGGGCGTCGGCGAGTGTGAACGTGACCTCGTGTTGTGCCCAGTCCGGCGGTGTCTGCGCTAGGTACGCCGCCACGTGATGCAGCCTGCGTACGTAGGCCTTCCGCTGCCGTGCCGAGGCGAACCCTAGTGAGGAGCCTCCGGAGATGACGTTGATAACCCTGTGTTGGGCGGCCTCCGGGGCTGCAGTTGCAGGAGACCCTCCCGAGGCTGCTGCACATGGGCCTGAATCCGCAGAGGGCCCTCGTGGGGCTGCGTCCCTTGTACTTGGATATGCGTGGGGGCTTCGTATGGGTGCTGTACGTGGGCCACCACGGGCGGGCGTGCCTCCAGGTTCCTGTCCCGGGTGACGCTCTGGCGGAGCGCCACGATAGAGGTGCACGAGCGCGTGTCGTGGGTGCCGCGACCATGGATTTCGCACCACAGTCCGTGGTGCTGGTCGTCGTAATCTTCACGGCCTCTGTCGTCGCGGCCCCGGCCACGGCCGCGCCCCCGGCTGCGGCGCCCCCGACCGCCACGACCCGCGGGAGCGCTTTCGTCGGAGCCGCCTTCGATATCGAGAATGTAGCGGCCTCGCCGCGACTTCTGCTGGCCGCGCTTGGGGCCATCGGATGACTCCTTGTGCGGGGTGTCCTTGCGCTCAGGCGCATCCTTGGACGACTCCTTACGTTTTCCCTTCGAAGAACCGTCCTTCAGCGGATCTTCAGTTTTCGCCGAGGCATTGGCCTGATTGGTGTCGGAGTCATTACCTTGTCGTCGCCGCGCGTCTTCTTCCGCCCTGGCGTATTCCTCCATTTTGTCGAAGAGCTTCGTCACCGTCTTGATTGGCTTCCGTGCGTTTACTCGGCCATCGGGCCCGGGCGAAGGCCATGTATGGCCGCATTGACAACGGTGGTTTCGTTAACGTCTTTGACTTGACAGCGTATCTTTGCGAAGTGTTTGAAGTAGTCCCTGAGCTTCTCCGAGGGTTTCTGCTTCACGGCGAAGAGTTGGTCCGCGTCGACCCGCTCAACATAATTTCCTTGGAAGTTGTTGTGAAGGCGGTCGCGGATCTGCTCCCACGCGTAGATGGAGTTTGGCTCTATGGTAAAGAACCAGGAAAGCGCCACTCTCTGCAACGCGAGGGGGAGTCCCTTCGCCTTTGTGGTGTCGTCTCCACCCGCGGCCTCGATTGCGGTTTCGTAGACACGCACGAACTCGCGAGGGTCCGTGTCTTCTTTGTAGGGCTCGATGACGCTGGGGTATTTGAAGTCTTCGGGCCACACAGCGTGCTGTAGTCCTACCGAAAGCGGGGACTCTGGATCGACGCATCGCAGCGGCACACGGCTGGATGTGGGGGCGTCGCAGCTGTCTGCCCTTTCCGGCGTGGGCTCCGGCGCGGCCTGCTGGCTCCGAACCTCTTGCATGTTTCGGACAGCCCCGCGAAGATCCCCTAGCTCCTACTGGAACGCTTTGAGGGCCGCCAGTAGGGTGCTTTCCACCGGCGATGCGGGCGGGTCGGCACGGGTATGATCGCATCGCAAGCTCCCGAGCTGCCGGTCGCTCCGTTGTGGCTACCTCCCACCGCCCTGTCCGCGCTACCTGCAAGCATTGCGGCGAAGGCGGCGAGGTTGGCCGCTGTCGCGTCGGTGACGGGGTCAGTGGCGGGGCTGGTTGTCGCAGCGGCGGTGGTGGGGCCGGTCGTCGCAGCGCCGGTGGCGGGGTTGGTCGTCGCAGCGGCGGTGGCGGGGTCGGTCGTCGCAGCGCTGGTGGCGGGGTTGGTCGTCGCAGCGGCAGTGGCGGGGGCGGGGTTGGTCGTCGCAGCGGTAGTGGCGGGGTCGGTCGTCGCAGCGCGAGCGTCGACGTCGTCGACCACCGCGCCTACGTCGTCACTTGCGCTCGCAACAGCTGACGCTGAAGCCCTGGTACCCATGCGACGCTCCGACCCAGCCGTCTTTTTCCCCTTCGCCGTCGTCGACGAAGCTTTTTTCGGTGCCATCCTTCTTCGAATTTCAGGCTAGCTCCTGTCCTCCCCACGGACGGCGCCAACTGTTGTGGCTACAGACCAAACAGAGAGAGATGTGGTAGTGGAGAGTTGGGAGAGTGTGATCGGTAATGGCTTGGGTCCTCCCCCATGGCCTGTATTCCATATATATATATACACATGGGGAGTGCTTTTACAATTATACCCTTATGTCTGAGTATCCCCTTCAGGGGCACTTATGTCATTACACATGGCCTATTCTGGGCTTTATAACCTTCTACCTGGCCTGCTGGGTTTAGGTGGGGGCCACCCCTACAACAATGCTCAATAGTTATGCATGTATGTTTTAACTGAAGCATATTTTGTGAAACATCTTGTATGTATGTATGAAACTAGATGGAGAAAGGGAAGACACCAAAAGCAAGTTGGGATGCTGTAGGAGCCCAGATATTACAATCCGGATTCCTCTGTGATTCCACCGCACTATTCCCTGGATCAGTAAATAGTGCTCACAGATTACAGTTCTGAATATCACAATACATATCATGCGGAAGCGTAAAATATAATAGTAGACTTACTCATGGGCCGATTAGGCCGAAATCAATAAATTGCAGCAGTGGAAGAACGAAGCACACAGGTGGGACCTTCAGGACATGCCCACAGGCATCCAACTGGAGGTTCGCGACCTAGCCCTTGACATCTTCATATTCTCTGCCAGTTTGTCCAATCTTGTTGCTGAGGCGAGGTGATTGGATTCCTGATTCTGAATTTTGTCGCAAAAGCGAGTGTGAGCACTCCAACCCCGTGCTCCGCGAGCCAATACACAGAATGCAAATAAATAGTATGCATGGCTTGTCAAAGGAGAGGCTCGGGTTATTTTATTTGCCATAAAACGCGTTTAGTAGCATTTCTATTATTATATCATATTGTTGTTTTTGTGACCTAAAGACTCCTCACCGCAAATGACATCATTGACTTAATCCACCAAAGACTCACGCTCTTTATTAACTGTTGTCTAAGACTCCCAACAGCGATTGCCATAATTGACTTAATCCACCGAAATTACACTTCCTTTATTGAGTGCTCTCTAAACTCCAAACAACATGTGTCATCCTCTATTCAATCCACCGATCATATTGTTTCTGTGGTGGTTGCTATTTAAGACTCCAAACAGCAAGTGACATTATCCAATTACTCCACCGATTATACACCTTCTATATTTATTGCTGTCTAAAACTACAAACAGCGTGTGATATTATTTAGATAATCCACCGATTAATTGTTGCCTAAAACTCCAAACAGCTAGTGACATCATCTATCTAATATCATTTCATTAATCCACCGAACACACACTTTCTATATTGAGTGCTGTCTAAAACTCCAAACAGCGAATACCATCAATTATACAATCCACCAATATCTTTTGCATTCCAAAATTCCTATCAACCCATTCCTTTTGCTATTGATCCACAACCACAATTTGCTCTTACAATAATCAACCTTATTTTACATTATCTATTTCTAACTAACCCACTAGTATACCTTCACCAAGAATATCATTGATCAAGCCTACGATTCGATATTATATATCCACCAAGAATAGCATTGATCAACTCTACGATTCACCATTATATATCCACCAAGAATATCACTAATCAAGAATTATAATCCAATACTTGTATTATTCCTCCAAATTCCCGAAAATTCAATTAGATCATTTATCTAGCCTATCTATTCAACTGGACCCCACTAATTTATTTCTCCCAGAACCCACACTGTCATTTCCTATTCATGATCGACCTGAATCCACCAATACCTTTATGTGCATACTACAAACATCCATCTCCTTTACTCACGACCCTGTTTATTCTACCCATATTTTATTTTGTAAGAATAGAAATGCCACTATTTGAAATGCAATACATAAAAGTTCCTGAGACCTAGCAGCTTTGGAACAAAATATAATGTTCAAGGAATATTAACATGATTTTCCATACATATGGCATCACACCATATGCCTAATATCACCATAATTTTTCCATACATATGGCATCACACCGTATAACATCTTTCAGCATTATAGCCGCTTAACTTACCACTGGAACAACACCCAGGACAACTCAAATCAGGGCTTTCCGCTGCCCTCCACTTTTCCATTCCCATCCACAAGTTTTTGAAATAGAACTATATCGGGTTAAGTTCCCATGTCCGCCCTTGACCGTGGGCACGGCTATTCGAATAGTTTTGACTCTGCTGAGTTTGCACACTTTACCCACAAGAGACAGTTCACTCGTTGCCCCACACGATTCCTTAGACGTGCGGTTGAGCAAACCATCACAGTAACCGTTCAAAGTACCTCGCCCCTTCCATCATCTCAACCCTATGAGCTTGTCCCGCTTGCGGCAGGTCTCATAGGTTGTGCAGGGGTTCCCCTCCTATGCGTCTAGCAGCTGGCTACCCACACTGCTAACCCGCCGCAGAAGAACTTCACCCTCCGCGGGTGCCCCATTCAAGCCGTCACCTAGACCGCCACTTGCACTACCTCACCTCCTCCACCGATGACGATGACTTTCAGGGTCCGGTAAATCTACTAGGCCAAGTTATACTTTATAGACTTGTGGTTGTACTTGTTTTACACGGGAGGTCATGACAAGATTCGGTCCTTAGGGTTATCCAGGCGGTTCTACCACAAACCACACTCTCGTGCACACCTGCACCATACCCCCGAACCATCCGCCCAGACAAATAAGCAATTTGAGATTTTTGGGAGTATAAAATAACCATATCCAACATACACCAGTCATTACCACCATGACTGCCCAACCACATTTTCTCATGATTAAAGTGATGCTTGGACATTCTTACTCCCACAAGTATCTAAGCAAAACTAAGCATGGCATATAATTATGGACTTATTTTCAAAAGGTTACTATTATAATTTTGCTAGGGCGACAAGGTTCTCATGTTCAAATATTCCAAAGGAGGGGCAATATTAATCAAGTTAGATAATAGGCATTTAACTAGAATTCTAAATTAAACATGTATTTGCATATAAATTAACAGCATGCAATTTGATAATTTAAACAAAAGTAATTTGCAGAAAATGTAGGTTCAACATGATCAAAGTATTGACTCGCCTTACGCGGTTTACCGCGGTCTTGAGCTCACTCAAAGCTTTCTCATTTGTCGATCTTGAGGTTCAGGTCTTTATCTCCACCTCGATCTCGTCCTCGATGGATCCTTGATTCTTCTGGACTCCATTTTCTAATTACGTGCTAAGCAACTGAATTCAAATAAAAGCAAGTAACTGAAAAGATCCAGATAAAATCCAAATAACTCAATTCAGCTTTATTATGGGTTAATGGATGATTCGATGATTTGAGGCAAGATCGATGGGGCGCGGAGTATTGACGGAGTCAAAGTGAGGTTTTGAGCGTAAGGAAAGATGAAGGGAAGAAATCTGCCGAGACAGATGTTATTGAGTTTTCATGACAAGGTGAATATTCGCGAGAATATTTTGCCTTAGGATTTTGAGGATGGCTAGGCATTGCCGACTTTTAGAGTACCACAGATCGAACTTTTATCTAATAAACACTTTTATTATTTTTATATTTATTTAGGAAGTTCCATGAGTCACACTAGACCTATGGGTAGATGTAGGACTGTAGTGGGGTGTAGGGTATTGCCTTGTCTAGTGTTAGCCTTCAAGAGTTAGGGCACGAGTTATATACACGATGATATGATTTCTGGTTTGTCGAATTAATCTTATAGCTTATGTTTTTAGCAATCCGAGATGTATTATTTTAAGCTGTGCTACTATTACCTTGTTCACTAAAATGCAAGATGGCAAGATTATTTTAATTACCGGTGACGTAGGGATTTTAGTAGATACGCCAACATGACTCTTTAATTAAAGATGCTCTTCGGGTTAGGTATCGTAGATATTTTATGTACATTTTAGTTACTATTATAGTGTTATTATTATTTAAACTTATTCATCTGGGGACCGAGTATGCCATACCAGGTTATACTTTAATATTAATATTCGATTAATTCTACTGTTGAGATTTATTTATCGATGACACACTAGTGATGACTACTATGTACATGGCTACATTAGGTAGACTACTTTTAATCATCCAATGACTTAGAGGTTACTTTATTATAACTGCCACATATATATTTCTTTCTATCATGACATTCCTACTTAAAGACACCCTTTGGATTAAAGGTTGTTGCCAATGTATGTGCCTTCAATTGTTATTCGGTGCAAATTAAACCTTAACGAAAAAGATTGCATATATATACATTTAGGTGATAGCCTAGCTTGCTATTTGGATAAAGTTGCCGTTGGTACTTATTTGATGGTGGCATGTTAAATGTTGGAGTACACGTTTTAGTTATTATTGATGGTAATCTTAATTTGAACCCCTACTGTTATAGTTAACCTATTATTTTACTTATTTCCCTTAACTTTAACTTGGATATATTTTTAATTAAGATCCTTATAAAATTTGGACATTTAAACAAAATCATATTTTATTAATGCCTTTAACTGATAATTAGACCTCAATTAAATATGTAAGTTATATTAGTTTCTCATGTAATAAATAATCACATATTTAATCTTAAGTAACCCTATTTTATATCCTACTTAAATTTACTAGCTTCTCTAAATTATTCTCAAATTTTCCATAATTTTTCTTAATTAAAATGGGTTATAAAAAGTTAAAACAAAAATGGGGAAAAAGAGTGCGGCTAGCTGAGCTCGAACTCGCAACCTCAGGGCCTAGTAATTCTTAACGCGCACGCCGATAACCGCTCTGCCTCTCAGTGTTTCCTGAAGTAAGGGGCAAGTGGTTGTAGAAGAGGTAGCGCGGTGGAGGGGCTCCAGAACAGAGCATCCTGGTGGCGCAAGGGCCGGGCGGCGTCGCCGGTGAGTGGCGGCCAGGGAGGATGGGCAGATCGGCAAAATGGGATCACGAGGGAGCAAGGAAGATAGTGGGGAGGTGGCACAGCACGGAATGGCGGCAAGGTGGGCGGGCGACGGCGCGGAGCGGCCGGCGTTGAGGTGGTAACGAGGCGCCGGCGGCCGGGAAGTATAGGGGAGAGGATGGCGCATGCATAAGTACGAGGGGAGTTCGTGGAGCTTACCCGAGTGGTTGACGCCACCGGAGATAAGCCGAGGCGAGCTGGTGGCATGCACGGGCGGCGGCGCGGAGGTGGTCACCGTGGCCGGCTCGCTACAGCGGGGGAAAGAGCAATGCGAAGCTCGGGGAAGGTTCGGCGCGTCAAGGGGCTGCTCCCACCACGGGGAATTGAACCGAGAGTCACCAGGAAGAGTGCGGCGCTGGCGGCGGCGGGTTCCGGCCGGCGATGGGGAAGATGGCCGTGCGGCGAGCTACGGTGCGCGAAAACTCAATTAGATTGGAGGGACTGCTGGTGGGAGGTGGGTACACGCAGTGATGTACTCAATTTTGGGAGTGACCGCCGTTGTGGCCGGAATGCCGCGTAGACGTCGGCGGCCATTTGTGGAGCTCGACCGAACTCAACAAAAAGGAGAGATGAGGGGGAAGTTTTTGGGGAAGCAAGGCAAGGCTGGCTATTTATAGCCGGCGGTGGGCGTGGTGGAGATGTTATAGCCGGCGACCTGGTTACAGTGCTCGGGATGGGGCGGCGTCATGGGAGCGAGGTGACGGGAGCAGGCGCGGCGGCATGGCGTGAGGGGATGGGGGCGGTTGGCTGACGCCGTGCCGACGCGGGAGCACAGGCGAGGACGTGCGTTGACGCCGAGCTAGACGGACGGGTCACGAAAGCTTAGGCGTGGGAGCAGTGAGCTCAACCGGGAGTCAGAGAAGAAAAGAAAGAAGAAATCGAGTGGAGGAGGAAGAAGCCAGGTAAAGAAAGAAACGAGGGGGAAGAAAAAGAGGCTAGAAGCTGGGCCCGTGCGCAGATAAAGGGAACCGGGTGGGAGGAAAGAAAAGTGAAGGAGGAGGGAAGAGAGGAAAAGAAAAGTGGGGCCCACTGACAGTGGAGGAAATGAGAGAGGGGAAAGGAAAATGCTGGCATTCCAAAATTTTTAATTATTTGAGCTTGGTGTCCAAAACCCCTTTTGCTAAATTGCAATGCTAATGTTAACACTAGTATTTAGTTGTATAGTTTATGTATGTGTGTATATATATATATATATATATATATATATATATATATATATATATATATATATATATATATATATATATATATATATATATATATATATATATATATATATATATATATATATATATATATATATATATATATATATATATATATATATATATTTGAGTTATTTTTTTCAGCTGATCCCCTTTAACTAATTTATAAACCATGTTTGGATCCTGCGATTAAATTTTTGAATTACTTTCTCAGGGTTTGAACTCACCCATTTTTACTTACACTTTTAGTCCATATTTTCCTTCCGTTTTGTATGATGACTGAGCAATATAAAAAAAATGACTTCTTGGCCTTAATTATTATTGCTATTTCTTATTTGCATTTGAGATTTATTTCCAGTTATTATTTGCCCAGGCACAAAATTCAGGAAAACCCAAACAAAATTTTGAAGCAAAAATTTAAATGCCAGTAAGATGCAAACAAAAGTTTTAAATTACTCAAAATTTCAAACATCCAAAATTTAGGATGTTACAGATGCCTGGGCAACCAAAATATTTTTGTGAAATATGTACGGATGAAGTACTAGCTGGAAATAGGCCAAATGCAGCCTTGAATGCCACTGGTTACAAAAATCTACAAGAAAAATTCAATGCAAAGACAAATAGAAACTATGACCGAACCAAGCTAAAGAATCGTTGGCATACTTTGAAGAGGGAATACAGCTTATGGATTGAGCTAAAAAAGAATGCAACCGGTCTTGGTTGGGATGTCCAAAATGGAACAATTGTTGCAGATGACGATTCGTGGACAGAAAAAATAGCGGTATGCCATTGACATTTGTAAAATTATTTTCCATTCAATGCTTTGTGGCACCATTTTGTATCAATACATAATCAGGACATCAACTCACCTAAGGGCATTTCAGTCAATACATCTATCAGGATACCAGCTGCACAGCTAGAATCCAGGATGCCAAACAGGCTAGCTACTCAGACCAGCTGCTACTCAGACTAGCCAGCTACTCAGAATCTCTAGCTAGTTACCCAGACCAGCTAGCTACTCAGAATCTACAGCTCCCCAAACAGGCTAAGTGGTGCACTGGTGAATTCACCAGGTACGACTCTTGTACAACCGTTAATTGTCTGGTCGCACATTGGCAATGCGTGCATGTCACAAAGTGAAGATTGATATAGCAGCTTTGTCGAATCCCAGCAGTTTACCCGTCTGGAATTGTTGTGTATAGCTCATACATGACAAGGTTGTAAAAGAAGAGACTCTCTAGAAAGCGGACATATAAGATATACCACCGAACCGTTTTTGTAACCAGAATCGTGAGATAGAGAGAAACTCCTAACACCAAGGACGCCGCCAAGCAAAGTGCGTTGCTTCATGAGCTCAACAAGTTCAGGTGCGCTCTGGAAGAATAATTATTAATTGTGCCCTCTGATTAGTCAACTCAAATGGGTGTTACTTTGCTGGAATTGGGCAAATGTAACTCAGATTGGCTGGGTGCAGTGGCGAATGCACCGTAGGTGCTAGTGGGTGCTCGAGCACCCCCTCCTCCCACCGTGGAAGAAGAACTCCCCCTCCTCCTCCCAGTCTCCCACTCGGCAGAACTCGGCCATCGGCAGAACCGTGCCAGGCGGTCTATTCTTCTTAAGGCCCATCGGCATCACCCTAGCCGGCCCAAATACCCGGCGAATCCTGGCCCAAAACCCCAACGAGAACAATAAACATTCAACAAAACAGTAGATTTGTAGAGATCAGATCTGGGAGAGGAGGGGGAGGAAGATGAACACTTGAACAGCACGCCTCAACACTCAACAGTAATCTCACATTCTCACATCTGGGGTCGCCGAGTGCCCAAGTCGGAGAGAGACCGTCACGAAGGGGGAGCCGGGGAGGGGGAGGGCCGAGAGGGCGGGAGGCGGTCAGCGTCTCGGCGCGGACTCGCGGAGCAGGCGAGGTCGAGCGGCGGAGCGGAGGGGCCAGCCGCCAGCCGGCCAGGGGAGGCGGTCGGCCACGCGCGGCGGGCGAGGCCGAGCGGCGCTGCGGCGGAGTGGAGTCGGGAGAGACGGCCCAACGGGAGTAAGTTGGACTGTGGATTGTGGTGGATTTGTGGAATACGGCGTCACGGCAGGTCGGCAGCAGCACTGATTTGCGCCTTGCGGCTTTATGGCGTGGAGCCGTGGACGGTGGACCGTGTGGGCGTGTTGATTTGCGCCTTGCGGCTTTGCGCACAGTGGCGACTGGCGATAGAATCCACCACTGAGCCACGTGACCAGTGGGGACCGACGGCCGACCGGCGACAGTGGATTTCATTTCCCTGGTTTGGCTGGTTTGGTACTTTACTACTTTGATTCACTGTTCAATGTAAGTGAGTCTGTGTCTCTCTGAGTGTCCTATTAAGTATTAACCTATTTTATTATTGTTCTACCAATTAGCAAGTTGTTTAATCAATTATTAACTAGTTGTTGTTTAATTATTCTTAGATTTATAACAATGGAGAAGCGAACTTTGCACAGATATTTCTCAAACAATGCAAGTAGCAGTAACCCTCCAATCATAGAAAGTAGAACTGAAGTAAAAAAAGATTCGGCATGAATTTAATCCAGATGATATTATTGCCGATCCAGCATGTCGCAAACCAATTGAAGATTACCCTAATGAGATTAGAGATCAAGTTAGGAGAGCATATTTGTTAAAGGGTCCAACTCAACCAATTGGTCATGATTTTCCAAAGAAAATGCAAGGTTCAATTTCAAGATCATTTCAAGAATCATGGTATAAGAAGTTCGACTGGTTGGAATATAGTGTGGAAAAGGATGCCGCATATTGTTTCTATTGCTTTCTTTTTAAGAAGCCGTCGCACCCCACTCACTTTGGGCGGGATGTCTTCACAAAAGTTGGGTATGTGAATTGGAGAAGTGCTATGGAATCTTTCAAACAACATGTTGGTGGACCTACTAGTGTCCACAACATTGCAATGCTAGATTGTGAAGATTTTCATAATCAAAGAGCAAGTGTAGATCATAAATTAAATACCTATAGCAAGGAGTCCGAAATTGTATACAAGATTCGTTTGACTGCTTCTTTAGATTGTGCAAGATATCTCATTCAACAAGGTGAAGCTTTTCGTGGACACGACGAATCATCTACTTCCATGAATAAGGGCAATTTTAGAGAGTTGGTGGATTGGTACATTGATAAAAAAAGGCAGATGTATCACTACATTTTTAATATTTAGTGACTTAGTGGTATGTTTTTATTTCATTTTTAATATTTATGGCCATTCATAATTTAATATTGTATCACTACATTTGATATTTTTTATCTACAGATCGGTACTCACATATTTATGAAGATTTGGGGGCACATTATCCATTAGCAAGGTACTAAGTTTTTTGTATTATACATTTTCAATTTGTTCTCTTCCTAGTTATGTATGAATTTGATATTGCAATAGCAAAAGATTAGTGGATGTAGTTTTGATATATTTATGTTGTGCTATAGTCTCTACAGTAGAGCTCCCCTCTATTTTCATCCTGGATTCGCCACTGGCTGGGTGTGTGTGGATTGCCTGCTGATTTACGCGGTTGGGCTATTGACTTACCTAATGGCGCAACCGTAGCAAGGTTTTTGGAAATCTATGGCTACCAGTTCCGTGTTTTGTGATATTGAGTGGATCCTGGATCCTAGATACATGTACGCTTTGCCGATTTTTTTTCAACGATTTTTGGCGAAATTCAGTTGGTTACCATTTTCGGTGAAACTCGGTCCGTTACCATTTAAAATTTAAATTTCATTTAAATTTTTCAGCCCAAAATATTCTGAAAAATTTTGAAACCGGTAACGTGAACCCTGGTGTGCTGCCGCCGGTTCTAACATGAATCATATTACATCGTGGCCAGCTTGTTCTGCAAAACTTGCGGGGGGCATTACTAAGAACGGTCTACTGAATGTCAGACAAAAGTTTCATGATTTAGATGGATGATCCTTCCATTTCATCTGTGAGGCACAGACAGTTCTGATCAGTAAGAGGGAAGAGGCGTGCCAGGCAAAAGATTATCAGCCAGTAAGTTTGGTTCGTAATCTTGATAAAATTATCTCCAAGTCACATATATTCTGAATCCGTGGGGAGCAGAGCCGTCGAAATGTTAGACGTAGAGAACTGCACCAGGGGATCCATTGTCGCCGAACGTAGAGAACTGCACCAGGGGATCCATTGTCGCCGATGCTCTTCATTATCATGAATGGAGGAGGTCCTCAGTACTTTGTCTGACAAGAGGCACAAGAAGTGTTAGCTCTCCAACAGGCATGCAAACTCAGATGCTCTCACGTGGCAGATAACGCAATTTTGTCTGTCAGGCAGGCCAGTCAAACTGGCAAGAGTTGTGTGCAACCCAGGACATCCTGGATTTGTTTGGAGATATCTCTGGATTTGGGGAAAAGTTCCAACAACTGTTCTACATATGGCGCCGAGAAGATGCGGTGAGAGGACAGACACGCTGGATACAGCAACCATTGAAATAATCACCCAAAACTTCAGAGGAAAACCTGCTGCAGGGGCGAAGCCAAGGGCCAAGGGGGAGGATTAGTTAGGTTTCAGTCTATCCTCCTTCGGTGGCAACAACCCCAACCCTCCCCACCCCCCCCCCCCCTCCCCCTCGGCCGATGGCTAGGGAGACCGGCGACGACAACCTTGAGGATGGAGTCGTGGAGAGAACCAACTGCAAAGAAAAACAAAAATAAAACATGCCTGGTCAAGTAGTCAGCTCACTGCTTTTAAGAGGCCCAACAAATTCATCTCACCGGCCCACCAAGACACCAACTCCAACTCACAAACCTAGCAAATTAGCAATTGGATTTCCACAGTGGAGAGACAGCGCCGACGCACAAGCACAATGCAGAGTCACAGAGGGGGGTTGGGAGCGACCGAGGGAGGTGGCGAGTAGAAGGGGGACTTCCGGATCGGAGTTGGGAAGCCAGATCCGACGGCGAATCGGCCGAGGGGAGGTTAATCCGGGGGTGGGGCTGCTGGCGGAGCTAGACCGGGGAGCCCTAGGGAGAGGGAGGTGCTTGGGGAGGCGGCTCCTTGGCCTAGGCAGCACCATAGGTAGCCGACAGCGGCTCGGAGCGGCCGGCGGTGGGCATGATTGGGGAGCAGTGGCGTCGGAGGAGGAAGAGAAGAACTCAGGTGAGCATGAGCGGGAGATGGGCAAGGAGATGCTTACCGAGCTATTGGCCGAGCCAGAGAGGCACTAGAGGAGGCCGGCGACGGAGGCCTACGTCGGCGCGAGTGGTCTTGTGGCGCTGGTGAGCTAGGGCCAATGAGGGAGCTTGGCAGCAATTGTGGAGTGTTGGTGACATCTTAAAGATTCTCCAACCCAAAGCAATTGAGTTAGGAAGCAGCGAGCAAGAAACAGGGTGGTGGCAACGGCTTCCGACCAAATTTTGGGAAGATGGCCGATGCGGTGAGCTCTGGCATGGGATTTTCCAATTAAGCTGCAAGGGAGGTGGAATGTGCCCAGGAACGCAATGTAATGTGCTCACTTTTGTGATAGCATCACCGAAATAGCCAGAACACTGCAAGCTAGCCTTGGCCGACGCGCAGCATGAGCCAGGCTGAGTCGGGAGGAAGAAGGAGCAAGGAAGGGTGGATGCAGGGGGTAATGCAATCTCAAAGAAGCTCTTTATAGCTCGGGGAGTTGCTGTGGTGCTATAGGTGGTGACCATGCCACAAGACGCAAGATGGTCTCCGGCGTGGCGCTTGACGTAAACGATGGGACTTAGCGTAAGGCCAGCATGGGCGAATTGAGGGCAGAGCATGGTGTGACGTGGGAGCAGACGACGAGATCACCGGTAGAACATGGGCGAGGAAGTGATGGCTCCGTGGAGTGCTAGGGCATGGCGACACGATGGAGGCGACGAGAGTAGGGCGTGGCTTAGGAGGGCATGGCGCCGACGTGGGGCGCTAGTTAGCTCGGGTGTGAGCGTGACATGGGCAGTACGGGCACATGACATGCATGCAGCATGGGCACTGTGCATGGTTGGCATGGTGAAATGACGGGAGTAGGTTGTGCAGGTGGGGGCACAGTGTTGGTGACACGGTGGTGTCACAACGTCAGGAGAAAGCAAACAGGGGGGAGAAGGAGAGAAAGAAGGAAGAAGAAAGAGAGAAGAGAATAAGAAGAAAATGAATGGCTTAAGCCAATTTTGCAATTCAGATTTTAATTTGAATTTTAATTCACATTAGGATTTACTGATTTTAAGTTTTGCATTATATTCAAAATTTGAATTCTAGTTTTCACATTTATCATTCCTTGTCTTAAGTTATTCTGTATATTTTGTTGTTATGAGTATTACTTACATTTGGAAATTATTCCCAGTTATTAACTTGTATCACACGAAATTCAGGAAATCCCAAATAAAATTGCAGAAGAAATTCGAATGATAACACTATGCAAGAAGTTTTAAAAATTCCATGTTTTTGGACATCTGAATTTTTAGGATGTTACACGAACCCCAGTTGGCTTCCTGTAGGCACATCTTGAGGGTCTCACCTGTGTGTTTCGTTTCCGCTGCTACATTTTATAGATTTCGGAATGATCGGTCCCTAAGTAAGTCTACTATTATATTTACACTTTCTCATTATATGTACTTTGATGTTTAGTAATGTATCTGTAAGCACTATTTACTAATTCATGGAATTGGTGGAATGAGGATTCTAGATTGTAAAATCCAGGTTCGACACATATTTGGATGGATGGTGTGAAGGTTGGTGCGGGTATAGCATGAAAAATTGTGGTTTGTGGTAGCACCCCCAAGATAACTATAATGACTAAATCCTGTTATAACCTTCCAATGTAAAATAATACAACTACAAGTCTATAATAGGTACGACTTAGCTAACTAATTTGCATCCACTAGTGTAGGTTGCACCATTATATTGACCCACTGATCATGTTACTGGTTTTAAGCTACTGTGGACACGAGTAATGTTGTTGGATTTAAGCCATTGTGTGACGTAAGACGGGGTTTTGGTGTGGTGGACGTAACCTCACTAAGATAAAACCTTAATGGGTGTAACTTACACTGGATGATGCATTGTAAAGGCCTTATGGTAATCTTCTTGATTCACATGTCCAAGAAAATGTGTGAAACATAACAAATTGATTATCTCTTATGAGTAAAGTGTACAATCTCTACAGAGTGTAAACTATTCAAACAGCCACGTTCACAGTCAAGAGCGGGCATGGAAACTTACTCGAGTTGGTATCTATTTCAAAAACTTTGTCGGTAGGATAAAAAATTATCGGGTGGATGTAACCCTGGTTTTGGTTTGCCTTGAATGGATGTGACCCAGTGATGATAATGGCTGGATGTAACCTTAGTAGCAAAAATAAGCATATGGTGGACGGAACCATGTAACAGGTGGATGGAACCTACTCCATTATAAATATTGCACAATGTTACTCTCTTTAATAAAAGCATGGTTTACTTAAAATGTTAAGTCATATGAATTTTTTACTTATGGTAATTTCAATCAATGTTTTTAGCAAATAAAAGAATACGAATCTACCTTTGTTGAATTTTGCATGTATATTATTACATTATGTGTGTTGGCTCGTGGAGCATGTTTGTTTGTACTCACCCACACTCACTAAACCCCTTAGAACCTACGAATCAATGCCAATACACATACTATGATGCCCAGGAGCTGATGCAGAAGAAGATGAAAGGGATTAAGATAGTCTCTATTAGTCTAGGTCTTACCCTAGCCATGTTGAATAAGTTGGTATTTGCATGCACCAATATATCCAAGCCCTTGGTTAATCTCGGTTACACATGTTCTATCCCAGTCACTTGCCTGTGGCGAGATGTGCCTTCCTCTTTGTCTATTACTTTCTGTTTCGTCTTATGTAATGTTTCAGTTTAGCTTGATCGACCCTTATTGTAAAATTGATCCAATGCGATCTATTTGAACTCTAATATGTAATATTAATAAATGGTATTGTTTACATCATGTATGAAATAATTCAATAATTTATCTATGAGTACTATCTATTGATCATGGGAATAGTATAGTGGTTTCACATAGGATTTTGGATCGGCTAGATCCAAGTCTGATATTAACCATGGCATAGAGCGCCATGTGATGTTGTTGATGGGAGTCAAGTGTATGCCACTTGTGCTCGGATCTATTGTTTGTTCATTGATGTTCAGGGCGCGTAGTGATTGTTGCGATCAATGGCAAGATCGACGCGAGGAGAGGTGCCTTGAGGCCATGGTTTGTCACATAAGTTCAAATGGAGCATCATCTCAAGTGGAGAAGCATGAGAGAAAGACTAGGATCATGATGAGGCAAGTGTATGCATGTGGTGTGCCAATAGACTTGAGAGTTTCAAGTGGTAGCAATCCATGGAGTAGGTGTACGATCTTGGCAGCAAGTCATTGCGCATCACATATTTGGTGTGGAGATTGCTTTGAGGAGAATAATAGTGAAGACCGGTGGGTGGTGATTGATGAAACTATTCGATACTGAATAGAGAGACAGTTTGCAAAACTGCGGCAATGGCCTAAGGTGGTTTTGGTCAAGTATTGGAGGATAGAGCATCTTATCAGGCTATTGGAGCTATGTGGAAGTCACGCTTTGAAAGCGTGCAAGTATGTGTAAATGTAAAATCTGGTTGTGTGTGGTTATTAGGTTTTTTCACTTATAAGTGGTTATATCCATTAAGTGTGTGCTGGTTGCTAAGGTTAGGTGTAAGGTAAGGAGCCTCCACTATTTAAACCCTTATTTATGTTGAGAGATGCATCAAGTGGGAGAGGTTAGAGTTTTCTTGTGTTAGAAATTTTGTGTGTGTGTGCTCTAGGGTTAGAGCTCTGTCCTTCATGAGAGAGTGGCTGCAAAACATTCCTCTTTAAGTGAAATGAATATCTAAACTTCATCCAACCGAGTTGTGATATAGATTTCTCTTTGTACTTTTGATTTGCTTACTTTTCTAGGTTGGATTTCATCTTCTCTTGATCCCACTCACCAATGTGGACTTCATTCTTGCCATCCTTGTAAAGCTTCTTCTTACCGTTGTAGCTCTTCTTCTTTGATAACTTCTCCTTGTCATTCTTCTTGGTAGGGCATTGAGAAATAATATGTCCCTTCTCGTCACATTCATAGCAACGGATGTTGCTATAGCGCTTGTTGGAGTAGGAGCGCCCCTTCATTAATTTGTTCATCCTTCTTACTAGAAGGGCCAACTCCTCCTTGGAATCCTCCTCATCATCTTCAGATTCCTCGTTTACCACCGCCTTAGCTTTGAAGGCGGTAATCTTCTTGCCCTTGGAGGAGGATTACTCCAAAAGCTCCTCCTTGTCCTTCTAGAGTTGTGTCAGTGTCGTTCTTGTCAACTCGGGTGAGTTGAGTAAGAGAGTCACCAACATCTTATATTTTTTCGGCAATGCCCTAAGCATTTTTCTTACAACATCAATGTTGGAAAGGTTAGTACCGAGGCCTTTGAGTTCATTCACAATGTTGTTGAGTCGAGTGTATATCTCATTAATGTCCTCATGGGGCAACATTGTGAATGTCTCATATTTGATCCGAAACCTATGCAATTTGGCTTCTTTAACCGTGGACGTCCCTTCATGAATTTCGGAAAGGGTTGTCCAAATAGTGTGAGCCATTTCTAAGTTGCTTACCCTATTGAACTCGTCCGCGTTTAAAGCTCCAATAAAGCATTCATGGCTTGAGCATCTAAATGAGCGTTACGCCTATCTTGTTCCATGAGGTGCAATGGATCAAGAGGCATAACGTAGCCCTCATTTACAATTTTACAAATATTTGGACTCATGGCCTTAAGATAAATAGACATTCTAATTTTTCAATATGCATAATTTGATCCATCAAAGAAATGTGCCTTTCCTATAGCAAACCGCTCGCTAGCCATCTTTTCTCTCTAGACGGTTAAGTCTAATAATGAGAGACCAAGCTCTAATACCACTTGTAGGATCAAGGATTACCGACTAGAGGGGGGTGAATAGGAGGTTTTTAAAATTTCTTGCCTTCTAATTAATTTAAAACAATTTCAATTTAACAAGAATGTAAAGTACTAAAAGCCTACACAATTCTAGTCAAGAGAGTATCAACACTAGCTCTATGTCAAATAAATGATCACACTACTAGTAACAAATAAGAGCTAGAATAAATGAGAGAAGAAATAATTACACTCGATGTTTTACCGTGGTGTTCGGAAACTTACCGGTTTCCCCTAATCCACGTTGAGGTTAGCCCAAACTAATTGGACCGGCTCCACGAATTAAGTCGAAGCACCTTGAATCCACTAAAGGTAGCTTTTCCCCGTTCCGGGTAGGTGAGCTCCAACCTTCACAAGAATACCAGGCCTTCTCACAAGCTTCTTGAGAAGATCACTGATCAACCTCCACCCAATCGTCTAGGTGCCGGCAAGCACCAAGAGTAATAAACCACAGGCTTCACTTGATTGCAAACAAGTGCTAATGATCAAACTAACGAATGCAATGCACTTTTTGCTTAACCACCTCAAATTAATGTTCAAGGAGAAAAAGAGGTGTAGAGTGAATGCTCCACCTCTGGCGCGGCAGAAAGGCTATGTCAGAGGCTCTGAACTAGCCATTTGAAAGTCGGCGCGGTACTATCGCCGTTATAAAATCCTGTACTACCGTTTTGCGGTAGTTCCGGGAAGTCGACGCGGTACAACTGCTTGGGCCGGAGCCAAACTTGGCACTCTCTGGAAAAAAAGGCTCCGCCATTGCCTACGGAGCTTCCGGGCTCCGGAAGTACCGCTCTATACAGTGTAACTACCGCTTCCAACGATAGTTCCAGCGTTAAAATCACCGGTACTTCCGATCCCGCGAAAACTCAGGTACACCCGGAGGGTGCTCTCTGAAAAAAAAGGCTTCGCTCGGAATTCGGAGCTTCCGGGCGCCAGTAGTACCTTTTTCTGCGGAACTTCGGCTCTGCGATAGTTCCGACATTAAAAACTGCGGTACTACCGCTCTTCCAGACAGAGCACAGATTTGACTTTTAAAACAGATTTTTAATGAATGCATGATCCTAGTTTGATCCCAATGGTACAATAATTTTGCTATCAAGATATTTTCCATGATCCCTCTTTATGGTACGATTATTTAGCCTATAATCTGGTATTCCACCTTTTCTCCTAAGACCGGTAAAAGTGAAAAGGGATCATATTCTAAGTATACATTTATCTTAAGCCATTTTTGGTCTTCACATTGATTCTTAGTTTGCATCTTGTCAACCACTTATGGACTTAACCTTTAAACACTCATTAAACATGTTATTCCCATATTCACATAAATTCATTAATTACCAAAACCATTTTTAGGGGCTAGATGCACACAAGCAACAAATCAATGTGGAGCAAACACAAGAAGCTCATATCTAAATGTGGAACAAATCAATTACCTTAATAATTACTGCAGTGAGACTTCTAAGTTCTAAGTTGTCCATGATCGATGGATCGAGTCACCAGCGGTGGCGACAAAGGCCAATCGGCCAAGAGGGCGGTCGGCGATGGTGAAAAGGGCAAAGGGGCGGCCGGTGGTGGCAAAAAGGGTGGCCGGTGGCGGCGAAAAGGGCGAGGGGGCGGCCGGCGGTGGGGAAAAGGGCGAGGGGGTGGTTGACGGTGGGGAAAAGGGCGAAGGGGTGGCCGGTGACGGGGAAAAGGGCGAGGGGCCGAGGGGGTGGCCGGCGACGGCGAAAAGGACGAGGGGGCGACCGGCAGGGAAAAGGGCGAGGGGACGGTCGGCGGTGATGAAAAGGGCGAGGGGCGGACGGCGGTGATGAAAAGGGCGAGGGGGCTCGGTCTGTGACTGAGTGCTCTGTTGTGCCCCTCAATGGCCGATGCACGGCACTCATACTCGCATTTTTCCAGTATTACCCCTAAACCCTAAGCAACAAAACATTCGGGCCGAGGGTATTTTGGTCCTATGCAATAGCCGCTTGGTTCAGCTGAAACCGGCTGATTTAGCAGTCCCAAAAAAAATCAGCCAGTTGGTCCGATTTTTCCCGGTCTGACTACATGAACGGTCTTTGAAGCAAACTGAGCCGGTTTAGCCTCTGGTTCCGGTTTTTCCCGGTTCAACCGACGGTCCAGTCTGGCTTTCTTAATTATGGCTTAAAGTGAAATTGCTGTATATACTAGCTGAATGCCCGTGCGTTGCTACGGATTTTTAAAAAAAACTCACGGGTGGTAAAAATTTTTAGAATATGCATACAAACATGTTCTAAAAGTTTTTAAATCCGTAACAACACACGGGCATTCAGCTAGTGCAGGTCAATTGTCAAAAGTCAAGAGGAATCAGGGGCATAATTCAAATGATGATGAGTTAATTTTCATTAGTTCCTAACTATATAAATTTCATAGATTTGCATCACCAAGAATGATAGGGCATACAAAAAATTATACAGTCCAAGCAGGAGGGGAGGAAGGCGAGAGAGGCCGGGTAGAAGAGGATGTGGGAGATGGTAACTGTTGGTGAAAGTGGAGAGGAGGGGTAGTTAGATATGAGAGAGAGGGAGAGGGATGTTAGATAGATAGTCAAGATTTCAGTATTCAAATCGGACGGTTGAAAAGGGAGGAAGGAGAATACACCAACTCAAATTTATTAAATAGTAAAGATATGCTGGGCGCAGCACGGCAGAGATGGTTTCTGCAGGAGAACAGCGAGTGCTCCTCCGGCTTCTTAATGCCTATTAATGGTATGTGTCTGTCAGAGGCCGAAACTTGATAAGGATGGTGGAGGCCAAGATCCTCAGGCTCTCCAAACTCCCAATGGCTGCTTTAGGGTGACCATTAAATATCACCTGCACTGTGCTGCCAATGTTTACATACTGCATCCAGTAGCACGTTTGAAGAAGCAAAAAGTACAGTTCAAGTTAAACGGAAGAGACATAAATACCTCAATTGTCCAATCCCATCATTTTTTTTTATCCAGAAAAAGTCCCTGCCACTGTGGAGCCCCTCTTTTATGCTTCAGAGTTTTTTTAATTTAGCACGAATGCACGATCACAGCACATTCTCTCTGCAGTGATTCAGTTCAGTAATTTTGTGTGGATCAGACGACCTCTCTCATACTTCACATGACATGATATATATATGGAAAACTTATCTTTTTGCAAAATTAAATTAGAAGTAACAATCAGTTGTGCCTGTGGAGAAACTATTAGGGGGACTGGGAACAAATGAGCTCAAGTGAAATTTGTATAGTGACTTGATGACATCCCAGAATCCATCCCTTTGGCAAACAATCCATTGCTTCATCACACGGCATGAAGGACCAAAGCAAATAGGTCACAGCAATACATGTTACAGTAACCCATTCCATCATAGTAACATAGACACAACACACAACTGAACTTGGCCGCTACTAGTAAACCGATCAGGGGGTAGATAGATCATACATAGTGTCTCAGCAGAGTAAGCTAGAGTATCAAACATAAAAGTGCTATTACCACCATTGCAAAAGTCGGCACCAATAGAAGAAAAGACCTATCAAATTTCATCTTTTGCGAATGATATGGATGTTCACCAGGTATTTCTTCTTTTTCGGTAGCTCGAAGAGGCACAGGTCTCCTATCCGTAGATTGTTGTCATGTGCAAATTTCCTCCAACCTTGAAAAAGCCTTTTGGAATTGTTCTTATTAATGCGATACCGCACTTTCCAACTCTTGTCTTGACGTTTGAGCATCAGTGTTTGCTCCTCATATGGAAGATATGCATCAGCATTCCTAGAAAAATCCTAGTTACAGAGGGCAGGTCATTAATAATGAATATGAACTAAATGAGGAGGTAACAAACGGACAGCATCGAGTCCCAACAGTTTACAGTTTGTACGGGGTATCTAGTGTAAACTCACGGCTAGGTGCAATCATGTAAACTTTTCACGTGGATGCTGGAATGAGGGATGGATGGATCATATTTCTTGGGACTCGGATAATAAGATGGATAACTTTATAAATAGCCACCTCTTGTTGAAAAATTTACTTGTGACGACTCCTTCTGTCATAGAGGTGGGCCAAGGCCTAGTCATGAGTTTATTATTAGGAATTAGAGATTGGTTTCTATTTGAGTTAGAGATTAGTTTCCTTGTGTTAGAGATATAATTAGAGATATGATATGAGTTAGAGATATAATTGGGATTAGATTCCATCTGTTAGGGGGAGCCGTCTATATAAGAGGGCTACCGCATGCTATTGTAATCAAGCAGAGTAATATCAAGTCTTCCTCGTCTAAATCTCTAGTCTCTCTCCCTCTCGTTCTACGCCGACGCCATCCGGCCATCTTCTTGGTGGTGTTTACCCCGGTTCATGACAACTTGGTATTAGAGCAGTCGATCCCTTCCCACGACTTCTGCTACCATGGCTGACGACTGGAGCGATGCGATCACGCTCTGCGATCAGATAGCAACCTTGGTGGCCAATATGAGCAAGCAGATGGAGGAATTCGTGGAGAAACAGCGCATGAGAGCACGACAGAGGGTGGGGCAAGAAATCACAGAGAAAAAAGAGCAGGAAACATCGCATCCTCTGCTCGTTCCAGTGATGCATCTTCCACAGACCACCAGCAAACAACCCATGGCGTTTTCTCCGGCGTCTCCGTCCATCGCCCCAGACCCAGCAAAAAAAGATTTCGCCGGCGATGACTTCATCGGACTCGTCGCGGTTCGCGCCGGAACTGGTGCTCTGCGCCGCGAGCGCTGCGCTCAGCTACCTCGTCCTCTTCACCGGCCTCCGCTCGCTCGACCCCAACCGAGCCGCCTCCCAGAAGGCGCTCCTAGCGGCGCCGCTCCTACCGTTCCTTGTGCTTCCCGTGCATCTACGAGTGGAGCTTCATACCGCTGGCGGCCGCCGTCGACAGCAGCCCCCGCCGCCTCGCGCAGGCTGCCCTCACCATCGGCGCCGACCGTGCGCGCTCTTGCTCCGCCGACCTCAGCTTGTCCTCCCGCTCCCAAGGGGGCTCCGTCGGCGCCGTCAAGGACAGCGCCCAGACGCTGCGCAACGCCAAGGAGCGCCTGTGCCAGTCGGAGGGGGAGATGACCCGGAGTGGCCGTGCCGCCCTCAAGAAGGCCAGAGCTGCCTCTTCCCGCGCCGCTGTCTCCGTCCGCTCGGGCCACCGCCACCCGGGCCGCCGCCGCCCGGGCCGTCTCCATCCGAGCCGCCGCCTCCGCCCGGGCCACCTCCGTCGCGTCGCAGCCACCGCCGGGTTCGCCTCCGCCCAAGCCGCCGCCGCCGGGTCTGCCTCCGCCCGAACCGCCGCCGCCGGGTCCGTCTCCGCCCGAGTCGCTGCCGCAGTCGCTCGCTCCGCCGGCCGCCCACTCCGCCTCTGCTTCCGCCGCCCGGATCCGGTCCGCACCGGCCGCCGCTCAGCCGCCCGCTCTGCCTCTGCTTCTGTCGCCCGGATCCGGTCCGCACCGGCCACCGCTCTTCGCCGCCGCCGGTCGCCGTGAGTCACCAAAACCGCCGCCGCTCCTTCCACTGCCGCTCTCTGCTTTACGTTATGAGGCCTTGGCTTATGCGTAGAGTTATTAAGTAGGAACGAGGAGTCGGTGTGAAAAAAAAATCAAAAAAAATTTAAAAATTCATAAAAAAACCTTATTTTGCAGGCATTATATACCGGAGGCGCTACACTTCGTCTAGTTTGTTCCGCTTGGATCTGGCCGGTCGTCTCCATCCGCTGCAGGACCCCGCCAACGTTCGTCTTCTACATCGGCGTCAGAGGTCTTCCATTGGCGCCATGACCACCGCCTAGCAGCTCGAGGACGAGCTGCATGTCCAGGAGGGGTGTAATGTCATAGAGGTGGGCCAAGGCCTAGTCAGTTTATTATTAAGAATTAGAGATTGGTTTCTATTTGAGTTAGAGATTAGTTTCCTTGTGTTAGATATATAGTTAGAGATATGATATGAGTTAGAGATATAATTAGGATTAGATTCCATCTGTTAGGGGAAGCCGTCTATATAAGAGGGCTACCACATGCTATTGTAATCAAGCAGAGTAATATCAAGTCTTCCTCGTCTAAATCTCTAGTCTCTCTCCCACTCGTTCTACGCCGATGTCATCCGGCCATCTTCTTGGTGGTGTTTACCCCGATTCATGACACCTTCCTTCACCATGACCTACCGAATCTGATCCATTCATCACGTGTCTAACGGTGGACGTATGTGTTTGTATGATTGCACCCAGATATGAGTGTGCACTAGATATGTTTCCATTTGCAAGTACTAGACAAAATTGTGATTTCGCAAGTGTAAAATACGCGTCAACAGAAATAACCTTCTAACGCAACAGGGTGCATGCTTGTAACAGAAACTGAAATGGAACTTCCATCAAGAAAGGAAAAGATTTTAACTCAACAATTCGGACAAACCAAGGAACAGAAAGCAATGTAATCGCAAAGCTAAAGAATCTGCTTGCCAAAGAGTACACAATAGAAATATCAGTAACAGGTACTTCAACTCACCAGGAGACAAGGCCTTCCAAAAACGTTGTACTTTGTCATGACGCACCCATAGATGGGGGTTTCGGAGTGGATAGCTCGGACCTTTTCTTCCATCTTCTGCTCCTGATCCTCGGTAAGACAGGTGCCACGTGGGAGGATGCAACTTGGCACAAAATGCGCTATCGCATCGTCATCTGAAGATATAACATATTCTATAACCAAAAAAAATGATCCCATTAAATATGATGTAAATGAAGTCATGTGAAGTGCTAATTGTTTGAAATTATGAATTATAACCTGACATCTCAGATGGAGCGCTTGATGAGCTGATATCAATTATCTTATTCCCCTGGCTTGATCTATCCCTATACGCCTTAGCTTTCCTTTCACTTTGTGGAGATTTCATCGGAAGATCATGACAACTGCTTGAAATGTCAATGGGTTCTTCCCACGTTTGTCCAACATGAGTGGCATTTGTCATAGCACATAATGATAATTTCTCGCAACCGCTCGGATCAAAGATTAGAACCTTCAACTGTGAGTTCCCGTCGTACTTGAATACCAGGAAGTCGCCCATCTTTAAGTCATGAGCACTAACAAATGCCTCCCATCCAGATTGAAGGACTACTTTGCCCAACTTCTTGATAACTTGAACATCAAAAGTGTAACCATTGCATGATTCTAGCTCAATAGTTGTTATTTCCTCCCTGAAATGTTGCGCAAATTTATCTGGTATGGTCTGCAGCAACAAGATAACCAAAATATTGGATTAAAACCACAGCTCTTGTGTGTTGAGCAAGCAGTAGAAAGGCCTTTGTTATATAAAGAATTCGGATTATGGCCAAAGCACATGATCTTAACAAGAAATGAAACACACAACATTATAGTGCTAAACTGAATTCATTTCAGATGGAAAACTAAGTCTAATTGAAGAGTGCACAGAGTAGTCCAAATGTCTAATCGGAGGTCGGCAATGGCAAAAACACAATTTTTTGGACTGACAGGTGGTTGAATGGCCAGAGCCTGGATCAATTAGTGCCTAATCTTTTTGGTTCCGTCAACAACAAAGCAAGGAAAAGAAATGTATATGAAGCCCTTTCCGAGTTGAAATGGGTGCAGGACATACGGGGTGCCATTACAGTACCCGTGTTGACAGATTTTTTAAAATTGTGGGATCTTATCTCGGATTTTACTTTGCAACCTGAAGTTGATGATACTCATATATGGCAATTCTTTAGTTCAGGAATGTACTCTGCTAAATCTGCATATGATGGACTTTTTATTGGGGCTATACAGTTTGGGCCTTGGGAGAGAATTTGGAAGAGCTGGGCACCAGGAAAATGCAAGTTCTTCATGTGGTTAGTGGCACACAATAGGTGTTGGACTGCAGACCGGCTTGCTAAAAGAGGTCTGCCCCATCCTGAACGCTGCCCACTCTGTGATCAAGCTGAGGAAACGATTGATCACCTACTGGTCTCATGTGTCTTCTCTAGGCAAGTATGGTATAACATTCTGCACAAGGTCGGCCTGCAGCATCTCTTCCCCCAGCCTGACAACAATTCCTTTAATGCATGGTGGGCAAGCACAAATTCTGATATTGATGTTCAGATTAAAAAAGGTCTCAACTCCATCATTATTCTAGGAGCTTGGTCTATTTGGAATCACCGTAATCGCTGTGTGTTCGATGGGATTCAACCGAACCTTAATAGTGTTATGGTTTCAGTAAAAGATGAGCTCCTCCTGTGGAGTTTGGCCGGAGCTCGGGGAATATCTAATCTCCTCGCTCTAGAGCCAGTCAATGCATGAGTCCTCTCTCTAGTAGGTCTTGGGTCAAGTTTGTAAACTGTGAGAGAGACACATCATTGATGTAAAAGGGTGTGTTTATGTGTGTGGTTGTACGGGGTTTCTAAAACCACTTCTTGTTTTTCTTCTTAATATAATGATACGCAGCTCTCCTGCGTGTTCGAGAAAAAAAAAATTCAGTTGCATTCCTAGAAGTTTTCTTTACTGGATTAATGCTGTCAATTATTTTGGAGAAGCACGGACATATTTTGTCCATACTTATCGGGTATGATTCAATTTTCTTTCGGTTTTGAATTGCTTTAGGGACTTGGCTTTGGACTCAATGAATACAGAGAATGATGATGGAATTGCTAGCACATGTGTTCTACTTAGTAGAGAGTGTGACTCCACGAGTTGCAGAAAGAATTGTACAAGTGCAGCTGAAGATAACTTACCATTCTTTCACGAAAATCACCAATCATAACCTTGAAGAAATGCTTATGTTGATGATCTATGTGGTTCCAGCAGTAATATTCATTCCTCTCCTTGCATTTCTCATCAATCTTGCTCATCTTACCACCACACCTACACCGAAAACTTCAGCCTGCAAGAAGTTGGAGAAACTCTCACTAACGGGGAAAAGGGTTTTAAAAAATCTAGTTTTGGCAGACTTCAAAGTAGAAATGCTTACTTATGTATTGCAAAGCCCAAAGAGACTTATATAATATAGACTCAGCACACACAACCTTAAACACTAGACAATAGAAAAAGACCTAAATACCCTTAACATTATGAATCATATTTACCTCCCTTTTTATGAAACTTCCAACTTTTGTACGGAAGAGAATAAAGCAAATCAATGATCAGAGAAGACAAAAGGAGAGGATAAAGGAAGAAATCAAAGTGACAGTATAAAAAGAACAAGAACAACAGTTACAGAAACCAAGCTTCTATGTTTCAAAAGAAAAGAAGAAACTATAGTTCCCTTCCCTCACATTACTTCATAACACATTGATCAAAGATTCTCATCACTGTCTAAATGCTAGCAACATATGAGTAACCAATAGAAAAGCAAAGCTTACAGTTAGGCTGCCGGTTGCTGGCCACAGCTCGGCAGAAATGGTTTATGCAGGAGAATGTGAAGACCAAAAGCTTTAGACTTACCAACCTGCCAATGGCTGCTTTAGTATGAGCATTAAATATTCTGTACTCCAATTCCAATGTACACATACTGCTTTCCAGTTGGAATTCAAGAAGCAAAAGTACAATACACAGTTAAACTGAGTCATAAAACTTGTACTGTCTAATTTCATCGTTCCTTTCAACATCCAGAAAAAAATAGTCTTTTGGAGTGACTGAGTTATAAAACCATCTTCATATTAGCTTATGTTTCTGATTTTTACTTAAAAAGCCAAAAGCATAAGATCTGTTCTTTTTTGTGTTGGTTTATGACTTTTGGTCTGTTCGTGAAAGAGAGTACGAAATAGCATAAACTCACGTGTGGTTTTTGGATAATATAAATAAAGTTGCTATATTTTGTACTACAATCAACTTATAGACCCCGACTTAAAAAAACACCTATTTGAAAACTCGTTATTGTAGAAAAGCCGAAAAGTAGATTTTAGAAGCTGAAAAGAAAAGGCTGAACATCTGGCATCTCGAAGCGGTTTCTCCACTCCTCTCGCTACCGTCTCACTCTGGAGATAAAACAAGGGGTCATGGGTGCATCACCCAGTCAACCCCTCTCACTCCCATCACGCGCACGTATATTTTCCTTACTTTTTGCACCACTCACCTCCTTCTAAAAGCCACTTCTTTTAACCACTACTACTCATTTTCAGTTAAAAGCCATCAGCAAAAACCAATACGAATGCCCCTTTAGAACCACAACCCTGGGGTCAACTTCACTCAAATCTTTGTAGTTACATGTATTTTGATTCAAATGTCAACAAATATTATACTGATTGCTAAAACTTGTGGGGTCAACCGAATCCTACAAGTTATAACATGGCTCCGCCACTAATTTCAGACGGAACACATAGATACTCCCTCCAATCATAAAAGAGTGACGTTTTGGCTATCTGTGTGAATATTTAAATTTGACATATAAATTAATATTTTATTTTTGTCTTGAAATGTACTTTCATTATGTTATAATGTTATTAGGTTTTATAAATATATTATAATAGAAGTCATTGATTAAAGTTGTATTTTTGGGACTATGCCCATATCCAAAACGTAATTTTTAGTGAGGCCCCTGGCATGCAAAATTCTTGAGTAGAGTCTGCATTCTATACTTCAAAGTTTTTTGGATTTATATGAAATTGCTGAAAAAATTTAGTGAGAAATCTAGTACCATCACAGTACATTCTCATCAGCACTGCATTTTCATTGGTAGTCAGGCTTTTTAGAGTTACACGCATTATACTGATGTAATCTTAAGTATGCCATACGCAGTTCTTTTTTCATATAATTACAACTCTATGAATAATTCATGAAATTTTCAATTAGCCCTGAATACCCGACTCTGAATTTATAATGCACTGTCACTGCCCTGTTATTCAATTCTTTTGTGTTTGCATTGGTGAGCTATTTTTCAGTTTTCATAATTCTGCAACTTTATATTCTCCCCTGAGAAAGTTAAGTAAACACGCATAATTCGTGAAACATGTTGGACTAACCAAATTTATAATTCATGACGTAAAAATATCAGGAGACTTGAAGCCAATCAGCTTGATCTTTACAGTGGCTCACTAAGATTCCAAAATCTTCCAGCAAACTAATCATAGAATAGCAACGCACAAAAAAAACATATTGCAAGCAAACCTTGGTGTTAACCTATAAATTACTAGTAAAGTAAAAATAGATATCTCATTATATACACACATTTCACTGACTAAACTGTAAGACTACCAACAATTCAACACAAAAGCACTAGCGCTGTTGCAAAAATCGGCACCAACAGCAGAGACCTACATAAGCAATCACTATTTCCGAATGATATGGACGTTCATCGCGTGGCTCTTTTCATGCTTCAGCAGTTCAAAAGAGGCATGTATCACCTATCCGCAGTTTTGGTGTCACTTACAAATTGTCTCCGCCCTTGGCAAAGCCTTCTCAAAATTTCCTTGGTAGCCTGAAATTGAACTTGCCACCTCTTGCCATTTGGCTGAAGCCTAATATTTGGTCCTTGCATGGAAGATATTCATCGGCATACTCTCCACAGAATCCCTGATTACAGAGCTTGAAAATTGCTTTAAATTGACAACTCAAACAAATTGTGACAGCAAATTAAGATGGCCTCTGCTTCCAACTGATAACGCAAAGTTCATACACTATATGGTTATTGTAGGATCGGGTATAGCGAGCCAGAGGAGGGTGAATGACTTCTCAAAATCTTTTCCCTGGTATTAGCAATATAATATAACGAAAAACACAAACCCTCAAGCTACATCGAAGCCAAGAGCTAAAGACTATAAAGTCACCCGAGACTCATAGTCTCACTGGTTTGACTGCTGGCCAAGGGCGGTTGGACCGTTCGCCAAACAGAAGCTGAAAAACAGCAAGGCACATAACCATTCAGCCATCATTTGGTAAAACTTGCATAATCATATTGTATCTTGTTACAAATGACTTGCTAAGTATGTTATGTACTCACGGCTATATCCATTGTTGCTCAGTTGTTGAAGAAGAACCATATCAGCCAGAGGTGCTTGACGGAGAATTCTTGATGACTTTTCAGAAAAGGACTTCGCTTCCCAGTCAATTGCATATGGCATGTCGAATGGGTACTACGCTTTTTTATTTTTTTTTTCTACCGCTAGTTTTTGTTACGTCTTTTAGGCTATTATCTATAAATTTGGTCATAAGGTCACTATTCTAATAAGTAATAATATTTAAGTCTTTCTTAGTTTATCATGATTATTGTCGATATTTTATCTATATTTTCACTGTGTGCACCAGCATGATCCTGGACTGGTGCAAAATATACATAGGTCTGAATTTGTATATTTGGGTCTCAACAGAGATGGTATCGGAGTTATACCAACTGTAGAACGAAGCCTTAGTTAGAGTGGTTGAATTAGTAAACTTTTTAAAATCTATTTTCTAAATCAAACCAACAAAATGGATATCTAGTATGTTGTCTATTCTTTCCTCGTTCTTAATGTTCTTGCTCTTTGCTTTTTCTAGAAAGTGGTTTTCAGTTCTTAAATTGACTTCTTATCCTTATAATGCCATAGATGTCTTGAGTTTTCCACAACCAAAGTGAAGATTGGCATGGATTTCTTCGAGCTTTGTTGCGAAGTTTTGGATCTAAGAGGCAACCAGTTTATTTCACGAAGGAGGAGACTACAATGGGTCAATGCATTAGATTCAGGACAAGACTATACTTCACAACAAGGATTGAGAATCAAGTTTTTCATCATAGTTTGAAGTACAACAGTGCTTATGAAGACTTGTCTGTGCATGGAACCACATAGAAAGCTATTCGACGTCTTTGCAAGCTACACAAAATAAGTTTGTTGAAGGTTATCCAGAAGTTTGAAGAGCAGTATGTAGATTTGCCCAGCACTACAGAGCAAGAGAGTTATGGAGGAACCATCATTGTAGTCACCAGTTCCATTACATTCACCTACTCCCTATCTAGAAGAAAGAAGGCACATCATTGTCAATCGTCGTCACTTCATTCCAACCGAAACAAGAGAGCAGTCGTCACAAGTTCGCAACTCGTGGGTGTTTTACAATGATTCAGAATCAGAGTCAAGTGAGCCATATTTGGCAGAACTAGAGTGGGAGCTATTAGATTAGAACTTTGTATAGCTTTAGTATCATGTAGAACATTTTGCTTTTATTTGCAGTTATGTATGATGTGAACTGCGGTTTTGCCTCAGGCATTATGTTGCAGTCATATCAAAGTTTTATTTATGTGGATTTAATGTAGTTTGCTAGCCTTTTTTGGCTAAGTGAGAACTTTTAGTTTATGATTGTCCTTAGTTTATCCACCTTAGATGAGTTTTCCTCTTATCTTTGCTATTCTCTCTTTTCTTTTGTAACCTTGGTGTCAACTTGGCAAAAGATTGATACTCGGAATTCAGTTGGTCCAATCAGATGGCTTTAGATCCCGGTAGCAGTGTCGCATCCTTTAGCTCAGGGTCAGTAGATAGCACCAACCGGAATGGATCCTACTTTGAGTAAGTCCATACAGCTCAAACCCAGCTCATAAATATAACGATGTAGAACATGACATGATGAATCGACAAAATCAGCAAGCCGCTGCACCTCAACCAGCTCGTACACCATTGAGATTTGCAGAGTTCATGAGGATTAGGCTACCTACTAATTCGAGTTCATCTGAGCCTTTGGAGGCAAATGATTGGCTTCATTCTGTAGAGAAGCTAAATCTTGCTCAGTGCACAGAGAGAAAGAGAGAGAGAAATTTCTCTATGCCACTCACCAACTAAAAGGTACTACATCAGAATGGTAGGAGAACTATTGTACCACTCATGAGGATCAGGCAAATATTACTTAGGTAGAGTTCACAATAGGTTTTCGCCATGCCCATATCTTAGATGGAGTGGTCGAAATGAAGAAAGAAGAGTTCCATGAGCTTCAGCAAAAAAACATGTTCGTAAGTGAATATCTCAACAAGTTCACTCAATTAACTCGCTATGCCTCAGAAGATGTTGCCACTGATGATGCACGTCAGAAGCATTTCAAGAAAGGACTCAATCCTGGATTGAATGTTCAAATCGTTAGCAATGATTACGTCAATTTCTAGAACATGGTGGATAAGGCCATACTTATTGAGGAGTCTCACCATGAGTTGGAAGAATTTCGCAAGAGAAGGACGATACAACAAGGAGTTTAGTTGCACCAGTCATAGAAAGCTCACTTCAATACTTACCAGCTTGCACGTGCACCTCAGTAGTTAGGATTTAGGACTGTAGCACAAGTGCCTTGTCAGAATATTTTGGGACCACGCCATATCAATGTCAGCAATTAGCCTCAGAGAAACGTCAAACCTATAGCCTCAGTTACTTGTTTCAAGTGCCATGAACTTGATCACTATACTAACAAGTGTCCATAGAAGCAAGCCCCTATGTCAGTTCGTTTCAACTTGGGAGCTACACCAGATAGCCCTATTCCAGGAGCAGTACGTGGAGCACCCCAACCTCAAACCAAGCCACTAGGATGCCACAATTAGTTGCTAGAGGTCAGGTGAACCATGTCACAGTAGAGGAGGCCCAAGCAACTTAGGATATTGTGATGGGTAAGTTTCTAGTAAATTCAGTACTTACCATATTTTTATTTGATTTTAGAGCTTCGCATTTTTTTGTTTCTCAAAGTTTTGCTATCAGCAATAGTTGGGAACTGTTGTTCTTAGATCTATTCTTTCGGTTCAATCTCCTGGTTCTGAGTTGAGCACAAACTAGGGATGTTCTAGAATTAAGATATCTATCCAAGAGATAGACTTTCTTGCTATTTGATGTGAGAAATTGCTCGCGGATTTCTAGCCCCGGGGTTATAAGATGTGGGTGTGCTAATGTACTAAAGTACACAAAAATAAATAAACACAACAAAAATAGAGGAAACATGTATTTTATTCATTCATTTGAGAAGAACAAAATTACAGATCCCTTCATATATGTGTGCGCTTCGTAGTCTACCTTGCGTAGAAGATCTGACATAGACAATATGGTGTCCTGGTTCTCGGGGCCTCGGAAGGCCTCCCGGTTAATTACATCCGCAAGGTAACCTATGGTAAACCTCCTATTAAGCTACGCATTCGTCATCGTCTTCAGTCTTCGCTTTATGTTCCTCATGCAAGGGATGAATGATTGATAAAGGTATGGGCAGTGGCATTATCCATAGCCTCGTCGGTCTATGGGGCTATTGACAGCGTGGTCATCACACTTGACCACGCCCACCTATGCCATTCGACCTCGTTGCTATTGAACAGACACGACAGCAGTGATTTGAAGTATGCATGATTAACGACTAGCATGACCAACTTAACAACAATGGTGGCTAGAATCGGTGTCGTAGGTATAGCCTGAGTAGAAGAATTAGCAGAGCAGGCCACGGAGGTCAAGTATCAATGTGATCGACGCCATGAAAAACCGTCTGTGGTCGAGATTCATTAGAGTCAAAACTCATCAAGAAATGTCTGTGGTCGAAATCCACCGTAGTCGAAATCCATCGGGAGATGCCCATGGTCAAAATCCTTGGTTGTCGAAACCCATCAGAAGTGCTTAGTGGTCGAGCATCACTGTGATTGAATTCATCGGGAGATCTCCATGGTTACATGGTCAAAACCCATGGGAAGACATCCGGGGTCAAAAACACACCATGGTCAAAAGCCATTGAAACACAGCCATAGTCAACAGTAACTGTATTTGACACCACCAGGAAACATCCGTGATCGAAAGTCACATGGTCTTTGGCTCTAGCAAGTGGTCATAGCGGTCGACAGTCGTATTCGTCTTTGGAAGCGATCGGAGGCGTTCGGCTCCAGTAAGTGATCGTAGATGGCTAATGGTCGTAGGCATCCTTGGAAGTGGTCGGAGTCGTCTGGCTCCAGCAAGTGATCATGGATGGCTGATGGTCATAGATGGCCATCTTTGGAAGCGATCGGAGGCTTTGGCTTTGAAAAGCGATCATAGATGGCTGATGGTCGTAGGCATCCGTCTTTGGAGAGTGATAGGAATTCGGAGGATCCTGACTTTAGCAAGTGGTCGGTAGCGGTCGAGGACTTCAGCTTTGTGAAGTGATTTGAGACACACCCGATTACGAAATCGCTCGACAGAGATAAGGGACTCTGACTCTATGAAGCAATCGAAAGTGCTGACTTTGCCAAGCGATCAGAGACACTTACTCACAGGAACGATCTGAGGTATTCAACTTTGCGAGCGGTCGAAGGGCCTGACTTGGGAAGCGGTCAAGGACGTCAAGCTTCGGAAGCAATCGTTAGCGGTTGAGGACTTCAGCATTGCAAAGCGATCAGAGATACGCACGGCTTTGGAATCGATCGGCGGCAACAAAGGACTCTGACTCTGCGAAGTAATCCGAAGTGCTGGCTTCGGCCAGTGAACGGGAGCTCACGACTTCGGCAACAATTGGCAGCAGTCATGGTTGCTTGGCGACATTGCCGTTGTAGCCGCCGCTCGTTGTATGCATCTTAACTAGCTGTAAAAGAAAGATAGGAAAGACTGTTTTTACCGTTCTTGACATAGGAGGCCATGATCGTTGTACGCATTCTCATTCATCTTAAATCCAAATTGAGTAAAACTTGTTTATAAATTCATCTGAAATCATGATCTTTCTAATGGAAGTGAAATTATGAATTTTGAAGTTCATTTGGATTTTCATTTGGAATTATTTTTATTTTGCTGGTATTTATTCTAATCCCTATGTAATCGTTTAAATAGAGTACGAAACCCAAGAAGAGCAACAACTCGAGTCAAGCTAGGATCCTCAAGACTAAGCAATTTGTGAGCAAGATGAGTCAATACTTTGATCATTTTGAAACTACATTTTTACGCAAGTTATATTTGTGTAAATTATCAAGTTGCACGCTTTTATTTGTTATGCAAATTATATTCATCTTAAGGTTATAGATACACGCCTTTTATCACATGAATAATTTCACGAACCAGCAACACTCATTGTACTACCTTTTATCAGTATATTTTAGACTTTACTAATATGCCAGAGTAATCGCTAAAAATGCTATGATGTACCTGGTCGCAACAACATAAATAAATTAGTGTTGGCTTAAAATTTTCTAGTAGTTGATGGAATGGTAAGAGTATGCAATATGGTGGCATTTCGGGCCCAGAGGATGGGCGGGGTGTTACAGTTGTATCTGTTTTTGACTCTAATATGGCTTGCAGTCTCGCATAGCTGAAAGACGCTAGATATTACTTGAATAATAAGACCTGACATTTCTTAGTGTTATTGGAGACAAAAGTATATGGCCATCAACAGCAAAAATCTTCCTTGAAGCTATCACAGATTGCTGGACATATGGCTGCTCAGAAACAAATTGATTTTTTGGGGGAACAGTTTGCTTTTGTTTATCTTTCTTGATCACTATTTATGTTTAGAGTTTCCATTTAATTAAATGCTTTTCTTACAATCCTTCCCTACAGGTTGTGTTCACTGATCAAGCCAAAGCAGAGTGAAAGACTCAGAAATAGAATACGCTGATAGATGTCAAACTCTCTCGTGTGGTGGCTTCTGGCGGCGCCGAGCGGCGGCTCATGCGAATGCCAGCAGCCAGTGGCAGCTTCAGGCCAGCTCAGCGGTGCACACAGCTGCGCGAGGGGAGGCCGACGGCTGGCTGCAGACCGACGACCGGTGGCAGTTTTACGCACGGCAGCCGTACGGGGCCCATCCATGCAAGATTTTTTCCTTTTTCGTTTTTTTTCAATTTACAATGCAATCAACATTTACTCTTTCATGTAATCTACTGATCGACATTATGTCGGTGACTTCAAGTCTGCTCACGGTAAATTAGAGTGGATTTGCACCATAGAAAAAGTCTAGAAAGCGAAACTTGCGGAATTTAAAGCGATCTAGATGTAGACAATTCAATCTACTAATGCTTTGATAATTACCTTTCGATTCACCGGAGCGATTCGTGTTGATAACGTATTGAGAAACCGTTGTTGGCGACCAATCCGATCGATTCCTCTGCTATGCAAAAACAGATCAAACACAGAAGACACAAATAGTAGATTAAAACACAGAGATAGAGAGAAGTCATGGTCTTTCTTTATTGTTTTCTTTTCTTATGCGTATACAAAATAGCCAATAGCACTTTTTATTTATAATGTAGTGGTAAGATGTCCACTATAGACCAAAGATTCAAACCTAGACTCAGATTTTCTAACATTTCCTTGTTCAGCTTCTCCGCGTCCTCCGCAGCATAATCGTCCTACAGACCCGTGTACCCGTGGGTAAATACCCTAATGGAGTCGGGTATGGGGTGCATTCTTTACCCACGGGTAGGAAAATGGGGGAAAATCTCTGCCCATCGGGTAAACGGGTACGGGTATGGGTTAGCTCTATCCGTACCCGTCTCGCCCGTTTACCCGTGAAATAGACTGACAAGTGGGCCCCTAAAATAAAAAACCCTAAGTCACTAACTCTCCCCACCACACGCCCAGAAGCTTCTTCGCCCGCCGCCCCCCTCGGCCCCTCTCGCACTCTCCTCCTTCGCTCAGATCCCCTCAGGCCCGCCTCCTCGCTCGCCTCGCCCGCCGCCCTGCGCCCCGCTCGCCTCAGCGCCTCCGCCTCGCCCAGATCCGCCGCCTCCGCCCCCCACCCGGCCGCCGGCCTCCTCCTCCGCCCCAGATCCGTCTCCTCCTCGTCGCTCGCCTCGCCCACCGCCCTGCGCCCCGCTCGCCGCAGCGCCTCCGCCTCGCCCAGATCCGCCGCCTCCGCCCCCCACCCGGCCGCCGGCCACCTCCTCCGCCCCAGATCCGTCTCCTCCTCCTCCTCCTCGCTCGCCTCGCCCGCCGCCCTGCGCCCCGCTCACCTCAGTGCCTTCGCCTCGCCCAGATCCGCCGCCTCTGCCCCCACCCGGCCGCCAGCCTCCTCCTCCGCCCCAGATCCGTCTCCTCCTCGCTCGCCTCGCCCGCCGGCATCGCTGAGGGGCTCGCGCGGCGGGGCCACCGCGCCGTAACCTTCGACATGCGCGGCGTCAGGCGGTCCACCGGCCACGCCTCCCTCACGGGCTCCTCGGAGGTCGGGGACGTTCCTCCAATCGCCGCTCCTCGCCGCCCCTCCAATCGCCGCCCCTAGTCGTCCAGCTGTCGTCCAGATCCGGCCGGCTGTCGTCCAGATCAGGCCGCCCCTCCAGTCGCCGCCCCTCCAATCGTCGCTCCTCGCCGCCCCTCCAATCGCCGCCCCTCGTCGTCCAGATCCGGCCGGCTGTCATCCAGATCCGGCCGCCCCTCCAGTCGCCGCTCCTCACCACCCCTCCAGTCGCCGCTCCTCGCCGGCCCTCCGCTGTCAGCAAAACTCAGGTGAGCCTCCTCCGGTCCTCCCTCTTTTCTTCCTCATCGCCGATTCTCTAGCTACGGCACATCAAGGAGAGAGTTCAAGGATATATATGTTGTTTTTGAACTCATGGAGTCTGATTTGCACCAAGCTTGCCGTGAGAAATGCTCCATTTACTGTGTAATTGTGTTCATTGTGTAATGTTATTCTACAACAATTCATTGCGTTCACTGTGTTCATTGTGTTCACTGAGTGATACAGATGTCATTAGACAACAATTCAAACTATTATTCTAGTAGCTGATTTTGCTGTAATGTTTGTGCCTGCACTTATGAAATATATGGAATTGTTGATTACTCTTATGCAATAGTAACTGTTCAGTGTATTACTCATAAAACTCTCTGGAAACTCAGTGTAATGTCATTTGCTGTAGAGTTTCTGAAATCTGAATATGTGAATTTGTGATGCATTGGTGATGTTTAAATGTGAATATGTGATGTACTCAGTTCGCGGGTAAACGGGTATGCCCGCGGGTGATGGGTACCCGCGGGCGACGGGTATGGGCGGGGTTTATTACCCGCGGGCGGGTATGGGTATGCCCGTGGGCGAAAATTGGGGTCGCGGGTACGGGTATGGGTGAGCACTACCCGTACCCGCCGCGCCCGATTGCCATCCCTAGTCCCACACATCTCTCAAATTCTCAACACCGACGTCAAACAAGCAATTGAACACACGTACACATACAGATCATGCACAATTACCAGACCCACCACATTGAACACCGCCTTCTCGTACCGTGCCCTCGCCTCCTCCGCTATCGCCTGCGCCAATCAAATTCCAACCGAAACCGAATCGAATCAGAAAAAGGCACTCCCACTAAAAAAAACGCAAACTTTCAGATCGGATCGGACAGCGACCTTGGCCCTTGGGTCCTTGGCGAAGCCCTCGGCGGTGCCGGTCTGCGTGCCGAAGAGGATGGTGACGCGCTTGCGGTCGGCGTCAGCGTCAGCGTCGACCTTGACCGGCGGCGCGGCGACTGGCCTGCAGCGCCATCGGTTCCCCCCGCGAGGGTTTGGTTGGGGAGGAGATGGGGAAGGGGAGAGGAGGCGCTAGTGGGGTGCCCCGAATATGGGGTGAGACCTCTAGGCAAATGGCGAGCGCGCGAACAGAAAGGAACTCTCGCGCTCAGCCAGCCCCAACTCACATTCTCACCCCACGTTGATCTGTGCGATTCGCCACTAGCACCAGCCACTAGGGCAGCCGAGTCGCCGAGTGACTGGCCGCTGGGCTTGATCTGCTGGGCTGGGCCGTTGGGCGGACCAGCTAATAGATATAGATAATAGATTGAATACGAATATCTTTAAATACAGATGTAAATATTATCGGATATGAATATAAATATTTTTGAATATAAATTTTACATACCACATTCGTGTTTTATTATATACGAATATCGGATAAAACGGATTATCGGTTACCGTTTCCCACCCCTAATCTTGCTCTTTGATATTTCAAAGATGCAGACAGCACCTTCCTTCAAGCCAGTGCTGCGCACGAAGCCTCGCCAGCCAGCTGCAAGAGCATGCCAACCATCTGATCCCCGCTGCTGCCAGCCCCGCAGAGCTTGATAGTTTCATCTTCCTGTGGAAGGTGTTTGACTGCGTAATCCCTATGGATAACCTACACAATTTATGAATAAATGATTTTGTGATTATAGGCATGATCAACCTTACAAGCAGTAGTGATGCATGTTTCATTAGTAAAAACATTAAAGTAATATGCCCAAAGCTATAACAGGTCTTGAAAAACAAGCAAAAGATTTTATCTATTCAACAAAAGAGATAAGTATACCAGATTTTCACCATCAATGTTTTCATTTCTTGTTCATAGCTGTTAACATACAATGGGATTACAGGTTCAATCTTCTGCTCAAGGACAATGACTTTTGCCATCTGTTTTGTAACACTACCATTTCTGGGAGCGTTATGAATCCCTCGCAACTGCTCAGGATTGTTCAGCTGCGAGTTACATCAATCGAGTGTATAACATTGCCAACGCAAGCTCAAGAACAAAAGTCGACTTTATTACAATATAAGGGCTTAAAGCCAAGTTTCACAGTAGGGCCAAAGGCCTTTATTTACATTACAGCAAAAGACACCACAGGCATGTTTGAGCGGAGAACGACCCTAATCCCAAACTTCTTCCATTTCATAGTATACCACCTCTTCGTCTTCGCCTGACTCTTCAAAGTTGACAGTTTCTGTTTATGTTTTTAGCAAGTATGAGTACTACTACCATACTCAGCAAGTTACACGGAGCTTAACATTAACTATATGCATGGTATAACAAATGAAAGGAAAACAGGTTTATTATTTTTGTGTGGATGCAGTTTTAGTTGAGAATCAATTAAAGACTTGAAAAGTAACTTCATTAAGGTAAAAGGGTTTTTAAGCGTGATTACCAATATTCATCATTACCAAACCATTCTCAACTCTACTTATGCTTTGCTATTGGATTCACCCATTAAACACAGCTTCATTTACCGGAAGCACGGCGTATTCGAATACAATTATTTCATGACTCTGCAGAGTTGTCCTGCTTTACCCACAAGATCTCTCAACGCCCGCGACAGAGTTAAGAAAACAAGATTTTTCACTGCTCAATTCTTTATATAGCCTCTACCCAGTAGGTCCTAGATCTCCATAAGCTCGGATGACCCCACGGATCTCATCCAACTTATGGCAGTCCTACTGTTGTATGGTTAACCACCTCCCATACGAACTCACCCTCGGTCTCCCCCCCCCCCCCCCCCCCGCCAATTGCAGAGGTTCAATTGAAGTTGAGCAGTTATTAAACCAGGTTTGACAAAATCAACGCTGTGGTTGGGCGGTTACTATGTTCTTTACTCACCATAAGGGTCTAGTCCTTATATTTTTATCTGAGGCATCATCCATGCACTAACCCATATTCAGTACACTCTGTACTGCCACCAATCCACAACCAAGCCTCCACCCTAGGATAAGGTCTTCGGATCCACCTCTGTGATCCTCGCTTACCCTAGATCCATATTTTCAAAACTCTAGACAAATACCAAGATTCTTAGTAGTGAAAAGAATTTTAATGAATTTCTAAACTACCATGTTTATACTATTATCATATTTAATACTACTATGTTTTGTCACAGTGAATATGGCCATCAAGATAAACTGGGTTTTTTCGGGTGGTAGGATATGACTAATATCATGTCATTCTAAATAGTAATTATACATAAAATAATGACTTAAAAATAATATAATAAAAATACTAATAAATACATAAATAAAGACAAGGTAGGTTCAATATGATCAATGTATGTGCGACTTGCATTGCGGGTCTATGATTTCAACTAGTTCAAACTCCTCGGTGGGCTGGGCCTGAATTTGGGCTTCTCCTTCCAGCTCCTGAGAAACTTCGACGTCGGAGGCTAACACAAAAGCAAATTAAAATAAATTAATTCCATGCCCGAAGGGTTGAGCTAGGAATAAAGAAAATAAAGAAAGAAAATCCGATAAAATTCAAATAAATTAGGATTTGGGCTTATAGGAGGGTCATATGGGGAAATAGGCCTGAGATTTGGATTGGCGGGCTCGAAACAAATCTAGGGAGTATAAACTTGTATTTTTGGGTTCGGGCCAGGTTACTGTTCATCGGGCTCGGTCGGTTACTATTCCTCAGGCTCGGTCGGACGGAACGGACTCAGCCGAATGGATCCGGCTCAGCCGAATCAGATGGGTCTGGTCGGGATCACTGTGTATGCGGTTCGGTCGGCTGGAACGGGCGCAGGCGAGCTGGTTCGACCCAGCCGAGTTCGGCTGGTCCGGTCGGATGCATCCGGCGCGACCGAAGCAGCTTGGCTCAGCCGGGACGGGGTGGTGCGGTCGGAGGAACAGTGCGCACGCACTGTTCTTCTTCCCCAAACCCACGCGCACGTGCACGCGCAGAAGAACAGGGGAGAGGGGCGGCGACTACCGGCAGGGCTAGGGTTACTTGCGACGCTTTTCAAGGGCATGGATGAGTTTGTGGGAGTGAGGAGGTCTCATTTTTGGTGGTTGGAGGTCCGGTGGAGGCGGTATTCGCTGGCGGCGAGCTCCTCCCTTGTGCGGCCACTTTTGGAATTGCAAGCTCATGGTAGTTTTCTAGGGCAATTAGGCCGGTGTTTTGGCATCAATAGGGTTCGGGTAAGGACATGGGAAAGTCGGCTTAAGCTAGAAAGGCTTGAGTTGGGCCGGCCACGGTGGATGGTTTCGGTCGTTGGGGTGTTTACGGCACTGGGGAAGATGGGTGGTCGGGAGACTAGGGTGGTGGTTGGGGTGTGCTTCTAGGGTGTTGGTGAGGCTATAGACGAGAAGAATCGAAGAATGGTTGATCGGAGAGAGGACTTTGGGTTAGGGCTCACTCTTTTGATTTCTTGCAATTGCCGACAATGGAGGGGGAATGGGGAGCTTCGGGGTGTCGAGCTAGTTGTGGGAGTTGATGGCTTCGGCTAGGAGTGTTTGGCCGCTTAAATAGCAGCTTGGAGGCGGTTCGGCACCGGGACTGTCCAAGGCGGCAATGGCGCATGGCAGCCGGCAGTGTTGCCACGCCCTCGGGCCTGGTCGGGGTGTCAGGGCGGTAGGGGTAAGGCTGCGAGGAAGCTCTGACCAAGCGGTAGAGGTGGCGAAGTCCGGAAGGTGCGGGGGTGCAGTGGCGCGAGCAGAGGAGACCGGCGGCGGCAAAAAGCTAGGACACGGCGGCGGCGGTCAGGTTGGCGTGGCCTGCCACGGGTCTGGGGCGGGGTACGGCGGCCGACCAACAGGGTGGAGGTGGCGGGAAAGGCGCAGGCGCGAGAGCAGTCACGAAGAAGGTGTGACGGCGACAAAATTGGTATGGCGGTGGAGTTTTTCGGACATGAACAGCGTCGGCGTTCGATCTCTCCATTCCGGTTGTGATGGCAAGGATTAGGGCCAGCTGTGTTCTGAGATTAGTGTGGATTAGGTTGATGGAGCCAGAAAACAAAGCAAAAACGAAAATCCAATTCAAGTTTAGCTTTTGATTGTCTTTTCAGAATTCAGTTTGTTTCATGTTTTCTAGTCAAATTCAGTTTCTTGAGGCTCACATAACGAGACTCAGTTTACGCCCGAAGGACACCTGAATCCGGAGGATGTTGAATGCCTTCTGGTGGTGGCACATCTTCGCGTATGCAAAACATAAATGATGAACTAACAAAAAAAACTAGTGCAAATAGCACTCGAAATGCAGGTGCATCTCTTCGAATTATTTACCTGAATGCTCAGAATGGTTGTAAAAGGTCTATAAGATTTCGACAGAATCATCACTTGCTTCTTGCACAATAGGACCACAGTTCCTAACAACACAAGATGACACCTTCTGGCATCCCCTTGGATAAAAATTAGAATCTAAACATAAGGAATCGCCTTATTGAAGGTCATGAGCACTGCAAAATGTCTCCCATCCAGATTGAAAAACTAATTTATTCGGTTCCTTGGTAACATGAACATTGCATTTGTCGCCATGTTCTATGTTACATCCCAAAAGTATTTAAAATATTGTAATTGCTAAAAATTTAAAATCCTTTGTCCATTTCCAGTTTTGTTTAAAATTTTTTATGTTTATTCGAGAGTCTTCGTTTGGTTTCTTGCTAATAATTTGAATAAGGAAATCGAAATCTTGAATGGAGAACTGAGACTGTGAAAGTCAAATCGGAAAGAAATTTTGAATTTCTTTTGCTAAGATCAAAAATTCAATTTCAAAATTGGAATCTTGAAATTCAAAAACGAGAATAGAAATTGAAATCAAAGCTAATATTATAACTTTCATCCAAATGCTATAACCAAAAAGGAAAATTTCAAAACTTAAGCTTATCTCCAAATTGGCTCTTCAAATTTCGTTTGAATTCTCAAAATCCTCAAAAATTCGTTTGGCCTGCCAGCCCATTTTTCTTTCTGGTTATCTTTCCCCCCGGCCTTTTCTCTCCAGCCCACCCGGACTTTTTCCCCACCTGCCCCCCTCCTCTTCCTTCCTTTCCTCCCCTTGTTTTCCTCCCGTGCGTACCACCGACGGCCGCGCCGAAACAGCCCCCGGTTTCTCTCCTCCACTCGGCGCTAGCCCTTCCCCATGGCATTAGTGCCGCCGCGCCGTACCTCTCCTCAGGGCTAGATCCTCACCTCCTTCCCCTCTGCCCCGCCGCGCATCGCCACCTTCTTCCCCTGCTATGGTCGACGCCAAAACCGTCCCCGGATTTCCCGTCATGTCCGAGCCAGCCCGCGCTGACGCCGCATTAACGCCTCACCGCATTGACGTCGCCTAGCTCCATTCCTCCCATAGCTCCACCCCTCCACTAGCCCTGTTGCACGTGTTCAATGCCACTGCCCAGCATTGCTCCTCCACTCCACCTTTCGCGCCTTAACTTACGCCCAGTGGCCAACCACCTCCTTCGCATATAAAAAGGGTCGCTGAGCTCCCCCTTTACTCCCACCACTTGTTTCCCTAGCTCCCCCGTCCTCCTGAGCTCGCCGCCACCTTCACCAAGCTCCCCTGCAACCCTCCCCATTGACAGCGCCACCCGGTGAATCTCGAGTGACGCCAAGCCTCTTCCTAAGCTCGCCTTGCCTCTCTCATACTCTCACCCCCTTGCTATTGGTCTCCCCTCCTCTATAGGCCATCAGCAATCGTTCTTCCTTGCCTCCATCCGAGTTAGCTGCCGTGGACGCTATTCCTCGCCCAGAGCACTTCTCCCCGATTCCTTGCAGTGAGAGTACCTCTCTGACATCCCGAAGCTACTCCAACCGACGGCTGAGCCTCACGACTGTCCGAGCTCCGCCTCCACGGGAGCCACCCGCCGCCGCCCCCGGTCCTTGTTGCCGGCCCATCTCGCCCCCCAGCTCCACCAACAATAGTGGTAAGTTCCCCTGGCTTGACTCTTGCCCGTACCCCCCTCCTTTTCCTCTTTCCTTGCTCCGACCGTCGTCCCCCCTGTGGTCTCCCCGTCCCACCTGCCGTGAGTCGCCACCGGCCATCCATGGCGCCGCCCCGAGTCATGCCGACCCCTCCGCTAGCCCCCTCGCCCTTCGAGCAATCCATTTTGGCGGTCGCCGCACCTTCCACGGCCACCACCCGCCGCCGCCCAGCCCCTGCGCCTCTAGCCTCCTCTGTTTTGGCCCTCTGCTCCAACCGAACACCTTTAACGCCACGTGCCGAGGATATGGTCGAGAACATGGACATGGAAAGCCGCGTCTAACAACAGCAGCGTCGGTTGCAATCAGCAGTGCGTCCTGGTAAGCTCGATTCTTTTTTATTTATAATTATTACTAGTCAAAGACCCCATGTTGTTGTGAGCTGCCAAAAAAAAAAAGCTAATTTAAGTGACGTAAAGATAAGGACATGAGTTTGTTTGGGGGAGGTTTTTTTTAACGATCGTCGACGACAGTAATCAAATAGAAGTGAATAGTTGTAATTTGCAGCGGAAACTCTTTTGCTAAAATCTGCTGACTCCTTATTTTCCAACTTGCTAAGTCCGTAGAAACAAAAAACAAAAGACAGCAAAAATAAATAAGAATAATAATTTATCATGCAAATGTCTCAGATAGCGTAACACCGATTTTATTTCTTTTTTTTCACGCCCGGCCGCCGCTCGTGTCTTCTTTTCTGTATCACAAACACTACACGACTGCCACACGTTTTTTTATTTTTTTTTCTTTTCGCACAACGCGGCCGGCGCTCAAAACCATCAACACCAGTCGGCGGCCGATCGCTTTTTCTTGATACGACACAACGCGACCGACGCTCGCTACTTCCAATGAATACGAGTCTGCAGAGCTCAATTATCCATCAGCACCATACATGCACTCAACGAATTGATGCAAGCCCGTTTCCATCAACCATCAACACAAGCCAGCACTCAATACTCCTTTTTTTTTAGTACTCGATGCCACCAAAGTCTGCACCTTACCTTTTCTTAATCTACCAGTACAATATCAAGACTCTCACAAAGCAGCAGCTGCCCAATTTTTTATTCATCAACTCGCTGACGCAATGATCACCAATGACCAGTCTAGTTCCGACTCACCGTAGGCGTTCAAGATGACAAGTCTCCCCGAGGACGACTGTGTTGGCTTGACTCGTATAAGGGCATCTCAGGTGTATAAAAATAGAGGGTTTTAAGTCACTTTAAGGTCAACTTTATATATTACAGGGGTGATCTTAAGTAGGCTATAAGCAAAAAAGGCTTAAGGCTGGTCCTCAAGTTAAAGACCTGGCCACAAGCATTAAAATACAATTTTTCTTTATCTGCCGAGTGGGACCGTCTTAAGGCCCCTTGGGTTATATACACTATGGAGTCGACCTTAAGATTTAGATGGGACCCATCTTAAGACCCCTTGGGTTATATACACTATGGATGCCCTAATGAAAACCGAGACCGGGCATAGACATGCAAGGCGCAGGACTGCCTCTCTGCACGGTGATCGAGGAAAAACGTGACGATGGCTTCTCGCACAATGCGAAATAGAACGTCGCTTGCGCAGAATTCTTTCACAACAGATCTAAATTTTATTTGAAAATCATGATAGCTACAAAGTATTCTCTCTTAGTATTCTAAACCCTAGTACGAAATTAGTCTCTCTAAAAGATACAAAGTTTGCTCATAATCATATCTCTATTTATAGTCTAGAGCCAAAACATGGGCTGAACTTAAGCCCACGAGTTTTAATCCAATTTCAACAGTAAAGGGACTCGAATCCCTTCCTAACACGGGTTTTTCAAAATTCTAACTTTTATAACGCGTCACGTGTCGAAGCCTCCAGGACCGCACCTCCCGTAGCTTTTTCACGCATCATCCACCACGTACCGTAACCTCCGGACCGCACCTCCGTAGCTCTAACACGTATCATCCATCTCTGATCTCCATACACCCTAAGCATGAGTCTGACCATCTCGTGACCTCCTTGACCGTCCGAACCTTGAATCTCCCCATCCTAGTTCCGGTCCATCTCGTCACCGACCATGATCGTCTTCATGCTCAACCTGCACATACACAGACCAAAGAACATTCTCCCGGAACAAGTTTGTCCAAATTTGACCAAAATCAATCTACACATACGCGATACAACTCGCATAACACTAAACAAAATTACCAATAATTCATCATCATAAATTAACTATTGTCAATTATTCATCACTAAAATATCCTACACCTAGTCATATAGTCTAACATTTTTTTATTAACAGTTTTATGTGGGATCTAAGTCTGTTTTTTCTGGTCTTGTTTAGCAATTTTGTGTGGGAGATGCGAGGTTGTTTATAATAGTAGAGGTTATAGATTGTGGTTCTTGTTTTCTTAACCTATGCTTAGTTGAAGTGGACATGATTTTTATTGTCAAGTGGCTCCAATTAATCCTAAATATCAGCAAGCTATTTGGATTGAATTTACTTTTGCAGTTACATCACTGATCACATTAATGGCATATTTTCCCGAACCAGATAACTATGAAAGCTCTCAATACGAGAATTGTTTATTTTACCGACACAATTGGGCGCCTTGCCATTATAACGTGTTTCTATCTGTAGAATACAAGGAATTTAGTGCACGATATGCTGCTGAACATCTTCCAAACAGAAAGCAAAATATGTTGCTCCAGTGGATGGGGGAGATATGGCGCACCAATATGCAAATTAGGAAGGGTAAGAGATGGTTCCTTGTTGGAGGTTGGTGCAAATTTGTTCATGACAACCGTCTGCGAGTTGATGATATCTGTCAGACTGAACTAAAGAAGAACGAGAGGAAGCTTACCATGACGGTCCATATCATATTCAGTGAGCAGTGCTAGTTTGTTTTAGGAATGATGGTCCCCTGCTCTTTGTCCTGGTATCTTGTGGGTTCTTTTGTTTGTTTTGTGGTCCGAAATCAAGCATGGGTATGGCTAGTCACCAAAAGAGGAAGAAACCAACTATTGTTATGGCACTCTCTGATGCATTATCCATCCTGAGAGGCAACAGTAATTTCTAAGTTTGGTGGTAGCTTTGTGTGCAAGATGAGTTCTCTACATAGTTCAGACCCCTTTTGATGTAGTATTTGTTGTTAGCATGTTCTACTCTGCTCGTTTCGGCTTCAGCTTCTGACTTATTTTTTACTATTCATAAATTTCATCTTTTTCTAAATTTTTGGCTTTTTTGAGCTTTTTTGCTGGTTCTTTTTTCCCACGTATTCGTTTGCGTTATCTGTGATGAACTAGCATATTTTTTCTATTTTAACTTTTTTTAAAATTTAATTACGCCAAATAAGTCATCTTCAGATATAGTAAAATTTCAGCCTCTATAGTACAATTTCAACCATAAGCTACAGTTTTTCAGCCCAACCGTGCAGGAATGACATGGTTACATGGTCATTGGTCAAAGACTTGTATCGACTGTGCTTTGCATGTACGGATACCAGTCGACAGCTGCAAGTGCTTTACATGTTGTACAAATTTGAACGAGTTGATAAAATTGTGGGACGTTAGCAGTAGTTGTGAATTGTGAGTATTGGCATGAGGGTTCTTGCCGTTCTTTTTCGTTGGAAACGGAAGCATGCATTGATGACGAGTCTCCATTTCACAAAAACTTGTAGTTAGATCTTTCACGATGATGACTTGTAAGAGCAAGTTCAATAATAGAGTAAGTGTTTGGCTATAAATCAAGTTATAAGAGCTAAATTATACAATAATTTATCTTCTATTTGTCTACAAATTTTTATTATTATTATGTGGTACCATGTCTCACATTCTCTTTCTTATTCCTCCTCAAATATATTTATTATCTTGACCCACCACTGCATAGGCTTCCGTGCCCAGCTTGTTGCTTGCATGAGAGCCAAGCTCTCATCTCTCCTCCACATTAGCAAAAATACTGATTAACTTGGAAAGCAGCCAGCATGGCAACTGTTAATACCCTGCCGTTACCTTTGCATTAAGTAAAGTAGCTTTGGTCTTCGCTCCCTTCATTTCTTCTATCCAGATAAGTAACCCCTGAGGGTGAGTGAAACATCACACATCCTGTTAAAGACCATTGCTTCAGGGTTGCCGCCGTTTCAGTCCCTTGCAGCACTGCGGTAAGCTTCTCCTGCCGAGTCCTTTTCTTTTCTACTCCTACGCCTACAAACAATAGGAGTATCTCGTTTCTATTGAGCTTTGATTTGCTTTCTATTTAAATGGTAATCTTGATAGATTCTAGAACAGCTTTAGCTTTGTATCGTTTCTTTTGTTGCTGTTGTTGTTCCTAAACAAAGAAAAGCCTGTCCATACTCCATAGAGTTGCAGTTCTTTAGCTCAATACACATCTTTGTTACCAGAGTCATGTATGTTTGGCTTTAGAGTATAGACAAAGGACACTTCTATATATAACTTCTCTACAGGAAGGTGCAATTTTATTGTTGCTGTATGTCGTATTACTTGATGAGTGATGTTATCTGTAGTTTTTTTTTTAATTTTGTCAAACTTGATATTGGGAATAGCGTGCATTTGTGTTTCTTATTTCCTGAATACTGCCATTTTCACAGAACGGCTCCAATATGAGCAATCCTTGCGAATGCTGCAAGAGAAAGATGAAGTTCGTCACGCAGATGAATGGAAACTTTGAACATAGCATGGTAAGCACTTCCAAAGGTCAATCAGCTGCCTGTACTTTGTAGAGTTTGCTTTGTCTGAGGATTGGAACAAGTAACACTTTTCACCATTGCTTCTACAGGTCATACCAGAGTGGTTTGTGGACCATTTTGGAGGAAAGACCTCAGGAACCTTCAAACTAGAAGCCCCTAATGGTAACGTATATGATGTTGCGGTTACCGAGAATATGAACGGAACAGTCCTCCAGTCAGGATGGGAGGCATTTGTGGATGCCAATCATATAGAAGAGAATTATTCTTTGATGTTTCGATACCTTGGACACTCCCGCTTTGAGGTTACGGTCTTTGATTCCAATGGTAGGGAGAAAATCTTGTGCTGTGCTGGGTTGAAAAATGCTTCTCATGTTCAAAAAACAAGCACATATTATGTTGATATTTCGAGCAGTTCAGGTCATCATACTAGTCAGTCGTCAAAAAGCGAAGGATCAGATGAATGCCACAGGGAAAGCTTAAGCCGTCGTGGAAAACAAGTAAAGATGGCTGCAATATCTTCTCCGTCTGAGGAATTGTCAGGTTAAATTGTTGACTCACTTGGACCTTTTCATCAAATTATTATGGGAAATTTTACCATCCTTGAGGGGGAAGAGGTACCAAATTTGAGCCGTTGATCACACTGATCGAACGGCTGAGATTTGGCAGTACCTAGTGGTACCGGACGCGAGGTACCAAGAGGTACAAGGTACCAAGAGGTACCAAATTTTGAGCCGTTGATTACACTGATTGAACGACTGGATCTAATTTGGTACCTCTTGGTACCTCGTACCTCTTGGTACCTCCTCAAGGATAGGAAAACTGCTCAATTATTATTTACCCGTCACTACAGGTTCTCTTACTCTTTGAAACTCTCTTAACAGCAGAAGACTGTCCATCTGAATACGAGTCCTGGAAGTCGGATCATCTTCAGATGCTCTCAGAGCCCAACTATGTCTTTTCAGGTAGATGCGATCTTACAGAAGAACAGGAGGCGAAAATAGTTGCACTTGTGAGGAAAATTCAACCTCAAATCCCTGTGCTTGTGGCTATGATGAAGAAGACCAATGTGAAACCACATCCTGATCTGGTACGTTAGTATAACTGTTTGAGTTCTATATAAACTGCTTATTGCTAGCAGCTATGTACATTTGTCATTTTAATATTTTTAGAAAAGGAAATCTTTTTAACGTAAAGACAGGAGTTCTGCCTGATCAATTAGAGAGAGAGAGAGAGAGAGAGAGAGAGAGAGAGAGAGAGAGAGAGAGAGAGAGAGAGAGAGAGAGAGAGAGAGAGAGAGAGAGAGAGAGAGCTGAGCCTAAAGCAAATTGGCCTCAACCACTCGAGCACAAGTGAAACAACCAAAAAGCATAGATAGGAGACCAGAACAGATGTGCATAAGGCAAGTGAGCAACTAGGCGAATGCTGATACAACTCGGTCTAGCTGTGAATAGCAAGAGAGGAAGGGTAGTCTTGTGGTTCTAATTCTGACGAACTTCTGAAAGATAATTTTTTTTAACAAACCACATGTTTTTTTACTGAATCAACAATATCCGTGTCTTGCTTTACTGTTGAAATCAGGTGCATTGGGTAAATTTAGCCTTTGATACTTTGTTTTATAAGTTATAACAGTATTACACATTCACATTCCGTCCTTCTACCGTTTGTAATTAGGCAATTTCTAAGGACTACGCAGTCACGTACTTTCCACACAAAACGCAAACTATCACACTAAAGCTGCCTGGGAAGAGCAAGAAGTGGCAATGCAAATCCTGCATCAGACCTGAGGGAGGTAGATGCCACCTTTATTTGGGCGACTTTGTCCATGACAATCGTGTTCGGGAGGGAGATCTCTGTCTCTTTCAACCAATGACAAAGGGTGACGCAAAAAAATTCACAGTGACGGTCCATCTGCTTTGCAAAGAGAGCATTGGTCATCACCCAGGAGGAAGAACTGAAATTGGCTCAAACCACGGTAATGTTCAAGAAATAAAGAAGTATAGATTCTGTTGATATTTCAGGCAGCTCTCACGATGATACCACATAATCATCAGGAAGTAAAAGATTTGCTTGCCGTGAAAGGGGTAGCTCAAGCCATCGTAGAAATAATGCAAAGACGGCTGCAACATCCTCTTCATCTGAGGAAGAAGGTTATACTGTTTATTACTTCCACATATGCGTCTAACTTTAAATTACTTATAATTTCTTATACCTGTGAAATTCTGTACAGGAGAAGACAGTCATTCAGAGTATGATTCTTTTGAGTCGGATGATCTTCAGACACCTCCAGAGCGTGATTGTGTGTTATCAATTAGAAGTCAACTATCTGGAGCACAAAAGGAGAAAGTAAATATGCTTCTCCGGAAAATTCAACCCGAAACTACTGTATTTGTGGCTATCATGGAGAAGTCCAATGTCCAACTAGTGGGCCCTAACCTGGTATGTTTATTGAGTTCTTTTTCAGTACACCACAGTCCTCGCTAAGGTAAGAGGCGGTATTTAGATCCCAACTGTTGCCATATGCTTAATACCTCTTGTGGCCGATGACTTGCTTTCTCCGAAATCTTGAGTTTTAAGGCTATTCTCAGTGGAGAGTTTCATGATGTTGTTTCCAAGACTATCACATCATGTTAAATGAAATAAAATATGGATGAAACATCCATCCTCAATGCATAGTTTCATTCTATTGTTTCAAAGACATTTAATTTCATGACTCATATAGAGTTGGTAATCATACCAAGAGAGTTTCATCTAGATGAAACTCACTTCTTCTCTCTCTTCTTAAAAATGTTGTCATATCATCAAAAATGCATATGTGGCAATCTATTAAATGCAGATGAAGCTTCCACTGAGACTGGTCTAAGTTGATGTAATTATGTCTTTATAACAGAACATTAAAGGAACTGAGCCTACCTCGGTTGGTGGGGAGGTGAGTGTACACCCCCACCACCCAAGTTCGCCTGCAGGTACTGCTCACGCGCGTGAATGTGAAAAGTAATCCATACTCGTGAGAAATTTAATATTGAAAATTAAGCGTACATACTCTTTTAAGGATTGTATTAACTCGTATCTGCTCCGTTCCACCGGCAGAGCTTCATGGAGGCCAGGGTGGATCCGATCCCCTTCTCCATAAAAACTCCTTAATGATGGATACATGTTTCAATTACTTATCTGTCCTAACAAATAATTCATACACAACTCATTAGCATAGCCCCCTCTTAATTTCTGCTAAAGCTCTGCCACTGCTCCTTTCCATTTTTAGTTATTTTCAACTAATGGAACCGATGAAGAGCAAATCTAGATGATCTATCACCACCATGAGGTAATAGGTCACCATATTGAATAAGAACAATTAGATCAAAGGGAATGAGTGGGTAAACGCGGGAATTAATGGTGAAGTCAGTGCTTTCAGTATGGACGGACCGGTAAATGCTTGTTGATGCTTTAAGTTCTCACGAATCTTCATATGCTAGTAGATACTAAGTAATTTTTTCTTGCTTGACAATTGAAACCATAAATTGTCTTTCGTTGAGCATCAGTTTTCTATTCTTGGTACTTTCTTAACGGCACAAACCTATCTGTAATCAGGTCATTGCTAACGAGTATGCAGTTGCACACTTTCCACATGGAAGCGCGACTATCACACTTCATCGACTGGGCAAGAGCAAGAAGTGGCATCCCAGATTCTACAGGAGTAATGATAGAAAAATCAGCATGCTTAAGGGGCGGCATTGGTTAGACTTTGTCCGTGACAATCGTGTGAAGGAGGGTGATATCTGTCTATTTGTACCGACGAAGGATGGGGGAAGATTCACGTTTACGGTCCATCTACTTAACGGAGAACAAACTCATTCGAGGTTTGGAACTGGTGTTCAAAGGTTTGGCTCAAGCCATAGTAGAACAAATACAAGGAGAGCTTCGGCGGTCCAGATTAAGGAGGAACCCATCGATGGTATCATAGAAAAACATAACTAGACGTCGACAATTCTACACATTCCAGATTATTTCTTTCTTATTATCTAAATTTATCTGCAGGAGAAAATGGTTCCCCAGAAAGCAACAGGCATGGAGTTTCTCACGAATCTCTGGAGAGCGAGGACTCTTATGGTCCATCTGAGCCTTCCTACATTCTCTCATCCAGGACCAGGAGCTGTCTATCTCGATCCCAGCAGAAGAGAATTGAAGAGTGGGTACAAGCCATCCAATCTGAAGTTCCCATTTATGTAGCAATCATGACGAACAGCAACGTTTGCGCCGCTAAGGGTCACACTCTAGTAAGCTCAATTCCCTTTGTGATCTGGAGTTATTATTATTTTTTGGATGCCACTACGTACCGGCCGTGTGTCATCTTGGTGTACCGCTTATACACCCAAATATAGCTACCAGTTCATAACTCCACATGCCTTATGGTTGTCTATGCCGTGCATTCAACAACATTTTACCACACAAAAGAGTAACCTTATCCATCTAATAGCTATGCATACCTTGCATTCAACAATACAGTCAGACGCAAAATCTTTACAATTTCTAAATCAAATCTAAGAGCAATTCGAGAGTAAGTTGGTGTAAATTTGGGGAGCAAGATAGTATATATATAGGAGCAAATCCATACAAACATATGTAAATTCACTATCAAATTTGAGAGCAATTTAGGGGGAAAATATGTTGATTTGAGGAGCAGATTAATACAAATTTAGGAGCAAATCTGTCTGCAACTGCCACCACGCGATAATCCCCACATCCACCCACCCCCTCTAGAAAATCATCAAAATCCAACCAATTGAACAAATCAAAACCAACATTGAACTAAATCCGCTATTTGCATGCGTGCTACTGCCACCGCATGTTGATCCCCACCCCTAGCAAGCAAATCAAAATAAATTTGAGAGTAAAGTTAGTATAAATTTAGAAGTAATTCATGTTACTATCTAAAGCAAATTCAAAATTATTTAGATACAATTCATGCAAACAAGCTAAGAATAATTATCAAGCAAAATTGGTATAAATTTGAAATCAAATCAGGTACAAATGTGACGCAACACATAATGGAAATGGGAAAAGACATAAACGCTTTTTCCCTTTACATTTCCTTGTGTGTGTCCTTATCTTGTGAGGTGGATTTGATACGGGCTATCTGCCAGTTTGGAGAGAAACGCTTGGGGAGAGAGAAGTTGGAGAGATAGAGAAGATTGGAATGGGGAAAGACTTGCTATGAGTTTTCACGTCGGAGAAGGGAAGGGGAAAGTGAAGAGGAAGTGAAGAGGTGGGGGCCAAGCCTTTGTTTTTCCTTGTTGATGGGGTCAAACATTTATCCAACGGTTATCTGTACCGTGCATTCAATAATGTAATCAAACGCACACGTGGTACTAGGCTTTTCCATTATTATTTTTAATCTTTTATGTCATGGTTCTTGTCTTTTTAACTTTTGCTTTATTAAAGTGGACATGATTTTTGTTGTCAAGTGTCAACTACTCACCCTTCACATTTCACTCTTGCCAGTTGCATCATAGAAATGACATGTTTTCCTGAAAGTCCACCAATATAAACACTAGAATTATAGTTCTCAATATCTCAGTAGCCAAATTATTCAACCTGTCATTATAATGTGTTTCTATCTGTAAAATACCAGGAATTTTGTGCACGATATGCTGCTGTGCATCTTCCTGACAAAATGCAAACTATGGTACTTCAGTGCATGGGGAAGATATGGAAAACTAAGATGGTGATTTGTAATGGTAACAGACGGTTCCTTAGTAAAGGTTGGTCAAAGTTTGCGTATGATAATTATCTGCGAGTTGGTGATATCTGTCTATTCGAACTAAAGAAGAAGGAGAGGAACCTTACCATGATGGTCCATATTCAGTGAGCAGTGCTAGTTTGTTGTAGAAGGAATGATGGCCCCCCTGCTCTTTCTGCTGGTATCTTGTGGGTTTCTTTTTCTTGTTTTGTACTCTGAAATAAAACTATGGGGTATGGATGATCTCCAAAAGGAGGAATAAACCTATTTGTGTGGCTAAGTCTTTGCCATCCTGAGAGGTCCTAGTGCTTACTAAGTTTGCTGATAGCTTTGTGTGCATGACGAGTTCTTTATTTTAGAACTGTTTTGATGTGTTTCTCAGGTTGATGAATGAAGTACTTTTTCTAGTATTGTTGCACCAGAATGCACAAGAAAATTGCACTGTAGCTCCATAAACGTGCACAATTGTATCACTTGACTCCGTAAACTTGGTAATTACTTTCCGGTTCCCTGAGCTTGCTAATGTTTGCATGTGTGGACGTGTGGTCATAATCTCACTTACTAACAAAATTAGCTGATGTGGCGCCTAGTCGATTCAAGTGAGATTATCACCAAAATAACAAGTTCAAGAAGCCAAAATTTCTAGTTCAGTGGCCGAGCGATACAACCGTGCTAATTTAGGAAGCTACAGTGCAATTTGTCAGAGTGTACTAAGGCTTGTGGTATAGCTAAAAAGAAATGACATGGTTATATGGCCTAAGGCTGGTATTGCTTGTGCTTTATATGTTACAAATACTCTGCAGGTACCATGCATGTTGTATAAATTTAAAACAGTTATATTTAAATTGTGGAATATTAGGTTCTAAATCGTGAGTACTAAGATGAGAGCGCTTGATGTTTCTTCATTGGAAAGGGAAGCATGCATTGGTGAGAAGTCTACACCCAGAAAAGCATGCAAGTGTTGGGAAGCAGCAAGCATTTAGGATAATGCAAATGTAACGGCTTAAAAGTGTTATGAATAGCGCTTGTATTCATATGAGGCCAATGGGCCGGTATATATACACAAAGTACAGGTGGTAAATATGCAAAGAACCCCTCATAACAATGGAGAATAACAAACTATACATATATCTCTAACACCCCCCCTCAAACTCATGGTGGATCAACAACACTGAGTTTGGAGAGGTAGAAGCTGTGCTGTGCTCGAGTCTGGGCCTTCGTGAAGAAATCCGCTATCTGAAGCTCTGAAGGCACATACTGAAGAGTAATCACCTGATCATGCACACAAGACCTTATGAAAGAAGCATCAACACCAATATGCTTGGTGAGCTCATGCTTCACAGGATCACGAGCAATACTGATAGCACCTGTACTGTCTGATAAGAGAGAAGTCGGTGTAGTGACAGAAACACCAAAATCCTCAAGTAACCACCGTAGCCAAGTAATTTCTGCTGTCAAGAGAGCCATAGCTCGCAACTCAGCCTCTGCACTCGAACGGGACACTGCAGTCTGTTTCTTCGTCTTTCAGGCAATAAGAGAACCACCAAGAAAAACACAGTAAGCAGAGATAGACCGGCGATCAGAGGGATCGCTGGCCCAAGTAGCATCCAAATAGGCCTGAAGCTGTAACGAGCTGGAACGTGGAAAGAAGAGACGGCGAGAGATAGTCCCGCGAAGGTATCGCAGAACTCGAAGAAGGTGGCTGTAGTGGACCTGAGTAGGAGCTGAAACAAACTGACTCAGAATATGAACTGGATAAGTGATATCCGGACGAGTAACAGCAAGGTAGATAAGACTCCCAACAAGATGACGATAGCGAGTCGGATCAGAAAGAGGCTCGCCATCAGAGAGTCGGAGGTGAACATTAAGCTCCATGGGAGTCTCAACAGTACGCTGATCAGTGAGAGTGGCGCGATCAAGAAGATCCTGAATATATTTCTCTTGGGATATAAAGAAACCATCTGGAGTGGAAGTAACCTCAATCCCAAGGAAGTAACGAAGAGGACCAAGATCCGACATAAGGAACTGCTCACTAAGACGAGCCTTGACAAAGGCAATGTACTCAGAATCATCTCCCGTAATGATCATATCATCAACATACAGAAGAAGAAGAGTCCGACCACGAGACGAAGTGTGGACAAAGAGCGCAGGATCATGATCACTAGCTGAAAAGCCAGCAGCAGTGACCACAGAGGAGAAGCGCTCAAACCAAGCACGAGGGGCTTGCTTAAGGCCATAGAGAGAGTGACGAAGGCGACAGACCATGCCCTCAGGAACAGAATACCCAGGTGGCAGATGCATGTAGACCTCCTCACGCAACTCGCCATTAAGAAAGGCATTCTTGACATCAAGCTGAGAAACAGACCAGTGGCGAACAGACGCCACCGAAAGAAGAGTGCGAACAGTGGTCATGTGGGCCACAGGAGCAAAAGTCTCGTCGTAGTCAACACCATGCTTCTGCTGGAAGCCACGAGCAACAAGACGCGCCTTATAGCGCTCAAGAGAGCCATCAGAGTGAGTCTTAATCTTATAGACCCACTTACACGTGATGGGATGAGAATGAGATGGAAAAGGAACAAGATCCCAAGTACCAGTACGCTCGAGGGCAGCAATCTCCTCGGCCATGGCAAGCTGCCACTCAAGATGAGTAACAGCATCCCGGTAGGAGACATGCTCACGAGTAGCTGCGCCAGCAAAGGCAAAACGGGCAGGAAGCCGAATCGACTGGCGATCGCGGAGAGCGTAGCGAGGAGAAGATGACCCATCAGGGGAAGATGGGGCATCAGAAGAAGATGGAACATCAGGAGAAGATGGCTCATCTGGAAGATCCTCAATAAAGGGAAAAGGTACTGTAGTGGGAGGAGCCTGGGGAGTCGTAGGAGACGATACAGGCGGCGACAACGGCGGAGAGGCCACAGGGGGAATATGTGGAGACTCAGTGGGACAGGTGGACGAGGGCAAAACAGATATAGGTGTATCTGGAAAGGTCAAGAAAGACAGAGACTCCACAGAGGAAGCTGAAGTAGAGGCAGGACGTGGGTAGAATGGACGAGACTCGTCGAAAGTCACATCCCGAGAAACCCGTATCCGACGACCAACAGGATCCCAGCACCGATAGCCCTTGTGCTCGGCACTGTATCCCAGAAAAACACACTCAACAGACTGAGTGGTCAGTTTGGTGCGTTCTCGAGGGGCGAGGAGAACGTAGCAAACGCAGCCAAACAGATGAAGGGCAGAGTAGTCAGGAAGACGACCATAGAGACGCTCAACAGGGATAGCACCCTGAAGAGCAGAAGAGGGCTGGATGTTGACGAGATAGGTGGCAGTGGAAACAGCCTCGGCCCAAAAGTGAGGTGGAATAGAGGCGGCGATCATCAGAGCACGAGCAGTCTCAAGGAGGTGACGATGCTTGCGCTCAGCGACACCATTCTGAGCATGAGCACCAGGACAAGAGAACTGAGCGAGAGTGCCTTGCTCGGCAAGGAAGCCGCGCAGGTGACGAGAGAGGTACTCGCCAGCAGAATCAGCGCGAAAGACACGAATAGGAGTGGAGAACTGTGTGTGAATCATAGTGGCAAATTGTTTATAGATAGACAAGGCCTCACTACGAGAAGACATGAAATATATCCAAGTGTGACGAGAGAAATCATCTATAAATATGATATAATATCGATGACCCCCTTTCGAAACGAAGGGAGCCGTACCCCAAACATCTGAATGAACAAGATCAATAGGGCGCTGAGACACAGACTCACTATGAGGATAAGAAAGCTGAATCTGTTTACCTAACTTACAGCCCTGACAATCTAAAGACACGTCTCCTGAGACAGACCCCAGAAGACCACGACGAACTAAGGACGACAGACGGGATCCACACAGATGGCCAAGACGGTGATGCCACTGCTGGAAAGAGCCGGTAGACGAAGTGGCAGAAGCGGAGAGACTGGCGGCGATGGTGGCAGCGGAAGGAAGGTGAAGCCAGTCAAGCTCCCAGAGACGCTGTGAGTCATGGCGCCGAGGGCCAGAACCAACCAGAGCTCCCGTGTGGCGATCCTGAACACAACAAGAGTCAGAGTCGAGAATGACCCGATAACCAAGGTCAGTAATCTGCCCGACAGAAAGAAGCTGCATGGTAAGGCGAGGAACATGAGCAACAGAAGGAACATGAAAGGATGAGTTGCTAAGAGATCCTCGACCAGAGACAGAAAGAGATGTACCATCAGCAGTAAGAACACTGATAGGAGAATCAAGAGGTGTAATAAAAGACAGAGTGGAAGGATCAGGAGTCATGTGAAAAGATGCTCCAGAATCAAGAATCCACGGGGAGGTACCTGACTGTGTAGGGGGTGGTTTCTCAGTGCCCGAAGAGTCAGTAGCAGAACCTGCAGAACCTGTCGAGGGAGAACCTGAAGCGGCAAGCAGGCGTCGAAGTCTGGCTATCTCCTGCTCGGTGAGAGAAGCTGCTGAAGAAGTCGATGCAGACGTCGTCGTAGAAGCACTAGTGCCAGTAGAAGAACGGCGTGAAAGATGCCGCTTCTTCTTATAGCACTGGGACTCAATGTGGCCGGCCTTGTCGCAGTAGGCACAGTGAGGACGGCCACCTCCAGACGGAGGACGGCCACCACCACCTGTGGTAGCCGCTGGAGGAGGCAGTGTAGCAGGCGGACGAGCGGCGAGCACAGAGGGGAGTGGCATCAGACCAGCACCACTCAGACGAGTCTCCTCCGCGCGTATCTCGGTAAGAGCCTCCAGGAGAGTGACACGAGGGTGGCGTGCAAGGAGCTGGGCACGCCTTTGCTCGAACTCAGGACGAAGGCGAGTAAGGAACTCGTAAACCCGCTGAAACTCCAGGTCAGCACGTACATCCAGGCAGCACGGACAGGTACGACAGCCAGCAGTGCGAAGTGAGTCCAACTGACGCCAGACAGCAGAACTCTGAGCGTAAAAAGCGTCAACAGTAGCATCACCCTGCTGAAGAGAGTGCTCCTGGTGGACCACGGACAGGTACAGGGCATCACCAGAGGGCTCGTAGCGCTGACGAAGATGGGTCCACATCTGGAAAGCCGAAGGGAGTCCCACAACCTCAGAAGAAAACTGAGGCTGGACACTGGCGATGAAGACAACAGCAGCCCGAGCGTCGTCATCGTACCACTGAGTGTAGACGGTCAGACGATCCTTGTAGGAATCCAGAGCCTCCTGGTAGGCAGAGGCAGCTTCATCATCAGCAGCAACCTTATCGGCTGTCGGGGGCAATGCAACAGACGTAGGCTCCGTCGGAGGAATAGGGCAAGGCGGGCAGGTGACATCGCCAGAGAGGACGCCCCAGAGACGAAGACCACGCATTTGGATGCGCATGTGAGACACGAAGTCGGTGTAATTAACACCATCAAAGATCACCGGGCAGCGAGGGAGGGAAACGGTGCCCATTGGTAGGCGGCGCTGGACGGCGCGGCGACCAAGGCAACGAAGTCTAACAGGCGGCGCTGGACGGCGCGGCGGTTAGAACGATGTTTTTTTTCTTTCTTTTTTTTCTTCCGCTCGGTTAAACCTTCAACCGACGAAACGGGCTGGCCCGCTACACACGCGCTTAGGGCACACGCACGTGGCGGCGGCGGCGCGACGGCGGTGCGACGGCGGCGTCGGAGGGGAGTCGGCGGAGTCGGGCGGGAGGCGGAGGTGGCGAGTCCGGCGGGCGGGCGCCGGGCGGCGGAGGCGCCGAGGCCGAGCGGGCGGGCGCCGGGCTGGAGGCGGAGGCACCGAGGCCGGCGACAGCTGAGGCGGGGCCGGACGGAAGGCGGAGGCGCCGATGCCGAGCGGGCGGGCGCCGGGCTGGAGGCGGAGACGCCGAGGCCGGGCGAGAGGCGGAGGTGCCGAGGCCGGCGACGGCGGAGGCGGCACCGGGCGGGCGGGCGCCGGGCGGGAGGCGGAGGCGCCGAGGCCGGCGACGGCGGAGACGGCACCGGCGACGGCAGAAGCGACCGGGAGGCGGCACGCGGGAGTCGGCGATGGCGGCCGACGGCAACAGCGGAGGCGGCGGCGGCACGCGGGAGTCGGCGACGGTGGTGTAGAGTCGACGACGGCGCGCGGAACCCTAGGTAAGCCAAAACCCTAGTTTTGGCTCTGATACCATGTTATGAATAGCGCTTGTATTCATATGAGGCCAATGGGCCGGTATATATACACAAAGTACAGGTGGTAAATATGCAAAGAACCCCTCATAACAATGGGGAATAACAAACTATACATATATCTCTAACAAAAAGAACCTTTGGACTGCCTCGTCCTTCATTTTTTCCCAATCCACATAAATTGGCCTGCGGAGTGAGACATCAAATATCCTGCTGAGAAAACCATTGCTTCAGGGTTGTGCCTATTCAGCTTGTTGCAGTACTGCAGTAAGCTTCTTCCGCTGAGTCCTTTTGTTTGTTTGCAATTAGCTATGTGTATTTTGTGCTTCTATACCGATAAACAATATGTCATTTCCATTTAGCTTTGATTTTTTCTGTTTATGTTATGTAACATCCCAAAATCCTAATTACTAAGTTAAATTATGTTTAAATCATCTTTTTATGCATTTTGGTGAATTTTCAAAAAAATTTAGCATTTATTAAAGGTTTCTCAAATTTCTAGCAGATAAAAATGAATTTATAAAATTAATTCAAACTTTATCCGAGCTTGGAAATAATTTATTTAGGCTCTAAATATTCTAAAGTTCCTCTCCAAAAAATTTCATGAATTTTGGAGTTGGTTTGCTAATTTTAAACATTCAAACTTAATTTCTACAATTAAATCAATTAGAGACGGATTTAAAATCCATCTCAAATCGTGGGCCAAATCTTTCACTATTGAGCTAGCCCATCCCTGTTTCGGCCCGCTATGGCCTGTGCACCATCCTCAACTAAAGCCACCTTCTGTTATCCGTTTTCCCACGCGAAAGTGTCTTCTTGCCGTTTCATCTTCTATGTCTTCCCTTCCTTCTGCCGCTGACCAGTCGGCCTAGGACCTATCGTCAGCACTCATATTCCACCTCGCATTGAGCTACAGTGTGCCCACGCAAGTGTCATGCCAAGCATGCCGTGACAAGCCTCTGCCAAAGCCGCAACCCTCGTCGTTGCGCCATTGGCGTCATTACAATAACCTCTATAGGATTGACTTGGGGGCTTGAGAGTATAGATGCTCTATAAGACTGACACCCTTAAGAATAGTGGAAGGTTACATATTGATGAGATATGCAGCCATAGAAACAGTTTCAATCTAGAACTATAGTGGAACATAAGAGACAAGGAGAAGAGTACGGGTAGGCTTAATCAGATAACGATGTTTGCACTCAGCAATCCTATTCTGAGCATAGGTGCCAGGACAAGAAGACTAGTAAAGAATGCTTTGCTTAGAAAGAAACTATTTAAAAGGGCCAGGACAATATTCGCCAGCAAAATCACAGCGAAAAGTATGAATAGAAGACTCAAATGGCGTATAAATCATCGTTGCAAAGCTACGATAGATCGCAAGAAACTGACCATGATTAGATATAGAGAAAATCCATGTAAAACGAGAGTAATCATCAATGAAAATCACATAGAACTTATGCCCGCCTTTAGAGATAATAGGCGTAGGTCCCTATACATCTAAATGAACTAGATCAAAAGGATGAGAAGGCAAGGACTCACTAAAATGGTAAAGAAGTTGTAGTTGTTTGCCAAGCTTACAACCTCAACAAAACATAGTTGTGTCAACAGTAACACGTCCAAAAACATCCTGATGAACTAATGAAAAAAGACGAGACCCACACAAGTGACCTAAATAGTGATGCCATTGCGCAAATGCTCTAGAGGTAGTGGTAACAGTGGCAGTGGAAGTAGACATAGAGGTGACAGGAACAACTGAAGTGGATGGAGGTTGAAGACAGTCAAGGATGTAGAGACCTTGATGATCTCTATGGCGTCGGCCAATCCCAAGTATCGTCCCTGTCTATCAATCCTAGATGAAATAGGAGTGAGAGTCAAAACCAACCCTACAGCCAAGATCAGTGAACTGACCCACCGAGAGGAGTTCCTACTAAAGTGAGAGATGTAGAGTCTGGTATCATATGAAAAGAGGCACCAAAGTCTAGGACCCAAGAGGTACCTCGAAGAGGTGTCTGAGATAGACTGGCAAAATCTGCTGAGCTGTGAGAGAGCTTCTGAAGAAGAGTTTAACAGAGCTACTGGATAGAGTCACCTCGCTGAGAACCTAACGTGTTGATCTATCCTCCTATAGAAGAAAGGCCTCCCTGCCCCCTTGGATCGTCTACCCCACGTGCCTTGTTCCAATTTTTTCGCACCACACAACTTTGGTAGTCGTGCCCAAAGTTCTTGCAATAGTTGCACTAAAACCCAATTGGTGCAAAAATAGGAGCAAAAATAGACACCTAGGCAGGGACTATAGCCGAAGTAGAAACCGTCGGTGTAGTTGAAGAAGAAAGGGCAGTAAGCACAACCAGAACAGATTGTGCGGTTAACCTACAGCGAAGCTTCTCAGCACACAGCATCGAAAGAGCCTCAATGATAGTCGGTCAAGGCAAGCGGCTTAGCAGTTGAGCCCTAACAAGCTCAAACTCTAGATGAAGATGGCAGACGAAGTCATAAAGGCAAAAGGTGTCATGATCCACCTTCTGCATCTTATGACACTTATGGTAAATTGGAGAGGCTAGCTCATCCAATTGACGCCAAAGACTAGCCAGGGCTCAGTTGAAGCCATCAATAGAGGAGTCCTCCTGGCAAAATATCTCCAACTCACGCTGAAGCGAAAAGAATTGAGCATCGCTATTCTGTTGGTATCACTCATGCAAGCACTCCCATATCTAATGAGTAGAACACAGGCCAATAACATTTGGCTGGATGGAGTCATCGATGCTGACAACCAGGATGGCTTGAACATGGGCCTCATCAGCACACCAGCATTCAAAAGCATCAATGGCATATTGAAAGGTCTCATCAGTAGCGTTAGCAGCAGCCTATGTATCTTCTTGGTAGCCTCATTTTCTGTAGAAGGTGCAGAAGTAGACTACCTAGGAGAAGGCTTAACCGGTGGTGGCGGATAAGGTCGTGCACCAGTGATATGTCCCTTGAGATGAAGACCATCGAGTGACAAGGTCGTGCACCAGTGATATGTCCCTTGAGATGAAGACCATCGAGTGTGATCTCTATGAGTGAAGACCACAATTTATAGTTCCTCCCATGGAGCTTTGTTCCCAAGAATGGGATCACAGCTGAAGGAATGGAAGTGGCGATGGGTTGGTTTCCTTCTAAAGCACATAGTAAACGGTGTCTACGGAGGTGGCGATGGGCTCGGCTGAAGGTAGTACCAGATTCATGCGACGTGGTGATCAGTTGAGAAGATGGCGATGAATCCACGCAAGAAGGTGACCCTTCCTCACGGTAGTGTACGAGGCTAGTCGCGTCAGGAGGCGAGGTCCTCGGGTGGTGGCAGGCAGTAACCACAGCGGTCGAGGATAGCGATGGCAGGTAGTGGTGTCCTCAAGTAGCGGTTGTGGCGACCTGATCTAGGCGGCAGCCTTGGGCTAGGCGCCTTCGATGACGGTGACAGCGGTGGTGGGATGGCAATGGAAAGAGATAGGTTAGTGCCCTAGCTCCATGTTATGAATATTGTGTGTATATTCATGAGGCTCAAAGGGTAGTATATATAGAGTACAAAAGGAATATACCTACTTTAACAACAACAATAGTTGTAGATGCACTGTCATTGTAACTTCTCGAAAGCTTGTGCCACATCATGGTCTGCACCATATTTGATGAAGGCCACAACCCTTGAATCCACAACTCCATAAGGATTAAAGACTTGATGAAGCACATTCTCAGTCATAGGATAGAGAACATGATGAACCATGATGTCGATTATCCTTCTTGATGTCTTTCGGCAGCGAAAGCTATGGTGGTTGTCTTTGATACCAAATGTTGTGAACCTTGGTTCACATCAGAACAACTATCATGCTAAAGATGGATAGACAGCATGGCTAAAGGGGATTAGAATATTAGATGGGGGAGATAGACATAGATTGGGATGAGAGAATTAGAGGGGTTGAGAGATAACAAATAGAGGAGACGGATTTATTTCTTGCTTAAGCAAAACTGAGATACACACATCCTTTTATAAAGGATTCTTTCCTCCTTGCACGTGAACTCTAACACTATCCTAACTCCTAAGTTCTAATAGATTGCAACTTGATTTCTCTATACTTCTCCTTGGACTCTAACTATTAAATAACTTTCCTAATCTTTTCTTCGGAATTCAATCTAGACGTCAACTCTATCATGGACTTCCTGCTGGTCTTTCTATAGGTGTTGGATTCATTACGCACACGGCCAGCCAGCTGGCTGTTGCATTTGCCACTGGTGTGCACGTTGTCCTTGCTGCCCATGTCCACAACACATTGACTGTGAAGTTCATGATCCATTGGATACCACACAATCATCAATAAGTAAAAGTATTGCTGGACATAAAAGGGGTAGCCTGAGTCGTTGAACAAAAACTGCAATGAAGGTGACAATATCTTATTCATAAGGGGTGTAATGCCCTAGACATCGTTCCGGGTTTACGGAAGTTTTAGCGTGGTCGCGGAGTTTTTTTCTTCTCTTTCATTGAATCACGGAAGGTGGGTGTAGACTGTGGAACTATTAAAACAAATAAAGAATTGGCAGAAATTTTCTTTTGGGCTGTCTAGAGAGGAAGGCCGGCCACTTGGGCTAGGCCGGCCCATTAGGTCCAGCCATCCCCTCCCCACCCCAACCCTAGCCGCACCCCATCCCCTCCCTCTTTTCTCCCCTTGGCGCCACCTTCCCCTGGTGCCTCCTCCTCTTCCATGTGCCCCTTGCTGCCCTGCTGAAAAAGAGAAAGGGAGAGAAGGAAGAAGGAAGGGAAGGAGAAGAAGAAGGAAGGAGGAGAAGAAAACCTGCGTGGGCAACCTAGGTAAGAAGTTCCCATCTTTTCCCCTCTGTTTTAGGGTGATCGTAGGCATTTGGTTCATCGTTAGAGGTGGATGATCTAGGAGAAACCATCGATTAGCGATTAATCAGTGTTCTGCGCACAGTCAGATCGGGCAGCGTGTCTGTTTGGGCAGTTTAGGCAGTCAAAATGATTTTTCCCGAGGAACCCATGAACACAAAAGTTGTAGAGGATGGAGAGATCTAGGTTTTATATTTTTTTTCAGAATTTGTGGACGCGGGGTTTGGGCGCAACAGAGGATTGAAGTCGACTGTGCAGCAGAGCTAGATTCAGAATCCAATTTCTGATCGTGGACTGATTCAGAGGTCCTAATGAATTTTATGAATTAACTCATAATAACGAAAGTGGTAGATAACATCTAGAAATAGCTTTTGGTATAATTTTATAATTTTTGGAACAGTGGGCTGTTGGTGGTTGTCTGTGGAAGTTGCTGGATAGAACTCGGAGGTAGAGTCTGTTCTCTGTTTTCCATTGCGAATTATGACCTTAAAACTATATAATACAATTATGGTGTCTTCATGAAATTTATAGCTTCTGCTCTGTAGATTTCAAATATGTTAGTTTTTTTGTGGTTTGATTAGTAGATTAAAAGATATGAAAAATAAAAGTAGCGCTGCTGTAGGAAACAGAGTGTGGGAACATCAGCTTGAGAGGGAGTTGCGGGTTTTGGGTGTAGAGGCATTTTCTTCTCAGTCGTGAATGTTGTATTATGGTTTTGTGCTGAGTGATGCCTTGTGTATAGGTGGCTTTGCTCCTGACCGTGCTTGATCCCTTCGGCCCTTCGGTAGAGGCAAGTAAATATAACGGTTGTTGCTACTGTTTGACATATTAATTTTATTGCCTTCCCATAATTGCTACTGTTATATATGATTGTTGTTCATGTGGCTTTATTCCTAAGGAGTCAATAGTGGTCATATCATGCTTGTCATAGCATGTCTTTTGCATTGTAGATGTCGCCACACCTAGCCGCGACCGTACCGGTACAGCTTCGTACATTGCTGTAGTACGATGCACACTCTTACGTTTCCAGGTAAGGGTACAATGGATCATTTGCATATGTTGTAGAGGTGGCCCCCACCTAAGCCCAGCCGGCCTGTTAGAATGTTGTAAAGCCCAAAATGGGGCATGTGTAATGACATGAATGCCCTTGAGAGGGATACTTGGGGTGTAAGGACATAATTATAAAATACTCCCCATGTGAATATATATATAACCATCCAGGCCATGGGGAAGTCCCCAAGCATTGCAAACCTAACTCTCCACTACCATACTACCATCTCTCTATTTAGTCTGTAATCACAACAGTTGGCGCTGTCCATGGGGAAGACAAGAGCAAGCTCCAAGATTTGAAGAAGGATGACACCAAAAAAGGCTTCATCATCTACAGCGGCGAAGAAGAAGAGAAGCACGAAAGAAGCGCTCAGCGACGCGTCGGCTGCGGGTGTGGGCGATAGCGCCGTGCCTGCGGGCGCGGGCGGCAGCGCTGGCACTACGGCTGCCGACCTCAACGCTTGCAGCGTGACGGTCGTCCCAACTGATGGCACGGCGGTCGATGCGGGTACCGAGCGGGCCACCGAGAGTACTGACGCCGATGCCCATGCCACCACAGCCGCTGTCACCATGCCCGGTGAGGGAGTGGCAGGGGGCCTTGGCGGCAACACCGGTCCCGTCGCCGGTCCCGTCACCGACTTCGGAGCCCACCGCATTGATGTGCCGAGCGGTTCCGAAGCACAAACCGTGGTTGCCGCCAGCCCAACGGTGCAACCCGCTGCTCCAACTACCGCAACCTCCACGGCGGTGGAGAACGCCCTACTAATAGCCATCGGCATGCTGCAACGGGAGTTGGTGGACCTCCGCAGAGCCGTGCGGGATATACAGGAGGCTCGGAGCCAACAAGTCCCGCTAGTGGTCGCGACGGAACCCACGCCAGAGCGGGTGGACAGCTGCGACGCCCCTACCTCCAGTCGCATCCCGCTGCGACGCGTGGATCCGGAGTCCCCCCTCTCCACGGGCCTGCAGCAATCGGCATGGCCGGAGGACTTCAAGTTCCCTAATGCCATCGAGCCATACAAGGGCGACACGGACCCTCGGGAGCCATACTGCCATCGAAGCTGCAGGCGAAGACGACACGACCAAAGCGAAGGGCCTCCCCCTCACACTGCAAGGAGTGGCGCTCTCTTGGTTTTTCACCATAGAGCCAAACTCCATCTATGCGTGGGAGCAGATCCGCGATCGCCTCTACAAAAACTTACAGGGGAACTACGTCGAGCGTGTCGACGCGGACCAGCTCTTCGCCGTCAAGCAAAAACCCTTGGAGAAGCTCTAGAATTACTTGAAGTGCTTCGCGAAGATCCGCTGCCAGGTGAAGGACGTCAATGAGACAACCATTATCAATGCAGCGATACAAGGCCTCCACCTAGGGTCGCTGGCCGAGTACAATGCGCGTAAGCCGATCAGGACGGTCGCGAAGCTCTTCGATAAGATGGAAGAGTACGCGAGGGCGGAGGAGTACGTGCGACGGCGCAAAGGCGACGATTCCGACTCTAATCAAGCGGAAGCCTCGGTGAAAAATGAGGACGCACCGGAGGGCCCCTCGAAGGGCAAGCGCAAGCAAGAGTCCTTGAAGGACGCTCCTGAGCGCAAAGCCTAAGGACCCGTCGGGTGACAAGTCCAAGCGTAGTCAACGCAAATCCCAGAGAAACCGTTACGTCTTCGACATCGAGGGTGGTTCCGAAGACACTGCCCACACCGGTCGCGGCTGGGGTCGCCGAGGCCAGGGGCGAGGGCACAGCCGGGGTCGTGACAACAAACCCTGTGCGGAACAAGAAGACCAGCTCTACGGTCTGTGGTGCGAGGTGCATGGCCGGGGTGGCCATGACACGCGGGCATGCACCACTATCGTGGCGCTCTGACAGAGCGTTGCCAGGGACAGAACCCTGGAAGCGGGGCCGCCCGTCGTGGCTCACGTACAGCAACCCTAGGAAGGCCCCTTGCGAGTCCAGGCCCCGGAGGGAGGTCAGCGCCGGGTTATAAACATTACCTCCGGGGCTCTTCATTGGAATTCTCTTCGGCGTGGCAACAAAAGGCCTACGCGCGGAGGCTACACCATGTGGCAGCGTACCTGGCGCAGGCACCGCCGGATGAGGGCGTGGAGTTCCCTCACTAGGATCCCCTGGTCATCCTGGTCGCCATCGCGGGATGCGATGTCAAACGCGTTCTAGTCGATGGAGGCAGCTCCGTGAACATCTTGTTCGCGGCGGCCTTCGACCAGATGAGGATCCCCCGAAGTCGCCTGGGTCCCTCGGGAATCCCACTGCAAGGCTTCGGGGGTTAGCTGTTGAAGGCGCTAGGCCAGATATGCCTCCAAGTCTCTTTTGGCCAGGACGACAATGCAAGGAGCGAGGACGTCGCCTTCGACATCGTCGACATACCGTACCCGTACAATGCCATACTGGGGTGCCCAACCCTCAACTCCTTCGATGCGGTCCCGCACCATGGCTTCTTATGCATGAAGCTCCCGGGCCCGTAAGGTATCATCACCATCCTCGGTGACCAGGACCTCGCCCGGTGGATAGAGCTTGGGGCTCGGGGGCCGCACCACAAGGCCCACCAAGAAACCTAGGGCGAACAACACCACACGAGGGCTTCTGATGACATCAAGAAGCACCTCGCAGGCCCCCCGTGTTGGTCGCTCTAGCACCAGAGGCTCCTCGCTTGCTCTACCTTGCCGTCATAGCAATAGCGGCCAGTGCCGTCTTTGTCCTCGAGCGATCAGCGGTTAGTACCTTCTTTTGTAATTGCTCACCTGCGCAAACGGGACATTAATAAAGTCCATTCGTTTGTGAAATTTCTCATTTTTTATTAAGACGCGTGGAGGCTCGCCTCCGTGCGCACTCTACGGAGTCTAAATAAGACGCGCGGAGGCACCCCTTCGCGCGTCCATGAGTATAAACAAAGACACGTGGCCTCCGCGCGCACTCTCTGTGAGTATAAACAAAGACACACGGCCTCCGCGTGCACTCTCCGTGAGTATAAACAAAGACACGTGGCCTCCGCGTGCACTCTTCGTGAGTATAAAATAAGACACGCGGTCTCCGTGCGCACTCTTCGTGAGTATAAAATAAGACACGTGGGGGACGCCTCCGCGCGCACTCTACAGAGTATAAATAAGACGCAGCGGAGGCACGTCTCCGCGGCACACTCTACGGAGTATAAATAAGACGCAACGGTGGGACGCCTCCGCGCGCACTCTACGGAGTATAAATAAGACGCAGCGGAGGCATGCCTCCCCACGCACTCTACGGAGTATAAATAAGACGCAATGGAGGCACGCCTCCCCGCGCACTCTACGGAGTATAAATAAGACGCAATGGAGGCACGCCTCCCCGCACACTCTACAGAGTATAAATAAGACGCAGCGCGCGCACTCTACGGAGTATAAATAAGACGTAGCAGAGGCACGCCTCCGCACGCACTCTACGGAGTATAAATAAGACGCAGTGGAGGCATGCCTCCGCACGCACTCTACGAAGTATAAATAAGACACAGCGGAGGCACGCCTCCCCGCGCACTCTATGGAGTATAAATAAGACGCAGCGGAGGCTCGCCTCCGTGCAAACTCTACAGAGTATAAACAGGACGTGTGGAGGCTCGCTTCCCCGCGCACTCTACGGAGGATAAATAGGACGTGCAGCTTCCGCGCATTCTGGAGTATAGGCAGGCACCAAGGGATGGAGTGCTTGAGCGTCTACTTCTGCTAGGCGCCAGCTTCGTTGCCACCATTTCGAAGGGTAGGGGACGGAGCGCTCGAGCGTCTAGTTCTACTAGGCGCCAGCTCCGCTATCACCACTTCGAAGGGTAGGGGACGGAGTGCTCGAGCGTCTGCTTTTGCTAGGCGTCAGCTCCGCTGCCACCACTTCGAAGGGTAGGGGACAGAGCGCTCAAGCGTTTACTTCAACTAGGTGCCAGCCCCGCTGTCACCACTTCGAAGGGTAGGGGATGAAGCGCTCGAGTGTTTACTTAGCGTCTGGGCATTTACGGAAGCCCTAAGCCCTACGGGTCGATCGGGGGCAGACGAGTAGTGACAAGAACATGTACTCAAGCCAAAGCCGTCATTGCATTCATAAAATATGGTTACAAAGATTCGGCATTACATATGCGAGCTGGCAGCTGCTAATATGTACAAGCTCCTTGGCCGTATGCGGTCCGAAGAACACGGCCACCGCCCACTCCGCGTCCTCCAGGAGGAATCCTACAGGAAGAGGCGAAGCGGAGTCAGAAACAAAAATGAACCTCACGAGGACCCCGTGCAAAACTTACGAGGATTGGAGGGTCTCGGCAGCGAGGATACGGACGGTCGAACACCATTGCGCTGGAGACCTCCAGGCTGGACACGCCACCCATCGGCAAGCGGTGCCACACTGAACATGACGAACTCCTCGGTGAGGTCGCGCATGTTGAACCGGAGGGCGATTCCCACAAGCCTCCATGCCTCCGCCTGTCCTCGTCGTCGATAGTCACGCCCGGCGAGGTGTTGAACGATATGGGCCGGCCTGTGCACTCGAGGCCGCTGCCGCTCGCTACACGGACGTAAAACCATCGCTTCATCCAGTGCGACTTTCACTTCGTTCGGGTGGAGTTGTCAGAAAAAATCAACAAGCATTGGGGCCGCAGAATGAAGTTGACATTGCCGAAGTTGGAGAATGCCCCTCCCAGCTTCTTCGGCTGGCATCGCGCGTCATGAAGAAACGCGAACAGTGAGGAGCTAGGCCAACAGGCCTCCTTCGCAGTGCCCAGCAGTAAATAGCCAGGCGGGCTATTGCATTCATAGTCAGTTGCGCCAACTCCAGCCCGAAGGTCCGCAAGACGTCGCCGACGATCAAGGCCGATGGGATCTGAAGGCCGGCTTCAAAATAAGTGACGAAGATGATCGCCTCTGACTTCCCTAGGTGTGGCTCCGTCTTGTTGCTGGCAGGAAGGCACACCTCGCAGTGGTCTGACAACTTCCCCTCACGCAACAGAGTTTGGATTGTCTCCTCCGTTGCGAGAGTCGGGCCCAAGACACGGGAGCAAGGACCCTCCATCTTCTCTTCCGCCACCCACCACTTGTCCACCAGCGATGGCTCGTGCCCTTCTAGCACGTACTCCACCTTGATCAGCGGCGACCACCGGGATGAGGTGCTACCGCCGGCTCGGTGAGCACGCTCTTCGCGCGGGCCATTGTTCTCCGGGAGCTGAACGGCGACGAGTACGGCGTGATGGCAAAGGAGGCGAGAGCACAAGGCGCAAGAAAGCAAGGGACAGGAGGTATACGGAGGAAAGCGCCGGCGTGGTGCCAGGAGGGGTATTTAAAGCCCCTTTACCTCCCACACTGCCGGTAAATGTAACCGGTGGAAGACAAACCGCTCACCTCCCCCACGATTGGGAAACGTAATTGGCGGAAGCCGAAGTGACGCAGCCGCCCACGCGCGCCCCGCCCTGTCAGAAACATATGCACAATAGTAGTCGTGACCGCCCGACGATGCACGACACGCCAATCACGCGCTGCCACGCGTCCCACCCCATTGGTACGAAGCACGCGGTTACGGTCGTGCGGCAGTTTGACAGCGCACGACATGCCAATCATGTCTTGCCACACGTCCGCTCCCTCGGGAATGAATACATGACCACGGTCATGCGGTCAAACGACGTGGCCCACCTTTCATCGCGCGTCAGTGGTCGGCAAGATTTGCGGGACCGTCAATGCAGTGTCAGCGGGCCATTAACCAGCCGCTTTGACTTCGACTTCGACGTGGACTCTGCTTCCGCGGAGCGACTTCGACTATGACTACGGCTTTGCCCCCTGAGGCGGCTCCGCCAGCAACCTTGACTCCGCGGTGGAAAGCTCCACCTGCCCTACCCCATCGAAAGAAAGCGCGGCGCCGCAAGGCACGCCGGTCGCGTTCCTGCAGTTACCAGCGCACTATGGGCGTAATAAAGTAGCACCGCGCCTCGATGGTGAGTCGGTACGGCAAACCTGAAGACCACCTCGACTTCGACCCTGCGGAACGACTCCGGTGCCTACTCCGACTATACGTCGGATGCAGACTCGGCCCTCCGATCCCCAGTCCGTGCGAAGACTTCGGAGCCTGCTCCGATCGAATCCATGCAGCGACACCGGAGGCCACCTTGACTTCAAAGTCTGCAGGACGACCCCGCAGCCCGCATCGACGCCGCGTCCAAGGGACGGGGTGGCCCTCCGACTTGGCCTAGTCAAGATGGACCGGCTCCGCGGCTAGCATACACCTCGCGACCGGAGGACGCCTTCGACAGAGCGTCACTACGATAGGTTTTGACCGAACTCTCATAAATAGGCTACCTTCAGTTCATCACTGCTCTCCACCATCAGAGAACACACATGAACTGAAGCAAACCTATTTCTGAGGGCAAGATCACCCTAGCCGTTTTCGGATGCACGTCACAAGCAGGAACACAGCACAACCAGTGCAAGTGCAATCGGCGGACCGAGTACCCAAAAATAGGCCTCTGTCAGTTCATCAACACCCTCTAAATCGCGCTGTTGGCACCAATTCCGCCATGAAACAGTGCCATCACGGAATGTAGATGAACTGAAGAAGGCCCATTTTTAGGAACAACATCATCTCCGTACCCGGCTGCAGACCGCAGGCAACGACGATGCTGCGGTGCTAGTAGAGTATATATACCCGTTCCCCACCCAGCGGGGAAGTGCAACCAGCGAGAGCTCAATAGGCGGGAGGGGAAGCATCGCAATGGCGTGTGAGCATTACGCCTCAAACCCCACGGCGTGCCAATCATGTCTTGCCACGCATCCACCCCCTTAGGAGCGAACGCACGATCGTGGTTGTACGACCTCCGGACATGGTCCAACTGCCGTCGCGCGCCAAGGGCCGGCGCAATTCTCAAGGTCATTAATGCATGGGCGGCAGTCCACTAGCCAATCACTCCGACTGGGACTTCGGCACTGACTTTGCTCCTGCGAAACGACTCCGACATTCACTTCGGGGGTGCACATCGGCGGAAGCTGAAGCCGCGAGATTGCACGCGCGCACCCACTGCCACTTCGAGCCTGCACAATGGCTCCGGAGCCCGCTTTGACTCCCCCGGGTCGAAGGAGGGGCGTACGCCTCACAACTCGAGGACGCCTTCGGCAACAACTTCCGCCTCGTGTCCACGCCATCAGGATGCGCTGTGCCAGCAAGGCCCAGTTTTGTCTAAAATCCTAGAGGGTCACAGGCCGCAAGGACGGAGGTGGCCAAATGGCTCGACAACATGGCTTCGGCCTGTGAAGCCCTTCACCATGAGAGGCTCCTGTTGTAGGGGTGGCCCCTACCTAAGCCCAGCCGGCCTGTTAGAAGGTTGTAAAGCCCAAAATGGGGCATGTGTAATGACATGAATACCCTTGAGAGGGATACTTGGGTGTAAGGACATAATTGTAACACATTCCCCATGTGAATATATATATATATATATATATATATATATATATATATATATATATATATATATATATATATATATATATATATATATATATATATATATATATATATATATATATATATATATATATATATATATATATATATATATATATATATATATATATATATATATAACAGGGGCGCCATGGTGCCCAGGCTCCATGAGTGAGATTTTTCATCCATGATTAAGACTTTCCATCCATGTTAATGATTTCCTTTCCATACTATTGTACTAGCACACATCTAAAAGCAATCCAAAGGCAGAGAGGTTTGGTGCCCCATTTCAGTGTCCTATATATATATATACACACACACACACACACACACACACACACACACACACCATCCATGGGGAAGTCCCCAAGCATTGCTCACCTAACTCTCCACTACCATATTACCATCTCTCTGTTTGGTTAGTAACCACAACAGCATACATATGCATTTCATAAGGATGAATCTTAATTTTAAGGTCTTAGGATGTTTTGGCTCATTATGGTCACTTGTGGTATTATTTACGGTGAAAATCATTTGGGGTATGTGGCATTGACTGGTGGTACGTGGTTTATCTTATGGTAAAATCATTTGTAATTGTGGTATTGCTCTGTGAATTGTGGTTTTGGGTTATGAAGGAATTTACAGTGTGGTTGAGAAGAACTATGTGATAATGTTCTATCATTGTGCTACATGTTGTTAAATGAATATTTAATCATCCACAATTCAATTAAATTGTTAAACAGTTTGCGTGATGAGATTTTATCTCACCGTTGTTTTCCCTCTTCCAGGTGAACCTTGAGAATGTGTGGGAAGGGTAGAGCAGCACGGCACCATTTACTAAGTCTTCATGTTTTTTCTATTTAAATTAGTAGCTTTAATTCTTAAAATCATGCTTCTATCTAGTCGTGGACCACTGTAACTTAATAATGCCCTTCGTGGTAGACTTTAGTGTGGTTGAGTGAAATCTGAATTAGATTGATAAACATTGTTTTTGGTTCTTACCATATATATTTTTTGCTATCTCCCATTTTATGTTGTGGTCATGCTTCCCCGTAGTTTAACGCTTTTTTTCTGGGAAGATGATGCCGGATTTTATTCTAATCCAGCTAGTTGTATGTGTAGTTAGTAGCATCCTGGGGTGGTGTGGTTCCTGTGGTGTTACAAGGGGAATTAGGCTAAATTGTTGATTCTCTTGTACATGAACATTACATTTTAAATTATACATGTGCATAATGTTAAAGGAAGTGCTTCGGTGATAGATTTCTATAGATATTTGTGTTATGGTATCTGTAGATATTTGTGATATGATATTACTTATAAACCTCCTATAACAGATTGTAATCCATAGGGATAAGTGCTAGCTATGGTATATCTATAGCGCTATCTCAAACTGATTTGGTTTCCTTTGTTTTTGGTTCAACTATAGTACTGAATCCTGATATAAACTTCTGCGCTGACTCCTGGTTGGGGTGTGCGCAATTACCCTGAGCTTTCTCTTGCCATACTCTACTATTTTCACATGGTATCAGAGCCAATCTAAGCCTAACAACACAAACATCATGTCTTCTGCATCCATGTCTTCCTCCGGTTCACCCTCCCTATCTTCCTCCCTAACAGCTGTTGCAGCCGGCTTGCTGCTGACACCTTCTCTGGGCTCCTTCATCAACATCAAATTGATGCGCGACAACTACCTTATCTGGAAGACGTAGTTCCTTCCTACCTTACGCAGTCAGCAATTAGTGGGGTTTGTGGATGGAACGATGCCATGCCCTGTACTGATGATCACTACAACAACTGAATCTAGTGCATCGCAAGTTCAGAATCCTGAGTATGTGAGATGGGTGCAGTAGGACCAAATGGTTCTCAGAACAATCCTATCATCCCTCTCCAATGATGTGATAACTCACATTCTATTTCTTGCCACCTCTCGCGAAGTATGGCAAACTTTGGAGCATCTTTTCTCCTCACAATCAAGAGCTCGGGTGATGTCGCTGAGGATGCAACTTTCCAATCTGTAAAAGGAAGACTCATCTGCTCATGTATATTTCAATAATATGAAAAAGTTTGTGATACCTTGGCTTCTATTGGTCAACCTCTTCATGATGATGAATGTATCTCATATTTGCTGGCTGGATTGGATGTAGAGTATGACTCCTTAGTCACCTCTATTACTACCCGGGCAAATGCAATGTCATTAAGTGATGTTTATGATCACCTCTTGAGTTTTGAACTGTGGCTAGAGATGTGTGGCAGCTATGAAGTTTTCCAAGGTGATGGTGTCTCAGCCAACTTCGTAGCTCACAACAATTCTGGAGGTAACCGTGGGGCACCTCGAGGCAGAAGCCGTGGTAGAAGGAGGAACTACACTCCCTACTGTGGCAATGGTGGCAACCATAACGCGTACCATGGCAATGGCGGTAGCAACAATTCTTACTGAGGCACTGACAACCATGGCAATCATGGTGGTTTTGGCAATCAAGGAGGAGGACAACCAGTGTGTCAGCTCCGCGGCAAGGCTGGTCATGTGGTGGCAAAGTGCTGTCACCATTTTGACCATCATATCAAGTGGATGACAATCATTTTGTAGCATTTGCTTCAACTCCTTCCTATGCTATTGATTCTAATTGGTATAGTGACTCAGGAGCAAACAATCACATAACCAGTGATCTTGATCGTCTCACCATATGAGAGAAGTATAATGGGAAGGAGCAGATCCAAACAACAAATAGTTTAGGTTTGTCTATTCTCAATGTTGGTCATTCAAATTTGGTCACACCATCCAAAAAACTGTCTTAGAAATATTCTTCATGCCCTAATGCAACTCAAAATCTCCTTTCAGTTCATCGCTTTGCTTCTGATAATAATATCTTCTTTGAATTTCATCCTCACTCTTTCTTTGTAAAGGATCGTCAAATGAAGAAATCCTTGATTCAAGGCAGATGTGAGGATGGACTATACCCTATTACTACAGCACCAAGGCAGTCATGTCCAAGGAGGTGTTGATGTCCATCAAACCTTCTACTGAGATATGGCATAGACATCTTGCACATCCTTCTACTCCTGTCGTTCAATTAGTCCTTTGGTCAAATAACCTACATTGGTCTCCAAATAAAAGTATTACAACTATTTGTGATCATTCCAAATTCTAATCATCAACCCCTTTAGAACTTGTGTTTTCTAATGTTTGGGGTCCAGCTACCCGTATGTAGGTGGGTTTAAATATTATGTAAGTTTTAATGATGCTGATAGCAAGTTTGTATGGATCTATCTCTTAAAATACAAGTCTGAAGTAGAGTCTATCTTTCTTCAATTCCGAAACACGTTGCACAACTCCTAAACAAACATATTCTTTGTGTTTAGACTGATTGGGGAGGAGAGTACCAAAGATTGAATAGCTTCTTTAGGAAGATAGGAATACAACATCGAGTTTCTTCTCCTCGTACTTATCAACAAAATGGAGCAGCAGAAAGAAAACATAGACACATAGTAGATGTTGGTCTGGCTATGCTTGCTCATTCTTTAGTTACAATAGGTTTTGGGATGAGGCATTCATCACAGCCTGTTACTTGATTAATAATTTGCCAAGCCCTGTCATTGATCATCTCACTCCCTTTGAATGTCTTTTGGGTACAAAACTAGATTACTCTAACTTAGAGTGTTTGGTTGTGCTGAAGTGAGCTTGATCGCATCTCTCATCTCATGTCGGCATTCAACATCTAGGTGACCCTCAATGCATACCATGAGGGCACTACCTAGATCAAGGCTGTCTGACACGACCAGTATAAGTGATAATACAACAAATTTGAGATGCTTGATGGTGAGTCCTTAGATGAGTGCTTTAGTAGATTTCACAAGATATTGAGCAACCTCCAAGCGTTGGTCTCACATACCCAGATTCGGATAATGCTTGTTAGATGCTTTCTGCCTTGGATCTCAGAGTTTAGGAGATGAAAGTGACCACCATCAAAGACATGACTAATTTGTCGACCTTCAGTCTTGACACTTTGTACTCATGTCTCAAGACTCAAGAGATTGACATCATCTCTCATAAGACGAAGTTGTAGTCGATGTCCTTGGTCACCGATCCCACATCTTCTTCTGGAGCATCTTCTGATGGTGCCTTTGGTTTCTCTTTAGCTGCTTTGTGTGAGATGAGTGATGACCAGTTTGAATAGTTTTCAGAGGGTGACTTAGCCCTCTTAGCCAGAAAGTTCTCTCATGCATACAATTGGGTTAGTGAGAGGAAGAGAGGAGGTCTAGTGATCTGCTTCGAGTATGGTGGCCCCAACCACATTCGAGCAAATTGGTCCAAGCCGGAGAAGGGCAAGAATGACTACAACGGTACGAACAAGAATGACTACATTAGCAAGAACCATAATAAGAAACCTCTAGCTTATGATCATGGCAAGGAAAAGAAGTACAACAACTTCAGCAAAGCCAAGATGCTCTTCCACCGCATCCTCACCACCTTCGACAACTTTGACTTCAGCGACATGGAGGGCTGGAGCGACGATGACGGTGAGGATGATCCGTAGAAGGACACCAAGGATGGCAACGACTTCATCGAGATGTGCTTCATGGTTGATGAGAACGACATCAGCGATGATGATCTCTACAATGACTTTGATGAGGTATGCCCCTCCTACAACCAGCTTAATGATGCTTTTTTGAAGTTAAGAAAGTTTTATGCTGGGTCTAGGGTTAGGTGTGGTGAGTTTGAGAAGGAGGTAGAGAGCTTATCATGGAAGCTTGCTTCACTTAGATCTATTTCCTCCCGTGACGATTATGATTTATGTGCTTCCTTGTTGGAGATCTAGGCACCTAGACTAAGATCCTAATGGAATATCTATTCTGCGTGACCCAACATGCTAAAACTAGTCTCCATTGGCACCATCTAGCAAGATGGGGGTCGAACATATAGAAACATAGAATGCCCCTTGGCATTTCCTATGGGGGAGTCTGATTGATCCCGGGGGGACGATTTTCTGTGATAGGATCTTAATGGCACTCTGAGGAAAAATATTTATTAGATAATATGCAGTTGTGAAAGAAAGAGAAAGGCCCCCCTATTATCAGACTAGAGCTAGACCTGTTTGGACGAGGGCTCATCTCACTCTACTTCACCTCCTGGGTTAGGAATTCCTGAAAGTTTTATTTGATTAGGTACTATTTTATATTCACCAACTAGAATCCTCTTGTTGTTGCGATTGTTATGAGACCCTTGGCTCAGTGGGATTGCATCGAATAGAAGGCCTATTCGTATGAACATATCAGAGCTGTTGGAATGTTTGTCTCTCTCCTTAACCCAAATCAAAGAAAACAACAGAAATACTCGACCTAGAGAGGAAGACAGGTTTTGGCTTGCGTCGCCTTTTCCCTTGCACTTGATAACTCTTCTTACAAGGAGTCCTAAATTGGGGGAGGGGCAAATGGAAGTACTTCACACTGAACAGCCCAGCCGCCTCTACCTTGAGGGGGATTGATGAGATTCTCTAGAAGATCTTCATCCCTTGGCCCCACATCTGGAAATTCTGAGTTAAGCACAAAGATTGGGACCATTCAGGACTCTACAACCTCCCAAATCTACACTCTTTTTCAGAACTAGATTTTGGGGACAGCTTCAACTGAGGGGTAAAGAACTTTGACAAGAATTTAGCCCCTAATTCTATCCTTGAATGCCATTCTAAGAATTTACTGAAAGAAGAAACTACATGACAATTAGAATGTTAGTTTAACAGGTCCAACGAAAAGCCTAAGAACATGATCCAACCCACCCTAGCAAAGTTTGCTCCTCTCCAATTATTAGCTTCATTATTCCTATAGAATCTAATCTCATGATGATCATTTAGGTGGTGAGGATTACCAAAAACCAGCATATCTCTCTAAATGGCCGAGTTTAGTTAAAAAAAATTCCAACTCCTAGCGGATGAGGGGAGCACCTTACCACATGAATATCCAGAGCTCCTTGAATGTAGTCTCTGATGTCCATAACTACCTGGGCTATATCATCTTCCTAAGGGGAGGGATCAAGGATGCAATGGCGAAGTCCTCATGTTGTGCTTACGTGACTCTGGGAGGACCAAATTAGCTCTTGGCAGCCAGAACTGACCGTCGTTGTCAATAAAGAGACCCACTGGGATTAAGTGTCCTAGATTGAGCAAATGAAAGTTGGCCATTGCAGGGGAGAAGGGAGAGGGCGGTTATCTTTCTGGGGAGATTGAGCGGTGGTTGCGAGTTGAGGTGACTAGTACCAAGGGGAGATGAATCAGCGGGTGCCTGGAGAGAAGTGCCCAATCCACATGCTAGGCCGATGGGTTTATTGCCTCTCCTCTGGGCCTGAGGAGCACTATGGATGCAAGACGTTTGAACAGGAACCCACTTCTTGTGAGCCAAGGGGAGACGCACCAAGCAGGATGACACCTTGTGGCCATAATCGAAATAGTGCCAACATTGTACTTGGGAGTTGCAGAATGGAGCAACATGACCCAAGCTAAAACATCGAGAGCAAGAGCTAACATAGGGGTCATCATGCCTCAAGGTGGGCACACACTGGAAGGGAGAGGCTCATTTGAAATTTAAACCTTCTAGCTTAGAGATACTCGGCTTGAGCTGTGAGCTCAGAGGAACAAGGGAGAACATCTTGAAGACATTTGAAGGAAGAAATTGCACCATGATGTCCCCAATGTCCATGAAACATTGCTGCTCCAACAGTTTGATCATGGGTTTATCAGCAAAGGAAACCCTCTTCTGACCTTTGGAGGGGGAACCAACATGATTCTTCTTTTGGGAGGAGGCTAGCGTCCATTCATTCCGATGCTCCTGAAGCCACAGGCTATACTCTTTGCGAAAATCAGCACCACCATATCGCCATAGGTGAAAATGCACAAAATTTTTGGTGGCACAGCTCTTCAAAGAACAAACTAGCAGACACACTTGCTTAGAGAATACCGAGAAGCGGAACCCATAATCATACAACCTCTTAGTCTGAAAACCCTGAGCCTGCCCTCCAAGGCAACACTGAAGCACCTTTCTAACTGAATACTCAGATAACCGGAAAGTGAAATGGGAGAAGGTGGCTAATAGCAGGATGCCATGGGGGGGGTAGGATGAACTGTAGTGCCAAACCTTGAGAGGTTGATGTCTTGAAGTTTTTGCCAATAGAGAAATCCCAAGCTGTGAAGATGTTCACAATAGCCATTGGCTGCCACCTAGGGAAAAGAAGTGGCCCAACACTCTAGAACCAAGCAAGGAGGGAACCAAGAGAAAAGGATTAGAAACCACGAAGGGCGCCATGGAAGTCACCCAAGGAGTCACTAGAGCTAACTGAGGGGAGCACCATTAGACCTTTTGCGTGTAGTTGTTGTGCCTCACCCCCACTAATTGCTGGCACTAGTCTAAAAAGTGGTATCATAGCCCAATTAAGCTCTTCCTTATATATCTTGACTGGTCTTAAAGCCATAGTATCAGATAAGTATTTCACCAACCTCCTATCTTTGATGGGGTCAGATTCCCATAGTGGAAGGCAAGGATGGCCACCTACATTCGGGCCAAGGCCATGCTATCTGAGAGAAGATCAAGAGTTCCTATGTTGTCCATGCTGATAATCAGAACACTCTGGCAAATCTTCTGGATGTGGAGTCAAACAATAAAGCAAGGAACCCCCGAATTAAGGGACTCTCTAGAAATGACTTTTACCGAGCATCTCTTCGTAGTTTGGGGCATAGCATTTGGCAGACCTTATGTGATTACCATGAGGGGTCAACTGCCATTAAGGAAGTACGTCAGAACTAGTTCAAGAAGGAGCATCAAAAGTTTGAGATGAGATCAGGTAAATCTTTGGATGAGTATTTCTCTTACTTTCACAAAATCCATAGCAACTTGTATGCTGCCGGTGTAACATTTACCGAATCTGAAAATACACGGCAAGTGCTTAGAGCCTTGGACATGGTGGTTTGGGAAATGAAGGTCATGTCCATCAATGACACCACTGTCATAAGTGAGCTAACCTTGGATAAGCTTTATTCAATGCTCAAGACTCATGAGATTGACTTGTTCTCTAGTAAGAGCAAGTTACAGTCGATGACGCTTTTGACTAATCCCTCTAGGGGTCCTTCTTCTGGCTCAGTTGAGTCTACTTCTGTTGGTTTTCCTTGTCTGCCTTGTATGCCTTGAGTAGCTCTCAAGCTACTTGACTTGAGCGATGTGGACTCAGGGACCAAGGATGACAAGGACAATCCGCAAGGGAAGAAGAAGGCCATGGACTTCGTCGGCATAGGCTTCATGGCAAGAGATGACAACATCTCCAGCGAGGATCAACTTTATAGTGACCCTGATGAGGTAAAATCCTCATACAAGCAGATGAAGCAAGGTGCTTTCATTCATCAAGCCAAGTACACTAAAGACCTGCTTTGATGCTTTGACATGGGGAGTAGTAAGCTGATGTCCATGCTAATGGCTTCTACTTCCAATTTGGTCTCAGATGACGACGGCGAGCCTGTAGATTAGAAGGAGTATCGCATGATTAGCTCCCTCCTTTACCTCGTGGCTTTGAGGCCAGACATACAATTTGTTGTATGTCTGTATGCTCAATTTTAGGCTTCTCCTCATGCATCTCATTGCCAAGTGGTGAAGCGCATTTTCAAGTACCTCCATTCCACCTGTAGTGATTTGGATTTGGCAATCCAAACTTATATGTATTTCAAGCTAGTCCCTGGATCAAAAGCTAGCCCACACAATATAAAATAGGCAGGTATAACATCCATACATGCGTATAAATAAAGGGCACTTAATATTACATAGGCATCCATAAATAGATCATATGATTAAGTTTTACAAAATGGGCTAGTAGGCCAAATGAGATTGTTCATAACAAAGCAATGTCATAAGTAAACCAAAAGGGTCTCCATGATCTGCCACAGGTAATCAACTAGGGCTAAACCTAGTCCTAACCTTCATCTTCGATGTCATATCCAGAGGCATGGATGTATCCATGCACTGGGTCCTTGATTCTATCATCTAAAACCACATATTAAGCAGCAATTAGTACAAAAGTACTCAGCAAGTCCCTATAGCAGAATGCAACTATAGGTGTATATACCTACATGCAAGGAAAAACTAAGGAAAGGTCTTATGTTTCCTTTAGCATAAAACTAATTTGCTAAACATAATATTTTAGCTAGTCTCCAAACCCATGACTTAGCCATTTTTTACTTTAAAACAAATATCCAGTTTCAAGTCAAGTTCATCATAAAAGCAAAATCCCTTTGTTTTCATTCTACATTTCCATTTGAAGTTAAGTTATCACAACCTTTTCTCGTGTAGCCATTATTTTTATGAAAACTACGCAGTGTGACATTTCTACACTTTTGCCTATGTTTGGGGGCACAGCTATTCAAATAGACATTTCTATGACTACTACGAAATGCAGTCGATGGTCAAGATGGCATAGGGAGATACAATGCATCATGAGATGTTTAGAATGGACAGGTCATGTTTTAAGTTGTTGCACAACCATCTTGTCGCCACCATGGCTTATGGCCCACATTGGAGGTTTCATCTAAAGAAGCCTTAGTGATGTTTTTGTGGGCCGTGGCTACACCACATACCAATAGTTAGGTGAGCAATCAGTTTGCCTGCTTGTCCTCCACATTTGGTACCAAGTTTGGTGAGGTGCTTGCATGTGTGTATGACTTGGCTAGTTATAATGTGAGGCTGGTAGACCCCATGTTCAGCATGTTGCATCGAACTTTGCAATCGCATCGCTTTCCCACATTTTGTAGGGGCCATCGGTGTAATAGATGTCACATATATTCCTGTCACTGTTCCAAACAATGTTCGTGTAGTGTACACGAACTGCCACGGCTACACAAGTCAAAATGTCATGGTCGTGTGCAACTTCGCAATGAGGTTCACATATGTTACCGCCGGCTGGCCAAGCTCAGCTCATGACACATGGATCCTAATGGACACATTGGCTGGCTGCCCCCATTTGTTCCAACACCCTCCCCCAGGTGAAACAATGACAACAAATGCTCATCATCCTTAGCCCACAATGCTTTCTCTAGCGATCATCTTTGTTGTGTGTCATTGTAGGTAAATACTATCTCGTTGACTCTAGGTATCCTAATAGAATAGGATACCTTGTCCCGTACAGAAACACCTTGTACCATGTGATGGAGTTCGGGAGGGGGACACGGCCGTGCAGGTGGAAAGAGACGTTTTCGTCGTTCTGCAATGTTATCGAACGGGCGTTCATCGTGCATAAGACAAAATAACGCATACTAAACAACATAACTGCATATCCAATGAAGCGACAGACACAGAACATAACAACTTTAGCTATAAGCTACATCTGAAAAGAACCTACCCTATATATGCAACATTAATAGATGTATGTGTTTGGAAACCTAGGCCTGGACTTGAAGCCTTGGCCCATGGTGGGTACCTCACCACTAGGCTATATATAGAGAGTCCTATTGGCTATTTTCTACACGTGAAAAGAGAAAGCAATAAAGAAAGAATAGGAGTTCTCCCCTCTATCTCTGTGTTCCAATCTACCATTTGTATTACTCAATGATTGATCTGTCTCTTTGCATAGGAGAGGAATCGATCAGACTGGATTTGCCAGCGACGGTTCCTCAACACGTTATCAGCACGAATCACTCCGGTGAATCAAAAGAACGCGTGTGGTGCCCTATAGAGGAAGTGTACTTAGCTAACAACGGCACAACGAATACCATCTTGAGAGAGACAAAATTCTTTCAGTTGATTAGTAAGAATACTAGTAGCCTTACAACAATCGCCGGTAGTGATGCTTGTATAATAGGTTCAGGAAGAGCCACAATTATACTCCTAATGGGCACAACTTTGGTCATCTGAGAAGCCTTATTGTACCCAAAATCGACTAGAACTCTTCTAAGTTTCAAGGATATTCGCGCCAACGGTTTTCCATGTTGAGACTGAAGAAGAGTATGGTAAGGAATACCTGCTCATTACGAAGTGTAAAGCAAGTGGAAAAGGGTATTGCAAAAACTTTCTTCATTAGAAACTGGGCTATACTACACAAATATTAAGACACATGTAGCCTATACTGCCCTGAAAACAATATTTAGAAGCTTTGAACTCTTATGTCTCTAGCCTGTCAAATTAGGCCACCCAGGTCTTAGGATAATGAGAAATATTATTAACAATTCACAGGGACATAATATTAATGTAAAGAATTTCTCGAATCATGAAGATTTTGTGTGCCCCACATATGCCACCGGGAAATTAATTACTAGACATTCTATTCTGAAAGTAAAGGATGAAGTCCCTGCATTCCTGAAGCGCATCCAAGGAGACATTTGTGGTCCCATACAACCACTATCAGGGCCATTTAAATATTTCATGGTGCTCATCGATGCTTTCTCAAAATGGTTACACGTATGTTTATTGTCTATGAGAAACTATGCTTTCGCAAAGCTGATCTCGCAGATAATTCGCATTAGAAATATTTTCCCTGATCACCACATAAAGTCCATCAGAATGGACAACGTCGAAGAATTTACTTCAAAAGCATTTGATAATTATTGTATGACAATGGGAATTACAGTTGAGCATTCAGTACCGCATTCCATACCCAGAATGGACTAGCAGAGGTATTAATTAAGAGAATTAAATTTATTGCCCGACAATTTTTGCAGAATTATAATTTACCAGCTACATGTTGGGAACATGCAGTCCTACATGTAGCAACTCTCATCAACTTTAGACCATCGGCATACAACATCTATTCACCTATGCAACTAGCGCAAAGGTCAGAACTAAAAATTTCTCATCTCCAGATATTTAGATGCATGGTTTACGTACCTATACCCCCTCCACAGCATACTGCAATGGGTCCTTTCCGAAAGACTAGGATACATGTTGGTTATGAGACAGCATCCATAATCAAGTATATAGAACCCATGATAGGAGATTTGCATACTGCCCATTTCGCTGATTATATATTTGATGAGGATAGTTTTCCAACATTAGGGGGGAAATCAATCTCTTGATGAAAAATGTCAGGAAATTACGTGGCAAGCCACAGGAATCTATGCACATGACCCGCACACTAGTGAAACAAATAGAGAAGTCCAGAAGATCATTGATTTGTAATCATTAGCATACCAACTGCCTGGCTACTTTAGTGATTTAAAGAGCGTGACCAAGTCGCATGTGCCTGCATGTAATGCACCGGAGAGGGTTGAAATACCAAAGAAAGTTGAAGGTATCCCTAATCCCATCTAGAGGCCTTAGAATAAAAGGACGAGAACTCTGGCCTCTCGAACCCTAAGTAACCGGGGACGCACGGTGAAAAAAGATAAGGACTTGACACAGTCAATCACTAAAGTTTCTCAGAACCAGAAGGGGAGCCAGTTGAGACTTGGCACCAGTATGATACATTCAGAAAATGGCATATCGGATCTGAACATTCCCATGGAGGTAGAAACTAGCATGATGTGTGCGCACACATCGGAGCTGAAAAACTAAAGGAACTTTCCACTGCAACTGGAAGGAGCGATGAGCAGGTAGAAGCACAAGAAGAATCAACTCATGATGAGATAGCTATAAACTATGTGTATACGGGAGAATCTATGAATAGGACAACAACCAATGTTGATATCTATTTTGCAAAGAAATTTACCACAATCATCGATATTGATCTAGAGCTCTCATCGCTCACTGAATATAAGAAAAGATCAGATTGGGAAGATTGAAAAAAGGCAATAGAAACTGAATTATTATCTTTAAACAAAAGGGAGGTGTTTGGACTTGTAAGTCGCACACCTCCTCATGTGCACCCTGTAGCGCATAAGTTGGTATTTGTTCAAAAGAGAAATGAAAGAAATGAAGTTGTAAGATATAAAGCAAGGTTTGTTGCACAATGTTTCACTCAATATCCAGGAGTTGATTATGAAGAAATATATTCCCCGGTCATGAGTGGAATCACCTTTAGATACTTAATCTCAATGACAGTAAACTTAAACTTAGAAATAAAATTGATGGATGTGGTAATTGCATATCTTTATGAAAACTTGGATTCAAAAATTTATATGAAGGTACCTGAAGGTATTCCTATCCCGAACCAAGACAAAGCGAACAGAAATCTGTACAGTGTGAAACTCAGGAAATCATCGAACAGACTTAAGCAATCAGGCAGGATGTGATATAATCACTTAAGAGACTTTCTATGCAAGAAAGGCTACACGAACAATGAAGATTATCTCTGTGTATTTATACGACAATCCCAAAATGGATTTTGTATAATCTCAGTATATGTAGATGATCTGAAGATCATTGGGACCATGGAAGACATAAAAGAAGTAAGTTCTTACTTGGATTCAGAATTTGAAATGAAAGATTTAGGTAAAACCAAATATTACTTAGGCTTGCAGCTCGAGCATGTCCCTGAAGAAATATTAGTACATCAGTCAGCCTACGCCCAGAAGGTGTTAGAAAGGTTCGGCTTTGAGAAGGCATACCCATCAAAAATACTGATGATTAGGAGATCTTTACAGTAAGATAAGGATTCGTACCAACCTAGGAAAGAGGGATAGGAAGTCCTGGGACCAGAATTCCTATACTTAAATGCAGTAGGGGCACTTATGTATTTAGCGAACTGCACTAGACCGGATATTGCATTTACCGTAAACCTATTAGTAAGGCAGAGTGCAAAACCTACCAAAAGGTATTAGCAGGGAATAAAGGATCTCTTCCGATACTTCCAAGGAAGCAAGGACCTTGGGTTATTCTACAGAAAGAACCAAGACTTAAATATAACTGGCTATGCAGATGCAGGATACCTGTCGGACCCACATACCGCAAGGTCACAAACAAGCTATGTATTCCTATATGGTGGAACTGCAATTTTATGGAAATTGTCTAAGCAAAGTCTTGTAGCGACTTCAACGAATCACTCGGAAATCATAGCGCTGTACGAAGACGCACGAGAATGTGCTTGGCTTCTACGAATGATTCACTACATTCAGCAGTAATGTGGGATGAATATCACGCGAGCATCCACAATTATCTATGAAGGTAATGCAGCTTGTGTTGCACAAGTACAGACGGGCTATGTGAAGAGTCATCTTACAAAGCATATCAACCCCAAGTTCTTCTATGCTCATGAATTACAAAAGATGGATGAAATAAAGGTACTGCATACTAAGTCATGTGAAAATCTTGCAGATTTATTCACTAAGTCGCTTCCAGCATCTAGTTTTAAAAAATGCGTATGAGGAATTGGAATGATGAGACTTAGAGAAGTGCAAAATTTAGGGGAGATTTTTCTCAAGCTAGTTATTAAAACTTGATCATGAAGATTGAGTACCCAAAGAATAAATACTGAAGATTAAATGAAATTGGGTGGGTTGTACTTTCTCTTGACGAGTTTTCCTGAAGTTTCTCGGCCAAGGTTTTTAATGAGGCAATTCATGCAACACAGCATAACATGTATCATGTACTCTTTCTCTAAATTTTTTCCACTGGATTTTTATAGAGTTTTGATGAGGCATGAATGTGTCAGATGAGTGCCTAAGGGGAAGTGTTGGGAAACCTAGTACTGGGCTTGAAGCCTTGGTCCATGGTGGGCACCTTACCACTAGATTATACATAGGGAGTTCTATTAGCTATTTTATACACGTGAAAAAAGAAAGCAATAAAGAAAAGACAGGAGTTCTCTCCTCTATCTCTGTATTCCAATCTACTATTTGTATTACTCTGTAATTGATCTGTCTCTTTATATAGAAGAGGAATCGATCGGCCTGGACTTACCGACGACGATTCCTCAACAGTATGTAGCAATGCGTCACTTCGGCAAGAGACAATATGACAGTTACTTCTAACTGCACCATTAAGTACAACTAGACGATCGTAACTTCCTCATGCAACAGCCAACATCACTAAGTGGCACTTAACTTCCACCTTCGGTGCATGAGCAACATGTAAACATTTCATATTAATTTGAAGGGAGAGAAGACGGTATTTAAACCCATAATTCCAAATCATTTAGTCTAGCCATCACCGTACTAGATCACTTATCATTAGAATTATTTCGATAAATTAAGTGGGCCGCATTATATAATAAAAATATTCTTATATGTTTTACCAGTATAATAGATAGTGCTAATCATAAAAAATAATATGTCTTTTCATATTTCTTAACAAAAAGGTTTCTATATAGGACATTGAAATAGGCCCAAATTTGGGTATATTTTTCAAAAAAAAATCAGTTTTAGGGTATATACCTATCTATAACAATTCAAATAAAACACATACCTTTGAAAAACACTCGAATTTAAAGATTTTGATCAAACTTTAATCACATGCTTTGTTGATTTTTTTATAAAACACACATACATACAATCAAATTATCATAAAAAGGCAACTCTAGTTTGAATTTCAGTTCAAACTTATCTAAACTAGTTAGCAAACAAGTTAAACTCGACATCTAAAAATTCCAAAAAGTTTTAAGCATAATACCTAAGAAAAATACTTATTTTAGATCATGGTGCTTAGGCACCATTATGTTCCAGTTAACTGATACATAGGATGCTGAAATGGGACGCCATGGTGCCTGGACACCATTATTTCAAATAGTATAAGCTTGAGGGTAGAGGCGGATCTAAAGAGGCCTATGAGGGTGAACAGGACACTGAGTCTAATTTTGTTTTTTCATTGTATATCTCATGTAAATCTTTATCCCTCTAGCCCAAATCAAATGACACCAGGCCAGCCCAAAGATTGAAACTCTCAGCCTCTCGACTCTCTCTGCTCCACTCGATGCTCCTATAGTTGGGCTCAAAACGACACCAATCGAGACCTAGGACACACAACCTAGCATATGTAAGTGCAACCCAGCTGACACAAGTATGGCCCAAGATGCTTGGCCAGCCAAACCACTCTATGAAGTGAAGATAGCAGGGAGAGGTCGCACCGCATGCTCATCGCATTGCACTATTCACTCGTGTCTCATTCCCTCCCTCCCTCTATCTTGCCTCACACGGAAGCAAAATGCACCCTCTCGCTTGGTCACAGGCTTGCTTGCAGCGCTAGTTGTTGGAGCCCGGAGGCCTAGGTTGCAGCCCGTTGACCGCTATGTCTCTTGGTCATCATCACTCGTCAATCTTCTCGCCGAGTACTTGACAACATAGATTAAGCCATGAATCTAGATAGGGTATTGCTAAATTTATCCCGATTCTTTCTATTTCTTTAAGTAAATGGACTGAATTTATGAGTTATAATTTAAATGTTATAATTGTTGGTTGGTTTTTTGTCAAATTGTAGAGTTCAAAATTAAGGTTTCAATTTGGGTTTTTGAAAATTAGAATACCTTCTACTTTGTTGCAAATTGGAGCAAAATTACGCATACAACTATATACGTATAGTGAAGCAGTGAACTCCGATAATTTTTGTTCTAGTTCTGCACTTGCTTAAGGGCATGTGTGCATGCGTTAAGCAGCTGACCTTAAGGGCCTGCCACTGCACGGCTGCCTGACAAGAGTTCTAAAGTGTGTGTAGTCAAACTATTATATCTTTAACCAACAATATTTATTATATAAAAATCATATGAGTAGATTTGTTCTGAAATACTTTCACAATACTATAGATTAGGTCTCACAACAAAAGAAAAATTTTCTCAATTCGTGTGGAAGTTGAACAGTTAATATATGTAAAACTTCTACGTTCTAAATGGGCCTAAGGCGGAAGGCAACCTGTCCAGTGCAGCCTAAGGCGGAAGGCAACATGTCCTGTGCACACAGGCATCCAAATAACATCTCGGCGTGACTGTGTGTGTGTGCAGAAAACCGACTGTTTTCTTGCGGCCAATTTCGTCAAAACCCCCTGTTGGCCTCCCTCCCCATCCTGAAACCCTAAATCCCCCAAGTGCGGGCGCGACGGCTCCATCGCCGTGCGGCGGCGACGGCGACGGCCAATTGGAGCTCGTCGTCGGGGAAGAAGATGGAAGAGTCATCAATAAATGTCTTTCGCATGAAGTATGTTTTCTCTTGGAGAAAACGAAACTTCGAAAACATGTTTTAAGTGTAGATTCAAGCCCATGGCCTAATTCGTAACACATCATAGCTAGCCCACATTGTAGACGTCCACTTCGATAGGAAGAAACAAAAAAGGGGAAACGAATCCAGATCGATCGAGGTCAAGAAGGCGGCGGCCCTGTCGTGGCTTCGTGGGTAGCGGCTTCGCGGCCGGGGACGGGCGCGTCGTCGCGGTGGGTCCGGGCTAGCAGTGGCCCAGCCGTTCCCCAACACCCCCCCAACCCGACTGATGCTGCGCCACCTCGCAGCCGCCGCGCGCTCGCCGGCGGCCGCGGCACTCCGGCGGCTATCCCACATAGGCGGCGGTGCCAGGGAGGCGGAGAGCGTGGCGTACCGCATGTCGATGCTACGGGCTCCTCCTGTCGAGCGGAAAAAGGGGCTTACCTTGAACTCGTGCAGCCTCATCGGCCGCCTCGTCGCACCGGTGCGCCCGTACGGCCACAGCTCCGAAGAGTGCCCCAGGGCGTACACATTCCTCTCCGTCCGGCCCCCCTCATCCCCGTCCTCGTCGAGCTCTTCAAACTTCAGGTTAAGTCACCCGATCATGCTCCCCAACTCTCCCCAATAGGTTGCATTCTTGATCGCTAGCTCGGCGCACAAAATTTTGATCTTTGTGAAAAATACGGAGGCCTTCATTGCCCTGATTGATCAGCTGCTTTAAATTTTGCTTTGTATCATGTTCTTGCAACTTGCAAGGTTTACTGTGGTTCCTGTTCTTGAGGTATTGTGTGGTATGTACTATGTGATGTTACAACTTACGACATGGAATATTTATCTGCTCTTTATTACTGTAAAAGTTAGTGTGCTTCAACGAAGCAAAGTTTGTTTGTTCATAGTCATGGTAGAAACATGCAATTGGGTGGTCTTCCTGGGTTAGCATGGATGTTTGCTGGAGTAGCAAAGAAGTTGTTTTTATCTTGACTTCTTGAGTTAGAATTTGGCTTATTACTCCATATAACATAATAAGTTTCTCCCTCCCGTCATAAATACATGTCGTTTTGGACATCGACACAGTCTCCAAAACACAACTTTAACCACTAATTTCTATTATAATATATTTATAAAACCCAATAAAAATATAATATTATGAAAGTACTTTTCAGGACAAATCTACACGTACAATTTTAATGTATCTAATTTAAATATTTAAAAAGATAGTCAAAGTTTCGTAAGTTTGATTGTATGAATATCCAAAATGACATGTATTTGAGGAGTACAAAGGAGTAAACTTCCCGGAAAAAAAGTATACACTGGAGTAAGAGGTAGACTGTTGGACAGGGTCCTAACCAAGTTAGTAGGATCATAGGATGTAATTGTGTCTGCTCTTCCATGGAGCAATTTACCATACTTGTAAAAAATGTAATATTGCCCTAATTGTGCTGGTAGAGGAAAAAAAGTATAGGTCTTCATTGCTCTGTTTGATCAGTTGGTTTGGGTTTCGCTTTGTATTATGTTCATGCAAGGTTTACTTTGGACCCTGTTCTTGAGGTAGCACATGAATCATCGGATTGTCTGGTCTGTATTCTGTAATATTATAACTAGGAATGTTAATCTGTGATTTTAGTACTGTAAAAGTTAGACCGCTTCAATTAATACAGGGTTGTTATTCTTAGTCTTGGTGGAAGCATGCAGTTGGGTGGTCTTACTGGGCATGAATGTTAATTACTGCAGCAATTCTGTTATTGGAGTAGCAAAGAAGATTTTTTTAATCTGGTGTGGAATTTGGTGTTTTACTCCATATAACAAACAAAGGAGTAACCTTCTCAAAAAAGAGAGAAAGAAACAAAGGACCAAGAGCCTAAGAGGCAGAGTGGCAGACTATTGGACACTGTTCTAACTTCTAACCAAGTTAGAAGGATTTAATCTGACCTGTCCTTCTAAGGAGACATTTTCCGTGCTTGTTTGTGGTAAAAGCATGCAATATTATCTTAATTTGCTGGTAGAAAGTAGTCTAGTGCATCATGAGTAGGAAAGGGGCATTTCGTACCAAACATACTCCAAGTTGTATTTCCAAATTGTGTGAATTGGAAGGACTAGGTTTGGTTGTTTTGTTTTTATTATTTAGAAACTGGTTTATGAGAAATATGATTTAGTAGGTATTTCAAAAACTAAATTTAGGGCCTCTTCTTTTCAGTTTTTAAAAACTACTTTTTGGTTTTTTTACAGTAACTAGTTTTCAAACAGAGTGTAGGCGGAGTCTATAAGTTGATTGTAGTATACACTGTAGCGATTTCATTTATATCAGCTAAAACTGTACGTGAGTTTCTGTTACTCCGTATTATCTCTCACGAATAGCTCAAAAGTTATAAACCGCAACCAAGAACCATAAGTCGAAGTCAAAAAGAATAGTCTCTTAGTTTGTTGGGATCTTAAGATGGCAATCATGGGGGAATATGTTTTGACACAAGTTTTAAAATTCTGTTGTTTGCATTTCCTGAAAAAGACGACTGATTGGTTTTTGTTAATCTGCACACCTCCCCCTATGTTTTTTGGGAGTTTGAGAGGACTCGAGCTATTATCCAAATTGTAGCTGTATCCACCAACCAAACAAGGAAACTGTTAGTTCATATCAAACACTAGCTTAACAAAATCTTATTTTCGTAAAACCTGAGAGCCAAACAAGAGCCTTGTTTGATCAGTTACTTTGTATTATGTTCTTGCAAGGTGTTATAGTCATGGGCCTTGGCCCAGTTGGGTCATTATTGGGAATTAGAGATTGGGTTCTATTTGAGTTAGAGATTGATTTCCTTGTATTAGAGATAGGGTTAGAGATATGATTGGAGTTAGATTCGATCTGTTAGGGGGAGCCATCTATATAAAGGGGCTACCGCATGCTATTGTCGTTAAGCAGAGTAATAATAAAGTCTTCCTAGTCTAAAGTCTCTCCTCCCTCCCTACGCCGACTCCATCCGGCCATCTTCTTGGTGGTGTTTACCCGTTATGAACTGAGGTTCATAACAGATTGGTATCAGAGCCGTCGATCCCTTTCCACGACTTCTGCTACCATGGTTTCTGCGATTCGCCCTAATGCCGAGTCGTTAGCCATGATAAAAGCTAGCGCGAACGAGTTGGCCAACATCAACAAGAAGATAACGGACAGCCTTCTCAACATGCATGCCATCCTTGAGAGGATGGAGAATCGATGTAAGGAGCAACAGGAAACAAAGAGCCAGAGTCATCATCCAACATCCGATCCCCAACAACAAGAAGATCCACAGCCATCGCCAGATGCAGCCGTGCCTCTGTCCCCGGCGGCTCCATCCAGCTCCACAACCACCGTCGCCGTTCGGTCCACTGCCGCGCCGCAGACCGCCTCCGCCGGGGCCACATCTGCCCGCGCGCCGCCGCTTCACGCAGGCCGTCCTCACCGTCGGCGCCGACCGTACGTGCTTCTGCTTCGACGAGATCGACGCCGCCCGCTCCAACTCGGCTTCCGAGCTGCTCAACCGGGTCGGCCACCTCGTCAGATCCGCCGTCAACCGGGTCGTGGCCGCCTGCGCCGACGCCATCCGCGGGGCCGTCTCCGCCCGTATTGCCGCCGTCGGCCGAGCCGTCTCCACTCTCCAGCCACCGCCGCCGCCGCGCGGTCCGTCGAGGCCGAGCCGTCGACGCCGCAGCCGGGTCGCCTCCGCCTGCGCCGCCGCCACCCGCGGGGCCGCCTCCGTCCGTGCCGTCGCTTCCCGCCGTCGACCCCCAGGCCTCTGCTCCGTCCGAACCGCCGCCTCCGCCCGGGCTTGCCCCGCCGTGTCGCAACCGCCGCCGGCCGATCCGCCTCCGCCTGTGTCGCAGCTGCGCCGCCGGAGCCGCCATCGCCGCCGATCTGCACCAGACGCCGCTCTCCACCGCCGTCGCCCCCGGATCCGCCGCCCCTTCAGGCACAGCGTCTGACCGAGGCGAGAGCTTGAGTCGGTCGGTTTTAACCGACCGGGTGGTTAAGGGTTTAGGGTAAAAAAAAAATCAAAAAAAAAAAAACAAAAAAAAACAAAAAAAAATCAAAAAAAAAGAGAGGAAAAATATATATATATATATATATTTTTTTTTTGCAGACATCGTTTAACCCTGTTCCGCCTGGATCGGGTCGACCGTCTCCATTTGCTGCAGCACTCCGCCACCGTTCGTCTTCTACATCGGCATCGAAGGGCTTCCATTGACCGCCGTTTAGCAGCTCGAGGACAAGCTGCTTGTCCGGGAGGGGTGTAATGTTATAGTCATGGGCCTTGGCCCAGTTGGGTCATTATTGGGAATTAGAGATTGGGTTCTATTTGAGTTAGTGATTGGTTTCCTTGTATTAGAGATAGGGTTAGAGATATGATTGGAGTTAGATTCGATCTGTTAGGGGGAGCCATCTATATAAAGGGGCTAACGCATGCTATTGTCGTTAAGCAGAGTAATAATAAAGTCTTCCTAGTCTAAAGTCTCTCCTCCCTCCCTACGCCGACTCCATCCGGCCATCTTCTTGGTGGTGTTTACCCGTTATGAACTGAGGTTCATAACACAAGGTTTGTTGTGTTTCCTGTTCTTGAGGTAATACATGATGAATCATTGGATCATGTGGTTTGTATTCTGTAATGTAACTAATGTTACAACTAGGAATATTTATCTATTCTTTTGTTACTGTAAAAGTTAGTGTGCTTCAATTAAGGAAGGATTGTCTGTTCATTGTCATGGTAAAAACATGCATTTGGGGTGGTCTTCCTGGGTTAGCATGAATGTTTACTGGATTAGCAAAGAATTTTTCTTTATTTTCCATGCTTGTACTGGTAAAAAGTAATCTACTGGATCATGAGGTAGGAATGGGGCATTGCACACTGAACAAGGTCCAAGTTGTGAAATTGTGTAAATTGGAAGGACTATGTTTGACTGATTGTGTTATAGTTTTAGAAACTGGCATAGGAGAAACATCATTTATTTTTTTTAAAAAAAATGTTTGTTGGGTTGTTAAGATGATGATCATGGGAAAAATGTTCCACAGACAAGTTTTAAATTTGTTGTTTGCACTTTCTAGAGAAGAGGACTCAGTGGTTTTCGATAACCTGCACACCTCGTCACTTGCCCTATTATTATTTTGTTGGTTGGGGGTGTTGAGATGTCCCAAGCTATTACCCTAATTGTAGCTATATCCACCAAACAAGGAAGAAATTACTACTTTAACATCAAATATCACCTTAACAAAACCTTATTTTCATAAAACCTGCAAACCAAACAAAAGCCTCTCAAGGTACACATGGTTTATGATAATTTTTGCTGTTCTTTTTATAGAGCATGAGTTTTCTGTATGTTATGGTCTAAAATCCCGACAATACACGTAGCAGGCAAGTGAGCATTACCGTGGGTATTGTAGCGCGCGTGAACAGTACCCACGCGGTACTGTAGCGATGATAACTGTTTAGGGATAGAATCTTATGCATGTCTTTATATTTAGAGTAGTTAGATGCATATATTCATATTAGGAATAGTTGGTTGTATATCTTTATATTAGGAATAGATAGGTGTATATCTTTATATTTAGATAGTATGGATATGATTTTATCTTTAGTTGATTGGTTGCATTAGATCATGTTAGTTTCCGTATTATTAGGGGTTAACCTCAGCTATATAAAGAGAGGAGCTACACCATTCATAATCAAGTAATGAATAAACAAAGTTTCTAGCCTCTCCCCTCTTCTTCAACTAAGCCTCAGAGTCTTGACGGTGACATGACCGGCTATTCAAAGGTGAGTGTCCTACCCTCAGTCTTTGGACCCGTGCCCAACCAATATCGACCACATCATTTGGTATCAGAGCCAACTGCTGCTCCACTATCAATGGCAAGCAAGGGGGTTCCAATCCTATGAAGGCTCAAGCTTCACGATTCCACTACCTAGGCCTTCCAACCTTCGCTAGCAAGAAAAGAGTGGCCTGACGGGGAATGCTACCTTATGGCACCGGTAGCTAGAGTGTGCGCTCAGGTGCAGTTATGGCCAAGTTTTGTTAAATACATCAACCTTCGTTTCGCCATCACCATTGCGCTATCTCCACCCACACGTTAAGTCTCCACCGAGCCAACTATTGTGGCTTCCAATGCCGAGTTATCCTCCGCTGAGATCTGCGCCAACTTGATGGCCTGGATGAAATAGTTAATAGCCAAGATGGAAGAGAAAGCGCACCATGTTGTTGTGGTTTCTGAGTCGCCATCGCCGTTGGTTGCGACCATGTCTAAGATAGAGGAGCAGCAAGAGGCGACACCTATCACTGCAATGGCGGCGCTGCTATCACTGTCCCCATCGTCGTCATTAGCATTGGTCCTGCTACCACCTTCACCAGCGACGACTCCTCTCCAGGTTTCGCTTTCCTTGACTATACCTTTGATGCCTTCGCCGAGAAGAAAAGTTGCCGCTGTCCAGCGACGGTCCTCTCCACGTTCAAGGGCGAGCACTACCCACGGTCCTCTCACCTGTACCCAAACAACACCAACCACAACAAGATTTTTGTTCAACTCACAATTATTTTAATTTTGGATTAAATGAAATTGATATTTTATCACCAAGCTAACGATGTAAACAACTTGAACAGTGTGACATTGCAGTTGAAGGGTCATCTGGCAAATGTATGCCTGAAGCATTTGAAGTACAACGACCTTGTTTATGTCTCTGGTTTTCTGCGCTCTTATCATAAAGTCAGTGCAAGTGGTGAGCGGCATATTTTCTATAAGGTTAGACAATGGTAGATATTTTTTTTATGAATAAATGATGTTTTACCATTTGAGATATACAATTGTCTTCGCAAAATCACTTTAGAATTCTGTGGTTTGGCACTCTTACCATCAGTACCCGTAGCCTAGCAGTGATTTGTATGTAACCAGATCCTGCCTCTTGATAAACTCCTATTACTTCTTGATAAACTCCTATTACTTCTTGATAAACTCCTATTACTTCCACAACCTTTGACCATATATGATCATTTCTTTTTATTTATCAATGCCTCAATAGTGTAGACATGTAAAATTTTGCAAGCTGAACATTAATAACCACAAAAATATGTTAACAATTTTTTTCCATGTTTCTGGGTGGTATTAGTGGCCTTGAAAAATACCTTTTTTATGCATTATATCTTCCATACCGTTTTAATTTGAAATTCATCATTTCATAGATTTATGTCATGGAGCTGAATTATGTTCTTGATCAAAATAAGAAGCCTGGGAATGATGAAGACTCAACGGATCCAGCATCAACACTGCCTGCCAACAGTATGTTTTTCTCATTTGATTTGTTCATTTCTGTATTGTAGGTTTTTTGGTTTGTTATCAAATCTTCTAACATCTTCTGTTGCATCAATTAGCTGAAATACTTCCAGAAAACAAGTACACAGATCGGCTTCGCCTGTGGCAAGTCTTCTTTGCCAGCCCTTATGAATGGTGGGACAATCGACAATCCAAACCATACATCAGCTACCCTGATTTCAAGCACAAGCATACTCGTGAGAAGCTATGGCTTCATCCAGATGACCCTCCTTGGGTAAGAAAGCAGCTTGAGTTGCTTGACCTAGAAATAGCAAAGAATGATCGCAAGGATAACAGCCGGCTCTCGAAAAACCACAGATGGAAAGTGCAAGATTTCGACTACTCAGATGACGATGTGCAGCAGTCGGGAGAAGGATAAGCAAGAAATATGGCATCAGGCCATTGTGTGACTAACTTATGCAATATGACTGAAAAGGCCGGTATCCTGCACTGATTATGCCTTGCTTAACTGTAGAAGTCACTGATTATAGATGGTAGAGGACTTATCACAGGGATTGTTTAAGCATACAAATTGATTGGGCCTGCTGAGCGAATAGTGTGTACTGTAATTCATGTACATGTATGACGAAGTGCAAAGGTGAAATGTCAAAATCAACGGGGTATCTAAATTTTCATGAGTCGGTATATTGGTTGGAGCAAATTTGCGAGACGAAAATTTGTGATAATGAAAAGAAAGCCCATATGTTCCATCTTCAATTTTGATGTCAAGACAAATATATTTACATCACCTAGCAAGATGTCAAGACAGGCACACAAAGCGTTGATGTCTGCTGGTTTCAGGATAAAGAGGAAGCTTGGCATGGTTGAACTTTACCATGCCATGCAGTCACGTCAATCGTCAGGCTGTGCATGATCCAACATCAGCAAAGGCTCGTGCAAGATCTTCAAAAGCCGCATTTCCAGAGCAAGAATAGCCGTATTAACGTACTATCGATCGTGCTCCATTTTACAGTACCGGACTACATCAGCTAAATCCACACCCGAACCGAACCAGATCTACAGCTGATCGAGTGAAGGCAAAACAAAAACAAAAAAACGCTTATTTCTCAATTGTCCCTGCGACTATAACTCGGGCTAGTTCAGTAAACCTCCTAAAAACCTTATCGTCCTCATCTCTGTACAATAATAGCCTTGCCCTTTTTCCTGCTGCTGCGCTGCTCATTGCTCAAGATGTTGTCATACGCTGCGTTCCAACGATGCAGCCCTCCGACCTTTGTCTCAGTGGTGAAGTCAAGAATAAAATTAAGGATAGGCTTAACTATTTATAGCTCTAAACTAAGTTGATATAAAATTAATTTTTTACTCTTATAAAATTTCAAATTCATATAAAAATCATAAATTGGATGGAGACAAACAATGAAAAATAAAGAAATAGAAAGTAGATACCTCAATAATAGAAAGCGTCATAAGTGCGGATTAGCGATAAGTCACATATGTACCTCGATAATAGAAAGCGCCATGAGTACGGAGTAGCGATAAGTCACATATGTATAAAACATATCCAAATTAGTGATATAATAGAAAATTATGAATAATAATGAAAATTTAGATCATATGAAACATACCAGAATTAAGCTAATTTGAACCACAAAACAATAGAAACAAAAGGCGGCAACTTTTTTCACACTCTATCCAATGTTTTTATCATTTTCACGGCTAGGGGGCTCGGCGGCGGCGGTGCCTTCGGGGCACGTGCAGGACCACATCATCGCGGAGCGGTGGCGGAGGGAGAAGATCAACCAGAGGTTCATCGAGCTCTCCACCGTCATCCTCAGACTCAAGAAGGTTCATATATATTGCACTTTCTTTCTTCTTTTTTTCTTTGATTGATTATCTCTCCTTTAATTTTATGATTTTCACTACTCCTCCTCCTCCTCTTCTTCTTTAATTGTATGATTTATATATATTATTTCACTTTCTTTCTTTGACTGACTATCTATTCTTTAATTTTATGATTTTCACTACTACTCCTCCTCCTCCTCCTCCTCCTCCTCCTCTTCTTCTTCTTCTTCTTCTTCTTCTTCTTCTTCTTCTTTAATTTTATGATTTTCACTACTCCTCCTCCTCCTCCTCCTCCTCCTCTTCTTCTTCTTTAATTTTATAATTTACATATATTATTTCACTTTCTCTCTTTCTTTGATTGATTGATTAGCTCTTCTTCAATTTTATGATTTTCACTTCTTCTCCTCCTCCTCCTCTTCTTCTTCTTTAATTTTATAATTTACATATATTATTTCACTTTCTCTCTTTCTTTGATTGATTGGTTAGCTCTTCTTCAATTTTATGATTTTCACTTCTTCTCCTCCTCATCATCGTTGTCTTCTTTAATTTCATACTTGTTATTAACCTTCTCATCAAAAAGCTGGCTTTTCTTTGGGTTTGTTAATCTTTCTCTCTCTCTATTTTTATTATGTATAAAGTTGCCACCGGGAGAGGTGACGCTCAAGCCTCACTAAGCTCCCTTGGTTGCTACGCCCCTGTTCTATCCTCCTCCTCCTCGCCTTCATAGCTATCTCCAGCAGTCATCGACACTGCCTGGCTTGACCCAGACATCTGTAGATGAGCCTCCAAGGAGCCAGCCTGTGACTGGCACGACCCAGACATCTGCAAATGCACCTCTGAGGAGGCAGAATGCAACGTCTTGTCCTGTGATGTGTCGCGCTGCTGTTCATGTTGGGGACATACGTGTATCGCCAGCCTGTCCAGCCCCGGCGCCCTCCATGTGTGCAGCCAATGTTTCTGAAAGAGAGTTGAGCATTTGGTGATATTAATTCATGAAAATTTTGAGAATTCTGTTAGTGATATGTTCTAAAAGTAATTGTGGAGATGATTGTATTACTTATATGCATATGATCTTTTGAGTAATATTGTCCATTGAATAAACATATTTTGCATGTAGCCATCTCCAAGTAATCTCTGTTGTCGCAGCTACCAAAGCTCTTAACTCAGTCTCTACACTTGAACGACAAAATGCAATCTGCTTCTTTGTCTTCAGGCAATTAGGGAGAAGACAAGAAAAACACAGTAAATAGAAAGAGAATGACGATTAGAAGAATCATTAGTCTAGGTCGCATTAGAATACGTCTGAAGCTGTAGTGAGTTAGAACTAGAGAAAAATAAACGACAAGAGATTGTGCCATGCAAGTAGCAAAGAACACGAAGAAGATGATTGTAGTAGAGATAAGTAGGACAAGGCATGATCTGACTCAAAATATGAACAACATGAGCAATATCAGGGCGAGTGCTCACAAGATATATCAGACTCCCAATAAGATAGCAATAACGAGTAGAATCCTTAAGAAAATCACCATCAGTAGCACGGAGCTAAAAGGAGAGCTCCATAGGAGTCTCAACAGTGCAAGTATCAGTCAAATCAGACCGTTGAGAGAGGTAGTAACTTTCAGACGTAGAAGAAATCTCAATACCAAGGAAGTACGTAAGTAAACCAAGATCAGTCATCAGAAACTGTTCACTAAGATACTTCTCTACATATATAATAAATGAAAAATCATTATCAATAATAAACATATCATCCACATACAATGTACTTCTCTTTCTGTCTCGTCTTGTGCACACTATCTCCTCCCCTCTACTACCTTCTCTAATTCTCTCTCCAAAAAACAAGAACCAGCAGAAGGAGATGGGGATGGGGATGGAGGACTCCGCTGGTGTAGCAACGTCTGTCTCATCGCCGTCGGTTCTTTTTTCTCCACCACTGACCCATGGCCACCTAAGTCGATCTCCTAATCCACAGAACTGTAGACTAATTCCTTCCATAGACTGACACCCCTTGCCACCACAAGAAAAAGACCTCACTCAGTTTGATGTCTCCGACACCGATTTGCCGCCACGGCTATTGAATCTGACCAACTCGGCGGCCATATTAGAGCTCAACCACCGAAGCATTTTGCGACGATTCCTCCACACTGGTGAGCAGCCCTCTCCCTCTTCTCATTTTTGGCCTTCCTACCCCTTGCCACTGATAGAAATAATCTTAACTTAGAGTCTAAGACATAGTAGAGTTCGTCTCCATGTGTAACTCAAGTTGAAGTTGTGTCCAACTTGAAATCCGAATACGTATACGAGTAGGAGAGTATTAGCCTATATATTGAGGAGGTTTGTACCCAGTTTTATAAGCAAGAAAAAAGTAAGAGAAAGGGGGGGGGGAGAAAATAAGATAATAAAGAAATTCAGTAATTTCTTTCATGTTATCTCAGTTTATTTTGCGATGTGTGCATTTTATTCTAGATCAAAGTTGTAACAAGTGGTATCAGAGCCATACGAGATCCGATCGAAAGAAAAAAACCGGCGAAAATGTTTGCGTGTCTCGCGTGTGGTGTCTGCTCGCGAGTTGTGCGTAAAGTTCCTGAGGCAAGCAGCAAAAGCAACAGAAACGTTCATCTAGGTGTCACGTCAGCACAGAACAAGAAAACAAACACAAGCACTTACACATCTATAGAAAAGAGAATAGGAAAAAGGTAGCTAGTAGATGACAAGAGAGAGACAAGACAGAGAGAGGCATGCAGCATCAAGACTTCACAGTGAGAGAAGAGAAAAAGGGAAGACAAGACAGAAGGAGGAGAGCAGCCAAGGTTCTGCGCAATAGAAAAAGAGAAAAAGGGCAGCAGGTGGCGCCACTTCCTCTCAAGGCTGTGTTAATGCTAGAAGAGTAAAGGAGTAAACATCAAGACAACTCGTCGTGTTTTTTTATTCTTTTTCCTCGTTCCCCGTGCATGAGAAAGCAGCTACATAGAAACCGAATCGAATCGGTGACCGTATCCGAGGTGAACTCAAGCACTTAGCGCTACAGAAACAGACATGACTATTGTATTGTGTCGTTGGTCCAAGTGACAGAAGCCCCGCCTTTATTCTTGAGATCGATCCGAACTACCTCCATTTTTCATCTCCAAGTTGGAGTCAAACAGCAAAAAAATAAAAGTGGGCCCGAGGAGAGTAAAGCAATTCAACAGAGAGCAGAGACAAGGAGCAATAAGCAAGTCCAAGAAAAAAATAGCACAGTTTTTTTCTCCATTCCCTCGGTCCAAGAGCCACTTTAAAGTAGCCCGAGATCTTAATCCATGCTCAAGATCATATCACGTTCTTTGGAAAGTGGTGTCACCGATGACGAGCCATCATCCAGTATGATGGCGAAGGAGAGTTCTGCTGTCTCGCTACATTATCCGATGCTCACGATGAGCAATTATGCAGCTTGGGCAATCAAGATGAGGGTGACATAAAGGCTCATGGAGTGTGGGACGTGATCGAGAACGACAACGTCGATGTGCGCAAGGGTCAGATGGCATTGGTGGCCATCTATCAGGGCATCTCAGAGGAGACACTCTTCCTACTGGCTAAAAAGGAGACGACCAAAGCCGCGTGGGAGGCGTTGAAGATGATGCATCTTGGCACCGATCGTGTGAAGGAAGCAAAGGTACAAACTCTCAAGACTGAGTTCGAGGTGCTGTGTATGAAGGAAACGGAGTCAATCAATGACTTCACCGTCCGGTTGATAGTCATCGTCAACAAGATTCGAGCCTTGGCGAGAAGGTGAAAGAGTTGTATGTAGTGAAGAAATTTCTTCGTGCTATTCCCTCACAGTTTCTCCCAATTACTTCAGTCATAGAGCAATTTGGATACCTAAAGATAATGACCATGGAGGAGGTCATCAGTCATCTTAAGGCGTATGAGGAACACATCCACGACAATAGTAACAAAGGCGATGGACAGCTCTTATTGACCCATGCTGAGTGGGAGATCCGATCATCGAAGTGTGAAGGCAAGAACACTTACAGGGGTGGTGGCCAAGGCCATTAGAATCGGAAGTTTGATAAGGCAAAAGTGAGATATTATAATTGTAACGATTATGGACACTTTGCTTCAGAATGCCCAAAGCCGAAGATGAAGAAAGTGTTTCTTGCTGGAGCGCTCAGCGATGATGAATCAACAATGCTCTGATGATGAGTTGAGTCAGAGACGTTGAGAAGATATGTCGCCATCCAAACTCAAGTAACAAATCAGAATGTTGAGGAGATGTGTCACCATTTTGTGTCAAGTATAAGTTTTGTACGTCGTAGTTGAGTCTGACTGCCTCAATGTTTTAAAATCTTTGCATCTGGATGGACCGTACCAGTTGAGTTGAGTTCCTACATGTAGCTTGTATGTAGAACGCTTCATGTGGAGGTGTGGCTGGTAATTCATAATGCATTGAGACTAAAACTAGAGTATGTCAAGTCAAGATTAAGGGGGATTGTTAGAAATAATCTTAACTTAGAGTCTAAGACATAGTAGAGTCCGTCTTCGTGTGTAGCTCAAGTTGAAGTTGTGTCCAACTTGAAGTCCGAATATGTATGCGAGTAGGAGAGTATTAACCTATATATTGAGGAGGTTTGTACCAAGTTTTATAAGCAAGAAAAAAAGTAAGAGAAAGGGGGAGCAAATAAGAGAATAAAGAAATTCAGTAATTTCTTTTGTGTTATCTCAGTTTATTTTGCGATATGTGTTTTCTCTTAGATCAAAATTGTAACATGATGAACCATGAACCGACTTACACACTGACTCAAGATTGATAATAACTAAGTCACCAAACTTATTCATATACCTTATGATGACTAAGTACGGCTATTCATTGCAACTTATTAGCTAAGACAGCTAAGAAACTTGGTATCTAAGAAAGGTAAGAATCGACATGTATCAAGCTAGTAGCTCCCACTTAGTCAAATTCAATTTAACTTTATTGTTTCAAGAAAATAAATCAACTAATTTCAATTGACTCCCCATTTAATTCATTTTCTATAGATACCAATTAACTCTCTATAATGGACAAACTTTTCTCTGGACAAAGCTTTCATAAAAATATCTGCCAATTGTTGATCTATATGCCAAAATTTTAGTTTAACCTTTTGTTGGTCAACTGTCTCTCAGATGTAGTGGTACTTAATAGCAATATGCTTGGTTCTTTCATGACTTAACGCATTATCACTTATCGCAATTGCCGATTTGCTATCACAATAAACCATAGTTGGTTCATATTGTTTCTCGCCGATATCTTCCATTATTCTTCTTAACCAAACTGCTAGAGAGACATCTCAAGCTGCTGCCACATACTCTGCTTTGATTGAAGACAAAGCTATTATATTATGCTTCTTTGTTAACTAATAGCATATACATGAACCAAGCGAGAAAGCATATCCTAGCGTACTTTTCATATCATCACATCCTGCCTCGTCACTATCTATATATCCAATCAACCTTGAACTTTCAACTAGCTTGTACCAAATGCTATAATTTGCAGTTCCTTTGACATATCATAGAGCTCTTTTTGCAATGGAAAAGTTCAATTGACTTGGTGGGCTATTCATATGTCTTGATAATAAACTCGCCGCAAACATAATATCTGATCATATTGCAGTCAAGTATAACAAACTTCCAACTAAAATCCTGTAAATTGTTGGATCTATTTTATTTGCTCCATCTTTTATTTTCTATTTCTCATTTGGCCATCAAGGGGGTTACAACCGATTTGCAGTCATGCATTTTAATTTTTTCAAAATACTTTATTTTTTACTTTTTCTGTGATATGAAAAAGCCATTATCACTTTGGCATATTTCTATACCTAGAAAATAAAGTAACAAGACGAGATCACTCATTTCATATGTCTCCATCATATCCTTTTTTAATTCTTGTAACATCTTTTCATATTTTCCTATACTTATCGATTTGATAGTGCCATGCTCTCGGTGCCTGTCTGAGACCATACAATGCTTTCTTAAGCTTGAACACCTTGTTTTCTCCCCCTTCAACTAAAAACCCTTCTGGCTACTCGACATAAATCTCTACTTTGAGATACCCATTTAGAAATGTTGATTTAATATCAATTTGATATAACTTCCATTTCTTTTGAGCTGCTAGAACAATAATTGTTCGTACTGTCTCTAACCTTATAACTGGAGCATATGTCTCATAATTAATATCGGGCTTTTGTTTAAGGCCTTTCACCACAAGTCTTGCTTTGTATTTTTGAATTGATACATCTGGGTTTAACTTTTTCTTATAAACCATTTGACTCCAATAACTTCTCGATTCTTGAGTCGATTAATTATCTCCCAAGTATTATTTTTCTCAATCATATAAATCTCATCTTCCGTGGCTTTTATCTAATTCTGATGCTTTTCTGCTTCTCCAAAGCTTTGTGGTTCAGCAATAGAGAAATCACATGACTCATCTATTTCTGCTACTCCTTACTCGTCGTGGAGCTAATTCTAGCGTACTCAACTATTTGCTAGCACTCGGTCTAGAACTTGAGCTATAACTCGAGTTCCGACTTGAACTCGATCGAATCTTGACTTGGAGCACTACCTTGATCCTCCTGTTGCTCAACCAAAACTTATGGTTGGCCTAGTGATATAATTGTTGTTGGTATCAACTGGTTCATTTGAACCTTAGTTGCTTTCTGATCCCAGGAAGCCTTCTTATCAAAGGTCACATCTCTGCTGACTATGATCTTCTTCTTTTCAAAGTGGTAAAGTTGATATCGATTAGTGTTGTCAACATAGTCAACAAATATGCAATGGACACTCTTATCATTAAATTTAACTTGTCTTTGAGTTGGTACTTGGGCATAACAAACATACCCAAATACCTTCATATGGATTATCACTGGCTTCTGATCGTACTATGCTTCAAATGGTGCATCTTTGTTAGACTTCTATTCATAATATATCCTGCAGTATTCATAGCTTCTGTCCAAAATGACTTGGGCACACCTTTATCTTTTAGCATAGAATATGCCATATCATCAATTGTATGACTCTTTCTTTCAGCCACACCATTTTACTAAGAAATATATGTTGTTGTCAGTTGTCTTTGGATGCCAATATTTTTGCAATATCTCTTAAATTCTTTTGAGATATATTTACCACCTTAATAACTGCATAGCACATTAATTTTTCGGTTGCTTTGATTTTCTACTATAGTCTTGAATTTCTTAAACACTTCTAGTGCTTCTGATCATTCTTTTAGAAAATAAACCCATGTCATCATTGTATAATCATCAATAAGAGTGATAAAATACTAATTCTTGCCTTCTGACATTATTGTTTTTTTACAATATCACTATGCACTAACTACAAAGGTGCACCTGATCGCTAAGTTCCTCTACGCGAAAAACATGCCTAGATTTATTTGCCAAAAATACAACCTTCACGTGGATCATATTTCAAATTAATAAATACTTAACCTTGTACCATACATTTGGTTCTAAGCAGCTTCAGGACTTTGTAATTGAGATGGCCAAATCTCTTATGTCATAATTTAGAGTTATCGCTAACCTCACTTCGTAAAACCAATTGGTAGGATAGTTTATTTTCAGCGAAAAATTTCTATTTTTCTTCATACCTACCTTTGCTATAAAGCGATTCTCATTCTTGCAATCTAGTATCTTGCAGGATAAATATTCAAAATGAATAGCATACCCATGTTCTAACAGTAGCCCAACACTTAGTAAAATTATACTTCAAATCGGGTACCAATAAAATATTTTGAATAAAATTGTAACCTTTAGATTGGGATAAAGAACCATTTTCATGCCTATCTTTGACTGATATGATGAGTCGACATCTCAAAATATATCATGATTAGCAGACATATGGTTTGTGCACCCACTATCCACAATCTAAGTATCTTCTTTTTTTACCTTGTGTAATTTGGCAAGAATAAACTACCCCTTCTGAATTATCCTCTTCTTATGAGAAATTTTCCCGATCATTATCTTAGGATCTACAATATCTGGCAATGTGACCTTACCTCTTGCATTTATTGGAATTTATTTTCTTCCAGCACCTACCTGTAATGTGATTGGACTTTTTGTAAATATCACACCAGAATTTAGAACTAGCCATATATTTTTCACTTCTATTTTGGGCTGTCTTTTTCTGCACATCTTGCCTGTGATCACCTCTTTTTTGAAAATTCCCACTATTTCTATAATTATGGGATTTGAATCTCAGCTTTAACTGGAAGACGCTTTCAACTAAGCTCCCTTCCTGTTGTAGCTCTCTCTTCTTGTGATTCTAATGAACTCATTTATTGTTATGCTGTGAGGGTCACCAAATCCTTCGACTTCTTAATTGCAGCAACAATATACTCGAACTTTTTCTGGTAAACTGATCAAAATTTTCTTAACGGTTTTTTGATCAGTAATCTCTTCACCATAGGTGAACGTCTGATTCACAACCTCGATGACCCCTCGAGAATTAATCTTTTATCTTCTCGAACTCCTGCATTTGTAGATTTTGAAACAATTGTCGCAAGGTTTGTAGCTTCACTGCTAAAACCTTTGTGGAACCTTCAAACTTCTCTTTCAACTTATCCTAAGCTTCCTTTGAATTCTTCGCGTCGATAATTCGTGCTAATAAACTTTTCGATGCACCTTGTTGAACTAGAAACAACGCCTTGGCGTCTGTCATCTGGTTCTCCTCAAGAGATTTCTTTGGCTCTAGTGTAAGAACATCTTCAACGGTATACTCTTTGTAGCTGTTCTCTACAATATCCTACAACCCTTACGATAATAGCAACGCTCGTATTTTGATGTTCCACATATTAATTCTCTCCCGAGAATACGAGAATCATTGACCGTGCTATCCCGACGCCTGAACTCGAAGTCATAATCTTGGCTCCAAAAAACAATATGAACATGCCGCACTACTTCGATATGCCTGACACGTATCTGGGGCTCCGATACCAATTGTTAGAGATTAAAACACTAAGGAAGCAAAGAAACAACATCAATGGAGTAGTAGTGTAGTACAGCTCAAAATAATTCTACTACTTGATCTCTTACAAGAGTTATGTTCCATGGTAGCATCTAAGCCTATTTATGGACTTCATGAATTGACTTACAAACCGACTTAAGACTATATAATAGCTGCTCTTAAAAAAAATAAATTAACTAATCTTCAAGCTGCCACCCCTCGTCTCTGCCTCAACGATGAACCACGGGCTCGGCACGCGGCACTGCTACAAAAGAGGCTATACTAGACGGCTACATCACAGACGGTTTGACAAAACCGTCTGTGATTGACACTAACACAAACGGTTTTAATTTGGACACCGTCTGTGTTAGTGGTCGAGTATCACAGACGGTCCTTACCAATGAACCGTCTGTGATACTTTAGTATCACAGGCGGTTTAAAATAAAAAAACCGTCTGTGATAATCTGAAATTATCACAGACGGTTTTTTTATTAAAAACCGTCTGTGTTGTGTAGACTATCACAGCCGGTTGTTGTTAAGAACCGTCTGGGAATGTTCACAGACGGTTTTTTACAAGAACCGGCTGTGATGTCCCTTTGTCTGTCATATTCTAGATCAGAGGTTAATATATAAGTACACATTGCTTCTAATAACTTAACTACAGAACTACTGAGACAAGAGGTCACAAATTAAAGGCAAATTTATTAATTTCAATTAGAGGGAAATTCATTACATAAGTCGCACAGGTAAAGAGTTTCCCAGATTGTAATCTTTTGGGCTTCGTACGCTTCTTCTTCGACTTTGGGACTTGGAGGATCAGCCGTTGAAATCTCGAACGCTGTTAAGATTGCCCTTGTCCTCTGCACTTCCTCGTGCAGCCTGGGCAAATGATCAGCAGCATCCATCATGTCGTACAGGATAGCATTAAAACATTCCTCACAATCTGCCGTTTCTGCATGAGCGGCAAGGCTATCCATCAGTCTGTGCAATGCGAGTAGAGCTTCTTCCGCATTGCGCACATTGTGGAGAAGAACCAGGGTGAGAGCTGTTTCCCTTTCTTGAGCAGCAGCGAGACGCCTCCGTCGACGGCGGAGGATCAGGTCAAGCTGACGGATGCAAGAAAGTCGGGGAAGGAGAGCAGGGCGGGTGCGGAGAAGCTGCTCCAGATGCAAATTGCTAGCCGCCTGTGTAAGGTTCCGGCCGAACAATTCGTGATGAACAGATGAGAGGAAGGAGATGATCACAAGAATAGTAGAAGGCGCCATATTGTACGTACGTAGAAGAGACCTGGATTAGGCGCGCATATTTAACCTTTAGCACAGACGGTTCGTATACCCAAACATTAATGATATAGATGCTTCGTATAACGATCGAGAGACGTTAATTAGACGATCGAAACCCGAAGCGTTCTGGCAATCGAAACACGAAGCGTTCTGGCAATCGAAACACGCGCGAAGCGTTCTGGCAATAGAAACACGCGCGAAGCGTTATGACAGACGGTTTTACTGGCAACCGTCTGTGATATTTTCATAGACGGTTACTAACCGTCTGTGAACTTTCACAGACGGTTCTTAATACGAACCGTCTATACCAATCGAGATAACACAGACGGGTCCTGTTAAGAACCGTCTGTGAAAAGCCAGATAACACAGACGGTTCCTGTTAAGAACCGTCTGTAATAATCCCATGTCACTGATAATTGGTGTCTAATAATCACATGTCACCAATAATTGGCGTATACACAGGATTTCGATCTCACCCGTCTATTCTCTCCACATCGAATGGCTGGCACCAGTTCCTCCCACGGCCAGGCCCTTATTAATAACTCCCCATCAACCTTTCCACCGGTACTAGTCACGCGTGAGTTCATCCACTAGCTAGCTTCCTGCATGCATCTCCCCTCCGCTGTGAGCTAGCACCTCCATCGCGGCACGACCGGTTCATACTAAACAACACACTCTTGCCGTAAGTGTGTCTTGTTTAGTGTGAACCGTCGTGCCACGAAGGGTTTGTTAGCTTGTTATCCTGTAATAGATCGATCTGAATGTGTTGTTGAGTTTTTGTGCTTGCCTCTGTATTTGCATGTTCCTCGACCAGCTCAACCAAGAATCTTGAAATGTCTTTTCTTTGCACTATTGTAATAAAATTGCCTTGAATTTTGTCGGGAAAGATGAACTGTTTCGTCAGGGCATGACTGCCAACTCGAAGCATATATAGCATAGCATTCGAGGCACATCCGAGGCCTGCAGCTGTGTCTTGAGGAATGCCAAGAGCTGGTCTTCAGATGTGGCTGCCACATCTGAAGACCAGCTCTTGGCATTCCTCAAGACACAGCTGCAGGCCTCGGATGTGCCTCGAATGCTATGCTATATATGCTTCGAGTTGGCAGTCATGCCCTGACGAAACAGTTCATCCCCGTGTAACTATCACAGACGGTTTGTAATGTAAACCGTCTGTGAAGGACTATCACAGACGGTTCTATACACTAACCGTCTGTGATACTCATAAATCACAGACGGTTGATATTTAGAACCGTCTGTGATATTATGTACATCACAGACGGTTCGTGTTACGATCCGTCTGTGATAATGAGACTATCACAGATGGTTATTGATGCGAACCGTCTATGATAGGCAGAAATCACATACCGTTTGTAGTTGGAACCGTCTGTGATATTCTGCGTAGTATTAATTACTTGGCGTACTTGCTTGAAGGATGTCGACACCGATCTGTCTTCATTGCGCTGCATCGGTGGAGCAAGGCGGCCGGCTTTAGGGAGTTGGGGGTGAAAAAATATCACCGTCTTCTTATTGATCTGATCAGAGGTTAGCATACTCAATTACTTAACATTCTTAGTGATCTGATCAGAGATTAGTATTCAATTACTTAACATTCTTAGTGATCTGATCAGAGGTTAGTAGTAGAGGTAATAATCATTTTTGACACCCATTTTTCACTTGTGTAGCGTAGATGGACCGAAGCTGGATGTATATTGAGAACCGTGTGAGTGAAGAGTACATTACTGGCGTGTCTGCCTTTAGAAGGGCGGCCGAGCTGGATATGTTGAAGAAGGGGATGAAATATATGTATTGCCCATGTATTGATTGTGATAATCTCAAGATGTTTAGCAGCTCAGCGCAGATTGAAGCTCACTTGATTCGAAGGGGTTTCAGAAAAGGGTACAAATGTTGGACCAGTCACGGTGAAGAGAAGAGTACACAAGAAGGTAGTTATGACATAGTCGAGGGAGGCAACGATATGCCAGTTGTGGACTGTTCTTTCGATCATGAGGAAAGGTCGCAGGATGACAATCTGGATCATGAGGATAGGTCGCAGGATGACAATCTGGATCATGAGGATAGGTCGCAGGATGACAATCTGGATCATGAGGATAGGTCGTAGGATGATAATCTGGATCAGATGTTACGTGATGCAGAAGGAAACTATAGTGAGAGAGAGTTTGGTAAATTCGAGGGCTTGATGGAGGACTCAGAGAAACCTTTGTTCCCGGGCTGCAAGCCGCAATACACGAGGTTGTCATCAGTTCTAGAACTGCTAAAATTGAAGGCAAGCAATGGTTGGTCCGACAAGAGTTTCACGGCATTATTAGGTCTCCTAGTGGACATGTTTCCAACGGGAAATGTGTTGCCGAGAACCACCTACCAAGCCAAGAAGATTCTTTGTCCATTAGGAATGGAAGTAGAAAGAATACATGCATGTCGAAATGATTGTATCCTGTACCGTAAAGAGTATGCTAGCTTACATGTTTGTCCGGTGTGCAAAGCATCCCGATACAAACGTAAAAATGACTCTGATGATGGGAAGGGCATCGAGGTGAAGCAAGGACCTCCTGCTAAGGTGATGTGGTATCTTCCTGTAATCCCCCGTTTGAAGCGTTTATTTGCAAACCGCAAGGATGCAAGATTGATGCGTTGGCACTGCGAGCAGCGTAAGAAAGACGGAATGATAAGACATGTTGCTGATTCTGCCCAGTGGAGGACATCGATAGGATGTTTGTAGATTTCGGTGTGGAACCGAGAAATATAAGGTTTGGGTTGAGTACAGATGGAATGAATCCTTTTGGTAACATGAGCAGTCGACATAGCACCTGGCCCGTGACTCTGTGCATGTACAACCTTCCTCCTTGGCTGTGTATGAAGCGGAAATATATTTTGATGTCACTACTTATCCAAGGGCCGAAGCAACCTGGCAACGATAGTGATGTGTTCCTAGCCCCATTGGTGGAAGATCTTGCAACACTGTGGAATGAAGGGGTACATGTATGGGATGCGGACAAACGAGAGAACTTCACTCTACGGGCCATGTTGTTCTGCACCATTAATGATTTTCCTGCCCTTGGTAACCTGTCAGGGTTTAGTATAAAAGGAGCCAAAGCGTGTGCGCACTGCTTAGATTATACGGAGAGTGTGTGGTTGAACAACTCCCGAAAAACTGTGTACATGCGTCACCGTAGGTTCCTTCCAAAGTATCACCCATATCGCAAGATGAAGAAACAATTTGACAGAAAAAAGAGGATGACTCAGTACCAAGACCTTTTAGCGGGAAAGAGGTGTATGATATGGTCAAGGATATAAATGTTGTGTTTGGAAAGGGACGTAAATTGAGGAAGAACATGTGGAAAAAGAGGTCAATATTTTGGAACTTGCCTTATTGGGAGCACTTAGAAGTTCGCAATTGCATCGATGTCATGCACGTAGAGAAGAATGTATGTGACAGTTTGATTGGTCTCTTACTGAACATTCCTGACAAAACAAAGGATGGTGTTAACGCAAGGCGTGACTTGGTCGCTATGAACATCAGGACCGAGTTAGCACCGATAGAGACCGATAAAGGCCGGACGTACCTTCCCCCAGCATGTTACACTCTGTCTAAGTCCGAGAGAACTGAATTGTGCCAGTCCTTAAATGGTGTGAAAGTTCCATCCGGTCACTCGACAAGCATGAAGAAACTTGTTTCCATGGAACATTTGAAATTAATTGGCATGAAGTCTCACGACTGTCATGTGCTAATGACTCAAATGCTACCTGTTGCAATTAGAAGTATTTTGCCGAACAAGGTTCAAGTGACAATCATAAGGCTATGTTATTTCTTCAACACAATTGCTCAGAAGGTCATTGATCCGGATGGACTAGATGCTCTGCAAACCGAGGTGGTGACAACTCTATGTCATCTAGAGATGTATTTCCCTCCATCATTTTTTGATATCATGGTCCATCTTATTGTCCACCTTGTGAAAGAGATAAAAATATGTGGCCCCGTATTTCTACGTCATATGTACCCTTTCGAGAGGTACATGGGAATTCTGAAGTCCTATGTACGCAATCGATCTCGACCGGAGGGTAGCATCATCGAAGGTTATACAACAGAAGAGGTCATTGAATTCTGCATCGGCTACATGGCTCAGGTAGAGCCGATAGGTGTACCTCTATCTCGTCACGAGGGGAGGCTAGAGGGTATCGGGACTATCGGGAGGAAAGCAATAACTCCGGATCAAAATACGTATACTCAAGCCCATTTCATGGTTTTACAACACATGACTGAAGTGACCCCATATATTGAAGAGCACAAGGACATGCTACGTCAGGAGAATGCAAGCCAGTCAGAAGTTTGGACCACGAGACAACACAACCGTCAGTTCAACGAATGGTTCAAGGCGCAATTGATTAGGAGGTCGTCAAGTGAAACACTACAATGGTTGGCAAAAGGGCCAAAATTTACAATTGTGACATGGCAAGCATACGACATTAATGGCTACACATTTTATACAACAGATCAAGATAGAAAGAGCACAGTGCAGAACTCAGGTGTCCGCATAGATGCCTATGATGCGCACGGCAGTACCGCTGGCCCAAGCTCGTACTACGGGCTTGTAGAGGAGATTTGGGAGCTTGACTACGTAATTTTCAAAATTCCTCTATTTCGGTGCCGTTGGGTCCAACTTCCACGGGGTGTAAAGGTTGACAAGTACGGCGTCACTACCGTGGACCTCGAATGTGTAGGATACAAAGATGAACCATTCGTACTCGCGAGGCAAGTTGTTCAAGTATTTTATGTAACTGACCCGGCAAATAAGAAGCGCCATGTAGTTCTTTAGGGAAAAAGAAGGATTGTCGGGGTTGAGAATGTTGTGGATGAGGAAGAGTACAATCAATTTGATGATTTGCCTCCATTCGGACAAGGCATCAGGCTCGAGGAAGAACAAGGCGATGAACCAAGCTATATGCGTGTCGATCATCGTGAAGGGCTTTATTTAAAATGATATAGCCAAAGTGTAATAAATGATATTGGTTATGCTTGTGTTTTTCATAAATGTATGTATGTTCCATTGTAATTGTAAAATGACTAAGGAACTAAGAAATAGTTATATCTATGGTTATGCTTGCGTTTTTCATAAATGTATCTATGTTCCATTGTAATTGTAAAATGACATAGGAACCTAGCTAGCTACCGGTATTTATAGTGAAATATCACAGGCGGTTTATCAAAAGAAACCGTCTGTGATAAAACATCACAGACGGTTCTATAGATATAACCGTCTGTGATAATATAAATATCACAGACGGTTATATATATAGAACCGTCTGTGATAATATTGATATCACAGACGGTTATATTGATAGAACCGTCTGTGATAAGTGCATTTCACAGGCGGTTATATTGATAGAACCGTCTGTGATAGCTCATCTTTAAATACCCGCAGCTAGGTCTGCGGAGTCCGCTCTGGCGCAGTCTCTTGTCTCCACCCTGCAGCGCCCCTGCTAGCTAGGTTTTGCTCCCTCCCGACGCCGCCGGTCCCTCCCGACGCCGCCGCTCCCTCCCGACGCCGCTCCCTCCCGACGCCGCCGTTCCCTCCCGACGCCGCTCCCTCTCGACGCCGGTCCCTCCCGATGCCGCCGGTCCCTCCCGACGCCGGTCCCTCCCGACGCCGCCGCTCCTTCCCGACGTCGCTCCCTCCCGACGCCGCCGGTCACTCCCGACGCCGCTTATTTTATGTTATACGCTTCACATGAATTTTATGTTATATGCTTCACATGTTATATGCTTCACATGAATTTTATGTTATATGCTCCACATGAATTTTATGTTATATGCTTCACATGTTATATGCTTCACATGAATTTTATGTTATATGCTTCACATGAATTTTATGTTATATGCTTCATATGAATTTTATGTTATATGCTTCACATGTTATATGCTCAACATGTTAGCTTTATGATATATGCTTCACATGTATTTTATGTAGCATATAATATATGCTGCAGGTGTTTAGCTCACTGTAGGCACTTCATAGAACCTTGTAACAATAATATATGCTGCACTTGTTAGCTGCAAGGTCTATTTAGAAGGCCCATAGCTCACTGCAATTAGTTAATCGTTAGAACTTTGTCAAAGAGCATAAAGCAAGTGACACACTCCAGTGTATCTTGTTCAATGAACTTGATGCACTGGTTTGTGTCACTTGATTCATAGAACTTTGACAAGCTGGGTCCATAGCTCACTTCAGTTAGTTTTTTCTTAGAAGAGAGATGGCGTCCACACAGTCTTCGTCGTCGTCATCTGGGTCTCACGCTCCCAAGACTGCGAAATCTAAACGTGGCCGAGGAGTATCGAAATGGCCAGAGGCCCGAATGACCATCACGGTGGTCTCTCCGAATGGGGTCCCTCTGGAACCGTCGAAAGCAGCGTCATCATTTCGGACTACCTGCGGGATAATTGGAAGGCAACGGGTCCCCATCACCATAGCAAGCTGGAAAGATTTGACAAAGGATCACAGAAATCAGCTATGGGAGGAACTTACAAATTCGTTCGAGTTCCCAGCAGAAGCACAGGGACTCGTGCAACGGCAGGCGCTCCTCGCGATGGGAAAAGCATGGAAGAATTTTAAGAGCATTCTTGTGACGAAGTACGTGGCCGAGGATGTCACGCCCTTCACGAAGTATCCTTTCGTGTCGCTGGAAACATGGGAGGCCTTTGTGCAGATGAAGACGACGCCTGAATTTGTACAACAAAGTGCGACGCACAAGGATCTCCAGTCACAAAACACGCACCCTCACAGACTCGGCACTGCTGGGTACGCGGGTAAAATCCCGCAATGGAGGATGCAGGATGAGGTCGCAATCCGATCGGAGGCCTCTCCGCCATTTGCCGGGATCGCAAACGAGCGCGCTCGAAACTGGTTAAGAGCGAGGTCATCAACCACATCTTCGGGTGTCTCTTTCAAAAACCCCGCAGATGAGGAAGTGTCCCAACGCATGGTAAAATATGTTAAACAACATAGTTGTTAACACCTCTTGAACTTCATGGGTTCAAAAATAACATGATTAATTGCCTCTTGCAGCAATCATTGACTACCGAATCTTCTCGTGGCTCCTTTGAAGAATATAGGGAGATAGATTTACTATCACAGGCCTTGGGAAACAAGGAGCACCCAGGTCGCACACGAGGCATGGGGGTTTATGTACCTTGGAGGCAAGGATTTCCAGATTACTCCGAGACATATAGGATTAGGAAGAGATCCAAGGCGTATCGCAGCGAACAAATAAAACAGGAGCTTCGTGCTCAACTTGAGGAACAACTATCTGCCTCACTTCAAGAGCAGACTGCCTCACTTCGAGGAGAGATAGATTCGTTGCGGGAAGAACTGAGACAAGTCTGCAACCATTCGCAACCCACTCCTAGTACTGCGGTACCCAGTCCCCCTCAACGTCGTAGTAGCTGCGCGTCCACACCAATTTCTGAACATAGCGACGACCACTTACGTATTGATGACATTCAGGTAATGTACCTCTTTAGAATGGTACATAGATCTCTCTGGTGTACGCCTTAACTCAGCTCTTGTATCGTTATGTAGGAGCCCATCCCTTGCAGCCTCAGAGTCAGGCTTGTTGGCTCTATTCCCGTTGACGCTGGGCGCGGCATGGTGTATCCATTGCTGCCAGGGACGCTGGTGCACGGTGTACAAGTAGACACCGGTTTCATAAAGGTCCAGGTGGACATGATTAATGATATTTTTAAGTCCGTCCCTCTTGAGAAGCCCCCAAACGAAGAGATTAAGACATTAGGGGATGCCGTCCACACATTCGTTCAGTGGCCCAAGAGGGACATCGTCCTCGACATGTCCGTGCCACAATCTTCACATCCAGTGGCCCAAGAGGGACGTCGCCCTGGACCTGGCACATCGGCTCCGGTGGCTCCACCTCCACCTCCAAATCCAGTAAAGTCTGTTGCATCGGCTCCCGCCGAGACGCCACCGAGAACATATCATAAGCGAGGCACCAAGGCCTCCAAGGCTCATGCGAAGAAAATTAAGCCGGGTCCCGTGCCATGGAAGTTTATTCTAGGAGTGTCGTTGGTGCCCGATTCACAATTACGCCAACTTGGTATGATTTGCAATACATTGCATGCCTGGTACATGGAGAAGTCCAACATGAATCCAAACCGGTAGAGTGCATTCACTGTGAAATATAACGAGACGCATTTCCTCCATGACTTGGGCTACATCGTCGTGACATTCGAAGATTTATTCTTACTATTCAATCTCGACGAACTCGACGCCTCACTTCTACGATGCTGGACACTGTAAGTGTACTGTACAATGAAGTTCTACATTCACGTTATACAGATAAATGTCATTACTCTTTCTTTATGTATAGATACATGATCCAACAAGCCCGGAAATCGCGACGACCGGTGGGTTTCCTCGACCCTCACTTGGTTTCCGAGCAATCTATCAACGCAGATGCATCCTTCGTGGAAGGTTACATAACGAGGGGATTGATTGCTCACACCGACAAGGAGTACGTCATGGTACCCTTCAACCAAGGGTAAGTGCTTCACTAGTTGCCACACATATGTTTCATTTGTACTTTACATGCAGCATGAACTTAGGATTAATCACTGTGGTGACACATATGACTAGGAATCACTGGATTTTGATTGTGATTGTACCAAAGTGGAGCAAGGTAATATACCTTGATTCCCTCCTTAGGAGCAACCACGACTTCAGTCGTGTGCAAGAAGTACTTAACAGGTAAACTCATTTCCTCCATACATAACTCTATTGTAATATTTCTTTTGTTTGCCACGGCCGAGGCTAAGTTTTTTGAATCACGTAGGGCGTTTGCCGAATATGTTGCCCAAGGAGGAACACACGACAAATCCAGTGACACGCTACGACACAACACGCGATTTCCGGTACCCGCTACAACACAATAATCCTATATCATACTTTGTAATAATGCCTCTAGAATTGACAATACCGATGTATGTAATTCTATTTTTGCAGTGCCACCAGCAGCTACAGGGCAACGTATGTGGATTCTACGTTTGCCGCCATATGATGGAAATCATGGGTACTAAGATCAATGATCCAGAGGTTTGTCAGGTCCTTCCAATAATTATTATTTTCTGATTATATTACACACACATGCTAATTAATGACTTAACATTGCTCCTAGCGACAGCGGGTGAACTTCGACGGAAGTGCATATGATCTTGACAATCTCGTCGATATTCGTGCAATCATCTCCCAATTCTTGCTAGCAGAGGTCATAAATAAGAGGGGAGAGTTCCACGCCGGCGATGATGATAATTAGATGTTGAAACATTGGATTCAACTGTACAAATCAAACAATTCCTTCAATTGAATACATTTGTCAGATTTTGTGTAACAATTTTCATTCTATATATGTGATATTGTTACATTCATCTGTGTATCAAATTTTGTTGTAATTTACTATGAGTTGCAATTAACTTATATCTGTCATTTATCTGTAATCTGCTTGCTTTCAGAGGGCATGGCTAGCATATCCTGAGGCTAGCCAAGAAACAGCATATAAGATGGATGATGCACTTGGTATCACAGACGGTTCATTGTTAAAAACCGTCTGTGATACCATATCACAGACGGTTTCAAAGAGTGCCGTATGTGGTGTGACTGCTATCACAGACGGCTTTACTACTGACCGTCTGTGATATACACAATATCACAGACGGTTAGTAATACAAACCGTCTGTGATATTGTGCATATCACAGACGGTCTTGATTACTAACCGTCTGTGATAGGCGAGTATCACAGACGGTTTTTTATAAACAACCGTCGGTGATACTCGCCTATCACAGACGGTTAGTAATCAAGACCGTCTGTGATATACACAATATCACAGACGGTTTGTATTAGACCGTCTGTGATATACACAATATCACAGACGGTTTGTAATACAAACCGTCTGTGATATTCTGTATATCACAGACGGTCTTGATTACTAACCGTCTGTGATAGGCGAGTATCACCGACGGTTGTTTATAAAAAACCGTCTGTGATACTCGCCTATCACAGACGGTTAGTAATCAAGACCGTCTGTAATGTTTTTATCACAGACGGCTCGGGAACCGTCTGTGATAACCACCAACTATCACTGACACCTAAACACTGACGGTTCAGGAACCGTCTGTGATGACGGTTCCGAACCGTCTGTGATAGGGCTGTCTGTAACAGTGCGGCCAAGCCACCCCCATCTTCCCGTTCCCTTCCTCATCCCCGACGCACGGACACATCCTCCATGGGCATTTGCTGCTATATGCCCAATGCTGGAGGAGAGAGAGAGAACCAGGAAGAAGAACGTGCGGACCATGATCCTCTCTATCTGAAGACATGGGCATTTTCGGCATTTTTTTGCTAAATCTGACAAGGTTAACGGTAGCACTCGGACGGAGAGGTGACAGGATGGCATATAGGGAACAAAATTTGCAACGTGTTGCATATAAGTAATTTGAGCGTTTGTCAGTGGTAAATAAAGAATTTTCTCGAGGAAAAAATCAATGCATTCGGCTGGCATTCGCATCATTCCATTATCTTTCACTATTCTAATGCTACTGGCCATCAACGTTATGTACGTAACGTGTCTTGCCTCTCGCTGTCCTGATCAGTTCTGCAAACGACATGTAAACGTGTGGCCTTGGGGTTTGATCAAAGTTTGATTAAACCAACACGGACGAACCCATTGCTTGCGCGCTATGGCTGGCTTTGATTGGATTCTCTAGAGATTCTGATGAGACCACAAGCACGCTATTCGAGACAAGCATTCGTGTTCATATCTCTATAGTGGAGTCAAGGTCATCCATGCATGAGAAACATAGTGTGCATAATTTTAAGAATCCTAGAATCAAAAAAATAAGAATCCTAATGCTAGATTATGGAGTATCTTTCAAGCTGAACCTTGCCAGTGACCATATTGGCTGTGTGAGGAGTGTTTGAAGGATCTCAGTTCTCAGTCGTTGTCGCCTCCTCGCCCAAAACCACCACCACTCTGCACGGGGCCAAAAGTGGGAAGCCCATGATTCTTGAAAGTTTTTGTAAATTTAAAGTTCCGGAACCCGAAAGCTCAACAAAGTTGAAAGTTTAAACTAGACTGGAAAGTTTGAATCAATGAACCGAAAGGTATTTTAGGCTTTTGAAAGTTCAAAAGCTTGTATTTTCGGTATGAAAAGGGGGATGAGTTGACACACGAATTTGTTAGATTTTTTGAAAGTTCATGGTTTGAGTTGAAAGTTAACGATTTTGTTTGATTTTTTTGGGGTTTTAGTTCAATTGAAAGGGAGGATCGGAGGAAGTGCAAGATGGGAGCTTTCAGTTGAAAGGGAGAAGGAAGCCGGGGAAAGGCCTGTGCACGACGGGGTGCTATCTACGTAAGTACCCTATATGTGATGTAGAGGTTGTACTTGCACATACCAAAATTACTTGTCAGCTAAGGTCGAGCCAGTGGCCTGGTGGTGGGAGTGAGGGTGTTCTTCTTAGGATCCACATGGTGTACCTTATTTAGGTCATATTCTTTTTTAGCTTTTGGTTTCTGATTTTGACTTTTATACAGTAACTAACTTTTAAACGGAGTGTCTTTTCAAGATGGGATCCACTAGTTAATTGTAGTATATATTGTACCAATTCATTTATATCAGCAGAAACAACATATGATTTCTGTTATTTTGTAATCTCTCGTACAAACAGCCCAAAAACCAAAAGCCACAGTTAAAAACCATAAGCCTCAGTAAAAAAGAACAGACTCTTAATCAAACTAGTGTGTGTTTAGTGTGAAAGCATATCCCCGCACTACGTGAGTCCAATGTGTCTCCGCAAATTCCTAACGTATGTAATAGATACGCACGCCTGTATATGTGTTTATGGCATGAGTAGGGTGTATGCCCTCTATTTACTCTCTAAAATAAGACTTGTCAGCTGGTGTTACAAAATCGTATGACAAAATATTTTTGTATGCGTAGCCATGCTCATTACGAGTTTCGGAGCTCTTGTGGAGCTAATATTGTGTGTGTCTTTGTGTAAAAGTGGTGCAAGCACAGCTAGCTAGAGCTATCCAAATAGGTTGGGCCAATCGTACCGGCTCAAAGCACGATATTGTTGGCTTTACCACGCACAGTATGGCTCATGGCTAAATAGGTTGTGCTGGCCTGGCCTGATCAGCTGTGTCATGCTTGAGCGGGAACCTCGGCACAGTGGACCAGCCCAGCACATCACGGGCAGTACTGTGTCTGGCAGGGCATGCCCATGGCACTACACAACACGACCCAGCATCGCCGTCTTCTCCTGACCCCTCATATCCACCTGTCGGACTTGAGTACAAAAAGAGTCAAAGTCTATCCTCACTGCTTAGATGATACCAAGAGTGTGTGGCTGAGCAACTCGCTCAGAATTGTGTACAAGCGTCACCAAGGTTTCTTCCCAAGTATCACCTATACCTCAAGATGAAGAAATAATTCAACAGAAAAAGGATGACGATTAAGCCCTAGGGCTTTTATATAGGCAAAGAGGTTGATGATATGGTTAAGAATCGTCATTGAGAACCCATTGATGATATTCAGCCCCAGGGCTTTTATATCGATATTGTGTTGGAATGGGACATAAATTAAGAACCCATGAGAAGAACATCTGAAAGAGGAGATCAATTTTTTGGGACTTATCTTGTTGTTGGACCGAAATGGCGACAGAGGGGGAGTGAATGTCGCTTCTTAAAATTACGCCCCCGAAAGGTATCCACTAAAACTTCCTCTTCAATAGCTATGAGAAGCTATGAAATGGATGAAAAAGTTCTCTGGAAGACCAAGAAAATAAACATGTGAAAGGAACCCATCAAGAAAAATAGCAAGCAAAAACACCTAAGAACCAATGGCCAAAACTGACTGGGCGGTCAGACCGCAGGTCACTGGGTGGTCTGACCGCTTGTTGGCCGCCGGTCAGACCGCCAACAGCCAGCCGGTCTGATCGCAGGCAAACGGCTGGTCTGACCGGTTCATCTGACCAGGCACATGCGCAGCCCGACTGAAAAACCCTGACTTTTCAGATTTTTGCCAAAATCAAGAAAATGGGAGAAATGCTCCTTTCCTTTTTAGCCCAAGACATCAAAGACTTAATCTAAACATCATAGAGGCTCCAATCATCACAGAAAATCAACACAAACACATGAATTTGAGAATTTAGCCAAGAACTGAAAAGCTACAGGGAGCAACACTAAAACACAAATTTCCATTTAAACTTTGATCCTTTGGCCATGAAACTTTGAGAATAGCTAATTAATAGCCTCAGGACTTAACATGCCAAGTTTCATGCCATCTCATGAAGGAAATTAAAAAACACACCAAAACCCTAGAAATGAGAACAAGAACACAGGAAGGCTAAAAAAGAGATTCTTGCAAATCGATCAAATTGCTCTTGGAACTAGATGACCAAAGGGTCTAGAAATGCAATTCCATCATAGAGCAACCCATTTTGCTACTCCTCAGCAAGAATCGAGCCAAAACACAAAAACTCAAAAATCACACTGAAGGGACATCGAAGGATAAAAACCAACAGAGCCAGAAACTCAATCAAACTCAAACAAAGCCATCTCAGATTGATATTGAGGATGAGAGATACATGATTACAAGGAGTATCAACTCATATCATCCCTACAATCCCATACATGCTTGGAGAAATCAAGAACTCCTCTCTCTATCTCTCAAGAACACACAAAGGGGATAGAGAAGCTACGGGAGACAACACCTGCTCTCTCCTACCAACTAAAGCCTAAAGCCAAAACAACCTCTCCAAAGGCTATTTTGACTAAAGCAAACCCTAACAACCCCTTCAATCCATTGAATCCATGCACTCCCTCTCTCAAGACATGCATGCACCTGGACACACCTCTCCTATTTATAACCTTCGCTTAACGGGTTTCTCCCTCGCTTTACCCGCTAACCAAAGACCCAAACCGCTTCCTCGTGCAGCTTCACATTTTTACCGAAACGCCCTTCCTGCACCTTCCGGGAAGCTTCCGCATTCCTTGTCGTCCAAGCCTCGCAGCCACCTCGAGTCATCGCCGTCTTCGGCACACCCCGACCGTTCTGACCTCGGCACCACCTGCGCCTCTGTGCCTCGCCACGACTCCGCCTCGATGTCTTGCAGCCATCACCGACAAGAAACACATCACATAGCACCGCTCGACACAAGTAATCACAATTAGCATCAATTAATCATACTCAAGCATAAAATGGCCCAAAAGCTCAAACGGGAAGAAGAATACGCCTCAAGTCCGATTAACCAAACCCGACTGAGCCAAATATCGACATGGCACGAAATGCACAATCCAAACTCAATCTTTTCAGAACTCTCGTCAATTACTCATCACAAACATGGGGCAATGTTTAAGAAGGCGCTAGGCGGGCGGCGAGGTAGGGCCTAGCGCCTAGAGGGCCTAGGCGGGGCCTAGGCGGTTAAATAAAAAATGAGGACAGCAGGCAAAGATAAGCAATCATATATATGTATTTGATGTTTAAATGAAGAATTAATAGAATTACGACACTTTGCTTGGTGCCCGTCCAAATTGTTTAGGTTCACTAACACCCCATATTTTCACCCTACGTCACTTGACTTTCTCTTGAGGCTATCTTCGGTGCCCATCTCAGGAGCTGACGCGGCGGATGATATCCTAGTTTAGATATACATATTTATTCATACACAAATTAGTAGATTATATAAATATAAGAAACTATTAACTCTGTGCCACTGTAGCTCATTAGGAATTAGTAGTATTGTAATAACCTGTCCTGTGCTGTAGAGGCCAGAGGTGACGACGTGTCGGCGGTCGACGACTCGGCGTGATGAAGCAATGAAGCCGGCGCAGTGCCGCACTCCACTCCTTGATTCCTTCACTAGTGGAATGTGCATATACATGACTAACAGACTTCGTCATAATAAAAGCGCGATTCGTCATGAATATTCTTTTTGTGACGAATTAGTGACGAATTTCGGTTCGTCAAAAACGGAGCATCACATTTGTTGCACGGTGACGAAACTGAATTTTTCGTCGTGGAAGTGCTTTCATCCGTGACGAAGACGTTTTTGTCGTAGAACCGTTTCCCTTCTATGATGAAACCAAAATCGTCACTGTTTTTGTCACAAATTGAATGCCGAGCCTTTGTGGGAGCTGATGTGGACAGTGGCACGTGGCAGCGTCCACACTGAAAGCTGACGTGGCTGAGCCACGTGGCGGTGCCACGTGGTCGATGACGTGGACAGAACCACGCTGGAAGCTGACGTGGCAGTGCCACGTGGCAGAATCCACGATGTCAGCTCATGTGGCGTGCCACGAGCAGGCGCCACGTGTCATTGTCCATGCTGGCAGGTGACGTGCCACAAGGCACGTGTCGGTTCCTGATTTGTCCACGTGACTTTCCATTGTTTATTGGTCCACATGTACAGCGATCATTTCGTCACAAAATTAAACCCAGTTCGTCACAAGTCTACTCGACAGAAATCACAGAATGACAACATATTACATTGTTCAAACTCACAAGCACATATTTTTCAGTTCACAAGCAAATATTGACAGGAGTTCACCAATCACCACACCACTAACAGAGTTCACGCATCAAGCCATACGAGTTTTAGAATACAAGCACAATCAGGGGAGCCAGGGAGTATATGAGTTCACCGCATGAAGCCACAACAGAAGTTCAAGACTGAGAGTTACCAGCGCCGCCGTTCAAGAGCAAGATACGCTTAAGGAGCATATTGTTCTCTTCCTGTTGCTTCTTAAACTCCTCAAACTCCCTTTCAGTCTTTTCTGTCTTCTTCTTCAGATCGTCTACTTGTTGGTGGAGAGCAGCTGAACTATCTTGTTCAACAGCAAGTTGTTCCCGAAGCGCTTTCTCTGTAGATGTCTCTGTTTTGGTGGAGCTTGTCGGGATACCAACATTCTTCAAAAATTGGGTGTTGCAGCTGCTCTGCGAGAGGACCTTGGAAACAACATCAGCACTAGGCAACGGTGCCTGCCCATCAACAATAGGTTCTGCTCGCATAGTTTCCATAGTAGACTGCAAAATTCAAGGATTAAACATTAGATTACACATAGTGGAAGATGACTTAAATTGAAATTAAAAAAATCATAAACAGAGAGACCAAAGATACATGGATTAATTCAAAATAAGTAATGCATAGACTTCACTGATTCATGCTACTGCTTACTGCTACTGCTTGCTCCTTGCTCCTTGCTGCTGCTGCTACTGCTGCTGCTTACTGCTAATGCTACTGCCTCCTGCTGCTGCTGCTTACTGCTAATGCTACTGCCTGCTGCTGCTTCTCCTTCTGTTATGACAATGACTTGAGCAGATTTCAAGGAAAGCAAATGAAGGTACTTACAATTGCTTCTCTTGCAGTGTCACTCAGGCCCTTTTTCATACTGGTATGGAAGTCCTTGAAGACTTCCACTGCATCAAGTTCTTCATGAAGTTCATCATGTTCTTCATCAACTTCTTCACCGAGTTCTGCGTCCTTCTTCTTGTTCTTCTCCTTCTGTTTCAGATTGGAAATTGCACATGTGTGCAACTGTTATACAAAGGCAGTGGGTATTGAATATAAAAAGTAACAATAAAACACAACCATCACTTACATATGAGTGCAGCTGTGCAACATAGCTGCGAGATCCTGTAGCCTGATGGTACCTGACTTTTACACGGTTTCGCTTGTTCTGCTCAGAGATTGCCTACAACTTTCTTTGTGTTAGACTCCAACACAAGTAGAAAATAGAAAGACTAGACAAGAACTTGATGAGTTCGCACCACTTGAGCAGCACATACCTTGTTCTTACCACTTGACCACTTTTCGACGAGTTCACACCACTGTGCATCAGTCATGTAAGGGACAGGAGAGGTCGTTTTGATCTCATCAGCAGGGACGCCATTGAAGTAGGCTTGCTTCAACCTGTACCGCATTTGCCGTACCCCACATTGGAATACACTCACACATGCTTCCTTTGTTGGCTTGTCAGTGGTGTCAATGGCCAGCCTCGCCTGCCAAAGTGTTAATGCAAATCCATTACTAAGTTGCTCAAGGCAGAGTTGAATGTAAGAACAAGAGTGTAGATTTATACTTACAGATAGCCTGCCCACAAATCCCTCAAAATTTTCAGTCTCTTTCTTGTATTGTTTCCAATGCGTCAAAATCGGTACTTGAGACCTAACTACTACACCTGCCTCTGATGCAAACTTGGCAGCTTGCACTGGTTCATGTGGCCTTCTGTTCCCCTCGACAACAGAGATGGCCATCCTTCTTCCCATCGATCTGGTCATTTTGTCAAGCAAAACTCCCCTAGTTGCTGACCTCGGCTTCCTCGCTCTTGTTTGCATTGGTACTACACAGTTTTCATACATTCAGATTGTTAGAAATCAAATAGTGATATCAAATAGTGAGAATTGATTGATGGTCATGTAAGTATAACCAACCTTCATCAGTGGGGTCATTCTGCTGACCGGTGTGCTCTTCGCCATGGCTAAGGTCATCTGGATATGTCCAGTCCCTTAGAGGGCTAGGATGGCTGTCCACACCAATGTCTCCAGTCAATTTATCTAAGCGTACAGCTTCACCGCCATTGTTTTCCGCTGCTGGTGGCAAGGTGTGTTCACCTTGTGCAGATGTGTGCTGCCTTTTAGACCGAGTAGAAACTCCAAGAGGCACCTCTGTTGGTGGAGTTGAATTCACTCTCTTAGATTGCCTTCCCCCAGGACCCATATCGGCGCTGCTTTTTGTCCTTTTGGCACAGACTTTTCTACGTGTAGTTGGAATAGGAGGCTGAAATTAGAGAAAAAAACATAACCAGTAAGCATGCCCACAAATTAACCAAGTATATACACAACAAAGAATTGCATTGCTATCTAACCCCCCTCCCTCCCATCACAAGCCAAGATAGAAGAAGCACCTCAATTGCAAGGGGGTACTGGCTCCTCTTCTAAATCTGTATCTGTATCACCACCTCCCTTATCTCCCTCTCCAGCTTCAGGGAGATATTCCGATGAATCAGAACCTTCAGCGTCACTACCCTTGCTGCCTGACTTTTTTGCCTTTGCAAATGCAGTTTTTGTGCGCAATGATTTTAGACCAGAAGCTAAACCATTGACGCCAAGTTCTTCCATTCTTCTAACATTCTCCATGATATTTGCGGCCCGCGCTCGTTCATAACCATTTAGTGGCGGTTCTTACATGTGTAAACACGTGTTTAGAAATAGAGTACTAGATATATTAAAAATTTAAGCACATGTCAACTTCAATCAACTAGGAAACATGTAACCCTAGCACTATCCAAGGTTCAACCGCTAGAATACAGCACACATCGTCACGGTAAAAGGATTTTGGGGTACCTCTTACTACGCTGCGTCGGCCTCGGCCTCTTGTCATCGTGGTTGCAGATCCGGAGCGGCGGGCGTCGACGAAGGGGTAGTAGATCCGGTGCAGCGGGCGTCGACGAAGAGGTTGCGGCTCGGGCATGGAATCTGTCGGCGAAGGGGATCCGGATCCGGCGGCAGTCGTCGAGGAAGGGGTTGCGGGTCGGGTGTGGCAGCTGTCGGCGAAGGGGATCCAGATCCGACCGGTGCCGTCGTCGAGGCGGTTCTGGCGCCGTCGGCGGGGCTGGTGTCGACGAAGGGGATCCGGCTCAGGTGTCCTCGTCGAGGGGGTGGCGGCTCCGGATCCGAGCCCAGGGCGGCTAGGGTTCGGAGAGGGAGGCGAGATGGTGGCGACGGCGGCTAGGGTTTGGAGAGGGAGGCGAGAGGGTGGTGACGGCGGCTAGGGTTCGGAGAGGGAGGCGAGATGGTGGCGACGGCGGCTAGGGTTCGGAGAGGGAGGCGAGATGGTGGCGACGGCGGCTAGGGTTCGGAGAGGGAGGCGAGAGGGTGGCGACGGCGGCTAGGGTTCGGAGAGGGAGGGGAGAGGGTGGCGACGGCTGCAAGGATGCGGGCGGTTTTATTGGGGCACAATCAGTGTTCAAAATACCACAATTGCCCTTGACTGAACTCGATGGTGCGGCGTTTCTCTTTTTCGCGCGGAGGGCAAAAGAGAGAATTTGGTGTGGCGGCATTGCTGGTGTGGCGGAGTGCGCCGCGCACTGCTCAAATTTTCGAGCGGGGACCCGAATTTTTGGGTTTTATATTTGATAGAGTTTTGTGTCTTAGCATATTTTCATATAAAATCCTTATTTTTCATAAACTTCGCATTGACGAGTGGATACATCAGTTCTAACTTTTTTGTTGTATATCTATAAATTAATTATAGCGAACACTATAGTGTTTCTCTTATTCCATACTCTCTATTGTCATCGTCACCGAATTTTTGGGTTTTATATTTGATAGAGTTCCGTGTCTTAGCATATTTTCATATAAAATCCTTATTTTTCATAAACTTCGCATTGACGAGTGGATACATCAGTTCTAACTTTTTTGTTGTATATCTATAAATTAATTATAGCGAACACTATAGTGTTTCTCTTATTCCATACTCTCTCTTGTCATCGTCACCGAATTTTTGGGTTTTATATTTGATAGAGTTCCGTGTCTTAGCATATTTTCATATAAAATCCTTATTTTTCATAAACTTCGCATTGACGAGTGGATACATCAATTCTAACTTTTTTGTTGTAACTTCGCATTGACGAGTGGATACATCAGTTCTAACTTCGCATTGACGAGTGGATACATCAGTTCTAACTTCGCATCTCTCTCATGGCTTCTCTATCAGCCGAAGGCAAAAGACACCACCCACAGCTACCCTGCTTCTTCGATCAGGTATCGATCGCAAATCCCAATTCGAGTTCATCTGAAAATGCAATTCCAAAAATAGCATTTGAGAAGCCGTCAACCAAACCCAATTCCATCTTATATTAAAAATACAGTCGTTCTATAGTGAACCCACCCTAAACCCTAATATGGTGAACCAAAGCCTGAATCCGGTGAACCAGAGCCCTAATCTAGTGAACCCACCCTAACCTGATGGTGCCGCCAGATATGACGACCATGTCATCCGATGCACAAATCTCCAAGCAAATCACAAGGCCACAAATTCGAGAGAGGTACCACTCCTATCACTAGGTATACTATGCACTAGAGAGGTCAGTCAGCGTAGGCTTCTCCACTCAGACACTCGTTCTAATTTATATATCAGCAAAAAATATTTAAAATATAGTGATGTATATACTTCTTCCTACATGACAAATCTTAAAAATTTGGCTGACATTTTAGGAGTATAGCCATTGAATTTTTAACGGAGGGAGTATTTCTTTTTACCCGCATCGTGAATAGGTCGCCCCATTCAGTTCGTCCGCCCCAACCTCTAGGTCACCGCCGCCCCCCATCTCTCCTTCCCCTGGCCGCCGCCGCCGTCGTCCCCCATCTCTCCTTCCCCTGGTCGCCGCCGCCGCCCCCCATCTCTCCGTCCCCTGGTCGCCGCCGCCGCCGCCCCCCATCTCTCCTTCCCCTGGTCGCCGCCGTCCCCCATCTCTCCTTCCCCTGGTCGCCGCCGCTTCCTGGGTGCAGTGGCGCCATGTCCCAGTGGGCCGAATCCTCCGGCGGTAGCATGGCGTCGAGGAGGATGCATGGAGACAGGAGCTCCCGGACCGCGGATCTGGTGTCGGTTCCGGTTGGTGAAGAGACCGGCCTTCCATTGGTGCCTTGCCCGGACTGCAAGCTTGCTAGGGTGATCGAGCGACGGTCTAAGAAGGAGAACCACAACCTTGGGCGTGTCTACTTCAAGTGCCCGAGGGATGGGGTGAGCTTCTTTGTCAGTTGTTTGGTGATTTTGGCAATGCTCGGGTTAATTTTTTTTAAATTTTTCCAGTATGTGAAACACTGTGGGTACTACAGATTCCAGAGGCAGTATTTTGAGCAGTTGAAGGAGTTAGAGGTGATCCAAGTCAGGCAATTGCAATCAGAGGAGGAGGAGGAGGAGGAAGGAAGTGAAGGCCGCTCAAATGGCAAAGCTGACAGGAATGCAATGGAACTTAACCTGCAGAAACTTCAGTGGAAGATGAACATGTTAATTCTTTGTTGTGTTCTGGTTGTTGGATTTGGAATCATGTATGTTGTATTTATATGAATACAATACAGTTTTAGAATACAAGCACAAATTTTTTCCCTACTGGAAGCATAATCTTGCAAGCCATTCATCTAACTACTACTACTAGTTTCCAGTTGAAAGCATCAGTAAAAATGACGTGTTGGCCATTTCGCAAATGATATTAACACCCAAGGCCGAACAGGACAGACCCTGGCTTTCTTCCGTTTGCCCGTGCTCAGTGCTGCCTCCCTTACTACAACTTGTCCACTGGAAAACACTTATGCAGGAAAACACTTATGCAGGAAAAGTAGAGATAAAGAAGGAGTTAATTAGGAATTGATGTGTTGAATGGTTTAGATGATCCAGCTGCTTCTGGTTTCTATGAAACCGAAAGACAGCGTACAATTCCAGTGTACCAGAGATTAGAGAGCTTTCGACAGAGACTCGATTCCTTCAGGCAGTTTATATGAATACAGTGCAGTTTTAGAATACATGTTTTCCCAAATGTTATACATGAAAAATCCTACAAGCCATCATCATCTTCACACATGTCGTTTACGCCATTGTCACTGTCACTGCAATACTGCATAATAGTGTCATCTTCATCATCGCTGTCTTCAAGCATGTCAACTTCCCTGTTACTTCTTATAAGGTCTGCTAAATTAGCTTCAATGACAGTGGCTTATCTATCATCCACATGGTGCGTAACCTGATCAACATCACCCTCATGCACGTCATGCTCTATATCAGAACAGTGATCATCTTGGTGCACTTCATGCTCTTTTTCAGCCACCTTATACATATCCCTATGTTCAAACTTTTGCACAACCCGCCAAGCTTTGCCCAAGGAGGTGTCCTGCAAATAAAATATCTTCCTTGACTGTGTTGCAAAAATGAAAGGGTCATCCTTGAACCAGAATGACTGAATGTTAATGGATTTGAAATGTTCATCATCTCTAATGCCTACAGTCTTGCCAACTTGATTGTACCAGTCACATCGGAAAAGAACCACCGTCCTACGGGCTTGTAGATTGGAGTTATACTGCAGCTCAATAACCTCTCTAAGGACACCATAAAATTCCACTGATTTGCCTCCATGTGTGCCATCGGTCATGACACCACTATTCTGTGTCTGCAGGTTTTTCTCACGGTCAACACTGCTATACCTGACTCCATTGACAATGCAAGCTGCACAGCTCTTGACTCGGAGATCAGGACCACATGCCAGTGCATGCAAACCTTCAGTGACCTCTGTTGGTTTCTCTTTACGCAGCTCCACGATCTGCACACAAACATAAAACCACCACCACCACTAAATTGTGGTTTAACTCTGCCAATGATCAACCTAACACAATTAAAATATGCTAATCACTTACATGAGACTTAAACCATTTTGGAAATTCTGATGCTAGCCTCCTGTCAACATCTAATGCCCCTTCTTTCTCTAAATGTTGTCTGTATATGCTGTAGGACATATAAGGATTATTAGGAACATTTGATATGTAATATAGGAAACAAGAAATCAGCATATATAAAATCATACTTACTCCACATATGGTTCAACCTCGTCGCAGTTATTAAGCACATACCAAACTAGCTTGTCCATGAGTTTATCATCGATGTGTTGTACCCTATTCTTGCCAATGAGCTTAACACCATGCATGAAAACAGAGGTGTCACCATCTAATGGCCCATCATGTGACACATTTACGTCCCGGTTATATCTTGTGTCAACATCCTCCATGTACCTCTCACAAAATGCCAACGTCTCACTTTCTACATAAGCCTCCGCAATTGATCCTTCAGGCCTCGCCCTGTTCTTTACGAGATTCTTCAATGTGCCCAGTCGCCGTTCTATTGGGTACATCCATCCATACTGTACGGGGCCTCTAAGCAGTGCCTCGTCAGGTAGATGGACAGCCAAGTGCACCATCACATCAAAGAAGGCTGGTGGAAAAATCTTCTCAAGCTTACATAAGATAAGTGGGATATCCTCTTTCAGCTGTTTCACGACATCTTTCCTTAGAGTTCTACTACACAGTTGCCTGAAGAAGTTCCCAAGGTCTGCAACAGCTTTGTATACATCTTTGGCAACAAAACCTCTTAAGCCTGCAGGTATGATCCTTTGGAGAAGGACATGGCAAGAATGAGTTTTCAGCCAGCCAACTACCTTGGAACCATCTGCACTTATGAATTTTGCTAGGTTGGCTGCATAACCATCTGGAAACTTGACACCTTTAAGGAACTTGCAAAATTCTGCTCTTTGTTGTGGCGTCAAGACATAGCGAGCTTCTGGGATTTTAACCGAGCTGCCTTGCTGCACACAGTGGAATTCGTGCCTTATGCCCATATCATGCAAATCTAGCCTAGCATTGACTGTGTCCTTTGTCTTGCCCTCAACTTTCAGCAATGTCCAAAGAAGATTGTCACATATGTTTTTCTCAATGTGCATGACATCAAGATTGTGTGGCAGCAACAAGTCCTGCCAATACGGTAGCCTCCACCAACCAGCTTTGCAATTATAAATTACTGGCTCCACATTCTTTCCACGCTTTCTTTTCTTGCTTGCACCGTGCTTACCTGGTTTGACATCTTTCACCTTCTCGAGTTCCTCAAGGACCTCCTCTATAGTGAACTTTCCTGGCTCAACTTGGTTTTCACTGTGTCCATCAAAATCCAAGCTTCTCCGCCAAGCGTGTCCCCTTGGAAGAAAACGACGGTGGCCAAGGTAGCCTATCTTATTCCTTAGGGGTCTTGACAATGGATTTTTGTCGCAATGAATACATGCATAATAACCTTTTGTAGTTCGGCCTGACAAGGTGCTCAATGCTGGATAATCGTGTATGCACCAAAGCACAGCAGCACGCAGATCGAACTTTGAAGCACTTACTACATCATAAGTGCTGACACCCTTCCATAGTTGAAGCAGTTCTTATATAAGAGGCTCCAAGAATAAATCAAAATCCTTTCCCGGAGAGGTTGGACCAGGGATTAGTAAAGACATAAAGCAGTTCGATGGGTTGACACATTCCCATGGTGGCAGGTTCAAAGGTGTAACAAGAACAGGCCACATACTATATGCCGCGCTAAAGTTGCCAAATGGATTGAAACCATCTGTAGCGACGGCAAGTCTCAAGTTCCTTGCATCTCTTGCAAAAGTTTCATGGTTCCTATCAAAGTCCTGCCATGCCTCCCCATCTGCTGGATGGCTCATTTCATTGTCGCTCAGCGTACGCTTACTCTTGTGCCATTGGGTGTCCTCTGCTGTTCGGCTTGAAGCAAAGATCCTCTTCAACCTTGGTATTAGTGGAAAATGCCTCAAAACCTTATGAGGAACCCGCTTGCTGCCATCTCCATCCTCCCATCTAGACTCACCGCATTTTGGGCACACTTCCATTTTGCCACAATCCTTCCAAAACAACACACAGTTATTCTTGCACACATGGATCGATTCATACCCAAGGCCCAATTCACGAATATATTTCTTTGCCTCGTCATAAGATTTTGGTAATTGGCTCCGAGGGAATGCTGAGGAAAGCAGCTTCAATAATGCATTAAATGTCGTATTGCCAATTCGATAGTGGGACTTGATATGGAGCAACCTCACAAGGAAGGAGAATCTTGAGTGGCTAGATCCAGGACATACTAACCGCTTCAAATCTGCAAGCACTCTATCAAACTTTGGCTTTTGTCCATCCTGCTCTGCAGCTGTGTACAATTCTCCAACTAAATCAACATCTGGCACTCTGTTATCGTCGTCGTCGTCTTCCTCATCCACTGTGATCCAATCATCATGATGCCATTCATGCAGATCTGATGGTTCTACAATGTCAGCAGCTAAAGATTCCCCATGATGAATCCATCTGCTGTATGTGGACGACATTCCAGAAATATGTATGTGGTCATGCACTTCTGCCTGAGGCCGTAAAGTCTGGTTAAGACATCGACGGCACGGGCAAAGGATCTGGGTTTGCTCCGGGTATCTTTGTCTAACAAACTCCATGAATTGTTCAACTCCATGGATGTACGCAGGTGTGAATTGTCTCCCATTTACCCAGCTTCTGTCCATCTGTTGTAGCATAAGTATGCAAATTCAGATAAAACAGTCGAAAGTGATAAATCTAACACTAGAACAAATAATACACAGTCTGCTATAGGTAGTTGATTTCTTTTTTTGTACAGCAACCGTTGATTTGCATTGAAATTTGTTAATAGGGTGTGTACAAATCTGTAGTGTATATGACCTATAAGAAGTTGTTGAGGTGTACAAACTTCTTTTCCTTCCCTCTCCCCCTGTTCCCTTGTATCTAATATGAATCCTTCAGCCTCATCTCCATATCCACATAATACACAGTCCTATAAGTATGCAGGAACTAGCTAGAGAGCTATGAACACAAATCCAACACCGGGAACTAGTGAGCTATTACCAGGAACCACGAATCTAATACTAGAAGAAGGTACACATACCTTTCAGCTATGAACTGGAACGGCTCGGCTGCAGGGCGCCTCTACCGCGGCACACACCTGACCGGGACGCCAACGCCGCCGCGCCCGACCGGGAAAGCTCCGCCGCCTCGCCGCAAAAAGGGCACCACAGCCACCACACCAGACCGGGGCGGGGCTCCTCCGCCGCAGCGCCCGACGGGGAATCCTCCTCCTCCGCCGCCGCGCCCGACCGGAAAAGCTCCGCCGCCTCGCCGCAAAAAGGGCGCCACAGCCACCACACCAGACCGGGGCGGGGCTCCTCCGCCGCAGCGCCCGACGGGGAAACCTCCTCCTCCGCCGCCGCGCCCGACCGGGAAAGCTCCGCCGCCTCACCGCAAAAAGAGCGCCACAGCCACCACACCAGACCGGGGCGGGGCTCCTCCGCCGCAGCGCCCGACGGGGTATCCTCCTCCTCCGTCGCCGCCTCTCCGCAAGTCAAGGGAGCGGACAGAGATCCAAGTTTACTAGACGGGGATTCCAATTTGAGTCAACGTGGAGGACAGCTATCTTATAATGGTTTAATGACGAAGTCGTGTTCGTTACAGTTCGAAAACAGAGCGTCAGAAATGAGTAATGCGAGCCGCGCGTGTCATCTGTGACGATATCTGTGTTGTTCAATGACGCGTTTTTGAGTTTCGTCATAAATAGTTGGTGCCCGAGGTCCGTCACCAATGCTCCATGACGAAACACAAAATTTCGTCATAGTTATGCACTGTTCAGTGACGCGATTTTCATTCGCCACGAGAAATTCGTCATAGATGTGCACATTTCTACTAGTGCTTCTCTGCAAGCCGCTATGCAGCGTCCTTGCCTCCTCGCCAATCGCCGCCTCGCCGGCACTCGTCCCCCCGCTGTTGGCGCTCCTCCCCACTTCCTCTTCACTCCCTCCTCACGAGCTCATCGCATCGCCTCCTCCCCCTGCAGCGGCCAGGCTCCTCCCTCCGCAGGCCGGCGCAGCTCCCTTCAGGCCGGGGCTCTTCCCGTTACCTCCTCCCCGCAGCTGAGGTACTAGCTCTTCTCTTGGCTCTTGTTCTTGTACTAGTTTGGTAGCTCCTCCCCGCTAGCTCCTCTGGTCGCGGCGACGGTGCGGAGGGGGCGACGGCGCGGAGGCGGCGTCGCCGAGAAACCCTAGCCCGTTCCCGTTTCCCGCTCTTGTCCTGTGGAACTGTGTAGTACTGTAGTGGCTTATGGTCCAGTGACGGCGTGACCCCTCTTATCTTCAGTACTCTGCTCTGGGCTCTGGGACGCCTCACGCCGCCTCGCCGCCTGATGGTTCCTCCCCCGCCCAACACCCCTAGGCGAGGCGCCGGGTCACCGCCCAGCGCCTAGGCGGCCGCCTAGGGCGCCTTTTAGAATAGTGACATGGGGTCATAACCACATGGTCTCTCACTTGTTGGAAGCACTTAGAAGTTTATCACTGCTTCAATGTCATGCACATGGAGAAGAACGTATGTGATAGCTTGATTGGTCTCTTACTAAATATTCATGACAAAATAAAGCATGGTGTCAATGCACTGCGTAACTTAGTTGATATGAACATAAGTACCAAGTTAGCACTGAAAGAGACTGATAAAGGTCGAACATACCTTCCCCTAGCTTGCTACATTCTATATAAGGCTGAGAGAAATGAACTATATCAGAGCTTGCATGGTGTGAAAGTTTTGTCGGGTTACTTCGCTAGCATGAAGAAACTTGTTTCGATGGAATATTTGAAATTAATTAGTATGAAATCTCATGATTGTCATGTGCTGATGACACAAATACTTCCTGTTGCAATTAGAAATATTTTACCGAACAAGGTCTGAGTGACAATCATGAGGTTGTGTTATTTCTTTAACACAATTGCTTAGAAGGTCATCGATCTTGATAGACTAGATGCTCTACAGGCCGAGGTGGTGACGACTCTATGTCATTTTGAGATATATTTCCCTCTATCATTTTATGATATTATGATTCATCTCATTGTTTACCTTGTGGAAGAGATAAAGATATACGACACTATGTTCCTATGTCATATGCACTCGTTCGAGAGGTACATATGAATTGTCAAGTCCTATGTATGGAATCTGATGAGGATAGAATAATCCACAAATTATTATGTCATTATATTCCTTGAATATACCCCTTATCGATAAGAGGTAAATATGGCAGGATGGTCGTAAGCTCTCCTACGACCATATGGTCGTAAACGCTTCTACGACCATATAGTCGTAAGACTTACTATGTCTATCCCTTGGTCATAAATTCTTCTACGACCACGTAGTCGTAAGTCTTACTGCGACCATCCCCTTGGTCATAAGTCTCTCTGAAGCGTTACGTCACTTTGACAATAACTTCTGTTAGGTGGTTATCATCTGAAGTGTTGAGGTGTCCTCTAGAGTGAGACAACTTCCGTCACTCTACTGGCTATATAAAGGTTAACATCAAAGAGAGGGGGGAGGCATTCGGATCGAAGGAGGAGATAGTGCTAGGCATTCACATTACTCTCAATTGTAATCCTTTTCTGGTGATTACTGATCACACAGGACGTAGGGTTATTATTCTCTTAGGAGAAGGCCCGAACCTATATAAAAATTCCCATATCTCTACTCTGCATGTGCATACATCGAGTTTTCTAAGAGTTTCCCCAAATCCAAACAAATTATACGTAAGATCAATATTAAAACGTCGATAGTTGGCGCTGTCCGTGTGGATAATCTTCTTCCAAGACTCTAGTAATTTCCTGGTCGACAAGTTTCTCTTTTTCCTCCTGATGTCCTCACGGCAGATGAATGGAACAAGGAAAACTAGTTCGACTTGGCCGACTACGCGAGTATTGACATGGAGGCCTGCTACAACTACAAGCAGACCATGCTTGCTTTCGACGGTGGATGTCCTCCTGGAGATTCATCTGGTGATCCTGGAGATTCATCGCCCCATGCAATTTCAGAGAGCCCTAGACTCTATCGATCGGGAGCACAACACCAACTGCGAGTGGTGACTCTCCGAACGGCGAAGGCAATTGGTGGGCACACTTCGTGTTCGTCCGCACTCTCATATGGAATAGACCAGGCTGGGGATGGTTATAACCTAGACTTCTTCTACCTGGCAGGGTTTACTCTAGGCCGCGAGACAATCTCGCTCAATAATTCTTCAGACGAGAGGGCATCCCTTAGAAGTAGAGATTCTAGACAAGAGGTCCTTGCTCTACCCTCAGATTCTCAGCACCCTCTCGGAGGAAGGCCTGAGGATGCTCCCCGATGATCACACTCTCCCTCCTCTTGCGGGAATGGTGATGAGACCTCCAGTGATGAGCCTAATTAGTACTCTGATGAGCATTGGAGAAATACTCGCTCTCCTCTGAAGTAGCCCTAGTTTGCATCAAGAGTCAAGGATCCTGAGACTGCTCGGTAAAGGTGACTTGTCGCCTAGAGTGCTTTGCTTGGGCAGGCCCAGTACCAGTCTGAAGAGGCACGGGAGCTTCACGGATCAATGACTTGTTGGAGAACCTGACTCAAGAGCTTGCTCGAGCGCCGGGATACGACCTCTTCGCTGAAGACATTGCGCAAAGGCTCCATGACTTGAAGGCCTGACTTGAGCAACCTCGTCGATGTCACTCCAAGAGTCAACAAGGTACGACTATATCTAGTCATTCACGAAACTTGCCTCATAGGAGTCAGTATGGTGATGGGGCATGTCGCACTCCTGATCGCAATACCAGCCGGAAGAGAATGCTCTGAATTGCTTCGAATCGGCAAGTCAACACTTGATCACCACTTCAAGCAAGGAACCTATAGCAGCAGATGGACTACGAGTATCATCCTCGAGTGGACGAGACCTACTATAGGTCTGGTCTGCCCACCGTTGGGGCAAGGCCGAATACGTTCGCCTGGTGATGCTAACTACCCATTTCCACAAAGGAGATGTCAGGAGATTATTGCCAGATGCCAAGCATTTGTGCTCAAGCTTTGAGCAGTGCGCTAGCTGCCGTAGTTTCGACCGGTGAGCATGGAGAAATTCGATGGATCTCAGAATCCCATTAGTTCCTTCAAATTTACATGATTGCGGTTCGGGCAGCAGCAGGAGGTGAGCACGTCATGGCCAACTACCTTCTGACAGTGCTCAAAGGATCTGCTCGATCCTGGTTGCTTAACCAACCTTTCGAGTTAATCTACTCGTGGCAGCACCTCTACGACCTTCTAATGGCCAACTTCTATGGTACATAAAATCGCCCTGGGAAGGAGGACGACCTACATCGAATGCGCCAAGGCAGTGATGAGACCTTATGGCAATTCGTGTCCTCCGACTTCATTCTCTATGGTTGTAGCGTCGGAAGTTATCACGTTGTCGTTAGGATCTATGACCACGTTGTGGTCGGATCCTCTGACTTCACCCACCATGGTTGGCGCGTTGGTTACATAGTCTTCAAGACCTGCATCAGTGTTAGGAGGATAGTGCACTATAAAGATGTCTTCCTTAGGTCATACCTCTACCGAGGGATCTTTGTTCCACTCCCACTTTCTCTCCTCCTTGAACACGGCGTCATGAGTCACCATGACTCATCGTGTCATCGGATCACACATCGGATAGCCTTTCGTCTTTGAATCGTACACAATAAACACCATTGGCTTGCTTCGATCTGCCAGCTTAGAGAGGTAAGATGTGGTTGTCTTTACATATGCGACACATCCAAAAGTGCGGAGATGACCCACACTTAGCTTGTGCTCGTAATAGGCTTTGTAAGGAGTTTTTCTAATGACGCTTTTCGTTGGCGCTCAATTTCAGAGATAACGGCAGTCTGCTTCCCCCCAAAAATCTCCTGGGACGCTCATGCTCTTCAACAGACTCCTCACTATACTGACCACCATCTGATTCGTCCTCTCGACCACTCCATTCTGTTGAGGCAAGGCGCTGTCAGATAACGCTTAATTTCCAGCAGCTCATAGTAGTCATTGAACTCGTTCGAGGTAAACTCGCTAATGCGGTCGGTGTGCAAAGCTTTTAGCGTTTGATATTTTTCCATCTTGGCTGCAGCCTTAATATTCTTGAATGCCTCGAATGCTTCGTCTTTGCTTTGGAGTAACACCAGCCACATATACATTGTCTAGTCATCAACCAGCAATAGGAAGTAACTATTTCTGCCATGCGTTGTCGAGGTGATTGGCCTGCATATGTCACCATGCCATAACTCATGAGGAACGACTGCTCGATACAGAGATGTGGGTAGAAATGGGTTCCGATGTTGCTTGCCGATCAGACAACCATCGCAGATGCGATCCACGTGCTCGATCATGGGCATACCTTGCACCATCTTCTTGTGAGTCAAATCCTTTAGAGCATGGAAGTTGACATGCCCGTACCTAGCATGCCATCTCCATGCTTCTTTCGTGCTTCTTGCTAGAAGACAGTCTGGGAGAGCCGGATTGACGTTCAACACATATATCTAGTTCCTTGATCTGTTCACCTTGGCCAACAGTCGTTGAGTTCTATCTAATATAGACATTACTTCTCCTTTGACTATGATCCTGCAATCGTTTTCATCTAGTTGTCTGAGGCTGATGATATTGCTTCTCACCTCGGGATGTAGAAAACATTCATAAGAATACGATGTTCACCCGTGAAACACTCCAACAGTACCGAGCCCCTTCCTTGTATCTCTACAGCCGAACCATCTTCAAATTTGACTGAGCCTTTTATCTTCATGTCAATCTCAGCAAACTTTTCAATGCATCCGGTCATGTGGTTGCTCGCGCCGGTATCTAGATTCCAAGTCTTGTTTTAGGTGCCGCTCAACTTCAGCGTCACCTTCTCTTCATGCAGAAACACATTTTCTTCAAGTGTTGGGACTGTATGGACGAGTTCACACACTTCGATCATCAGCAGCTAGGGGTCGTCGTCGTTCTGCTTCGCTACAAGATTCACCTTTGCTCTTCGGTTTGGCTTTGGACACTCTTTCGCAAAGTGGTCGTACTCATTGCAGTTGAAGCATTTGACCTTGATCTTGTCGAAGTCTGGCGGCAATCGTTCATTGCCACCTTGATTACCATCTCCTTGGCCATAGCCTTGACCATGACCGCGCCACTGTCCTCTTCCGTTATAACCACCTCTTTGAGCACAGCTCGAGCCCTCATTCTTCTTAGTCTTCGAGCTCCTCTCTTCCCTCTTATTTTCGGCAAAGAGTAGTCTGTCTCCTCTATCCTTCGAGTGCTGTCAACTCTTGAGTCCTTCCTCGAAAGTTCTAAGATGACCGATCGCTTCTGAGACCGACATTGTTTCAACATCACCAAACTGTTCAATCGTGCCGATAATCTGAAGGAACCGGTCAGGAACTAAGCTGAACAGCTTTCCGACCACGTCGCTTTCTTCCAGCTTCACGCCAAGTGAACATATTTCACCTACCAGCATAGTAAGTTTCATGGAGTACTCGCTGATCGACTCCAAGTCACCCATCTGTAGCTTGCTTAGTTGTCATTTGAGCACTTGTGCCCATGCCTTCTTGACGCAATCCTCGTCTATTCGCATCTCCCTGAGTATACTCCAGGCTTCTTTCGTCGTCTGCTTCTTGGCGGTCAACACCATCACGTTGTCTGACATAACTTGTGAGATGGCCACCATCGCGCCTTGATCCTTGTCGCCGTCGTTGTCTCCATCTTCGACCGCCAACCAAACTCCTAGCGAACGCAAGATTAACTTCATCTTGATGGCCCATATGCCGTAATTCATTTCGCTTAACATTGGGTATTGAATCGGGTTCGTGGTGCTTCTTGTCATCGGCTTGACAAGCACGTCTATCTTCGATGGATCGAGTACGTCGTCCGTGGTCTTGATGAGCCCTTCTGACTTCAACAGGTTACTTGTGTTGCCGGCCATCGTTTCGTCCCCTTAGGCTCTGATAACAATTGTTAGGGAAATTGCCTAGGGAGTCTAGACGAGTGAAGGTCGTCAACTTTTTACGATCACACATACACGTGAAACACAAGTAGACACAAGTCGAATTTTGCAACGCGATGCAATGCGATGCGCCTGTGTCCTTTTCTTCTTTCTTATATAGAGGAGCAACATACATAACTTTGAAACCAACACGGCATATCACGTTAGAATCCAATACGGAAACAACTCGACTTTCCAACTCTAAATCTAAATAGACTCTGACTTCTGACCCCTTACGACTGCTACAGTCTCCTTACGACTTACAACCATTACAGAACTTGAACATGGTTGTAATCTGCCATAGTCACTCTATCAATGCAAAGACCAAACTAATGTTTTTTCTGGCACAAGTTCTTCCCAACTTGACCGATATTAGTCTACACACACGCAACACACCATAAGTAATATCATAACTAACGTTGTCAATTATTCACCATCTACATTATGAATTATTCATCATTTACATTATCAATTATTCATCACCAAAAACCCTAGACTTAGCCACATGGTCTAACACACGATTAGGTTGTTAGCTTATCTGGTCATTAGTTAATAACTTATTATCCTTTAAGATTTGGTTGTTGGGTTGTTAGCGGCGGCAGCATATAAGCCAGCCGTGTAGCCATTGTTAGGCAAGCAAATAAATAAAGAATTCGTTCTCGTCTATAGTCTGCCTCCCTCTCCAACCACGCGGATGCTGCTCGATCATTTTTTTGATGGTGTTTACCCTCTATGAAAACAAAACCATAGCAGCTACGAAGTGCAGAGCAAATTAGAGTAAGTCATAATATATAGGCTCAGCCAGTAAAACTGATAACTTGATAAACTTCCCCTATTATCAAAAATTCAAAACACAAGTAGCTAATGAGAGGTAAAAGAATCCTTCCATCTGGGACTCTTTACATTTGTATTGAGCAAAAAACACATTCCAAAACAACAATATATACTGATGGGTATGTGCTACAGCTTGGGGGGGAAAATCATTGTGGCAGCATTAATTGTAAAATCAGTAGAGGAGACAAAGCAATGCTTTATCAACATCAATGAAATCATATAATCATAAATGCTTGTCTATTTGCTGGATCTTCCTATCTCTTGAAGATTGCAATTCTTTGTGTCAACAAAATAGTGAATAAACATCTAGAGGATTGCTGGGTCTTTGTATCTCTTGAAAAGAGTCTCAATGTCATTGAGAACTTGCGGTGGCAGAGGCCGTGGAGCACTGGTAAACGCATCGATGTTCTCCTTTAACTGATCCATGGTGGTTGCTCCGATGATGGTGCTAGCTGTGAACGGACGGTCGCGCACAAAGCCAAGGGCAAGCTTGACCGGAGTTAGCCCATGCTTCTTGGCAAGCTTGACGTATTCCTTCGTTGCTTCCTGTCAAACAAGGGGAACAAAAGTAAACCGGAATGCACACCAATTATCAAGCCACAGTACAGTTGGAAAACGAACAAAACAACATTATGAATGGTTAGTCGTAGTATTTCATCATACTTTAGCCAACGATGCATTGTAACGCTCCATGTATCCAGGGAAAAGATTTAGCCTGCTCCTCTTTGATATGTTAGAGTTATCATCAAGATACTTTCCAGTGAGAACACCACCAGCCAATGGGGAGTAAGCAAGCAGCCCAATATTGCAGTTATTTGGGTGGCAAACTTCAACAAGATCAACTGTGATAAAAAAAAACAGGCAGTTAAAGTCTAGCATAACAGCTAAACTGCTATAAAATCAGTACTCAAGAGCCAGCACTCTGATCCCATCCCCCCAAAAAACACAATTCACATAACAAGTTAACAAATAAATTATAGTAGTATGAATCCTTTCTGTTTGTTTCTGTTTTTGTTATTTAGGTATTTCCGAGATCAAGAAAGAAATGTCTATAAAGGAAGTTTGCTGGCAGAAAATGTTGATGAGCAGTTCATATTTGTTTGAGACTGAAAGACAAGGCAACAAGAATTCTCAATATTTCTCACTTAATTTCAGAACCAAGTGCATGATAAAGAGAACTCCAATGAATCAAGTGAATAGATCAATGCCATCTGTTTCACCTTCGAAGCGGCATCTCACAAGTAGACTATAACTGTTCTGGATGCTCACAATCTTTGGAAGTCCTCGAAGCTTTGCAGCCTGTACAAACTCCATTACTCCATATGAGGTTTCATTGGAAACACCAATATAGCGTACCTAGAACAGAGATCAAAAGTGAATTATAGTATTATAAAATGGCTAACAATATAGCATTCTTGACTGCCTTTTGTATATGCTTTGGTGAACTACTCAAATGTGCCTCTACCAACACAAAAAACACATGGTCATAAGCTATGATGTGCTCTAGAATAATTCTATGGCGTTTATCGCAAGAAAAATACACATCATTTAACAAAATGTACAAAAACATAAGTACTGAGTCCTGTTGAAAGATGGCTTCATATCAAGAGCAGATATGTAGTTATGCGGTTATCATTTTTTCCCCTTTAAGTTAAGCCTTCCCCAGCCAGAAAAAACATAGTTTTTACCACATTGCTTGTTTAGAATATCACCTAAAGAAAATATTACCTTCCCTTCATCAATCAACTCCTGGAAAGCTTTCAATTGATCCTCAAATGGGACGCTTGGCCTCCATTTGGTTGGATTATAACTGAATTCACCGAATAGTCCCACATACCTATCTGGCCTAAAGACATAAACCAAACCTTTGAAGCCAGGGTTTTTTTAGTCGAGCAAAAATGGAAACAAAATATATCAATATAACGAAAAGAACTTCCTATGTAAACAAGTCTATTTTGATAGTTAAAGAACCAATTACACTTAAACAAAGTGGATGCATTAAAAACAGTTTGTAATATGACGACAAACTAAGGGTGAAAAGAGAACTCAAATATACAATTTTCATATATGGTATATATATTTAGTATGTTGTGTAAGGAAGTTATACTAAAGTCCAAGAAGTCTTGCATTAGTTAGTGTATCCTTTGCAGACTTTTCGGTTTATTATCCAAAGCAGCATAGAGAGCCTGCTGAATCTTGTATGGAGAATGAGAACAGAAAAGGACTAATTACAAGATAGTCCTAATGCCCAAGATTTTTTGTATCTCTAGGTAAGGAGAAAAATATTTAATGTTTCAGGTAGAACAAACACAGCAGGTAAAAAAGACACCTTCCTGACCTGGGATACATGATGCAGCATCAGTATACTTCTCCTATCAATACATACACCAGGTCTTTTTTTTTTTGGAATAATGCATATCCTTGTTAGATGGAATGGATTGGATAGAAATAAGTTGGACAGTATGTTCATACAGAAGTAAACAACTGAAAGTGCTCTAATGCAGTGTTCACCAAGGCGTTAGGTGCTAGTCGGGTAGCAGACTGGTGCCTAATGCCTAGTTGCCACCTAGGTGGGCTAGGCGGCCGCCTAGGCGGGAAAAATCGTCTAGGCAGGTTAGGCAGCCGCCTTGGGGAACAGAGCTCTAATGTTGATGCCTTCTGAAAATGATTGTGTGCGAATCAAGCTGGACCAAGGTGTGCAAATTATGCTGAGCCAGAATAATCTTCAAAAGAAACACTAACCAGTGTATCTGAAGCAAATCAATGTAGTCTGTAGATAAGCGTGACAGGCTCTTTTCAACACTTTCCTTGATATTGGCTGCATCAACACGCACAACTTTTGCATTGTCCCGAAGAAAAGCTGATCGCTCTGAATAACCAGCAACTTTGGTGGCCAAAATTACCTGGATGCACAGAAACAAAACAGGCAAGCACCATGTTTCAGTGACACCATTCAAACATGCCATCACAAGTGGAAAATTTAGGAAACTGTCCATAGTAAATCCTGAGCTGTATTTACTCTATATTCTTCAACAAATTGTTATTATTATAATTATGCTCTCTAGACCTAAATACTAACATCAACTTCAAGGAAATCAGTGTAATATGTACCAATCATTGATCATGTACAGGTAGTCAGGTAGTAACAAGTTAATTAAACAGAGTTGAGTTTCATGACTATATTATTGTTGTTATCCTGAGTAAGCTGGCATGATTTGAACAAGCAATCACAGATGGATTTAGTGTGAGACAATAAATGATATGGCCTATTTAGGGTACCTTGTCTCGTGGCTTGGATTGCATCCACCTGCCTATATATAGATCAGTCCTCCCTTGAGTCTCCTTCTTCATTGGAACTGGGTACTGAAGGTGAAAGGAATGAAAGTTGATAATGAAAAACTAGATCAATTACTTAGGCATGGCTTCAATGACAATTGTAATGATCTTCAAAAGATAAGAAAATAGTTAATAAAGGGAAGGGAGGAATCTGCACTGACAATTTCCGAGGTGTCAAGAATATTGATGCCATGATCAAAAGAAAAAGAGAGTATATTGTGCGCTTCCTTCTCTGTGTTTTGCTCTCCAAAAGTCATCTATAGAAAAGGAGAATTAACCTGGAATGCAAATAAATATGTAACAAACAACAGCAACATGACCTCCAGTTGTGTACATACTGTTCCAAGAGTGGCCTCACTGATAAGGAGGTCTGAATCACCCAGCTTCCGATACTGCAACTGTGCTTGTGCCTGTGCCCGAACCTGAATGCGGAAGCGTCTCCTGTGCCATCTTTGGGACCGGTGGCCACACAATCCCAATAAGGTATTTCTGTAGGATGAGGAGGGGGTTGCAACGAACGCAGATAGGGCCATTTGTTGCATACTGAAATTCCTATTCTTGCACATAACAAGATAAATGTTGGACCGTAAATTGAAGCAAAACTAGTTTATGTTATTGTCTGAATACTAGGTACCTAAATTTTTCTCCAAAAAAAACACTAGCCACTACATTTTACATTCCGTATATCTAATCTTTCTTGTAGTGTTCTCGAAAAAAACTAATCTTTCTTGTAATTAAATTTCTTGATTTTGCAAGGTCCACCTAATTAATATTGGGCATTCCTGAAGAAAAAAAAAAGTGCTCGAATCTCTGCAACCTATTTGGAACTCCTGCCACCAATCCCCACTAGAGGGTTTCTACCCATACCACCTGAATATATTGGTGTGCAACCAAGCCGATTCTTCGATGGAACGAACGAACAACCATTCATTCATTCCAACGCTGCAAACAATTGCTTGCGCAGTCATTTTTATTGAACAAATATGTATGCGTTTCTTCACCTGCACTGCATTACCGAGTTTTTAAGGAAAAGAAAGGAAACATAGGACGATTTTGCACCTTACAAGAAACCTTGGCATGATGTTCTTCCTTAAGAAATGAGAACCCAATAGAACAAGAACCAAAATGCTACCTGTTTATTGGACCTTGTCGAATTGTCTCTCCCAGCCAACCCAATCGCAAGTTCACCGGCGAACAAAACGAAGCGCGGCTAGAGAGAGAGAGAGAGAGAGAGAGAGAGAGAGAATGGGAGCTCAAGAATGGAGGGAGGAGTCAGGTGAGGTAAGGAGAGGAGAGGAAGCCCCCAGCAAAAGCTAAAATCCCTTTCCTGCGGTTCCCTTCCGAACTAGTCTCCTGGTGAGGAAGCGAAGGATGAGATGGGCAACCCGCGACGGTCAGGTGTGTGGCCGGGGTTTGTGGGAGCGTAATGGCCACCGTCGCCTGCAGCCCAAAACTTTCAAACTTTGGAGAAACTTTTTTCTTTCCGGTCACTTATTTGATAAGGGAACCAGGAAAAATAATTTCGGGCAAAAATCGGTTCTCTAAGACAAAAGAAAAGTGCCCCATTTTGATTTCTTTTCTCAGCCCATTCAGCCCAACACAAAGCCTACCTCTAACTCTCACGCTCTCGATCGGTCAATCCTCCTTATCCCCATTCTCCATCAGATCGGCGGCGGCGGTGCCTGGAAGGGGAGGGCGGCGGGGATAGGGGACGGAGCGGCGGTGTAGATGGCAGCTCCGGCAGGGGAGGGGCAAGGATGACGGCAAAGAACACCAGGAGATAGTTGTTCTGACCCCAGCGGAGGTTGTGAAACCAGGGGCTTCCGTATGATCCCACATACCTTGCCTCGAGCTTTTGCTCTATGTATGGCCCCCGGTAAAACTCTTTTCCGTTCTCAATTGATTGGTAGAGCCCATGCCCTTTTCTTAAGAAAAAAAAATAGTTGCTCAGGCACCAGTCAGGACTCAAGTGCTTTCGGTGGACAATCTCTACCTGTGGGCGGGACAACAGCATGGCTGTAGATGGGGGTAATTTTGAGCATTTTTTGTGCAGATAGCTGCAGATCGAAATTGTTGATGAGACTTGAAAAAAATGGAGTATTTTCTCAAGGGATTTGATAGAAGTTGTCCTTGTTCATGAGGATTTTAGATGTACAGCTTCAGATTTTTTTTTTTGCGAGGAAAAGCTTTAGATTTGTTCTTACATTTCTTGTTTCAACTTCCCCTGTCCGTAAATGCTTGGTATACAAGGAATACACATAAGGTAAAAGATTTGTGAAATTAGTGCATAATCTGACCATTCCCAATTTCCCTCGCCGAAAAAAAGACAGAAGAAAGGAAAGGAAGGAAAATCTTTCCAAAGTTGGAACTTCTATGTCCTTGGTGGACTGAAAGCATCTAGACCCCTATTTTCAGTATATTAGTGATTAATGATGTTTATTTACTAAGACTGACTATATTTTAAGGGTTTAAGTTGAGTTAGTGCTTGACATTGGAATATTGGAAGTTCTTAGTGTTCATAGATCCTAAAAAAGTGTAAATGATGGCAAAACATAAAAGATTAATGACCTTGTGATTAGAAATGATCAAGGAGTTGAGTTTAGATAATTTTAGTGATATATTTTATTTTTGCTTTGGCCGTACTATTAAGGGGATTCAAAACTAGTAGTTTAAGCCTAGTGAGGTTAGATAGCTAGTTGTGATGCACAGTAGATCTCTCCAACTCATATCTAATTAGAGAAAGCCAAGAAACCAAGTGAAGATGCCAGATTTGGAATTTGTGCTAACTTTCAGACTTGGTCAGAAAATTCATATTTGAGTTGGATAATCCGACTGGGTCAGATCAATTCAACAGAAGGATTGTTTTTGAAGTTTCAATGGGAGTCAGATGATCTAAGTGATCCGGACTATAGGTCGAATCAATTTTTACAGACAAATACTCAAAGGGACCTAGATGATCTAAGAGGATCGGACTAAGGGTTGGATCAATTTAATGGAGACTTTGTTTGAGATGAGTTTCTTGTGAGTCGGATAGCACAAGTAGGTCGGAGCATAACTCGAATCAATTTCACAAAGAAGGTGCTATTGAGAAATTGCACTAGCTCAGTTGATTTGAGCCAAGCGGATGATCCAAGTGGGTTAGATAATTCGACTTGGGTTGGATGATCCGAGTGTGTGCAATAGCTATTTTTTACCATTGGAAACGTTTAAGCCAGATAATCCAAGTGGGTCGAATAATCTGACTCAAAGAGGTATTTTGAAATACCTGTGTATGCCATCTAGTTTCTAAGGAAGAGAGCTATATATAGACCCTATGGGCGTTCAAGTTAGCTTTCTTGAGACTATTTTAGTATCCATCCTCTTGAGGAGCTTAAGGGTATATTGAAGATCTTGAGTGCTTGAGAGAGTAGATTAGGTTTAGGTTGTGCATCACTCCTAGTTGCTTGACCTTATTGGGAGTGACCTCTTTGGACTTATTACTCTTGGAGATTCATGTCTCCTGGATGGTTTAGAGATATTGGCTCGGTGACCTTCCTTGGTGGAGTTGTGGAAGGCACTGGGAGGCTTATGAAGGTTTGGAGGGTACCTATCTAGAGTAGAGGACTACCACGAGTAGATGACTTAATTCTTTGCACGGTCTCAAGTCGGAGTTAGACTCTTGTGAGAGTGGTCCAACTAGGAGTAGGAGAGATTGCAGAATCTCCAAGACCTCGGTAAAAAAAAATCTATTGTGTTCCTTGTCTTTTTTATGTTTCCTCTTTTTACCTTATTATTTTTCATTTCCTAGCTTAATAGAATTGTGTAGGGTTGGAACTAGGTTGCAAAACATCACTAGAAACCTTAGGCGCTTAGGTTAGGATAGTAAAGATTAAAATTTTAATTTAGCTTTGTTGTGAAAAAGAATCCCAATTCCCCCTCCCCCTTCTTGGGCATTCGATCAAAGCGAGGCTGCTTAATTAAAGCTTTACTACCTTACGTAAGGATGTCATGATACAATGTGAATGTTGGTAGGGAACCTCTACTTGTTGTACAAACTATCCTTATTGGAAGGTTCGCATGAGATGTTATCTAGATGCCTTGAGTCTAGATGTTTGGCGCATAGTTGAGTATAGTTTTGCCCCACCACACAATCCACTTGCACCCCACGGATGTGGAGGTCAAGAACATTCAATTCAATGCCCAAGCTAAGAATGCCATCTTTAGATCTCTTAGTCTTGATGTCTTCAATCAAGTGTGCAATCTCAACACCGCTCATGAGATTTGGACTACTCTTTGTGATATTCACGAGGGCACATGTAATGTACGAGAGGCTAAGATGTTCATTCTCAAGGACATATTTGACTCTTTCAAAATGTTACCTCATGAAAAAGGTGAATGATATGCTCTCTCGAGTGAATAGCATTGTGAATGAATTGAAGTGCATTGGGTCAACACTATATAACCTTGCATTGTGAGAAGAATGCTTAGGATGCTTCCCAAGCAGTACAAGACGCTCGTGGTGCTTCTCACCAGTGAAGATTTGAATAAGTTGACGCCTAGTTCACTCTTGGGAAATCTCACCGCACATGAGCTCTTCTTGGAGGAATATAAAGATATTCCAAGCACTAAGAAGACCATTGCTCTCAATTCCAACGATGAAAATGGCAACCATGATGATGATGACGAGGTGGAAGACTCGGATGACTTAGCCTTCCTCATGAAGAAGACAAGGTGTCTTCTCAAGAAGATGAACACTAATAATGACAACTATGATAACAGGAGAAGATCATTTTCAAGTTACTCCTACAACAAGAAGAACCCCTTCTCTAACATCATATGCTACGAGTGCAATGAGAAAGATTACATTGCTTCAAGATGTGAGAACAAGAGGAAGAAGGACAAGGACATCTTCAAAGGAAAGAAGAAGTGAGGTAAGAAGATCAAGTTCAAGAGACTCAATCATGATAAAAGGAGGAAGCTTTTATTGGAGAGTGGGTGACAGATGAAGAAAGCTCTAATGAAGACTCAAGTAATGATATGAAGATGGACCTAATCCAAAGGGTCTACCTTTGCTTGCACTCACGGAGTCTACACTGCCACATCCTATCTCACCCTTTTGCCTCATGGCTAAGTATGACAAGAAGGCAATTGACTATGTTTTATCAAATGAGGAACTTGTTGAGATCATTGAGGAGCTCAATATGGCTTTTGGTAGGGAGAATAAAAAGTTCAAAGTGCTAAATAAAATGCACTCCACACTTAGAACCGAGTTTAAGGAACTTAGTGCTAAGTATAAATATCTAGAAGTTGAACATGACTCACTCCTTAACAAGCAATTCGTCGTGACCAAGGTTGATAGAGGTATCACTTGTGATCTTGATCCTCAACCCATTCCCACTCAAGCAAGTAATCCTCCTATCAAGGTCAATAGCTCAACTTCTTATGAAGATTTGATTTTCTATGGCATGCTCATCTACAATAGATGCTAGTCCTACTTGCGATGTTCCTGCTTGTGGTGTTGCTTCATGTGCCACTAACCTTGTGAAGGAGAGCTTGGAGATTAAAACAAAGGTGGACAAACTAAACAAGGGTTTGGCAAAGTGTTATCAAGGAATTACCACTCTCAATCGGATTTTTGGGGAGCAAAGATTCACCTTGGGTAAGGAAGGATTAGGTTATGTCCCCTGAGTTGTACCCAAGGAAGGTGGTTGGATAAGACCCAAGGCGAAGTTCGTGAAGAAGGGCAATTTTTGCTACAAGTGTTGTGGTGAAGGCCACAAGCCTATTTCATGTCCATTGGCCATTTCATGAAAGAGTGCTTCAACAAAGATTATCACCTTTAACTCTCACTACTTTCTCCGAAAGCGCAAGGATGGTAAACTTGTTGCTAAGTTCATAAGTGTCACTTTGCTTAATAAGAAGAAAATGGCCATTTGGGTGCCTAAGTCTCTATATACTAACTCATAAGGACCCAAAAGGATTTGGGTACCTAAAGCCAAGATGTGATATTATCTTATGTAGGTGAACTACAAGACCAAAGGCTAGCATTAGGTGATTGATAGCGGGTGCACTCAACATATGACTGATAGCTCACAGATGTTCACCTCACTTAAAGAAAAATGAGAATCAAACAATGAGATTACATTTGGTGACAGTAGCAAAAGGAAGGTGATAGGCTTAGAAAATGTAGCAATCTCCAACAACCACTCCATCTCCAATGTGTTATTAGTTGAATCTCTAAACTTCAATTTGCTTTCAGTTGCTCAAATTTATGATTTAGAGTTCCATTATCTATTTGCAGAAGTGGGTGTTTCAGTTTTTCACAAAATCTCTTAAGATTTAATCTTCAAAGGTTTTTGTTTTCAAAACTTGTTCCTTGTGGATTTCTCCTCTGTTAGACCATGTGGATGGGTCATGGATTTATTGATGATGAATAACTAACATTTGGGTTTCATTAAAATTTGCGTTTGTAAAAGTTTTGGTCCAAGTCGAGTGGTTTGGACAGTGTCCGAGTGGTTTCAATTGGGTCCAAGTGGTTTTGGTTACTCTGAGTGGTTTTGGTCTGCTTCGAGTAGTTTCAATCAGGTCCAAGTGGTTTTGGTATGCTCTGAGTGGTTTTAGTTCAAGTTCGAGTGGTATTAGACATCATTCGAGTAGCATCAGAGGATCAAATGACGTTCAAGTAGCATCGAAGTATCAGACAACGTCCGAGTGCCATCAAAGTATTGGCCAGTGTTCAAGTGCCATTGGAGCATCGGATGGCAATCGAGTGGCATCGAAGGATTGGATGGCGATCGAGCGGTATCAAAGCCCCGAGTGGTATCACTTAAGATTCAAGCAGTGCGGTCAAAGGATTTGAGCATGAAGCGGTCGAGGCTATAAAGTTTTGGTACGGTCGAAGCTTTAGTACCCAAAAGTGAACAGTGTTTGAGGGTGAACAGTACTCAGAAGAGTATTATAGCAACAGTGATCCAGTCGGTACTCAGAATAGTACTGTAGCAGTGGTCGGTACTCGAAAGAGTACTATAATAGGGCTCAGTACTCGAAAGGACTTGATACTCGATAGTCAAAGATTTTGTGATCGATACTCATAGACTTTGAGGTCTATTGTAATTGTCTTAGGCTTTTCGATTATTTGTCATAGATCTCGCGATTGGTAGTCGAAGGCTTCGCGATCGGTACTCGTAGACTTCATGGTTGGTACGAGTGCTTCAATTCTTGCTATCTTCGAGTACCTCAAGTACTCATGTAATACTAGCTGTATGACTGGCTGGTGCATGGTTGTCGGTGATTGGTGAACAGTGCTCAAAGGAATAGTACTCGAAGGATTCGGTACTCGAAAGATGGAAGTACTCGGTAGTCGAAAGGACTTGGTACTTGGTAGTGGAAGGACTAGGTACTTGTAGTTGAAGGCATTGCAATTGTTTCATGCATTGTGGTTTGTACTCATAGGCTTCGAGTATGTGTTGTGATAGCGGTCGACCGGTTGTGGATGGCGGTCATACCAGATTTACTGGGTGGTTTGAAAGTTGATTTTTGGAAAGCGTGGAAATTGTGGTCGTGAATGATCTGGTTTGTGGAGTTTGCATGTGTGGACTAATGACGGTCAAGTTGAGAAGAATTTGTGTCAGGAAAAATGTTCTTTGGTCTTTGATGTGTAGGTTGGCGTGGAGATGTTCATAGTCAGTGACGAGGATGACCGAGACTAGGATGGGGAAGTCTGAGGTCCAAGCAGTTGAGGATGTCACGCGACATAGTCGGGCTTACGCTGGAGCACATGGAGATAAAAGGTGGTTATGTGTGAAGGAGATATGAGGGGTGCAGTCTCAGAGGCTTTAACACGTGAGGATGGTGCCTGGAGAAGCTACAGGAGGTGCAGTCCTGGAGGCTTTGTCACGTGATGAGATTGGAGAGTTACAGAGGGAGTGTGTAACTTGGAAGGTTTAGAGATTGAGTAAAACCCATGTTTAGAAGGGTTTGGGTCCCTTGATTTTCGGAAGAAATAGGATTGCGTGTCCAGTTTGATAAGGACAAGGTTTAGGGCTCTAGCATATAAAAGCAGAGGGAGGCTAAGGGTTTTAGCCAAGATGGCTTTGCGATGCTTTTTGTGCTAGAGTTTTTAGGGGTGCCGTAAGGGCTCTTTGTAGCTACAACATGATACAGAAAAAACAGATCAGATATATTCCATGACAAGTTACACGGCATCGGCGACGTGTTTTTTTAGCATCGTTTTCTTATGTCTTCGGTGGCGTGCTAACACATCATGATCTTGTATGCCACAAGCTCGGTGTCTTCGGTTGTTGGCTCAATCCAACTGAGTAGAGCACGGTGTTATCTTTTGCTTGTGCTCGATTCGAGTGGTCGAAGCATTCAAGCAGTCAGAGCGCTCGAGCGGAGGAAGATTTCGAGTGTGTGCAAAGAAGGTCAAGCAAGCAGTCGAATGACTTGCGGTCGAAATCTACATCTAGTAATTTAGATTGCTTTTCTGTTTTGATTTTCTGGTTTCAGGTTCCAAAAAGTGGAGGCAATCATTCACCCCCCCCTCTGATTGTGTTGTACGATCCTACAAGTGGTATCAAAGCGAGGTTGGTATGGCATAAGAGAGGCTACTATCTCGAGTTTTTGGCTTGATAAAAAGAAGAACGATGACTTCACTAGCATGTGCTTCATGGCAAGCAAGAACAATGACGATGACTACAGTGATCCCAATGAGGTAAGACCGTCGTATGATGAGCATGAAGATGTTTTGGTTAGACTTGCTAGTGAATTGAAAAAGACAAAAAAGAAAATAATTTTGTTGTTGAAAGCTTGAATTCTAAGATTGATAGACTTAAGACTTCTATTCCTAATAATGAATTACGTGTCTTGTCAAGTTTCACACTCTGAGTTAAAAATTGCCAGATCAATTAATGCATCAAATTTGGTTAAACTTAGTAATGTAATTAATAAATCTAATGAATTGGGATTGACACATGATTCTTGCGATGGAAAATTAAAACATGCTAATAATAAAATTGAAAAGCTCAAAGTTTAGTTCTTCTACATGTTTAGAATCAAGTATTTCGAATGCTTAATCTAAAGCTTGCTCTAATTATAAATTGCTAGAAGCTAGATTTCATGCATCTCATAAATCTATTCAGCAAATGCTTTATAATGAAAACTTGTTTTGCTCAAGTTATCCTAAATTAAATATTGAAATTGATGCTTTAACTAGGCAATTGAATAATTTTGCTAAAAAATGGACAGATTGGTTCAGTCTAGTGCTTTCAAGAATTTAGTGAATGAACCTATTGATTGCACATCATGTTCCTCACTGGCTAAAGAAAATGAATGTCTTAAGAACACCTTAGAGAGATTTTCCTTTAGTAAGAAAATTTTGAATATGATCCTAGATCAATCAAAATCAAGTGTGAAAAATCATTGTTTACGATTCAATTTTATTCAGCATGCCAAGAACAAGCCTTCTAAGGTAGTTAAGTTTCTTGAATATGGAAAAACTGAAATAAAATATGAACCAAAATAAATTATCTTTAAATCTGTCAGTATTGCAAGAGAGTTCTTTACCAAAGTGGGTGCTGTGAAGCAGAAAGATATAACCACACATCAAGTAAAGTATCAATGCACTCATTGTAGTAGAAATGGTCATTTGGTTCAATTTTGCTTTCAAAAAGTGAAGAAAGAAAAAAAATAGGTTAAAGAAGGGTACTCGAGTGGAGTCTGTGCAAACCTCTAATTGTCACTCTGCTCCCTCTAATCAATCAACTGCAAGCTGTCGCTTTGATCTCTCTAATCAATCTTTCGCAGGCTCGGGAGTTTTTACAACAAGACATGCCGAAGAATTCAAACTGCCCCGTGGCCAAACGTCCCGTGGTCGAATGCCCCATGATCAGACTAGAGTTTCGACCAGCGTATCAACGACCAATGTTTCAACCAGTCCTTTCTACTCGATCAGACCGGTTGACGGTCAGACCAGCTTTCTCCCATGATCGGAACAACGTGGTTGGATCAACATTTCGACTAGCATTACAAAGGCGCTCACATCAGTTTCGACCGATATTTTCTACTCATTTAGATTAGTCGGCGATCAGACCAGCTTTTGAACGGTGGTTTGATTGGAATTTGACAGTGGCTAACCTTTCACTTAAATTTTTATCATTGTCTGATGTTCCTTTTGTTCGTCATGTGTCACAATACTGGATACCTAAAGGTTATTTCACTACCCCAGTACTATGAGAGCAACGCTTCCTATGATATAAGACTAGTTAACGCAGGATGGAGGACATGCGCTTATTGGGCTCCAGTCTTTTACGTGATTGCTTGGTTGGAACACTTGATGGTTCCTCATCTTCTTTGATGGCTTCCAAGAGATTTCACCTTCTGAGAGATCATTTGGAAAAGGTGATGTTATTCTACACCTTTTTGAGTTTAATGTTTAGAGGACTCATATTCTCTCAAAATTGCTTGGTTCTTCTCATTTTGTTCTTTTGTTGAGTGAGATGGAATTATTCTGAGGGGGAGCTTGTTGTTTAACAATTTCAGAAGCTTTATTTATTATACTTGCTAAATAATTCATCAAGTCCAAGCCTTGAAAATAAATGACTAGAAGAGTTTTCTTATCATATTTACTCATATGCTATGTAGCTCTGATCTTGATTGGTAGTAATGAATTTGCTACTTGAATTAAAATATGACATAGCAGAACACTTTGACTAGGTTGATTATAGATAGCACTTTGTGATGTTCATTTAAAACAGATTAGCTTGATTGTGGGTCTTCTTTTAAATCTTGGCTATGAGGCTCGCAAGTTTCATATTGCAATGTTTTTATGTTTACTCCAGTTGGCATGTTATACAAAATAAAATTCACAAAAAGTGCACAAATGAGAAAATATATGCTTCAAGCATACCATGGTTAAAACAAAAGAAAAGGTACAAAAAGTGTTCGAATGAAAAGAAGTATGCCTCAAGCATATCACTATTCAAAAAGTTTGCTTCAAATATGTTATCATGAAAAAGAAGTATGCTATAAGCGTGCCACATGCCTAAGAATCGAGTATGGAGCAATAGGTTTCTATATGAGACTGCTAGGTTATTTAGACTTAAAGTTTACTTCACTTGTAGGCTTTTTACTTTTTAGTGTGATATCTCATTGTACTGTTTCTAATCGATTTGGTCATTATTGAAAAGTCTGTCATTAATATAAATTGCTTGATCGTGCTAAAAGACTTGTTTTGACCTTGCTATATAATATATGACTTTATATGATATAGGGAGCTTTACTCAAAAAGATAGCTTAGTTACATTCTTAAAAGATATCATTTTAGATATTTACTCTCACTGCTCCTTCTTAGAATTGTTCTTTCTCTAAATTTCTTGATGATTACATTGCCAAAAGGAAGAAATTGGAGTGTTTAGAAAAATGGGAGAAATTGGAGAAAAAATTGCTCTCTTATGTTGAGGGGGAGTTTGTCCTAAGCTTTCTTCGAGTGGTCTCTGCAGCTTCGAAACTTTCTCTTCACAAATTTTGCTTTTTTTCAACACTTAACTCATTCGAGAGATTTTGAGGTGTTGTCAATGTATTTATCAAGGGAGAGATTGTTAGACCATGTGGATAGGTCATGGATTTATTGATGATGAATAATTGACATTTGGGTTACATTGAAATTTGCTTTTGTGAAAGTTTCAGTTCAGGTCGAGTGGTTTTGCACAGCGTTCGAGTGGTTTCAATCGGGTCCGAGTGGTTTTGGTTGCTCCAAGTAGTTTTGGTCTGCTCTAAGTGGTTTCGATCAGGTCCGAGTGGTTTTGGTCTGCTCTGAGTGGTTTCGGTTTGGGTCCGAGTGGTTTCGGATGGTGTTCGAGTAGCATCGAAGGATCAAACGACATTCAAGTAACATTGGAGTATCAAACAGTGTCCGAGTGCCATCGGAGTATTGAACGACGTTCAAGTACCATTGGAGCATCGGATAGCATTCGAGTGGCATCAAAGGATCGGATAGCGATCGAGCGGTATCAAAGCTCTAAGTGGTGTCACTCAAGATTCGAGTAGTGCGGTCGAAGGTTTTTACCACGAAGCGATCGAGGCTACAGGGTTTTGGCATGGTTGAAGCTTTAGTACACGAAAGTGAATAGTGCTCAAGAGTGAACGGTACTCAGAAGAGTACTATAGCAACAGTGATAAGTCAGTACTCGGTAGGGGTACTGTAGCATTGGTCGATACTCGGAAGAGTACTGTAGCATTGGTCGGTACTCGGAAGAGTACTGTAGTAGGGCTCGGTAGTCAAAAGGACTCGATACCCGATAGTCAAAGATTTTGTAATCAATACTCATAGACTTTGAGGTCTGTTGTATTTGTTTTAGGCTTTTGGATCGGTTGTCGTAGACCTGACGATTGGTAGTCGAAGGCTTTGCGATCGGTTGTCGTAGGCTTCGCAGTGAATACTCGTAGACTTCATGGTAAGTATGAGTACTTCAATTCTTACTATCTTCGAGTACCTCGAGTACTCGTGTAATTCCAACGGTATGACTAGTTGGTTCATAGTGTTCAGTGATCGGTGAACAGTGCTCGGAGGAACAGTACTCGGAAGATGAAAGTACTTATGTCAGACCCTAGGTTAGCAAACCCAGATCCTTTGTGATTCCACCGCACTATTCCCTAGATCAGTAGATAGTGCTCACAGATACATTATTGCATATCAAAAACATATCATACGGAAACGTAAATAATACAGTAATAAGTTACTCATGGGTTGATTAGGCCGAAATCAATAAAATGCAGCAGCAGAAACTTCACACAGGTGTGACCCTCAAGACTTGTCCATAGGCAGCCAACTGGGGTTCGTGACCTAGTTCTTAGCCTCATCGACTTCTAGCTCTGTCGACTCTTTCAATGCACAGCGGGACTTGTCCTTCATTTCCTTCTTGACTAATTGATGGTAATTAAGTAAGAGTGAATACAACGGTACTTAGCAAGCCACCACACAGGGTGCAATAGTAATAGATGCAAAGCTGTCAAAGGAGGCTTGAGGTTCTTTTAGTTGCTAAAAGTATTATTTTGAAAGTACAATAAATAGAAAAGCTCCTAAGACTTAGCAGTTTTAACTAAAACTAATTTTCCAGGGTTGATACAGGAATACAATATTAATTATAGCCTAGGTTACATCCACCTTTTACAGTGAATGGTTACCTCCACCAAATGCTAGTTTTCGCCACTGGAGTACATTCTCCTCTAGGAAAAGCCAAAGTCAGGGTTACCTCAGCCCGACGAGTTTTCATCCCACCCATAAAGGTTTTTGAAATAGAACTAACTCGAGAAAGTTCCCATGTCTACCCTTGATCATGGGTATGGTCGTTCAAACAGTTTTATACTTTGCAGAATTTGTACATCTTTGCCCACAAGAGACAATCAACCTGATGGGCCTACACGATTCATTGGTCACATAGGTTGAGAGATTATTGCGAAGCCTTTATAATACCTTGCCCTCTAGCATCTCACCCATGTGGGTCGCTGCCACACGTAGTGGGTCCTATACGTTGTGCGGGATGTCTAGCATAGATTAGCGTAGTCGGACTCCACTCTCCACAAATGCTAGTCTTGGCAACATCACCCTCCTTGTTGGTGTCCCATTCAGGTCGGATCTTTAATATCCTCCTACACTAGTCTTCCGTGAGATGACTAGAGGGTCTAGTAAATTATTCAGCCAAGCCTACACTTTGCCAGTTTGTGGTAGTACTATTTTACACAGAGAGGTCGTCATAGGATTAAGTCCTTAATTTGTCCGGACGGTTCAAAAAGTTTGCAAAAAGTGCCCAAAATGAGTTCAAAACCCGGAGTGACAATGGGACTGAGTTAAAAAAATACTAATATTGAATATTATTGTGTTGAGTTAGGGATCAAACATGAGCTTTTCGCAACCTACACTCAACAAAAATGGTGTGGTTCAATGGAACAATAGGACCTTAATTGAAATGGCAAAGACAATGCTTGATGAGTATGGCACATTTGATTGCTTTTGGGTGGAGGCCATCAATATCGCTTGCCATGCTACCAATTGGTGTTTAAAGTGTTTTGATGCAAGTGCTTTATTTTCAAGAAGCGTACCTATCTTAGGAAGTTCCACAGGTGATGCGACATTGGTTTCCTATTGGTTTACTTCTCTAACTCAAAAGCTTATTGTGTCTTTAAAAATGCCACCAACCTTGTTGAAGAATCTTATGATGTTGAGTTTGATGAATCTAATAGCTCTTAAGGAGAGCATGGGAATTTTGATGTAGCTGATGAAGGACTAAGAAGTGATATGAAGAACATGACTCTTGGTGATATCAAGCCTACGGAAGTGGTTCAAGAGGTTTGAGCTTAAGATCAGCCTTCATCATCCATAGTACCTCAAGTTAATGCAAATGAAGCTAAGGATGATGATGATGATGTACTCTAGGAACCACTACTTCAAGTCAAGATTCATCACACTATTGCCAAGGAACACCCCATTGACCAAATATTGGGGATGTTAGTAAGGGAGTTTAAACTTGTTCTCGCTATGCATATGTTTTGTGCGTATTACTCTTTGGTCTCTTGTTTGGAACCCACAAATGTAGAGCGAGCTCTAGGTGATGTGGATTAGGTGAATGCTTTGTATGAAGAACTCAAAACTTCACCAGAAAAATGTTTGACCTTGGTGGAGCGTCTGCACGATCACAATGTCATTGGCACCTAGTCAGTCTTTTACAACAAACAAGATAAATATGGAGTGGTGGACCACAACAAGACGAGACTAGTTGCTCAAGGAGTTGAGGCTTGGATTTTGGAGAGACCTTCGCTCCTACGGCAAAATTGAAGCTATATATATATATATATATATATATATATATATATATATATATATATATATATATATATATATATATATATATATATATATATATATATATATATCCTCTTTGCCTTCATATCATGTTTTGATATCAAGTTATATCAAATGGATGTTAAGAGTGCTTCCTTGAATGGTGTTATTTTTTGAATTGGTGTTTGTAGAACAACCTCATGAGTTTGAAGACCCTAAACACCCAAACCATGTCTATAAGTTATCTAAGGTGCTATGGACTAAGTAAGCTCCAAGAGCGTGGTATGAGCATCTTAGGGACTTTCTACTTGAAAAGGGGTTCAAAACCGGGAGAGCTGATACTACTCTTTTCATCAAGTTTATTGTAACAACCCAGGTTAACAAAAATCCAGAATGTCACCCACACCTACAAATACTACCAATTTAAACCATTAATTACATATTACCAACAACTAAGTCTCAAGTATAATTTCTTAAGATAATCATGAACATATAAATTTTAGCAATACAGAAGTCATTGACTAACTTTAAGATGAACCGAATATCAATAATCTGAATCAATAATAAATTTAACTAAAGGGAATTGGCAAGCGGCATCAATATACAACCATCAAGTGCTAAAGAAAAATCATTAATCATCTAAGGAACTCAAAGATAGCAAGATTTATTTCTAATAATGAATAAATAATCACTAAGTGAAAGAGAAAACTACTAATTGCAAGATCAACTTGTGCTATATCCCACTCATGCATGTTATTATCAACTAGCACCTAAAACAACAACAAAACAAAGGTGGGTTCACGACTCAGCAAGTACATAATAGAATAATAAACAATACCAACATTATACCAACAATCCATATTCATTCACCATCATCTCAAGTTCACATATTTATTCTCATCAAGTTCCACACATATGTCTCATTATCTCATTTCTCTTTTTATGAATGCAATGCAATGCTCATGCATATGTCTCAACTCATTTTTTACTTACATCAGTATAACGAAGTGTAACACTCATCGGTGTTTGGTCACATCTTTCTATCATGAATGCTCAACATGCAACGTAATAATTATTATCTTTCTTCATTAGCAATTGATATAATCATCATTCTTGCATAGTCATCACCATCAATTTATCATAACCACGTGAGCAATATAAATCAGACATAATCGTATGAATAATCATGGCAAGTATTCATTTAACAAAACAACAATTTCAAACACTCGAATAACATTCTACCATGCACTTGTCTTTCTAGTTGCGAGGAATGGTTTGATTTAAAGATGACAAAGAACCCAACGCCACTCCTCCTATAGTAAACACCTAATCTCAAAACAAGTTACAGTAATACAAGATAACAATTAAATGACAATATTCCAATACACTTTCCAAATCCATAAATCTTCCCCTTTACCAGACAGTCATCATTGCTGTCCTGGTACTAAGAGCAACATAATTTTTTACTCCCAGGCCATACTCTAATAAATCATACCATTTCTGGAATCTACATAAAATTTCGTACAACTTCTTAGTTGGCCACATGCCCAGATTAAATCATCTAACCCCCTATTTTCTACCTAGAATACATATATGTCATCTTCTGGACAACAAACAATATTTTCATATCTATTAATTTACTCATGCAAATATAATAAACTATAACATTTTAATAAATTACAGAAAGTTTCTATTTTTTTTCTAGTTTTGCCAAAAATTCAATTATGACATCTAATCAATCAAAATAATAATTTCCCACGACTGTGTCCAGCAGCAACTGGTTCTGGACAGCAGTCTTCCAAAATTCATAACTTCTATTCTACTCGTCCAAAATATGTGTTCTTGAACACTCTAGAATCCTTAGACAATTACCTACACATTTCATGTAGAGAAAATACCCTAATTCATCTATTTAATATTCTTAATCTACAAATTACCATGTGCTACCCAAAGACAACAATTTCCTAAACAGCATGCTTACAAGAATTATAACTCAAAATTTAACCATCCAATTGATGTGATTAAATACCCTATAGAAAGCTACCAAAACTCTCTACATCTATCAAGTAGATAATATTATCAAATTATGCTCATACAGTAGCCAAAACAGCAATAGAAAATTGCCACAGACAAACAGATCTATTAATCAATCCCCTGACAAATGCTTGCTACTCTCCTCTCTAATCTTGGCTCAAATCTCTACTAAATTAAACAAATAGTAGAAATATTAGCTACTAATTACCATCATCAGAAGCATGCAGCACACGGTAGCATACTACATCCACATGCAGCCATGCAATGCATTTTCAAGTCGGCTTATGCAGAACACTTTTTTAGTCAGCACATGCAAAACACTTGTAGAATAGCATGAAACACGGACATGCACGGGCAGCAGAAGGATTAATGGCGATGGCGGCAGTTGGGACTCGGCGATCAATGGCGCGAACAGGCACTCAGCGTTGGTTGCGCTCTGGCGCATGGCAACCAGATGACGTGCAGCCAAGCGGTAGTGCTATTCAGTCACGCGCTACCCTGGGCTAGAGCTACCATGGAGCTTGCTGCGATGCATGCATGCGCGATGATGTCCAACGCAAGGCAAAGGCTACGCGGTGTGCGAGCGTTGTTGGCGAGCAACGCGCGAGTGAGCTACCGCTAGCGATGCGTGGCTAGAGCGACCTGACGATGGCGCATTGCATGTCAGCGATGGGTGGCAACGACTTTGGGTGACAAAACAACGCCAGAACGGAGTAGTGTGGTGGCTCGCTACACAGGAATAGGTGACGCAATAGCGATGGGGCTCTTGTGACGGTGCATGGGAAAATATTAGAAAAGCTAAGGTTTGGGTCCTCCTCACCCCCACATCCTATTTTATCATGGCACAAGTTCTAATCCATTTCCAACTCCTCTCGTACGACTCACTCCAGGATGACTCCTCTAAAAAAATCCAAGCACCCTATTTTTCACATATGCTATTTTTGCTATTTATCCCTAGGATCAAGATGATTATTTTTGTAGAATATTACATTCATTGATGGTCATTTCTTCATATGCCAAATTTATATTGATGATATAATCTTTGGGTCTACTAATCAAGCATTTTGCAAGGAATTTGGTGACATGATATCAAAGGAGTTTGAGATGTCTATAATAAGGGAACTAACCTTCTTCCTAGAATTTCAAGTCAAGCAATCGAAGGAGGGAACATTCATCTTAGAAGAAAAGTACATCAAAGACCTTCTCAAGCGCTTTGTAATAGAAGATGTCAAGCCAATAAAGGCATCCATGACTACAAACATACATCTAGACTTAGATATGGGAGGTAAACCAATAGATCAAAAACTTTATCACTCTATGTTGGGTCCCGAATATGCAAATTCGGACCCTCTATGTATTCTGAACTAGTTCCAAGATCAGTAGCTAGTTCACACAGTATCAACATTGATGAAATCATATCCATACAACGAAACAGCTAAGAATAAGCCAACATTTATTAAATAATAACAACGGACCTTATGGTCAAGATTTTATAATTATTGCCACGTAGGGCTTAACGATAGAAAAATAAACTTACAGCGGAAGAAACTCTTGTGGTAGCCATCCGATATGCCCATAGGCAATCGAGTGGAGAGCGCACCCTAGTTCACATAGTCCTCGAAATACTCCTCCTCGTAGAACTTGGTGTTCCCTGGGTTTTCTTCGATGACTGATCAGCAAATGGCATAAAGCCATGAGTACATAAAGTACTCAACAAGTCGTAGGGAGATGTATGCAAATAGTATTCATGCAAAACTTGTACAAGAGTAGCCTTATAGCTATTTTGCAGAAAGCAGTTTTGATAGTAAATACCATAAATAGATTAAAAGGCACAATTGAAAAGATTACGTACATAAGGAAACAAGTACTTTGAAACAACTAGTGAACTACCCGTTTACTTCTCGACCATTCCACCAACCACAATTTTTAGATAAAATCTATCTTTCTTATGAGATCACCAGGCTTTGTCCATAACCGGGGACACAGCTATTCGAATAGTTTTTAACACTCTGCAGAGGTTGTACTGCTTTACCCATAAGACATGATCATCTCATATTGCTATGCAATTAACACACTTGCTTAGGTGTGTAGCAGAGATATCATGACAAGGCCTTTACAAATCTCTGTATTGACCCAGTTCTGCTCGCTAAGGTTTCGCCTCCATCCGGCCTTCTCTTCTGTCTACTGTGAATGTCCATCCCAAACACAATTCAACCCAAACAGGACTAAATCAAAACATTACTAATTAATCAGCTAGGTTCATTCCATACTGGATATATGGTTGTACGATAGGGCTCAGATCAATGATGCACAAGATTAAGTCCTTAGTGATTACTCAGACGAAACAACCTCATCCAAAATGTGCTTCCTGCAGCCACTTTACTGTACTATCATTTGTCTTAGTACGAAATCATTTTTTAACCAGGCTCAATGGCATCCCCTACCATGGCACGACAAATTTTATCAACAGTGGCTACCCGCCACAATTCCATATATGGTTAAGTCAAATTTTTATGAAAAACATAGTAAAGGAACCCATCGCACAACTAAAGCATGACTAAGCATAACTTTGATTCCCATATTAGAATTAAAATTACCCATCCTACGATGTTCAAGAATATATGTCATTTGCAATGATTCAAGGTGACATACTATCAAGTAGATATTTAACTAATCTCAAAAACATTTTATATAAAACTTGTAATGCATGTTAATTTAAAATAATAACTTATATAAAATGGGTTTGATATGGTCAAAGGTCTATGACTTGCCTTCATTGAAGTTGTCTAGAGCTTCTTGCTACAGATCGGAAAATTCTTTGGCAACGCCAGGTTTTACACGCGAAACGACAAATACAAATACAAATAAATAAATAAATAAATAAATACAAAAAATCAAAAAAAATGCAAAATATATACTGGAAGTAAGATATTGAATTTAGATGAATTTAAGAAAAAGAATCAAAAGATCTGGAGTTTGTATGAGGGAGAATGAACATTTGGAAGTTTGGATATCACATGAAATGATTAAACATGCTGAAATTTACTATTCTGGAACTCCATCGATCGGATGCTTTATAGATAAGAGCTAAAGAATTTGGGTGCATGACAAGAGGGTCCACAACTGGTGAGACAGGAGAGGAAAAGAAAGGGAAAGGAGAGGGTCAATAACACATGGATTCCAAGTGTCTGTGACTCAATGAACAACTAGTTAACAGAGTTCACGAACAACTAAGAACAGAGAAGCTCCAAAGCTTCACGGCCATGGTGGTGGCACCAGTAATGGAAGGGATAGCGGCATCCAGGAACCACCAAAATGAAACCTCGGCGAGGTCCTCTACCCAATGGTAATGGTGGCAGCGCCAGAGATGGAGTGAAGAGGTGACAGCGGCACTCGGGATGCGGCAACATGGGTAGGAGAGAGAAACAATACCCAAGCACAGAACATGGAGAGGTAGCATGAGCACAGCTTAGAACGTGGCATGGTAAAGCTAGAAAAATTGTCGTCAAAGACGGAACGTCACCGGAGACGACACAATCGACAATTGAACAGTGTCGGTAAGGAAAAAAGAAAACTTCATATCTTAGTGCTCAGTGAAGGAAATCCAAATATATTTGGAGGGTAGTTACTTGGAATGGTTTGGCATATTTTGGCACAAAAGTATTGGAGAAAGTATCACAGGATAGATGGGAATGCGAAGCGCCCTAGGTGGCCATGGCTAGATTTTGGAAGCAAAATTTTGTGAAGGTTTTCCGGAGAAAAGGAGGGAAGCATCACGTAGAACATGATGAGGCGAATCTAAGAGAGGTGATGGCATAGTCTAAAGCTCACCAAAAATGACGAATCGACACCAAGAAGCAATTTCGGGCAACGTTGGCAGGCGATTCCCTACATAAAGATCAAATTAATTTAGTAGAGGAGTTGCTTGGGTACTGAAACACGAGATGATGTAGAGGGATTTCGAAAAACTTCACTAGAGAGAGAGATGGCACGGTGGAGGTGATGGCCATCGCTCGGGAAGATGAACTCGCAATGGAAAACGGTGCTCAGGAAGTTTTAGGGTTTGGAGAAGGTGTGAAGGGGTAGAACACTATCACATTGCTCCATTTTATAGAGTAAGAATGAGACGAACGGGATTGAAATGGACGAATCAAAGCAATGTCACTTTTTTTTTTGAAGCTTTAAAGCCTCGAACTAAAAAATGGATAATTTAAATGGTTAGAAAACTGAAAAGAAATTGATTCTAGCAGTGATGAAGACATTAATGAGCAAGGAAAATAATTTGGTTGGGGAAGAATTGATGTTAGGGCTTGAATGCATGGCTTTTGGTGTTGAAGATAAACATTATCCAGGCTAGAAGGAATAAAGAGGAGAAGGGTGCAAGTACAGACCAAAAAGAAGAAAGAGTTTGCTAGTTCCTGCACTTGGGTTGATGATGGGTTAAGCATGCTAATTCTATGGCAATTCTAGGATGGGTGATCCTTTGGGAATCTCTTTTTTATTATTATTATTGTTTTTTTTGGAAAAGAGAGAAGTGTCAGGAAAAATTAGGAATCTCTTTATTATTATTGTTGTTGTTGTTGTTGTTTTGGAAAAGAGAGAAGTGTTAGGAAAAATACATTGGACCTAGAAAAATTAGAATAGATATTTTTCTAGAGATTTAAAATTTTGAAGATTTGAATTTGAATTTTGGAATTTGAATTTTGGAATTTGGATTGGAATCAGAATTTTGATATTTTCTTCTAATATTACACAAATAATCCAAATAAAATCCAAACACTTTTAAATAATTAATTTGAAATTAAATTTGTAAAGAAAGCGAGTTTTTGTGGTGTTACACTCTATGATTAGTATCTTGCTTTACCTTACCGCATCTACACCCGATATCATGTTTAGTGTTTGTATGTGTGCTAGATTTTAACCTTCCCCTAAATAATTGTATCTAGTTGTCGTTAAGACAATTCTTATATATTTAAATACTCCTCTAGCATTGGCGTGTGGTATCCCAAAAGTGCTAAACTCGAGTTACTTGGCTATTCAGACTCCAATTATGTTGGGTGTAAAATTGATTATAAATGCACATTAGGCGATGTTATTTGCTAGGAAGATCCCTAGTCTCATGGGCTTCGAAGAAGCAAAATTTGGTTGCACTCTCTACCATCGAAGCGAAGTATGTTGCCACGGGTAATTGTTGTGTATACATATTGTACATGAAGCAAACCCTTCTAGACTGGGATCACCTTCAAAAGTGTGCCTCTATTGTGTGAAAATGAGAGTGTGGTGAAAATTGCATATAGCCTGGTTCAACACTCACATACAAAGCACATTGATTTCCAGCATTATTTCCATAGGGATGATGTTGCAAAAGGTGACATTGTACTAAGCCATGTACGAATTGAGGATCAACTTGTGGATTTTTTCACGAAACCCTTGGATAAGGCCGCTTTTACAAGTTGTAGAGTGAGTTAAATATCATAGATACCTCTAATGCTACATGAACATATTTACTTTCTTGTAATGTATTGCCATTGTATATATGTTTTGGTTGTGTAGATGCTTGTAGATTTGGATCTCATTTGCTTTGGCTCTTGTGGACTCAAATGGGAATATCACATTAAGGGGGAGCAATTATACCATTCATGTATTCTTGCATCCCTATAAGTGAACATATCAAAAATTTTGCTAGTTGGGTTTTTGAGAAAACCTTTTCTAGGCCAAAATGTTTAGAAATTTTTGTCATGCAAATGTACTATGTGATATCAAATCATTTATAAATGAGTTTCAAAAATGCTTTTAATAATGAAAAAGGAAACCAAAACTAGTGTTGCATGAAAATTATGTTCAATTCTATTTTGAAAACTATTTGGAAAATGGTTGGCCAAGTGTTTTCTCAAAAAATCCTTCTTTTGGCCAACATCTTATAGAATGAGATTGCAAAAGAACCAAAAACTTATTATGTGTTTAATTGTGGGCTTTCTAGATAAATATGGGTCTAAGTCACTAGGGCATGATTTATTCATACCTTGTTCATGGTGGCATCAATTAGGCCCATACATTTCCAAACATCCCAAAATTCCAACTCATTTGGTTCACACTCTTCGAAATAAAAACTGTGTTGGAAATCTATATGCAAAATAGAAATATCTTCTAAAAAAATCCTATTTTGGTGGTTCATGTTGACTCAACTGTGCCCAAACATGTGTTTCTTTGAGTTTATTTGGTTTGAGGCATAGAAGAGAAAAATCTCAGCTCTTAAGAGTTTTTTTGCAGTTCTCTATGTAAGCTAGATCATCCGACTAAGTTGGATTATTTGAGCTATCCGGATCATTTGAGTGGCACATATTATCTGACTTGCATAGGAAACCCTAGGGGCATTTATCTCTCATCTCTAGATCTAATATGGACCATTGGATTGATATTAAGTCAATTTGCAAGGTCTAGATTCACGCTTACCCTTTCATGCTTTAAGGTCTATCCTAATCTATCCAATCAAGATCCTTTCGAACTAAGTCATCCATCATTGATATTATATGCCTTGGCATCCTTTGACCCTAGGTCAAAGTCAACACAGTGAAAATTTCCCACATCAATCATCCCTTCGTGCTCCCACACCGTTGCTACATGTACCTTGCACACGTGGCTGTCGTCCTCACCAACGAACACCACTCATTACTGGCGACCTCACAAAATGGAGCAGCGTCATTGTCCTCTCTACATTGATGAGCGCTTCTCCCTGATTCCTCACTCGTGTCGTCCATTTCTCACACTGCCATTGCCACCGAGTCTTCTTCACCAACACCGACGCTACCACAACCTCCTCCAGCACTGAGAGTCTCACTTGCTCTCTAGGGTTGGTTATTGTAACACCCCCGTTTCCAGGGGCGCGTACGGACACGGCACCCCGCAACTATTCACGCATGAACAGTTATGGAGTGTCGCGCAAGAGTATACCATTGCATGCCTACAACAAAAGTTCAGCATATACTTCACATACGGATTAACATCCATTTTCAACAGCGGGGCGTGCAAGCCCAAAGTATAATTACATTACAGAAGCTCCAAGATCCGCTTGAGCGCGGCCAGGACCTAAAGCCACGGATCCTCGTCGAAGAAGCGACCTTCCGGGACTTCCTCAACGGGGAGGCAAACATCTTCGTCTTGATCCTCTAAAGAAGGGCAAAAGCAAGCCGTGAGCCAATCAACCGGCTCAGCAAGTCCCAAAGGGACCCTAACTTATTACATGCACGGAACATCAAAGGAAGGGAGTATACTTGGTTTATTAATTTGAGTGGATGCAGTTTTATTTGCAAGCATTTTTAGAAGACGGACCCAAAACTACTCCTCAAGAACTCAGGGGTTTTTCATGAAGAGTTCATTAACCAACGAGTCAAGTTTAAACATGTACAAAACTACTTAAGCTTTGCTGCTGGAATCACCCAAGTGACACAGCTCCAATAACCGGGAGCACGGCGTATTCGAATACCATTTATTAGACTCTGCAGAGTTTGCTCAGCTTTACCCACACGATCCCTTAACTCCCGCAACAGAGTTAAGAAAGCCAGGTCGTTTCACTGCTCAACTCTTTATATAGGCTCTACCCGGTAGAATTCACTCGGGTCTGGCTCGCTCACACACACACACACAAAGAAAAAGAAAACGGTGCCGCTTCGAGTGAACTCTACCGTTGTTAGGCACCCAATCACGGCCTGCCTAACCTTTGTTACCCAAACACCTTCTCCACAACGCCTGTAGAGTTTCAATCGAGTTGAGCAGCTACTAAACCAGTGTTGACAAGTCAACTCCTGTGGTTGAGCGGTCACCATGTCAATTGCTCAGCGTAAGGGTCTAGTCCTTATATTTTTTCCCCCGGAGTCCGCAACCCCGGCCAGGTCCGCAACCTGCAACCCAGGGTAAGAGGCGGGCGAAAACCGTCTCGCGGCGCACCACAGCCCCCCTTACCCTATCTTACATGTCGACATACTCCGCCCTAGGGCACGGCATCCCATACTACCCTGCCCTAGAGTCGGGTTTTCCAAATTCTATTGGCCCGCAGCCACAACCTTAGCAGTGTAACACTTTGCACGATAATAATATCCTACGATTATCTAGGTTAACAGATAATTAATTCTAGGGTTTCAATGGCATGGCTACAAATTAAACATGGCATTTAGCGGTGGTAGGACTAACTATATCACAAGTCATTCTAAACATTTTATTTTATTTTTGAACTAATATTTCAGAACTAGCTCAATGCAAATAGCGTAATAACATAATTAAATAACATGGGTTGCAACATGATCAAAAGATTTGGGACTTGCCGCGAAGTTGGACGATTTCGGCTAGCTCGAACGAAGAACCTCCTGGCTCCTGTGACTGCACTTGAACTTCCGGAGACTCCGACACTAGCGCAAACACACAAAATAATTAAATCCAGCTTGAGCCTAATCAAGCGAGGAAAGATAAACTAATCAAAAAGGAGTAAAATGCATAAATCTTCAAATGGGGAATTTTAGGAATTTATTTGGGATGAAACTGGAGGAATGGAGGTCACCACTGGGTCTGAAATAATATTTGGAGCAAAGTGGTGAGATTTGGGAATTTTTGGGATTTTCTGTGATTTTCTAGGATTTATTTGGATTTTTCAGGATTTTAGAAATTGGTAAATCACTGAAAATTGGAATGAACAGTACCAGGCCGGCCCAAAGCAACAGTGCGGCCTGGCACTGTGCGGCCCGCGCGGCCGAAGGCCAGCGCGGCCCACGGCGGCGACGCGCGGCGGCCCGCAGGCGCGCGCGCTCGGGCGAGGAACAGGCCGCTCGGCCCACTCTCACGCGCCTCCGCGGTTTCGATGGGCGACACGCGGCATGGCGGACGGGCCGGATGGCGAGCGGGTGGATGGACGCGATGCGATAGCGGGGAGATCGGACGGTGGAGATAAAAGAGAGGTGGCGAACCAGTACGAGCGATCGGACGCACGGGAGGCGGTGAGATCAAGTGGATCGGACGGTGGTGGGAGGGCCACGTCGCGGCGAGGGGAGTCGTCTTCCTCCTCTCGCTGCTACAGTGCTCCCGGGCGGTGGCTACGGTGGCGATGACGAACCGGGCGTTAGGGAGTTCGCCGGCGGCAACGGAAGGTGCCAAAGGGGAGAGCTCACTATGGTGAGTCCATTTTGGGGCATTGGAGGGTGAGGGAGCCCACGGAGAGAGCGGGAGGCAGATGGGGGAGGTTTCGGCTCTCCGGCGGTGGAGGGGTCACCGGAGCCGGTAGGGGTCGAATCGGCGGTGGTTTCACGGTCTCGGAGACTCGAGGCTCACACTAGTGGCGGCGGGGTTAGCTGGGGAGCGTCGAGGAGGGCTGGCCACGGGCGCACGGTAGGGGCGGCGGTGAGCTTCGGCGGCGGCGCTCCACAGGGCTCCACCTGGCCAAACAAGGGTACCAAAGAGGTTAGGAAGTAATGGAGAAGCTCTGGGTGGAATTAATCGGGAAATGGAGGGAGGAGGAGGGAGATCCACTCTGCGGTGTCACCGGCGCAGGGGGTGATGGCGGCGGCGACTGAGGCGACGGGGAATCAATCGGTAGCTTGGGGAGGTGCACGGGAGTAGTGAGGAGCGAATGGGGGTATCGGGGAGGCTTGAGGAGCAAGGGAAGCAAGGGGGCAGGGGATGGAGCTTTTATGCCCCGGGCGTAGCGAGGGAATCCGAGGGAGGGGGAAAGCGGCAATGGCGCCGGGGTCAAGGGAGTGGACAGGGGAGTGGTTGGGGAGTCTCTCCGCGCAGGGGGGTGACGCCAGGCCCTGCGGCGGCTTAAAGGCGATGCGACAGGAGATGGGAGCAGGCGAGCTCCGGTCACGGGCGATGGCGTCCGCGCGCGGGAGAAGAAGGCGCGGCGACTGCCAGGTGGGGACGGGCGCAGAGAAGGGGCGACGCGTGGCGCGGAGACTCTGCGGCGGTCGGGACAGCGCGGCGGAGGCGGTGCTGAGGCGGTTCCACCGCGGGCGCGGTCGCAGGCGCGCGCGCGAGGAGAAAGCGGGGAAGGGAGGAAGGCGCCAGCGCGCGAGGGAAGGGCGCGGGGCGCTGGGGCGAAGCGAAGGCGGAAAAAGACGGGGCGCCAACGGAGAGGAGAAGCGCCCTGCCGAAAAGGGAAAGCGGAAACGGGGAAGACTTTCCCAAAAAGGAAAGTTGCCGAAAACACTCAAAAATTCAGGGAAAAGGCTCAAAAATTTTGAAATTTTTAGGGGCTTTTCAACCTACCCCCCTTAAAAGGATCTCGACCCCGAGATCAACTTGGTCCAGGGAGTAAGTTGGGGAAGTCCCGCTGCAAGTCTGACTTTCGTTCCCAGGTGGACTCATCCGCTGTGTGATTCCTCCATTGAAAAAGGCTCAAAAATTTTGAAATTTTTAGGGGCTTTTCAACCTACCCCCCTTAAAAGGATCTCGACCCCGAGATCAACTTGGTCCAGGGAGTAAGTTGGGGAAGTCCCGCTGCAAGTCTGACTTTCGTTCCCAGGTGGACTCATCCGCTGTGTGATTCCTCCATTGAACTCTGCAAAATATGACATTCTTGTTTCTGAGCTGCCTCTCTGATGTTTCAAGTATTTGTAGTGGTTCTTCAGCATAAGTACAGTCATCCTGCGGTTCAAATTCTGACAGGGGCACTTCATCTATCAGCTGACATAGACATTTCCGAAGCGGGGATATGTGGAACACATTGTGTATTCTTGACAAGTTGGGCGGCAGCTGTATTTGATAAACTACCTCTCCAACTCTTCCGATAATTTGAAACGGTCCCACATATCTGGGTGCCAACTTCCCTTCACTTGAAACCTCTTGACTATTTTGAATGGTGTGACCTTGATATAGACGAAGTTTCCAACTTCGAAGCTCAAATCCTTCCTTCGGTTATCTGCATAACTCTTCTGTCGGTCTTGTGCAATCTTGAGTCTTTTTCTGGTGATTCTGACATGTACTTCTGCATCTTGAGCAATCTGGGGACCAATAAGTTGTCGTTCTCCTGTTTCTGTCCAATTCAGTGGGGTCCTGCGTTTTCTGCCATAAAGTGCTTCAAACGGTGCCATTTGGACGTTGGCTTGGTAGCTGTTATTATGTGAGAACTGAGCAAACGGTAGGCAGGTGTTCCATGCTGCACCATATACGATTGCACAAGCTCTTATCATATCTTCTACAATCTGGCGGGTTTTCTCTGTCTGTACATCTGTCTGAGAGTGATACGCTGAACTGAAGTTCAAATTAGTGTTTATAGCTTCATGTAATTTCTCCCAGAACTTGGACGTAAACTGTGCTCCTCTAGCTGACACAATCTTCTTCGGAACTCCATGGAGTGTCACTATTCTGGTCAAATACAACTTGGCAAGCTTGTCCTTCCAGTAGGTTTGCTTAATCGGGAGGAAATGAGCAACCTTGGTCAATCTATCGATAATGACCCAGATAGCATCATATCCCTCACGAGTCTTGGGAAGTCCAGTAATGAAGTCCATTCCCATGCTATCTCATTTCCATTCGGGTATTGGCAAAGGCTGCAACAATCCCGATGGTTTTTGGTGGTCTATTTTGATCTGTTGGTAAACATCACATTTAGCCACGTATTCTGCCACTTCTTTCTTCATCCTGTTCCACCAATACTGCTTCTTCAAGTCTTGGTACATTTTAGTGCTTCCTGGATGGATTGAGAATTGAGATGAATGGGCTTCGGATGGAATCAACTCTTTTAACTCCTTGTCGGGTATACAATAGCGATCACGGAAGGTGATGATTCCATGCTCGTCTATCGCATATCTTGATGAATTTTCTTCTTGAATATCCTTTTTCAGTTTTTGAATCTCTTCATCTTCATCTTGTGCTGCTTTCATCTGATCTGTCAGCAATGGTTGGAGTCCCAACGCTGCCATACTGCCTTGTTCAGTGATCACCCAATTTAGCCGTAAGATATCTCATTGCAACTCTGGTGGGTACTCTGTCGTGCTGACTTTGCTTGGACGAGTCTTTTGTCTAAGGGTATCGGCCACTACATTTGCCTTGCCCGGGTGATACTGAAGATCGACATCATAATCCTTTATCAGTTCCAGCCATCTGCGCTGTCTCATGTTTAATTCTGGCTGTGTGAATAGGTACTTTAGGCTCTTGTGATCATAAAATATCTCACATCGATTCCCCAGCAGGTAGTGCCGCCAAATTTTTAGTGCATGCACTACAGCTACTAGTTCTAAATCGTGTGTGGGATAATTCTCCTCATGCGGCTTCAACTGTCTTAAGGCATAAGCGACAACCTTTTCGTCTTGCATAAGTACACATCCCAAACCTTGCTTTGAAGCATCACAATAAACTTGGAATTCCTTTTTTTGGATTAGGCAAAATCAAGACGGGCGTGGTTGTCAATTTGGTCTTTAACATCTGAAAACCTTCTTCACATGCATCTGTCCATGTGAATGGCTTATCCTTCTTCAATAGCTGAGTGAGTGGTCGAGAAACTTTCGAGAAGCCTTCAATGAATCGGCGATAATAGCCCGCCAATCCAAGGAAACTTCTTACTTCAGTCACGGTCTTGGGTTGTTTCCATTCCATAACTGCAGATATCTTTTCTGGATCGACCTTCACTCCATCTTCAGATATAATGTGGCCCAAGAAAGCAACTTCTTTTAGCCAAAAACTGCACTTGTCAAACTTTGCATATAGCTGATGTTCCCTCAGTCTTGACAATACCATGTGCAAATGTTGTCTGTGCTCTTCTTCACTCTTGGAATATATCAGGATATCATCAATGAAGACAATCACAAATCGATCCAATTGGTCCATATGCACCAGGTTCATAAAATTCATGAAATATGCTGGCGCATTGGTTAGACCAAATGGCACGACCGTGAATTCAAATAATCCATATCTGGTGATGAAAGCTGTCTTCTCTCGATCTTGCTCTCGGATCTTGAGCTGATGGTAACCCGAGCGCAAGTCGATCTTAGAGAATTCTTTGGCACCTTTGAGTTGATCAAACAAATCATCAATTTTTGGGCAAGGGTACTTGTTTCTGGTGGTGACAACATTCAGTCTCTGTAATCTACACACATTCCTAGCTCTTCATTCTTCTTCTTCCCTAGTAAGACTGGTGCCGACCAAGGCGAAACAATTGGTCGAATAAACTCTTTCTCTTGCAGTTCACCTAACCGTCTCTTGAGCTCTTTCAATTCACTAGCTGACATTCTGTACTGGGGTTTCGCAATTAGTTTTGTGCCTGAAATCAACTCTATGGCAAGTTCTATTTGTCGGTCAGGGGTCTGTCTGGTAGTTCTTCTGGGAATACATCAGGGTATTCTTGTACTATTGACACTTGATCTGGTGTAACTGCTAGCATGTTGATCATGCGCTTTCTTGCATCCTTCAATACTTCTAGTTTTTTTTTCTCCACTTTCTGACCTTCAAGGGTTACCAATGATACTGTTTTGATCTCACAATCTACCTTGCCTTTATTCTTGGCTAGTCGGTTCATGCCCAAATGGCATCTAGCCCTTGCATAACTGGCTGCAGTAAATCTGCTTTAACCTCTGCTGGATTGACTTTGACTCCTTCTCACTTGTACCTGCATATCATCATTGGATATATGCTACAGGTTCACACTTAGCTGGATTATGCAGTACCAGGGCTACATATATGTCTGGGTCCGTTAGGATCAACTTCATTGCAACATGAACTTCTCATCCATTACATTTTACACAGATGGTTTTCATACATTTTCATAGTCTTGCCACAAGCCTTAGTTAAAGTAATTTACAGACAAACCATTAAGTTCTTCCAACTGGTTTACAAAAGGATAACCAAAAGTACATCATCTCATAACTTGTCCTGCATAGCTCATGTTTTCTTGACTGTCTGTTGGTTTTGGGCTTGGAGTTTAGCTGCTTCTGATGGCAAACTCCTTCTGGGACACTGATGCTTGTAGTGTCCAGTCTCTCCACAATGGAAACATGCATCTGTCCTTCGTGGACAGCTGCTAGAAAGATGCTTGCCACCGCAGGTGAGGCACTTGATGGCGAGTGGTGAGGGAGTGGCATACTGCTGAGACTGTTCAGACTGGGTCTTCTCAGGGTAGGATTCTTCTTCTTCCATCGGTGGCGGACGTGATGTTGATGTCTGCCTCTTTGCTTGCTTTCTAGCTTCTTCTGTGGGTAAGGACTTCAGTGGGCATTGGCAGCGGTAATGTCCATCCTGTTCACAGTGAAAACAAGCCGTTGGTGAAGGAGGCGAAGGCTGCTTTCGTTTCATAACTTTCACGTAACCTGGTCTTTCTTCTATTTGTAGAGCTCGATCAACCAGGTTCAATAGGCTTGAAAACTTCATGGCCTGAAGGTGTTGTCTCATATTGGGTTGTAGACCTTTCATAAAGTACTCCATCCTTTTAGCTTCGGTGTTAGTTTCCTCTTGAGCAAATCGGGATAACTGATAAAATTGTTGTAGATATGCTGTGATGGAGTTCCCTCCTTGTTGAAGATCAAGAAAATCCTGATATTTTCCTGCGATAACTTCAGGAGGAATGCAGGCTTGGCGATATCTCTTCACAAAGTCTTCCCATGTAATACCTTCCTTATTTGGGTGTATCCACTCGATAGCATTCCACCAAGTAATTACAGGCTCGGACAACTGATAGGTGGCGAAAAGGACTTTCTCTTTATATGTACACTAGATAGTATTCATTCTTCTCTCAATATCTTGTAACCAGTTATCTGCATTCAGTGGTTCTGTTGCAGAGGGGAATTTAGGTGGTTGAGTTTGCAGGAATGCTGTAAACTTCAATGCAATTGCGCTTGATGCTGACGCTGACTCTTCGGGTGTCACCTTGACACTGGGTGATCTGGCTGCTATCTACTCAAGCAACTGGGTCTGTTGATCTAGCATTCGCAGAATATTTTGCTCTCTCTGATAGCGATTTTGTTCCATCATCGCTATTATGCTGGCAAGTGTGGCTTGATCTGTGGCAGGTGCACCCTGCCTGTTGGTCTGATCCCTCTGCTCTGTCGGGTCCATCTGTCAATTGGGAACTTGAGATCAGCTTTGCAGCAGCTTTGGACAGTAAGAGTAGATAAGTAAGACATTGAATTTCAAGGTAAGTATAGGGCGAAAAAGGTAAGAACGAGAGCGAAAGGGGACAGGAGAAAGCTTTGAATGCAGAGGGATTACTGATAATTAAGCAAAACAACATACAAGGATAAAGAACATAGATTTACAATATGCAGGTGGTACACAAACCACTTAGGGTTCATGATTACACCTACTTTACATTACAAAGAAATACTACTACCACTCAGGGTCAATCTAATCTAGCGAACAATCGCTACTCCTCCAACTACGGAGGAACAAAATTTTGAAGCTAGACGAGCAAAGCAGTAAACATTTTGCGAAAGTAAAATTTAAGCGGAAGTAAACTAAGATAGATAAGTTAGCAACAAGAGAGGAAAAGACAGCAATATTACTTATATTTTTCGTAACTCGTTTTTATGGCTTTAAATTAAGTTTTGCGATAAAATCGGTTCCTAGTTTGCCTTAGGTCTCAACCTACGGTCAAGAGCCTGCTCTGATACCACTTCTTGTAACACCCCCGTTTCCAGGGGCGCATACGGACACGGCACCCCGCAACTATTCACGCATGAACAGTTATGGAGTGTCGCGCAAGAGTATACCATTGCATGCCTACAACAAAAGTTCAGCATATACTTCACATACGGATTAACATCCATTTTCAACAGCGGGGCGTGCAAGCCCAAAGTATAATTACATTACAGAAGCTCCAAGATCCGCTTGAGCGCGGCCAGGACCTAAAGCCACGGATCCTCGTCGAAGAAGCGACCTTCCGGGACTTCCTCAACGGGGAGGCAAACACCTTCGTCTTGATCCTCTAAAGAAGGGCAAAAGCAAGCCGTGAGCCAATCAACCGGCTCAGCAAGTCCCAAAGGGACCCTAACTTATTACATGCACGGAACATCAAAGGAAGGGAGTATACTTGGTTTATTAATTTGAGTGGATGCAGTTTTATTTGCAAGCATTTTTAGAAGACGGACCCAAAACTACTCCTCAAGAACTCAGGGGTTTTTCATGAAGAGTTCATTAACCAACGAGTCAAGTTTAAACATGTACAAAACTACTTAAGCTTTGCTGCTGGAATCACCCAAATGACACAGCTCCAATAACCGGGAGCACGGCGTATTCGAATACCATTTATTAGACTCTGCAGAGTTTGCTCAGCTTTACCCACACGATCCCTTAACTCCCGCGACAGAGTTAAGAAAGCCAGGTCGTTTCACTGCTCAACTCTTTATATAGGCTCTACCCGGTAGAATTCACTCGGGTCTGGCTCGCTCACACACACACACACAAAGAAAAAGAAAACGGTGCCGCTTCGAGTGAACTCTACCGTTGTTAGGCACCCAATCACGGCCTGCCTAACCTTTGTTACCCAAACACCTTCTCCACAACGCCTGTAGAGTTTCAATCGAGTTGAGCAGCTACTAAACCAGTGTTGACAAGTCAACTCCTGTGGTTGAGCGGTCACCATGTCAATTGCTCAGCGTAAGGGTCTAGTCCTTATATTTTTTTCCCCCGGAGTCCGCAACCCCGGCCAGGTCCGCAACCTGCAACCCAGGGTAAGAGGCGGGCGAAAACCGTCTCGCGGCGCACCACAGCCCCCCTTACCCTATCTTACATGTCGACATACTCCGCCCTAGGGCACGGCATCCCATACTACCCTGCCCTAGAGTCGGGTTTTCCAAATTCTATTGGCCCGCAGCCACAACCTTAGCAGTGTAACACTTTGCACGATAATAATATCCTACGATTATCTAGGTTAACAGATAATTAATTCTAGGGTTTCAATGGCATGGCTACAAATTAAACATGGCATTTAGCGGTGGTAGGACTAACTATATCACAAGTCATTCTAAACATTTTATTTTATTTTTGAACTAATATTTCAGAACTAGCTCAATGCAAATAGCGTAATAACATAATTAAATAACATGGGTTGCAACATGATCAAAAGATTTGGGACTTGCCGCGAAGTTGGACGATTTCGGCTAGCTCGAACGAAGAACCTCCTGGCTCCTGTGACTGCACTTGAACTTCCGGAGACTCCGACACTAGCGCAAACACACAAAATAATTAAATCCAGCTTGAGCCTAATCAAGCGAGGAAAGATAAACTAATCAAAAAGGAGTAAAATGCATAAATCTTCAAATGGGGAATTTTAGGAATTTATTTGGGATGAAACTGGAGGAATGGAGGTCACCACTGGGTCTGAAATAATATTTGGAGCAAAGTGGTGAGATTTGGGAATTTTTGGGATTTTCTGTGATTTTCTAGGATTTATTTGGATTTTTCAGGATTTTAGAAATTGGTAAATCACTGAAAATTGGAATGAACAGTACCAGGCCGGCCCAAAGCAACAGTGCGGCCTGGCACTGTGCGGCCCGCGCGGCCGAAGGCCAGCGCGGCCCACGGCGGCGACGCGCAGCGGCCCGCAGGCGCGCGCGCTCGGGCGAGGAGCAGGCCGCTCGGCCCACTCTCACGCGCCTCCGCGGTTTCGATGGGCGACACGCGGCATGGCGGACGGGCCGGATGGCGAGCGGGTGGATGGACGCGATGCGATAGCGGGGAGATCGGACGGTGGAGATAAAAGAGAGGTGGCGAACCGGTACGAGCGATCGGACGCACGGGAGGCGGTGAGATCAAGTGGATCGGACGGTGGTGGGAGGGCCACGTCGCGGCGAGGGGAGTCGTCTTCCTCCTCTCGCTGCTACAGTGCTCCCGGGCGGTGGCTACGGTGGCGATGGCGAACCGGGCGTTAGGGAGTTCGCCGGCGGCAACGGAAGGTGCCAAAGGGGAGAGCTCACTATGGTGAGTCCATTTTGGGGCATTGGAGGGTGAGGGAGCCCACGGAGAGAGCGGGAGGCAGATGGGGGAGGTTTCGGCTCTCCGGCGGTGGAGGGGTCACCGGAGCCGGTAGGGGTCGAATCGGTGGTGGTTTCACGGTCTCGGAGACTCGAGGCTCACATTAGTGGCGGCGGGGTTAGCTGGGGAGCGTCGAGGAGGGCTGGCCACGGGCGCACGGTAGGGGCGGCGGTGAGCTTCGGCGGCGGCGCTCCACAGGGCTCCACCTGGCCAAACAAGGGTACCAAAGAGGTTAGGAAGTAATGGAGAAGCTCTGGGTGGAATTAATCGGGAAATGGAGGGAGGAGGAGGGAGATCCACTCTGCGGTGTCACCGGCGCAGGGGGTGATGGCGGCGGCGACTGAGGCGACGGGGAATCAATCGGTAGCTTGGGGAGGTGCACGGGAGTAGTGAGGAGCGAATGGGGGTATCGGGGAGGCTTGAGGAGCAAGGGAAGCAAGGGGGCAGGGGATGGAGCTTTTATGCCCCGGGCGTAGCGAGGGAATCCGAGGGAGGGGGAAAGCGGCAATGGCGCCGGGGTCAAGGGAGTGGACAGGGGAGTGGTTGGGGAGTCTCTCCGCGCAGGGGGGTGACGCCAGGCCCTGCGGCGGCTTAAAGGCGATGCGACAGGAGATGGGAGCAGGCGAGCTCCGGTCACGGGCGATGGCGTCCGCGCGCGGGAGAAGAAGGCGCGGCGACTGCCAGGTGGGGACGGGCGCAGAGAAGGGGCGACGCGTGGCGCGGAGACTCTGCGGCGGTCGGGACAGCGCGGCGGAGGCGGTGCTGAGGCGGTTCCACCGCGGGCGCGGTCGCAGGCGCGCGCGCGAGGAGAAAGCGGGGAAGGGAGGAAGGCGCCAGCGCGCGAGGGAAGGGCGCGGGGCGCTGGGGCGAAGCGAAGGCGGAAAAAGACGGGGCGCCAACGGAGAGGAGAAGCGCCCTGCTGAAAAGGGAAAGCGGAAACGGGGAAGACTTTCCCAAAAAGGAAAGTTTCCGAAAACACTCAAAAATTCAGGGAAAAGGCTCAAAAATTTTGAAATTTTTAGGGGCTTTTCAGTTATGTGACTAATTTCATTGCTTTTCTTATCTTCTTTCTCCAAATTTATAAATCCCTAACCCTAGCCCTTGCAAATCCTGATTTTGGCCAAATTCTAAACTCGTATCTTTGCTTGGCCAGTGTTTTAAGTGCGATCAAAGGGTAGTTGGGTTACTCTTGACAAGGGCAATGTTTTGCGCTCGAGTTGCTTGGTTCAAGTTCTTGACAGTGATCATCGCTTGTCAAATTGTTGTTTGTGTCAGAGGACAGTTGTTGCTTTTTGTTAGTATTTCTTGATTGATCATTATGGGAAAGCAACTGAAGCAGAGAAGGGAAAGCAGAAAAAGAGATCAACGACACCTCCTCCTTCAAGGAACGTGAGACCCAGATCAGGTACATTGATGATCATAGAGCCTTCTTAGCAGTTGAGGACAACCATAGTTATGATTAGGGATCTGTCAAGGGTGTCAACACATCAAGGAGGTTGTTCAAGACATTGATGATACTCCACCTTCTCGGGGCCGTCAGTTGCCAGTCAAAGGTGGTACTCCTCGACAACCACCCAGAGGTTGTGTTGTATCATCAACTCCTCCTCGTGCTTCTGCTCCTCCACCATATTATGAGGAGCCATCTTCAGAGTTAGATGAGCCAGAGGCCATAGAGTCCATAGATTACTCTAGCAAGAAAGGAAAAGAGCTCTAGAAGATTGGAAATTTTTCCTTGACTAGATGGTTTCCTCCCCGCCAAGAGAACATCAGCGATGACCGGTCATCCTTGTTTAAGCAGATTGAGAAGACCATGACCCTGCAATAGTGTTGGCATGAGACTAAGCATGTAGAGTATGTCCCATTTTGTAATCTTCCCATATTCTAGTAGGCAGAGTTTGCTAGATACTAAGCCTGTACTCATCTTTGTTTTGAGAGGGTGTCTTGCGTAGTATGGTATCTCAATGATTAGCTGGATGGAATTTGGATAGGTGTGACTAGCCATCTGAGCTTAGGGAGGTCAGTCGTCGACCCATGTTGAGAGAGATAGTGGGATTCAACGTATTCTTCCTCATCCAAATGTGCCTACTTATCTTTCAATACCTCTAGCTACTCTAGCTCTGGCACACTCTTCACCTATAACACCTCAGTCAAAGGCCACTTAGTCTCCCCCAAGGATAATTTCAGACTAACTAGCATAAGTTCTTACTTTCAACATACCTTCAGTTGCCAGGACGTCTCCGAGGTTGCAACTCCACAGTCTTCGCTTTCCTTTTTCTACTTTTTTAGGGAAAACAGTACTTCCTTTTTCTACTTCAAAGGTTGCACCTTCAATGACTACCTCTCCAGCTCTAGCTCCCGAGGACAACATCAACACTTTGGTTGACTCAGTTGCCACCAAGCTCTCCAGTGGCTTAGACTCGCCTTCAGTGACTCCGAATGACAGTTTGTAGTTCAAGCTTTGACTCTCTCTGATGCAGCGGAGTAGTTCTCCCTTTTTGTGCTTGATGCCAAAAGGGGAGAGAGTTTTAGGTAGTTGGAGTGAGGTTTAGAGAGGGGTAGGTTTCCTTTTGTTGAGTCATCATGTGTATGCATGACATTGATTTTCCTATCGACAGGTTACGACCATCACTACAACTACGTTGCAACAAGCCAAGTTCCAACAAATTCGAGGACAGTGTCCATACTTCTTGATGTCTAGGATCATAAACAAAGATGGGGAGTTTCGCAATATAGAATAAATTTGATTAGAATAAGATTGAGCTTAATTGTACATGTGTGTATTTATTCATGGATGGTTAATTTATTTCTTTTGAGTTAATTGATTTATGAAATAGATATTCTTATTTTTGAAATGAATGTGAATTGGATATGTATATACTTGTTGTGTTTCTGCTTGTTACAAAGGGCATGGCTAGCATTTTTTGAGGTTAGCCAATAAACAGAAATAGATTTAGGAATACAAAAGAATATCACAGATAATTATTAACTCAACCGTCTATGATAGTTGACTATCTAGGTTTGTAGTAGAAACCATCTATGATAGCTCATGAATTACAGATGGTTTCTACTATAAACCGTCTGTGATAGTTATAAACCGTCTGTGATAGTCAACTATCACAGACGGTTATGAGTTAATAATCATCTATGATAGTACGTATAACATATGGTTCAAAAACTGTCGGTGATGATATCATATCATTACTGACCTATAAACTCAGACGGCTCACGAAATCATCTGTGGTGATATTTTTTTGAACCGTCTGTGATGACCTTTTCTGCAGTAGTGTGTGCCTTGATGTATTTTATGTTGTATGACTCATATTTGGTACTTATATACTCTATGGTTGCTTTGGTTGTTTTATTTCTCATGCTTGTGCATCATTTAGAAATATATCTTGTTGGCATGATTTTAAGGAGAGCTACTTGTTTGTATACCATGTTTTTAATGTTTTACAGCTTGTGTTATTTCATGTTTAGTTCTATTTCTTGCTTATATTGTGATAGTGTTATATTCATATATGCTTGGCCATGATCTCCATATCTTTTATATATTGGATCAATGTATGCACTTAATTGTTGTGGTGTTGTCATCAATCAACAACTAGGGAGAGATTGTAAGCATCTAGGGCCACATTTTTAGTATTTTTAGTGTTTTGGTGATTAATAATGTTTATTTGTCACGAGTAACTATATTTCAAGGGTTTAAGTTGAGTTATTACTTGACATTGGTATATTGGGAGTTCTTGGTATTCATGGATCCCTAAAAGGTGTAAATGATGGCAAAGCATGACGATTAAGAACCTTGTGACTAGAAATGATCTAAGGAGTCGAGTTTGGATCGTTTTAGTGATAGGTTTTGTTTTGTTTGCTTTGGTTGTACTATTAAGTGGGTTCAAAGCTAGTAGCTTAAAAGCTTGGTGAGATTGGGTAGTTAGTTGTGACGAACACTAGGTCTCTCTAGCTCATACGAGTCAGAGGAAGCCAATAAACCAAGTGAGGATGTCAGATTTGGAATTTGTGTTAAGTTTCAAACTTAGTCAGAAAATTCATATTTGAATCGGATAATCCAATTTGATCAGATCAATTTAATAAAGGGATTATTTTTGAAGTTTCAATGGGAGTTGAATGATCCAAGTGATCTGGACTATAGATCGGATCAAGTTTTATAGAGAAATGCTCAAAGGGACCTAGATGATCCGAGTAGGTCGGACTAAGGGTCGGATCAATTTGACAAAGACTTGGTATGAGATGAGTTTTTTGTGAGTCAGATGATCCGAGTGGGTCGAAGCATGACCTGGATCAATTTCACAAAGAAAGTGCTCTTAAGAAATATCACTAGCGCAGATCATTCGAGTCAGTTGGATGATCCTAGTGTGTGCAATGGCTATTTTTACCGTTGGAAGTGTTTAAGCCAAATGATCCGAATGGTCCAAATGATCTGACTCAAAGAGGTATTTTGAAATACCTTTGTCTACCGGCTAGTTTCTGAGAAGGGGGGCTATATATAGACCCTGTGGGCATTCAAGTTAGCTTTCTTGGGATTCCATTTTAGTATCCATCCTTTTGAGGAGCTGAAGGGCGCATTGAAACTTGGATTGAAGATCTTGTGTGCTTGAGAGAGTATATTATGCCTAGGTTGTGCATCATTTTTAATTGCTTGACCATGCTAGACTCAAGTGACATCTTTGGGCTTAATACTCTTGGAGATCAGTATCTCCTAGATAGTTTGGAGGCATTGGCTTGGTTATATTCCTTGGATGAGCTTGTGGAAGGCACCGAGAGGCTTATGAAGATTTGGATTCCACCTATCCGGAGTGGAGAAGGAATACCATGAGTAGATGACTTGATTCCTTGCGCCGTCTCAAATCAGAACTAGACTCTTACAAGAGTGCTCTAACGAGGAACAGGGGAGATCACCGAATCTCCAAGACCTTGGTAAGAAAAATCGGTTGTGTTCTTTGTCTCTTTTACATTTCCTCTTTTGCCTTATTGTTTTTCATTTCCTAGTTTACTAGAATTGTGTAGGGTTGGAACTAGATTGAAAAACTTCCCTAGGAAGTTTAGTTGGGCTTGTAAAGATTAGATTTTTTAAATTTAGCCTTGTTGTAAAAAAAAGAATCCCAATTCACCCTCTCTTAGACATCTGATCCACTTTATGGGCACTTCAATATTACAGTAACAATAGAGCAAGCATGCAAATGTTTTTTTGAAGTGTGTTGATCTAGAATAGCTTAGCAGTGTAGATTGCAAGTATGTTTGTTAGCTTCGGAAGCATCCGTCATTTCCAAGATTTTAGTCGAGATTTCTAAAATTTCTTCCGAGAATTTGGAGTTTTCATATTTTGATTTTAGTGTGAGGTTCGAATTTCTTAGACAAAATTTTCTTCTTCTTTTTTTTGCAAAAGCGGATCCTCTGGGATAGGTCCGACTTTTTTTTTCACTAAGAGCGTTTGCACTGAGTGAATCTGTGAAACATTCCTACGTACACACGTGGTCTACAGCGGGCTAAATAGACCTTTGTTAGAGCATCTACGTTGCATATGTTTAGAGATGTGCTTAGCAATAAAGAATTGATTTTTTTTGCCATATAGAATAAATAAGATGCTTATCGATGTTTATATAAGCATCGGTATTAATGTGTAAAATATATCTAATTAATAGATAATACAACATTTAAGTACCTATAAAAGAGATGTTAGCATTGGAGGAAATAAATTTTATATAGGTACTTGATGATGTGGCATTATTCTCTCTTTAAGCACTTATGTATAATCATTTTGTATTGTACCTGCCCTTGCATGCAACCATCCGAGCCTAACAGAGCTGAAAATCGCGGGTTAAACAGAGATACCCGATCCAATTAACAGGATAAAATACCTGGTTTATGTGGATTTAAGTCGTTTTAAAATTTAATTTGTAAATCCCATTATCTATCTATTGAGAAAATTGATCATTTGCCACTTTGAAGAGTGGGCTTCGCAAAATTGCCACTTTCAAAATCGGCTTCGCAAAAATGCCATGCAGTACATTTACCTCTTGATTACCATGCCATTTGAGCCATTTAACTCATTTAATATTTTTTTCTAATTTCAGGGGTTGAAAAAGACCTTTCTACCCTTTGTTATAAAAATACATGCAGTATATTTACCTCTTACGGCGCAGCCTAAGCTCGTCCATGGCCGCGACACGTGCGGGGCAGAAACCCGACACGATCTCGCGCGCGGCTTCGGCACGCACGGCATCGATGGCAAGGCACAAGCTTGTGTGCAATGGTGAAGGCCCGACGCGGCGGCGCTGTCGCCCATGCTCGCATGCGACTGCTGCTGCTGTCGTCCACGCACCCACGATAAACGCTGCTTTCTGCTCATTTGGCTCAATTAATCCACTTCTTAATTCTTTATTTGCAGAATTTCTCGATTATATTGGTTGTTGGAAGCTCGTAGGTTGCTAGGATCGTGCGCGTGTGTCAATGCTTGATGGTTTGATCCGTCCTAGTTGCTGAGGCGTTTCTTGATTTGGTCCAGGGAAACGCTATTTCTTGATTTGTTGCTACTTTCTCAAAATGCAATAAAAATCTGTTTGTTTTCTGGGGTCTGATTTGTGAGTGCCGCCTGCCATTTTTGCTTTTGACAATGGGGAATAAAAAACTTAGCAAGGGTAGAAAGGTCTTTTCCAACCCCTAAAATTAGAAAAAAAATATTAAATGAGTTAAATGACTCAAATGGCATGGTAATCAAGAGGTAAATGTACTGCATGACATTTTTACGAATCCAATTTTAAAAGTGGCAATTTTGCGAAGCCCACTCTTCAAAGTGGCAAATGATCAATTTTCTCCTATCTATTTGAGGAGTATATTCGAAGTTCAAAGATTTTCTCGGAGAGTGTTGCACCCAACCAACAAAAAACGTTGCTCCTTCCATCTGCAGTCCATCGTCAACCCCAGAACGCTGCTCCTTCTCTATAGGATCTTCTCCTGTTTGGCGACCAGGGCAACGCTCTCTTACTTGGTGATCAGTTCTTCATCTGAGTGGAGCATATATTGCCGTCTACCCATTCTCCAAATTTATTAGGTCGCTCTACACCCTAAGCCAATCTTTCGTTCCTTTTTCTTTCTTGCTAAGTATGTGCCATTCTTTCACCTGACCACCAGATCACTATCTGGACGTATCTAAAAATAAGAAGAATAAACTTCAGTTTTGAAGCTTAAACTCTAACCTTGGTTTGTTTTGCAACCCTAAACTTTGAAATTGTTCAAACCAAAACCTTGAACTACTGAAACCGTCCACTTTACCATCTCGACGCAAATCAGAGCAATGTCTGTATGATGTAGACCGATGTGTCAATTTTCCGCTGATATGGCATCCAGGTAGAGCTTACGCAGCGCTCATCTTCACTTAACTAACTTGATTGCAATATTATTTAAGTGGGGCCCAGTTGTCATATACACATAGAGAGAGACACTAAAAGAAGGGGGAGGCAGAACATAGGCGAGACAGTGGAGGTGTTTGGCAGCAACTCTGGTACCTCGCCGGCGTCATTAGGGTGATGGCGAGGTGGCAGTGACCTCAAAAAATGGTTTGCCGGTGTGGAGTAGGAGCTAGGGGAGGTGATGGCACAGTCGGAGGAGCATTGGCTCGTGCTCACTGGGGGCGCACGGTGATGTGCGGTGGCTGAATCGGGGGAGGAGAGAGGCATCAGTAGGGGATGTAGAAGGGACAGATAGGAGCTCACCAATGCAAATGCTGATGTTAGGGAAGCACCAAGGTGACATGGCGATGGTGACCCATGGCGGCGACTAGACTCGTCGTGGCAAGGATGCCCTAGAAGGGAGGGCCAAAATTAGAGGTTGAGGGAGGAAGAGCAAATGTAGGTGGTGGTTGAAGAGGAAGGAATTGACTTGGAGTTTACATGAGGAGGAATGGCGTTGGTGGCAACAAGCTTGGCTAAAATTGGGAAAGAAGAAAGCAACAGCGAACTCCTCTGGAGAAAGCACAAAATTGATTGAGAGGAAATGAAGAGCACTTGGAACACGATGTGACACAAACAGTTTTGGGACATGTGCACTGAGGTTGCTTACCACAACGGTTATGCGAGCTCTACAGACATGTCGGTCAGCATTGAAGAAGAAGGCCACGAGGAGGTCTGCTTTGGGTGGTCGGGATAGCTTCATGCCAGCCTATGTTGTCTTTGCCGCACCAGCAAGGAGCAGTATGACTCTTGACTCGGTCTCCAACTTCAATGGTAGCATCATCGTGCAAGCCATTGAGGAGTTGTAAGGTTGAGAAAGGCGACTAGAGGGGGTGCATAGGCGCTTTTAAATTTTTCTTTGGTTAAAACCGAGTTTATTTGCGAAAGAGTAAATCAAATCGGCTTTGCACAATTAAGGCCTAAATCAACTAGTCTCACAAAGTACACCAACAATCTAAGTCTATGTTAAGGTTTGTAATCCTAGGGTGATATAAGCAATCAATTTAATTCTAGGAATGTAAAATGCTTGAATATAAATGAAGTACAAGAAAGCAAACCACGATAACATGATTTGTTTTTACTGTGGTGTTTGGAGACTTGTCAATCTCCTCTAGTCCATGTTGAGCTAAGCCCAAATGAATTGGATAGACTCCACAAGTTAAGTCAAACACCTCAAATCCACTAGGGCTAGCTCTTTCCCCCTCTGGGTAGGTAAGCTCAAACCTTTACAACACTCTGCACCTTTTTACAATCTTCTTTGAGAAAATCATCGGACACGACATGATGTGACCATGCCAAAAACGCATATGATCATAGCTCTCAAGATTGAACAAAAGGTAAATTCATTTCTTCAGCTTTAATTTATTTTAAATGAAAATATGATGCTACCTAATGATGAAAATGTATATTGTGCAGATATATAAGGAGGATTGTATTAACACTACGTGCTCATGGCTGGGGTCCACCCAAAGAGAAGCCGACCGGCACGTCAAGACTAAGTCAAATCCTTCCCCAACTCATTCTCAAGGTCATCACATCACTTTTGTCCAAGTCAAACCTAGAGTTCAAGAATCCATTTCAGCCTCTGAAGATAGCACTGACTTGAAACGTGCATAGAATTCACATACGACTCTGTTTAAGATGTATGAGTACATTGTGAAAAGCTTATTTCGTTCTCTTTCCAACAGATCTAGCCCTACCTCCAATTCCCTCTAAGCGCGCCAAAATCACCAAAACAAGTTAGAACTGATTCTGAATCCGAGTCAAAAGGTATTGCGCCACCTTCACTTGAGCCCATGGGTCTTGTACCTCCTAGGGTTGCATGCCCACCACCCTGGCTGCCACCCCTTACCCTCTCTCTCTTATAAATAGCCCTAGGCACATTCTTCTTCTTTAGGTTTTGTTTAGATCAGTTTAGCCCTTATGTGCAAGCTCCACGCTATCTCTTATGTTGATAAGACCAACAGATTCATGTTACAGAATCTCAATTATCCTTGTGTGATTTTTATATCTAGCAATTTTCATATTGTTCTGTACTTGAGTTCTTGCTTGTTCGTTGATTTCTTGCAAGAATTGATCTTTGTGATTAAGTCAACCGTCATTCTTGATAAGGTTGGTAATGACAAGAGCGTGGTGTAGCGATTATTGGACAGCTTGATCATGTTTCGATCAAGTAGCCTCATTGTCAACGCCATTCTCTACCAATCGAATTATAATCCACCGAAAGATCAGAATCAATTCTACATCAAGTGGTATCAGAGCATAGATTTCCTGGTGAAATTTTAGTTTTATATTTATTTTTCATATCTATAACTAAAAAATTGCCCTACAAAAAGAGTTAAATTTCGCTGCCTCACCCTGTTTGTGCCTTTCAATTTGTTAGTTTTCGGTTTACTAAAATTGAACTTGTGTCCATTTTAGCATTGTCTTGTTGCGGGTCATATCTTCATTCCTAAAAAGCCAAACAGAAAATCCCCATGTCAAAATCCATCAAGAACTCTCCAAACCCTAATTCCCAAGTTCAGCCAGTAGGCTCCCTCTTCTGTAGCCGCCACGAAAAATGCGATAAGTTTTGATTATGTGATCATTTTTGAGTGAAACCAGTGCCATTAGATTCATAACCTCTTTATCCATTTGCCTATAAAATTTTGCTTCATTCCAACATGGGAGTTAAAAGATATTTGTGGTGAAATTGACCTAAATTTCTTGTTTGAATCTGCAATACTTAGCACTTGTGATTTTTGTATGAATTTTTCTCTATTTTCAAAAGTTGTCCCCACAATAAAAATTGTATAAAAATCTTTCAAGAAACAAATAAAAAATAATAATTGAAAAAGAGACATCTGACAAAAAGTTACGGCCAAAATACTGACATATTGTCCAGTGAACAGAAATCTTCAGTTTTCAAATTGGGTCAATCCTTGTGCTCTTCAATTTCATATTGCATTCTATTGAATTATCTTATGTCTACTACTCATATACGTTGTTATACACTTGTTTTGGCCTTCTTCCATCCTTGGTTGATCAGCAACATAGACCAAGTGCTAGATACGAACTATAATTCAATTATGTACAATTTCTGAAATTAATTGGTTCTTCTCCATTGCTATATATCTAGAGCCTTCCAAGCTACACCTACTACTAAATGTTACAAGTCTCGACGTATTGAGTCAAATTATTATGAACTAGCCACCGATTACACCACCTATTTATATTGGTAAGAACTCGTAAGAGCTGGCAAGAGTTTAAGATATGTGTTACTTGTCAAACTCTATCTCCTAGTAGTTGATAGGGAACTAACATCTTTCTTGTGAGTTTCTTGGTTGATACTAACAATGGCAGGAACACACACATCTAGGCATGGTAGCAAGGATGAAGAGCAATATTCAGAGCTTGAGGGTTCATGGCCCCTCACTCCTTGTACAAGAATGCTCGTGCAACACTTTGATTGTGTGGTTAACAAGAAAACTGAAGACACCTATAATGTGTTGGATCGGATCAACGACAACATTGCCATGATCAACACCCATATTGAGCACCTCGATACAGAACTTGAGGGTTCCAATGATTGTGATCATTGTCGACTCCGCCACAATCGACGAGTTATAGGTAGAGTACTACAAGAGGTACGTGATGATGATACATTAACTAAAGTCAAGTTTACAATATCTCTATTCATTGGTAGATATAAACATGAAGCATATCTTGATTGAAAAAATACAATTACATCAAAAAATTGCACGCCATGATTTTTCTGATAATAAAAGAGTTAGGGCTACTACTGGTGAATTCACTGATTTTGCATCAATTTGGTGGAGGGAATATTGTAGACAACACCATGTACCTAAAACTTATGATGACATGAAATGAGTCATGAGATCTAAATTTGTTCCTTTATATTATTCACGTGACTTATTAAATAGATTGCAATGTTTAAAACAAGATAGTAGAACTGTAAGGAAATACTATTATAAATTAAAAACTCATTTGTTACATTGTGGTTTAGAGGAATATGTTAAGCTATAGAGAATATATTATCAAGTAGGTTTAATCAAGAAATTTAGGATCTTCTTGTTTACAAAGAATATAATTCTCTCTCATTTGTTTAAACTTACTTGTAAGATTGAAAGTCAGATTGAGAAAGAATTGAGACTGCTTAATAGTAAGAACTATGAGAACAGACCTTTATTTGTGCCTTTTTCTATGACTAACAATTTGCAAAAAGTTGAGAACCATACTAAAGAGGAGAATGAGCTGATTGACCTACCGACTCCATTGCTTATGAAGAAAGATGAGGGGAAAGATGCACCTACATCATCTAAGGAGAGAAAGAAAGGAAAAGATAATGGTGCAATCATTACTCAAGGTGAGTATGCTTGTCAAGAACTACAATTTTCCACTAGTCATGCTATTTTAGAGCAAAAATTAGTGGAAAACAATTCTGATATGCACACATTTCAAGTAGAGAATTCAGACTGCATTGATTTGAGTGTTGAGAATGAGTTGTGTGCTAATTCCTTGAATGAATATTTGACACAATCATAAAGTAAACCTGATTCTCCTATTTTAATTCTAAATCCATGTGTAATACTTTTGATTATGTCAATGCGTAATTGATCCATACTAGAGATGAGCTGAATGAGATTTCTTCTTCGAACACTTTCGGTTATATTGAGATTGATCATCCTTGTGAACTGAGTCATTTAATGAAGAAGTCATTTGAGATTCCCAATTCGCTTTCATTACTTCATAATAAATTTTATCTAATAGGCGAGTATGAAGAAAAGGGAAATTACATAGTTCATAGGATTTGCATAGCTTCAGAACTAGAAGGTTCAACTTTGGAGAATGAACACTCTCATGTAGAGAAACCTAATGGTATTAACCTTAATATTTCTAGTTTATCTAGTGTTATTTGTGAGGTACATGAAAGCTTTCAAGAAGAGGAGCGTTGTGGGCTGCTTCCATACACCACAACAATTGCTCCATTTGCATCGAAAAAGAATTTGCCTCTCATTAAGATCATTAATATTAGGGAAGACTTCTCTAAAATTTATTTTGATTCAGTTATCTTCTCAAACTAATTTGTTACACCTGTGAATTTATCTACTGTCCAGCAAAGCATTATTGATGAAGATCCTTTAAAAGAAAGCATGACGAATACAAGTCAATTTGCTAGGAGAATATGATGAGAATGAATTTTATGTGTCTCATATTTGAATTGAAAGATCTGTAGCACTACCCTACACTTGTTCTCATGTGAATAGGTCACAATCCAATACCTTATTTTTCTAAAGAAGGGGAGCGAGATGAGACACATACATAATTCCAACACAATCTAATGAGAATACTTCTAATCAGGTACACTCGTTTTCAAGAGGTTTTATTTTATTTGATAAAGAACTTATGATATTATATAATGAGAGTTTATTGCATCCTTTGTCATGTACCAAAATTTATGGTCAAGACCATGCTATACATAAGGCTACACATCTATTAAAACTGAGGATGGTTTTGTGTCAAGAAGGGGAGGATGATGTGACCATGCCACAAACACATATGACCATAGCTCCCAAAATTGAACAAAAGGTGAATTCATTTCTTAAGTTTCAATTTATTTTAAATGAGAATATGATGCTACCTAATGATGAAAATGTATAGTTGTGCAGATATACAAGGAGGATTGCATCAATACTACATGCTCGAGGTTGGAGTCCACCCAAAGGGAAGCCGACCTACATGTTAAGACTAAGTCGAAGCCTTCCCCAACTCATTCTCAAGGTCATCATGCCACTTTTATCCAAGTCAAACCTAGAGTTAAAGTTGGACACGTTCTGGAATCCAATTCAGCCTCCAGAGATAGCACCAACTTCAAACGTGTATATAATTCGCATACGGACTCTGTTTAAGGTGTATGAGTATATCATAGAATTTATCTTGTCCTCTTTCCAACAGATTTAGCCCCACCTCCAATCCCTTCTAAACGTGCCAAAATCGCGAAAACAAGTTGGGGCTGATCCTAAATGTGAGTCAAAAAGTGTTGTGTCACCTCCACTTAGGCCCATGGGCCTTGTACCTCCTAGGGTTACGTGCCCACCCCTGGCCACCACCCCTTGCCCTCTTTCTCTGATAAATAGCCATAGGCATATCTTTCTTTCTCAGGTTTTGTTTAGATTAGTTTAGCCCTTGTGTGCAAACTCCACGCTATCCCTGGTGTCGATTAGACCAACAGATTCGTGTTACAGAATCTCAACTATCCTTGTGCGACTTTTATATCTAGTAATTTCTAGATTACTCTTTACTTGAGTTCTTACTTTTTCTTCGATTGCTTGCAGGAGTTGATCTTTGTGATTAGGTCAACCATTATTTCTTGGTGAAGTTGATAATGACAAGAGCGGTGTGTAGCAATTATTGGATGGCTTGATCGTGTTTCAGTCAAGTAGCCTCATCGCCAACGTCATTCTCTACTAATCGAATTATCATCCACAGGATAATCGGGACCAATCCTACATTATGATGTCTTCAAGACCATTTAGGAGTCGGCAACCACCAAGAGTAACAAGTCAAGCCCCTTACTTAACTCTCACCACGTGCAACGAATATACAAGCTCAAGTAGATACTCAATCCACTTCTAGATGCAACACATGTAATTAGAGATATTTCTCCTTGCTCATAAGGTGCAACATATGCACAATTGAGAAAAGAAGCTCACACTAGCTCAACAGAATAAAATGGAGTGCCAAAAGATTGCATCCCAACCGACCAAGGGGGTATTTATAGCTGCCACTACAAAAACTAGCAGTTGGAGATGAAATCACCAAAAATTGGTATTTGCGGTGCTACCGCCATGAGGTGATCGGTACTACCACACCTATTATTCAACAGTTATTTGGGGTTCATTAAATGTACAAAAACTAGCTGTTAAATTGAAAAATGATTGTATCATACTCACAGTGCCCGATACTACTGATTATGTGACATTACCACACCTAACTTATGGTAGTACCGATTTCAAAATGCATCTCTCTAGAAAATAGCTACCGCCATCTAACTTTCAATCATACTGCAATACGATAGTACTGAACTTATCATGCGGTCATAGCGCCATGTGGTACTACCGGGTATAAGGGTGATAGTACTGGCCCATAATTTTAGCACAGGAGATACTCAGAAAAACGGTCATACCCTTTGACTCCGATGCCAAAATTGAGGGATCTTGGACTCTATGAAAAACTTATTCAGAGAACTACACAACTCATCTATTTTCATGACCTCGAACTAAATAGATCAATGCAAAAATTATAAAAATTCTAAAAAGTTACTACAATGGTCTAAGTCCAAGGAAATAGAACAAACAATCTTAAACTATGCCAAGGGATAATGCACCAGTTAATTTACAAAACACATTTGCAAACTTAAATCATGCCACAAGGAGTAGGTATTTGGACATTAACCATTTGCAAAACACATTTGTAAAGTATAGTCATATGCTACAAGGATTAGATGCATAAGTCTTAACTATTTGTAAAACATATTCACAAATAATAGCATTATACCACGAAGAGTTAGAGCAAGCAGGATTGAGCTATCAACACATGATGATAATCAAGCTATTAGAATAGACTCCTCTTAATAGTACGTCAACATATACTAGCAATCCGGTCTACTAACCATATATACCAAGACAATAAAAGACTAGGAATATATCCTTAGCCCTATTTAGTTATACATTTGTCTTGAGCATCATCTTGAAGCTTGATGACACACATCTTCATTTCAAGTCCGAATCATTATCTTGATATACATCAATCCATGATGCATCTTTCACTTACCCTCTATCAACACATGATGGGTCTTCTCTTGAATTGATATTCAACTCATGATTATCTCCTCTTCTTGAACCTTGACTTGATGACGATCAACTCATGATGCCATCTAAAGTCTCTATCATCATGTAACATAACATATTCATTCAACTCATGAAAAATGTTAATCCCACAATGTGATTGTCATTAATTATCAAAATATACCATTAACTCATAATTGTAGTTTAGATTCTTCAATCTTCCTCTTTTTGGTAATTGATGACAATCACCAGAATTGCACAAGTTTTATGTACTTAAATATATGTTTCAAAGTAGAGAATTTCAATATATATATATATATATATATATATATATATATATATATATATATATATATATATATATATATATATATATATATATATATATATATATATATATATATATATATATATATATATATATATATATATATATATATATATATATATATATATAACATGGATCAATACTAATGAAACCATAAACTATAGTGTGAACTCTCTAAATATGTGCATGCAAGAATGTGTAATAAAAATATATGCATATATTTAAGTTAGACTTTTCGTGGAGTTCAATCTATATTTTGGATCCGAGAAATGTAACAAGATATAAGAATATAAATTCGAATGCATACATTCATAATTTTCAACTATTCATCCAAATGAGACTAAACAATATCATACTCAATAAATGAGTTAGTCTCTCATTTAGATTTTTTTTATTAATCACCAAAACCAATTTAATGGAACTTGAACTTCCAAGAACTTGACCTCATGGTTAGACTCTAGCTGATCCATCTGTCAAGCCATTAGGGTATTGTAGTTTATCAGGTTCTTCTGTGTCATTTGATATGCTAATAGCTTGCCCCTATTTGATATTGATGAGATGGTAATGGCTTGAGTAGAGAAAGCACTTCCTATTGGTGAGTTTCAGACAACTAGGTTATTCAAGAAACTTTGAATACCAACTCCAATGCTTGACTTGCTGAATCAGCATATGGAAGAGAGGGTGGAGAGAGAGAAAGGGTGGAGAGGAGGAAGAAGAATAGTGCCACATCAGCTCTACCTGTGTACCATGTCAGCAAAAAAATAGACATGTTAGTACCATGTAAGACAAAACCACCTTGGTTTGGGGCGAGGAATGTAAAGTGGACAGTTTCAATAGTTTGAGGTTCTAATTAGGATGGTTTCAGAATTTAAAATTGAAAAATGAACCAAGGCCAGAGTTTAAGTTGAAAAGTGGACTTTTTCCAAATATGAATTGCACATCACTACCGATTGATCTTCTTTCGCTTTAGATTTTTTTAATATTTACCATATGTACTTTCACTTATGCATGTATTTTATATTAGAATATTATATTTCAACTTTAGGTTTTATGCCAAATCTACACAAGGTGTGAAACTTTGTAGAAGCTCTAAATTTGCATTTACCAGAGCTCACGCTCTCTCTCTTTCTCTTGACCATTTTAAAAAGAAAAAGAAAAAGGAGTGCAAAGATATGGAAGAATGGAATTTACTCCAGATGTGCTCTGTCATTAATTTGTTGTAGGTGTCATTGTGGCACTAGATGTGGAGAAGTTGAGTTAGTGAAATAGATGGTCTTTGAGGGATTGATTAACTTAAAATTACACAAGTTCAACAAACAATTTGCTTAGTAAACTTGATCCAATGCAATAGATTTGTGTGTTAGTACCAGACTAAGAGCTAGAGATCTTATGCGAGGATGGCAATGATGGACTCGAACATGATCGCTTGCAATGGCAAATAGATAGAAGCATAGCCCATCAGGTGGTGTTGACTCTCAAAGTTTACCTTTTTTGTACATTTGATAAAGCAGTGAAGATCAAATACAAATATCTACTCTTGAGTAATTTTTGACAGAAAAAACCACAAATCAAATGACCCCAAAGAAGTTATATTGTCTTTTATAATTTATGATTTCACTAAATTGCTAGCACCACAATATCAATAGCCACATATCAATGAGGTATATCAAGGCATTGGGTGATATTTGAAAACATGCACAAGTACAACCGGGCCAACTTTGTTGCGTAAGTGTTGAGAAGTGTTATGGTAGTGCTTCAAATTAAACAAACTAGTCATTCAAACAACGCTGTATACAACAATTAATGGATGCTATACATGCAGTAACATTAATCATTCTTTAATTAAGATTTTTCTACCTAGACAATAGAGCTTGGTAAGGTGGACAGTCCTCCTGGTGACAAATCTCCTCAAGCTTGTCATGATTTTCTACTTATACAATCATTGTAAGTAACAAAATGCTTATTCTTGGAAATGAAGAATACTATGTGTGGGAAATGGGATTAAACCACAACGATGTCCCTCTAGATGAAATCTGCCACCGTTGGGTCCATCGTTATATATCCGCCAAATTGAGGAAATTTGTTATGTGGAGGATTGTCCTTATCAAACTCTAGGTTGTCTACGTAGAAAATCCGAAGAAAAAAGAGATATGTCAAGTTGTTAATTACTTTTTGTATCTACTAATTAACGGTTAAAACAGGATAACTAGCACGAAGAAAAAAAGTACCAAACATATATGCAGGACGATGCCTAATGCATTCATTGATGTATCTAGCGCTCTTTTTGAGTTCGATCAAGTCCCTATTCATATTAGCTTTGGCTGATGGTTTTTAGCAATGGCCGTGGTTTTTAGCTGAAAATAAATAACAGTAGCTGAAAGAAGAGGCTTTCTGTAGGACCGGTATGACAACAGAGTGGGGTGAATGGCGCCTTTAAATTTTTCACTAAGTATTCTCTAATTCTTCACTCCAATATCTATAAGAAGCTATGAATATCAAGAATCCAAAATTCTGAAAAATCTCGGTGCTACAGTAATTTCAGCCTATGGACAGTGCAAAAATAACACTATTTAAAATCCAAAATTTCATGAAACTTTTGATTCGTAGATCCAAAAGACTTGAAACTTTAGCCAAGGCTAGATCACGACCTTAAGAACATATGTCAATCAAAAATTGCAAAAGAACTTAAGAGAATTAGAATAGTTTAGTTCGTGAAGCTATGCTGCAGCAAAATAAGGCTAAAACCTAAAATTGAACTAACTCTCAAATCAAAACTCTAAATCACTTGATATTTGGTATGCACCTTCTCTAGGATGTCAAAAACCTATTCCAATCAACGATTAGAAAACTATTGCTAAAGTTCTGACATTTTTCTGTTTGAAGGAATGGTGCACTAAAGCTGGGCAAAAACCAAAAATAGTGAATATGACTTGCTCGTGGGTGGATGATACCCAACATGGCTCTAAATGTGTTCCCACATGTTACAGCAATTAAGAACACCAAATAAATCGAGGCAAAAACAATTGGATCAGGAAATCACTCGGAGATTCCAAAAAGAGCAAGAACTGGGTTTCTTCAAGAACTTGCTAGCCAAGTGCCTAAATGGATGGAGATTAATTTTTAGAGGTTATCTCCATCTCTTACACGTCCTTGGCACAATAAGGTCAAGAAGGGGAGAGAGATGAGCAAAACCCAACCAAGTCAAGAGCAAATCAATCAACACAAAGAGGGATCCATAGAGATGAACAAAGATTAATGTATTACTACTTGAAGATGAATATTTTAAAGCCACCTTACTTGGAAGACAATAGAGTACAACACAACACTCAACTTCTCTCAAACTCTAACCCTAAACACTTGAACTCAATAAAAGGATGGTTGGATAGTTAACTAGCAAGTGTCTATCCCAACCCATTAAATAAATAGGCTAGCCAGCCCTATCTAACCCTTAGTAGATACTATCCACTTAGCACTTATGGAAAAACCCGATAACCTCATACACACTAGTTTTAACTCACACATTACATTTATGCATGCTTTTCAAAGCGTATAAGTCTAAATCTGCTAAGTTCTTAGCCCTGATCCAACTTGATCTTTTCAGGTTCTCCTTAACCTAAACCACTCTTCCCAGCGCCACGGTTTTGATTGAAGAAAGATTTCGATATTTTGGTCAACTTACCAAAATACACTTTCTTGATCTAGTCTTCATCTTCCATTGCAAGCAATCGCTATGTTTGTCACGTGTAGGTACACCACTTGCTTGCCACGCATCAGCAAGTCTCTCCTGTTCTAGTTTCATCGGATCACACCTCATTTGGACTAACCAAGCCACATTGTGCAACCTGTCGCTCGACTCCCCTTCAATATTTCTCGCATTTCTCATATCATGCTTAAGCTTAGCCATCTCACCCGACATTCTTGATCATTCTATACCTCAGCTCCTCTATGAGCGTAGCCCTGATCCTCACTGTTAACCATGGTTGACCCCAAATGACGCTTTCTATCTAAAGACAAAGGAATTATTTTCAGACACAAATTCTTCATAACTTGATCCACGTTAGCTATAACATGCATTATGCAACATATATGCACTGACCTAGCTCAAACCAAATCATCTCATGACTCAAATTATCAAAACCATCTATTTCTACAAGCTGTCCAGAAAAATCTGCAAAATTACAAAATTCTAAATTTCCACTCCTCCAAAATGGTAATAGTTCATCACAACAAAATCTGGACCTTCTTATATAGTCCTTCACTTTTAGAAGGAGAGGCGAGCAGTCGAGAAAGTGAGAGATACGTACGTGAGACGGGAGCAGGAGGAATGAGGTGAGTGATGTACCCATGACCTCCTATCTTATCCCCAGAGCGAGACGAGAGCGAGAGGAGTGAAGAAGCCTTTTCAAGAACCAGGTGTCCATATTTGCTTCTAGTAAAAATCAGAAATAGAAGCTAATATAAATAGACCCTAACTTTGTTTTGCAACACTACTGTGATACTTTTTGAGGCTGTTCTTTTGGGTTGTGGCTGATAGTTTTTGACTGCACTTTTTGACATAGTAGTAGACGTCATAAATGCCGATGTAGATGGCGCAATTGATTTTGAACTCAGGAAGTCATTTGAAGAATCCGATTCAAGAGACTACCCTATTGGGTGTTTAATATTTTGATTTTCAAAGAATCAAAAACCAAAAGCAGATACTAAAAGAAAAAAAAACCTTCAACTCTTCGACAACGAAGTTAGCCTAGTTGCACTGGCTGATTTAATAACTCCTTATTTCCCATTTTCTCTTTTGCGTTGCAACTTGCAAGCACCCGCGCTGTCACTGTCCTGTGGGCCAATGAATAGGCCACCCAACCCAAAGCGGCAAACCGAACCGACCTAACCCAATCCCTCACTCGCTTAACTACAGGCGCGACGCCTCGCGCCGAAATGACCAAAAGAGCCCTCCACGAACTGCCTGCGGGGCGCGCACGGGCAGATCGATCCCAGCCGTCCAACGCGGACAGTGGACCACGCAATCACGCCAGATCTCCATCGAGCGGCTGGCCCAGCCTTCCCGACCTGAAGCCCATCCCGGTAACTCCACGCGGTGCGCTTTTTGACCGGGCCTCTAGATATTTTCCCGCTCCTACGCCACCGTCCTACCTCGCCACTGACACTCCGGTCCCGCCAAAAGATACACACCTAGGGCCCGCACGTCAGTCACGAAAGCTGGAAACCAATTCGAGTAGAGAAACCGTTCCCCGTGTGCAGGGACTCTCATCACCGATGTTGTCCCCCGCTATTTGACCGACACGTGGGACCCGACGTACCTGGGCCGACATGTCGGTTTCGCGTAGGTAGCGAAGCCGGTGGGCGCGGGGGCGTACAAGATAACAACGCCCATCTCCTCGTCTTCCCCACTGGATAGTTGGCTTCGCTAATCGCTAGCTGCAGGAGAGATAAAACAATTAAGCAGCATCACGCAGGGAAGGAGGAGGAGGAGGAGGAGGAGAAAACGAAAGAAAAGAAATTACAATAATTAGTAGTAATAAATAAAGGCGGCGAGCGAGGTGGGGAAAAAGGCGAGGTGAGAGAGAGAGAGAGAGATCACGAGGTGGGCTTGCTTCTCCGCTCAATCCAACCAAACCAAATCCGCCTTCCCCTGTGGCTCGGAGCTAAAAGGGGGGAGGCTTCTGCTTGCCTTGGATCGCGAGGTCACGGGAGGCGCGCGGGGGGATCGAGCTCGAGCTTCCAGCTAGGGAGCTTGCTTTTGGGGGCGACGCGCGGCGGCGAGGCGGGGGAAGGGAGGGATGGACCGGGCGGCGGTGACGGTTGGGCCGGGGATGGACATGCCGATAATGCACGACGGCGACCGCTACGAGCTCGTGCGCGACATCGGCTCCGGCAACTTCGGCGTCGCGCGCCTCATGCGCAACCGGGCCGACGGCCAGCTCGTCGCCGTCAAGTACATCGAGCGAGGGGAGAAGGTATATCACCGCCGTTGTGTTTGTGGCTTTCCCTTGCAGGGGCTGGCTGACTCGCTCTGCCTATGTGTTTTGCTGCTTGCAGATTGACGAGAATGTGCAGCGGGAGATCATCAACCACCGCTCACTGCGCCACCCCAACATCATCCGCTTCAAGGAGGTCATCCTCACCCCGACGCACCTCGCCATCGTCATGGAGTACGCCTCCGGCGGGGAGCTCTTCGAGCGCATCTGCAACGCCGGCAGATTCAGCGAGGACGAGGTCGCCATCTTCCTTAGTCCTACTTGCTTGCCTCCTTACCTCATCACCATAATAGCCAATAGCGTATATACTGAACGAATTACTGACGATGCTGTCTTTTTTTGCCATTTCTGTGTATGTGGACTAATAATTTAACTGCCAAAGTTTTCTGCCTCTTAGGCGCGTTTCTTTTTCCAGCAGCTGATATCAGGAGTCAGCTATTGCCATTCCATGGTATCCTTCATTTCTCTTTCTTCGCCTCTGCCAATTACAGCTTGTTCAACTTCTTTGGTAGGAGAGTTAAATTTGTTCTGCTTTCTGCTTACCTTTTTTTCAAGCAAGTATGTCATCGTGACTTGAAGCTGGAGAACACCCTCTTGCATGGGAGCACTGCTCCTCGCCTCAAGATATGCGACTTTGGTTATTCAAAGGTACTACCGGATATCCTGTGTGCTATCGCCTAATTGCTGTTAACAACCCACAACTTCACTCTGTTCATATATGCTAAATTGGGAAATCAAACTTTGCTTGTCCATGTAGTTTTTGTGTGGGGAGCTCGTATCCCTGAAACTGTTACTTCAATATGCTCATTAATCTTTTTTGCATTTGCAGTCTTCAGTTCTTCATTCACAGCCGAAATCAACTGTCGGAACTCCAGCATACATTGCTCCTGAGGTTCTGCTGAAGAAGGAATATGATGGAAAGGTATATATTGAAATTCCCTGTTCCTCATTACTTCCCATGCTCTCATGCATATGGTGCTGTTTAATGTTCATGCCATTTTTCTCCACTTGAGTAACCATATTTGCTTTACAAAACATTTACATTTTTGACATGTGGATAGTGGGCTATGTTATGTATTAGATCGAACACTAATTCTTTGTTCCTCAACGAAGATTGCTGATGTCTGGTCGTGTGGAGTAACGCTTTATGTGATGCTGGTTGGTGCATATCCTTTCGAGGATCCTGATGAGCCTAAGAATTTTAGGAAGACAATTCAGGTTTCCATTCCATCCATCTTACACTGCTGTCTCAAAGTTGCATGTCCATTGTGATCAGAAAAGTAACAAGCTTGATTTGGCAGAGAATATTGGGTGTGCAGTACTCAATCCCAGATTATGTCCACATATCTCCAGAGTGCCGAGATCTTATTTCTAGGATTTTTGTTGCCAACCCAGCTACTGTGAGTACTTCTTTGGTTGTGCCTGTGTAGTGTTCCGAGTCACTAGATGTTGCGTATTATTTCCTTCAAGATAAAATGACTATTGTCTGGACGTACAGAGAATCTCAATCCCTGAGATAAGAAATCATCCATGGTTCTTGAAGAATCTCCCAGCTGACCTAATGGATGATAGCACAATGAGCAACCAGTATGAGGAGCCTGAGCAGCCAATGCAGAGCATGGATGAGATCATGCAGATCCTGGCAGAGGCGACCATACCAGCGGCTGGTTCTCGTGGAATCAACCAATTCTTGAATGATGGTCTTGATCTTGACGATGACATGGAGGATCTTGATTCAGACCCTGATCTTGATGTGGAAAGCAGTGGGGAGATAGTATATGCTATGTGATGGTGTGAATACTCTCAAAGAAGCAGTGTTTGCTCTCAGTTGCCCGCGAATATGGTTTCTTGTGTTACAGATCAGCAAGATGGTCAAGAGACTCAAAGGGGGATACATATACTGAGGGTGCCTTGCGAGTTCTGCTGATCATGCTTGATAACCCCCAATTGTTACCTTGTTATTGTTGATGAGTGTACTTTCAATGTTGTACAACTGTTTAGCCCTTTGGATGTAACCATGTTGCTGTGCTAGAATCTTCTGCCCTTGAGAACTGGTAGATTGTCTGGAGCCATGCCTCTGCTCCCCTTAACTAAGGGACAGCAATGTTGTTGTATTATTCCACTGTATTTGTATCATGTATGTGTTGTACCCTTGTAGGCCAATAAGAGACTCCAATGAGGTCTGTTCTCTGAGCTGTCTTCTATTTCTAGCATCCTAGTGCCAGGGATCTGTGTGAGACGAGTGAATTTCTACCTTTTGGTTCAGATGAATTTGTGTGCTGGCCTGTTGCTGATATTCAGTGTACAGAGGTACACCATTACGTTCCAAGTGTGAAGATATGCAATCTGTTCTGGAATCAACCAGCTTGCTGCAATTGCATTAGACTTGCACAAGAATACCATAAGGTGTCATGTTGCAAGTTTCTTGTACAATCCTAAGAACGCTGCGCGAAGCTTGCAATTGCACTATACTGATCCTAGGCTAAATGATTCCACAATTAGCTGACACTAACTTATTTTGCAATTTTGTATAGTGTATATTAGTATTTGATTTCACCGTATCTTATGTGGCATTTGAATTAGAGAAGTTTAGGAGAAAAAAAGACTATTCCACATGACACAGTGAACTCTATTCTCTGTCCCCCGAGTCAAGGTTCACATGAACGATAATGATAGGAGCACGCAAAGGACGTCGTTGCTATCAGCACCTCAACCCAACGTTAACAATACAATCAGTATTAAAAAGCAAACAGATTAATCACCCAAATTTGTGGTCATATTTCCACCTTTTTCTTAAAAAAACAAACTGCTCATACTTCAAGAAGCATTTTACCAGCATGCCTCCACATGTATCAAGGTCTGGAAGCACACTATTCCATAGCATATCCTGGATCAGTATGATCAAATGTTTAAACCCTTACATACATTTATCATATTTATTGCGCGGGCAGCATGATCAGATGTTTGAACCCTGGACCTTGTATGTGACATGCAGTCACATCAAGATAACGATTCAGCACACACACACACTATGGAGCAAGTAGGGGATTGAGCACATGACCTATGAACAGCACCACACCAGTCATGTCTTCTCGGATCAGGAAAAGGAAAGGGTGATCCGCGACGAAATCCCTGGGCCCTATTGGCATTGACCTATATGTGATCACTGCAGCAGATGCCGCGGCAGCCTCGGTTCCTTCCTCGTTCACTTCAACAAATGACTTGTGGAAAATCGATGAAATGTACAGGCTCTGTCCCACCGGTGAATCGACCATCTCTGAAAGGTTTGCTTCTGCGCTGAATGGCAGCTGAAGCCCCAAACCTTTGAGCAGATCGGACGCTTCAAATCCAAATGATATCTTGAACTTTGGGAGCTTGAATTTCCCGACTGCAAGCTTCTGCGTTGGGATATGTTTCTCCAGGAACCCTGGTTCAGAGCTCAACTTTCCAGCCAAGCTCCAGAGACCATCTTTTGCTTCTGGAAGAAGTATGTACATGGAGAACTGCCTCTTGTCCCCACCTTGCTGGTACGGAAGCTTAAGTACCTTCAGGTTTTCATATGACGAAAGATATTGCTTCTTTGTACTGGACATGAATGGTGCTTGAACTGAGCTCCCATCAAGAAGGTGGAACTCGCCGTCTTTGGTCTTAGATGCATCAAACTTCTCAGTCCAAGCTCCTTTGAAATATAGTGCATTACCAAGAACCAGCCTGGTGGTATGGTCAAGAGACCCTGGAGGGAGGAGTTCTTTGATGAGACCTGATGTGACTTTCTCTATCCACGAGTTCACTTGACCAGCAGCTTCAGCAGCCTGGACAGAGAAAATACATCAGTACTGACTACGTATGTCAAAAGCATAATACATAATCCAGCTGCAATTTCCAAAATGATCAAAATAGATAAAGGATAAGATTATATAATGAAAATTAGTTTAACATTAGATATTGGTGTGCCACCAAACAAACACAAACCAGGAACTGTTCCTTCCCAAACAAGCTGTAGAAGCCTAGAAGGTGAGAACGGTGTTGAGCACCCAAGATGGCGTTCCAACATTTTCATAAAGCATTTCTGTGGGCAGGAATTTACATGCAACTGGTGACAGAGTTACATTTCACATGACTATGCTCATCATTGTACAATACCAATACTAACCATTCCACAATCCTAACATTTAGTGGGCCTTTTATGTTAATCTTCTTAGAGACAGAATTTCGACGATGGCCATAAATGAAAACCACATAAGGAACTCGGTCACAAGTTTAACATGAGAGACCACAGCAGAACCCTACTGGAGAGAAAGTGGCACAATTACATACACACAAATTTGAAAAGCACTATACGTTACTAATGATCTCACATAATGGGGACCAAAAGGATAAACTATAAACATCACCAAATTCCACAGCTTTCAAAATACCTAGTTAGCAAACTGTGAGAACTACAATTCCTAAAGGTGCTACCTTTGCTTACAGAAATAACAGATTAGCTATCTAGAGATTATGCTGATTAACAGCTCAGCACACATCATTCGCAAATCACAATACCACATACAAATGCAAAGATCCAAACTGTAAATAATTCCCACAAAATTAAACACTAAAGAGCAACTTATACCATAATTTGACAAGAGCATAAGTGCAGCAAGTAGAGAATCTGTATGCTACAAAAAAAAACATAGCACCACAAAGTAGCAATAATCCGAAGCTCCATTGATTCATAATGGTCTTATTACTGAACAGTAACATCTACACTTTCATAACTCACTTGGACAAAAATGGCAATGAATTAAAAAATTATCACAAGTTTTAGCTACACCATGAAAGAAATTCCACAAACTCAGGTGCTTTAAAATTCGCGCATTTATAATTTATACGCTATGATTGACACTCCAGCCTAATAGATAACTGTTAGATAGCTACAGACATTAAGTTCTAAGAAAAAAGAATCTGATTGTTAGCAATCTTGCACGGACTTGCCGTTCGCCGAGTCTTCAGCGTAGAGTTGTACCCAGTGCTCCCAATGCTAACAAAGTTGCTAGGAAATAACCAACAAATTAAAAATCCAGAATGGTTATAAGATTTAGCGAAATGTCAACAGTAATTCATCTCTATATTACTTAAGCAGAAAATAACCACTTTCAGAGAAAACATTTGGCATGACGGACAATTAAAAGCACCAAGAAAATAAGCTACTGGCTAGTTAAGTCTGCCGAAAAATTAGGAATCATCACCGACATTTAAAAGCACCAAGAAAATAAACTACTAGCTAGTTATGTCTACTGAAAAATTAAGAATCTTCATTTACTTTTTCAGGCAAATATATTAGTAAACCATGCTGCCGTTTTAACAACTAGCTAGGCAGGAGGGGGGAGGGGGGGGGGGGGGTCACCTTAGTTTGGAAGTCGACGGAGTGGGTGTCGGCTTTGTACATGCCCACGGAGACCTCTTTGAAGGACGGCTTGAGCGACAGCGACGCGTCGACGAAGACGCCGTTGGCGAAGGCGACGCGCGGGCCGCCGGCGCCGGACGCATCGGCGAGCACCACCTGCACCACCTGCTCGGCGAGCGCGTGCAGGCCCTCAGCCGCTCCTGGACCCTTGCCCCCGAGGGCGGCGGCGAGTTGGTCGCGGGTGGCGCCGCCAGCGCCGGCGGCGACGAGGCTGAGCGCGACGTGGAGGGAGAGCGGGGAGAACGCAGCGTTGCCTGCACCGGCGCCGGGGGCGGACGAGGAGGGGGAGGATAGGGCGGCGGCGAGGCGGAGGGCGAAGCCGGTCTGGTGGGCGATGGAGAGGCGGAGGTCGGTGGTGGCCATGGTCGGTGGTGGTGGTTTCTTGAACCTGGTTAGACTGGAGACGAAGAGAGGGGGAGTGATCGGGAGGTGCAATTTGGAAGGGTTCCGGGGTGTTTTGTGTTTATATGTTGGGAGTACGACTGTACGAGATTGCGAGTTGTACTACTGAGTACTGAGCAAGGGCTTGTTTCTTATGATTTTAGAATTTAGGGGGTATCATGTAAAATGGCAAAGGAAAGTGGGAAACCGTGTCCGCGCGTGGGGCTGTGGGTTCGTGGCAGCGGAGGCAGCGAGGTCTCGTGCGTGCGTGATTCGCGAGCGTACGGTAATATGCTTACGGCTGGTGACTTTTTTCCCGTCGTTATGAAGTTATCTATCCGTTCATTAATATTTAATTTATTTATATAAGTATTTATTAAAATTAAAAACTATTGGCTGCAACATGAATCATAAGCACTCGTACTCATAGTAATTGAATCGATTACCTTGCAGTACAGCCCAGTTTGGCCCATCAGGCCCGATGTACGTTTGGTCGCAAGAAAACATTCAAGCTAAAAAAATCATGATGCTTCTCGGATAAAAAGCCGAAAAAGGCATACGTCATGTTTCAAATAATTTCTGATTTTTAGCTCTAAAATGCTGCCTTTTAAATAAAATAGCTTCTCAAGGTGATTTCTATAAGCCGTTCGTAAGAATCACTGTAGAAGCTATTTTGAACAAAGTGACTTCTCAACACAAGTATCTCTTACTCTTTCAATCTCTCTCACAATCAGCTAAAAACTAAAAGCCACAGCTAAAAGTCATATTGCTTTTTAACAGGGCTTAAGCATGGGTATGGTCTGCATGCACTTAGTTAAAGGCACCATTTGAAACTCTAGAATTTCATGGTATTCTTTGCTGACTATTGTTTTTTAATTATTCAACTACCACATAAATTCAGAGAATTATATTCCTACTTCCAAACAAGGCATTTGGCATTACAAGTGACCCGTACACAGGGCCCTCAAAGGCCTATATGGCTAAATTTTGGAACATGGGAATTTTACATAGTCTTGCAAAAGTTGTATCCTCATAGTTTTGGAACATAGAACATACCCTCTCCGTGTAAGAAGCCGTTCAGAAATCCTCCTCCGATTCAAACGTATTGAGTTGCATATATACCAACCAGTTTGCACAGAAGTTTAAGCAGATGAAGAGAGGTGATCTCATGTCTAGACTTCACCAGGGCTAAGACGTGATTCACATGACTCGGAGTATTCTTCAATATTGTATTAGCTAGGTCCTGAACTTAGAATATTTTATCCTTAATACCATATTAAAATATACGTACAGATCAATTCACCCTAAAAGCTTAATCTGATAAGAAGATATCAGCAGTATACGCCAACAAAACAACCCCAATTGGCTTTCCTTTTTAGAGGAACAACCCGAACCAGTTGATCCCTCGAGTCTGCACAGCCGCTCTTTCAGTGTGCATTAGTACGTGAATGAGGCCCCAAGGCGCAAGAGAACAGGCAGGCATTGTAATGCTCCTATTTCTGAAGGCACTGGTAAACCCCACAACTACTCAGAACTAAATAGTTACGGAGTACTGCACACGAGTGCGCACCACAACAGCACATGCTTACAACAAAAGAATCTAACTTTTATTACAAACATATGGTTTATCAACCTTTTTCTGACACAGCGGGCATATAAGCCCAAAACTATCTTACAATACAAGAAACTCCCATGCAAACTTGAGCGCTGCTAAGACTAAAACCAGTCATCCTCGGAGAAGAAGGGTTCTTCAAAAACTTCATCTTCGGCTTGAACGTCTTGATTTCACTAGTCTTCTGTTTGTTGATTAGCAAGTAATGAGTACAACTGTATCCAGTAAGTCACAAAGGTAAACCCTAACTTAACTCCTTGCAAGGATATTCAAAGGAAGGAAGTATACTAGTTCATTTAAATTGAGTGGATGCAATTTTATTTGCAAACAGGAAAATAAAAACAGGACTCCTTAAGATTAAAGGGGTTTTCTTTCAACAGTTACTTACACAGCTACCTAGATTAAAATATTACGAAATCTACTTATGCTTTATTACTAGAATCACCCAATTAACACAACTTCATTAACCAGAAGCACGGCGTATTCGAATACCATTTATTTCACTCTGCAGAGTTGCCCAGTTTTACCCACAAGATTTCTTAACTCCCGCGACAGAGTTAAGAAAACCAGGTTGTTTCACTACTCATCTCTTTATATAGGCTCTACCTGATAGACTCACTCAGACACGGTCCAACTCTAACCTTAATCTCTTCAGCCCACTTTGAGTGACCTCTATCGTTGTTAGGTATGGTTTTACCGTTCCACATACCTAACTCCCCATCATTAACACTCCTACCTTCTGTAGAGATTCAATCGAGTTGAGCAGTTACTAAATCAGGGTTAACAAATCAACTCCTATGGTTAAGCTATCACTGTGTCTTTTACTCAACATAAGGTTCTCGTACTTACTTTTCACTTGAGGCTACCAACCACATCTCCAACAACTGTGCCTAATGACACTACCACTCATCTACTCAAGCCTCCACCCTAGAGTAAGGTTATGGACGAAGGTCACCTTGTGGCTTTCCACTGCACATCCTTACCCTAGTACCAATTTAACAAATTATACTGGCCAAAAGCCAAGTCACTTAGTAGTATAAGATTCTGAGTGAGCTAATGTACAATTATTTATACAATAATTTAAATATTACTAAGGTTGTCAAGGTGAATGTGGCATCAAATTAAACATGGCCTTTTCAGTGGTAGGACATAACTAATTAGCAGGTCATGGTTGTGGTACAGCGTGGGCGCATGCGACAAAGAAATGAGGTGGTGCACCGCAATGAGAGAGAGCAAGTGCGCGGGCAGCGGCACGCGAAGCGAGGAAAGTGAAAGACATGCGACTGGTTGGTGGGGTCCCGGCGCCTGTGCAGTGCTAACAGGGGCAAGGCATTACCGCAATCAGGAGCAGCGATGGTGCGACGCATGGAGGCAGAAAACAGTCAGGCGGTGGAGAGGCGACAACGCATGGGAGCGCCAACGAAGGAAGAAGACAGGGAGACCAAAAGGGAAAGCAGAATTTCAAGGATTTTGCTAAATTGGGTAAGGTTTGGGAATTCAAGCAAAATTCAAAATAAAATTCAAATTCTTTTGAAATCTTGAAAGGAGTTTCAACCTACCCCTCTTAAAAAGAATCTCGACCCCAAGATTAACTGGGTCCAGGGAGCAGGTTGGGGAAATCTTGCTGCAAATCTGACTCTTTTTCCCATGTACTCTGTTGTGGTGTGGTTTCTTCATTGGATCATGTAAAATCTGATATTTGTATTTCTGAGCTATCTTTCTGTTGTCTCAAGTATCTGTAGGGGCTCTTCTGGATACATCAGGTCATCTTGTAGTTAAATCTCTTCTACTAGGACTTCATCTGTAGGTTGTCTTAGGCACTTTCTAAGTTGAGATACATGAAACACATTATGTATTCTAGCCATGTTTGGTGTCAACTGCACTTCATATGCTACTTCTTCCACTCTTTTTGTAATTTGAAACTGACCAACATATCTTGGAGCTAACTTCCCTTTTATTTGAAATCTCTTGACAATTTTGAAGGGAGTGACCTTGAGGCATACAAAGTCCCCTACTTCGAAACTCAGATCTTTTCTACGAGTATTGGCAAAGCTCTTCTAGCGATCTTGAGCAATTTTCATCTTATCCTTGATAATGTTTACATGAGCTTCTGCATCCTGAACAATCTAAGGTCCGAGAAATTGACGTTCTCCTGTTTCGGTCCAATTTAAGGGTGTCCTACATTCTTTCCCATATAGAGCTTCAAATAGTGCCATTTGGATACTAGCCTGGTAACTGTTATTGCAAGATGATTGTGCAAATAGTACACAAATATTCCATGCTGCTCCATACACGATGGCACAGGCTCTTAACATATCTTCTAAAATTTGATTTGTTCTTTTCGTCTGTCCTCCAGTCTGTGGATCATAAGCTGTGTTGAAAGCCAGATCTGTGCTCATTGCTTCATGTAGTTTTTCCTAGAACTTTGAAGTAAACTGAGCACCTCAATCTGAAACAATTTTCTTTGGGACTCCATGAAACACCATAATTCTTGTCAAGTATAACTCCGCCAATTTATCTTTCCCATAAGTCTGCTTGATTGGAAGTGTGCTACCTTGGTTATAGTTGCCTTAAAGCATAAGCTGCAACCTTTCCACCTTGTATTAAGACACATCCCAATCCATGTTTTACAGCATCACAATAGATTTGAAATTCTTCCTCTGGATTTGGAAGTATTAAAACTAGTGTTGTCATCAATCTAGTCTTAAACTGCTAAAAGCTTTCTTCACAACTATCTGTCCAATCGAAGGGCTTGTCCTTCTTGAGTAATTGTGTGAGTGGTCAAGCAATTTTCGAGAATCTTTTTATGAATCGATAATATTAACCTACTAATCCAAGAAACCTTCTTATTTCAGTTACAATAATTGGTTGCTTCCATTCCATAACAGATTTGATCTTCTCTAGATCAACTTGCTTCCATTCCATGACAGATTTGATCTTCTCTGGATCAACTTTAACTCCTTCGGTGATCGTGTGACCCAAAAATGCAACTTCTTTCATCCAAAAGTCACATGTACTGAATTTAGCATATAACTGGTGCTCTCTGAGCTTCTTTAAGGCAATGTGCAGGTGTTCCTTATGCTCTACTTCATTTTTCGAATAAAGTAATATATCATCCACGAAAACTACTACGAAGTGATCCAACTGATCCATGTACAGCAGGTTCATGAGATTCATGAAGTGTGCCAGTGCATTGGTTAAACCAAAAAGCACAACTATAAATTCATATAATCCATATCTTGTTGTGAATGCAGTCTTTTCTCGATCTTGCTTTCGGATTTTAAGTTGATGATAACCTGATCGTAGATCAATTTTTGAGAATACCCTCGCTCCCTTAAGTTGGTCAAATATGTCATCAATTCTCGGTAATGGGTATTTGATCTTGATTGTCACTGCATTTAATCCTTTGTAATCAACACACATTCTTAAAACTCCCATCCTTATTTTTAGCAAACAACACTGGAGCTGACCAAGGTGATACACTTGGGTGTATAAACTCCTTTCCTTTCAACTCATCCAACTGCTTCTTAAGTTTTTTCAGTTCACTAGCTGACATCCTGTACTGCTGCTTTGTGATTGGTTTGGTGCCTAGAATTAATTCTATGGCAAGCTCTATCTGTCGATCAGGTGGTTTCCCCGATAATTCTTCTGGAAATACATCAGGGTATTCTTGCACTACTGGCACTTGTATATCTTCATTTGTTAACACACTATGTACACCCTTCTTTGCGTTTTTATCAATTTATGATCTCACCACTATTTCTTGACCTTCTGAGCTAGTCAGGGTTACTGTTTTGGTCTCACAATCTACTATGGCTTTATTCTTAGTCAGCCCATTCATTCCCAAAATGACATCTATTCCCTTCATATCTAATAGCAATAAATTGGCTTTAAACTTTATCCTATGAATTTATATACTCACATCACTACACCCGAAACGGGATTCCATGTTAATCCCGGGTGTTTAAATAGCATAATACTTTTGCAATGAAACAACTGACATTTGATTTCTTGTAACAAAATCCATGGACAAAAATGAATGCGTTGCTCTAGGGTCAAACAAAATCAATGTATAGTTTGAGTTAATCACAAACATACCCACAATGATGTCATTTTCCCTAACTGTGTCTTCAGCTGATACATGGTTCACCCGTGCTTGGAGCATTGGTCCCGCTGCCTCTTCCTGCTGACATGCTTGTAGATGATCTCACTGGCATTCCCATAGTTATTCCGGCTGGTGCCAATGGTCTTGGTGCAGGGGGTCTTGTTTGCAAAAATTTGGAATTTTGCACTTCAGAGGTAATCCCTTCTTGGGGCATTGATCGCTGTAGTGTCCAAATTGACCACAATAAAAACATGTATTCATCCTCTAAGGGCAGTTATGTTGATAATGGTTTCCTCCACACGTGTGGCATCGTATCATCAATGGTTGAGAAATAGCATTCTATTGAGGGGCATTATTTTGCGGTCATGGCACAAGTACCACCTATAGATTTGACTAGTATCGGTTTTGTCGCAACACCAGTATTCGTCCCCTTTGTGCACAGGAGGAGGATGATGATCTCTGCATTATTTTTCTCTTGTGTAAATCTTATAATTCACTTCTTGCCTCCTCAGATGTGATCAACTTGTTTACCATAGCAGATAAATCATTGAAATCCATAGCTGAAATATGATACTTCAGGGATTTCTGTAGCCCTTCTCTAAATCTCTCCAGCTTTTTAGCTTCTGTCCTGACATCATCGAGAGCATAACGTGCAAGTTGATTAAATTGATGAAGATACTCCATCACAGATCGTCCTCCTCGCTTCAATGCTAGAAACTCTCGACATTTGGCTTCTATAACACCTTGTGGAATATGAGCTTGGCGAAAGGACTCTTCAAACTCTTTCCAGGAAATCTCTCTGTCCTCGTGCATAATTTGAAAGTTAATCTACCATGTTGCTGCTTGGCCTTGGAGCTGGTGTGAAGCATATAGTTCTTTCTATTTCTCATCACATTGAACTATTTTAGTTTCCTCTCTATGTCTCTGAGCTAGTCCTCTACTGCTAAAGGATCAGGTAACGTCGAAAACATAGGAGGCCTTGTCTTTTTGAAGTCTACCTACTTTGATGTAACTTATGTTCCTTCTTTATTAATAGTAGCTCCTATTGAATTGCTTGACGAGGCTGTTCTAATAGCAATCTGCTTAAGCAACCTTGAATGTTGCTCCATTAATCTGGCTTGGTTCATCTCAGCTTGGTGTCTGTTCTGATCCATCATTGCTAAAATATTGGCAAGGGCAGCTTGGTTGCCTGTGGTGTTGTCTTGCTCTGCTTGTTGACTTCTTTGTTTTGATCCCATTCCTGCCATCTTGACTCTACGATTTAGAGCTTACAGTTAGTTTTGTAGCTGTTTTTATGAACATCAGTGTAACAGCCCAGATTTTTAGTAAAATAAAAATAAATAAATAAATAAGTAAATAAAATTAAAATTAAAATTAAAATAAGTATTTTTGTGCCTAAATTTTAAATTTGGATTTGCCCTGAATTTCTGTTTTTGAAAAAGCCTAATTTAAAAAGTATTTCAAGTAAAACCTAAAAATATTATTAAATAAAATGATATTTTGATTTTCTATAAAAAATCCTACCTCAAATTAATTATCTGAATTTTTTTGGCTCTTATTTGGTTTCCTGGATTTTTCTGAGTTTTCTGGAGTTTAAAATGTATTTTTGAAAATTAAAAAGTGTTTTGAGTATAAAAATTAAATACCAACATTAGTTCGAAATATTTTTATTAAGTCCAAAATGTCCCCAGAAGATTCTATGAAATTTTCTGGTTTTTTTGGAGTTTATTTTGTATTTTTCTGAGGCTTAATGTATTTTCTGTGCTTTTCTGAAAATCTGGAAATCAAAAATAAAAATCAATTCCCCTTCCCTCTCCTTCGGCCGCCACGTGGACGGGAAGATTGCGTCCACGTCGCCGCATCTCCACCGCCGCTCCATCCCGCCTACCTGCTCCCGATGGCCGCCACGTCGCCCCCTTGGCCCATCCCACCGTCCGCCTCCCTTAACCCTCCGGGCCGTCCGATTTCCCCTGGGCCACGCGGCCAAATCACCGTCGCCCGCCCCTCTCGCTCTCGCTGCCGTCTGGCCCCACTAGTCGACGCCCTCTTCTCTCCCCGTTCTCTCTGCCGACCGGGGCCCACCCGTCAGCTACCCCGCCCCGCTGACCGCCCGGGCCCGGCCCGTCAGGCCGTCGTCTTGCCCGACCGCCTCCTTCCCCCGTTCTCGCCACCGCAACGGCCACCTCCGCACCCGCCGGCCCGCACCTCCCGGCCTTGCCCGTCTCCCGCACGCGCCGCCCCCCTTCGTGCGCCGCAAGCGCCGCGCCCCACTACCCCGCCTCCCTCACGCCCGACGCCCACGTTCCCCATTTCTCCCGCAACCGCTGCCGCCCACCACCTCCTCTCCGGCGACCGATTCCCGCGGCCTCCCTCCTCTTTTCCCCTATTTAAACCCCCGCCCAGCATCACCCATCTCCGCCCCACCTCGCTCCGCCTCCTTCTCCCTCTCCCGAGCCCCTAGCGCCCCGCGTCATGCTCCTTCCTCCCGAGCGCCGACGGCGGCTCCGGCGAGCAATCACCGCCGACCCGAGCTTCCTCCTCCCCATCCGACGCCACCAACTCCTCCGCCGAGCTTGCGTGAAGCTTCCCCGCCGCTCCCTCGGGCCCAAGCGTCGCCGAAGCACCTCGCCCGCCGGAGCCGAGCGCCGCCGTCACTTCACCGTCGCCGCCGGCCGCCTCCGCTCGTCGCCACGCTCCGCCGAAGGTACCAAAGGGTTCCCCTCGGCCTCCTTTTCCTCCTCCGGCCATCGTCGCCTGCCGCCGGCCACCGGAGCATCACCGTTGCCGCCGGGCCCGAGCCCTCATTCACCGGCCGGCCACGTCAGCATGGCCGTGCCTGCGTGGCAGATGGCGTGGCGCCACGTGCCCGGCCGCGTCGGCTCTCCTCGCCCCGTCAGCGCTGCGCAGGCAGCCCATGCCACCTCAGCCTTCTTTTACCTCCATGGGCCCGGTCCATAGACTCGGGGCCCACTGTCAGTGGGTCTACCCTTGGGCTGACGCAAGGGTGACGCAATAATCCGGATTTTCCAGTATAGAAATAATTCAGCCGAAATTAAAATCCTGGCTGATGCAATGCTGACGCCATAAACTCATTTTCCTTTAGGAAACTAATTCCAAAAATCCTGATTTTCGATTTTCTCTCTCGTCAAACTTCTCGGAGCCCGTTCTCCTTCGTCCTAACTCCGATTTAGCCCATTCAAATTTCTAAATTCATCAAAAATTCTCCTCTATCCATTTCTAGCCTAAATTCAAATATTTGAAGTCAATTTGAATTTAATTTGAATTTATTTGAATTTGGTGGGTTATTTTCGCGTGTAGACTTCGACGATCCGGGAAAATTCTTCGACGAAGATTCAAGCCAAGTTGAAGAGCAAGGCAAGTCACACTCCTTGATCATGTTGATCCCAGTTTTGTAAAATAAAATTATGTTGATTTAAACTATATTGCATGCATATTTTTATTCAACGTATTTCAATTTAGTTTTAAATTTAGTTATTGCCTACTTGTTAATTCCTCCATTGAATTTGAATTCCTCAACACCTTGTCACCCTAGAATCAAACTCTAGTTAATACATTAGTGTTGGCTAGAGAGTTTAATCAAATGCTTAGCCCTGCATAGTCATATAATTTTGTTTTGGGATACTTTTTCACATAAAATGACGAACCTTTCACATAAAATGATATGCTTTTGATATGTACTCTTGACTTTGGTGAGTCAAGGAGGTTTATGAAATATTTTGAAAACAAAATATAAAACCTGGTTTAGACTTAGGCATGGTTAGATTGGTGGGTGCAGGCATGCCCTGTTGGTTGGAGCCGCAGTGGTTGATTGTCGTGCACGGGGGTAAGTGGTTGGGCCTAAGTCAGATTAAGGACTAGTCTGTGAGCTACTGTTGCAAAGCCCTAATCGTACTACCACATGGCTGGTATGGGACAGCCCTGGCTGAATAATTTGTGAAGTCCCAACCTGAGTCAAGTCGTAGGTTGAAAGTGAGTGTGGTTGGTGCCATGTGAAGTCTCACTTGGGCGAGCGTGGTTAAGCCATGAGAAGTCTCGTCTAGACTCAAGAGGGGGTCCCGGTCTGGTGGATTCCTTACTGGGGTGAAATCTTAGAGTTGGCTCGACCAGCTTGAAGGCTTTGCATTGTAAAGGCCTTGTCACGACACCTTACCGCACACCTAAGGAAGTGTGTAACTCGCGTGGCACAAAAGGATGATCGTGTCTTGTGGGTAAAGCTGTACAACCTCTGCAGAGTGTATAATCTATCCTGGATAGCCGTGCCCACGGTCATGGGCATGCTGAGTAAAAGTTTTTCATGGATTAGACTTTGTATTTCAAAAATATTTTCGAAACCTTGTGGATGGATGGAATCCACGAGAGATGAAAACCTTGCGGATGGATGGAATCCGTGAGAGATTGAAATCTGGTGAATGGATGGAATTCATCAGAGTTGCGCAGTAAAAGCGTGTGGATGGATGGAATCCATACGTGAGCTTTTGGAAAAGATGGTCTGGGTGGGATACCCATGGATAGGTTGGTGTTTGGTCGAAGCCGGCACTGACGGTATTACTTTCTACTACAAGTATTATTTTTACTTACTGTATTAAATTTAACAATTTCAATCTACTTATTATATTTCTTAAATGTTGTTTTATGCAAACTAACCCTATAAGCCTTCCATTGAAGCCTTTATCATTATGTTGCATTCTCCTTGTGATTTGCGGAGTACAAGTTTGTACTCACCTTGCACCCCCCTACGCAGAGGAAGATGTCGTCGACTACGGTGAAAATCTAGACGAATAGGCCGCGTCTTACTGTCGTTTGCCTGTGGGCAGGCTTGGGCTTCGCTATTTATCAGTTTGCTTCCGCAGTTCTTTCCTTTATTTATTTTGCCAATGAGCATTGATGTAAGACTTGGCCATAAGGCCGTACCCTTTTATTTAATATATGAAGTCATTTGTGCTTGGTATTTATCTTTGTTGTACTGTGTGCACTAGCTGATCCTAGACTAGTACGATTTACACAAAGGATCCAGGAGTCGTTGCTCCGGGTTCCGACAATCAGGCAGATAAGTAAGAGCTTGAATTTGGATAACTGTAGAGCGAATGAGACAAGGATTAGACTGAATAAGGAGATGGCACTTTGAGTGGGGTGAGATATGGATATTAGTAGCAAACAAATTAAGAGATAACAAGCATAGTTTTGTACATCTCACAAGTTGTACACAAACTAACTTAGGGTTTGCATTACATCTCGTCTTACAAACAGAAAAACTATTACTGAAGGTTCTACTCTACACTAGCGTACACCAAATGTCAGCTTTTCGCTTCAGGCTTGGAAGAGAGGACACGTACCAATCACCTAATTACGCTAATTTGAAATTAGATAAGATTAGACATAAATCTTTTGCAAAGAGTAAAACTTAAGCTGAAGCTAATACTAGGACAGGTGAGATAGCATTAAGAGAGAGAAAATACAACAATAATACTTATATTTTATATAAATTCATTTTTTTGATTTCACAACTAGATTTTGCTACAAAACAATGCTCCTAATATACCTTAAGTCCCAACCTACGGTTAAGCAAGTATGCTCCGATACCACTCTATAACGCTCCCATTTCTGAAGATGCTAGTAAACCCCACAACTACCCAGGACTAAACAGTTACAGAGTACTGTACATGAGTGTGCACCACAACAGCACATGCTTACAATAAAAGAACCAAACTTTTATTACAGACATATATATGATTTATCAACCTCCTTTTGACACAGTGGGCGTGCAAGCCCAAAGTTATCTTACAATACAAGAAACTCCCAGGCAAGCTTGAGCGCGACTAAGACCTAAAACCAGTCATCCTCGAAGAAGAAGGGTTCTTCAAAAACTTCATCTTCGACTTGAACGTCTTGATTCAAGTCACAAGGGTAAATCTTAACTTAACTACTTGCAAGGATATTCAAAGGAAGGGACTATACTGGTTCATTTAAATTGAGTGGATGCAATTTTATTTGCAAACAGGAAAACAAAAATAGGACTCCTTAAGGCATTTCTTTCAACAGTTACTTACACAACTACCCAGATTAAAACATTGTAAAATTTACTTATGTTTCGTCACTGGAATCACCCAATTAACACAACCTCATTAACCAGAAGCAAGGCGTAATCGAATACCATTTATTTCACTCTGCAGAGTTGCCCAGCTTTACCCACAAGATTTCTTAACTCCCACGACAGCGTTAAGAAAATCAGCTCATTTCACTGCTCATCTCTTTATATAGGGTCTACCCGATAGACTCACACAGACACGGTACACACTCTAACCCTAATATCTTCTGCCCGCTCTGAGTGGCCTCTATCGTTGTTAGGTATGGTTTTACCATTCCACATACCTAACTCCCCATCAACAACACTTCTACCTCCCGTAGAGATTCAATCGAGTTGAGCAGCTACTAAACTAGGATTGACAAATTTACTCCTATGGTTGAGCGGTCACTGTGTCTTTTACTCACCATAAGGTTCTAATCCTTACTTTTCACTTGAGGCTACCAACCACATCCCCAACAATTGTGCCCAACGGCACTACCACCCATTTGCTCAAGCCTCCACCCTAGGGTAAGGTTGTGGACGAAAGTCACCTTATGGCTTTCCACTGCACACCCATACCCTAGTACCAATTTAACAAATTCTACTGACCAAAAGCTAAGTCACTTAGTAGTACAAGATTTTGAGTGAGCTAATCTATAATTTTTATACAGTAATTTAAATATTACTAAGGTTGTCAAGGTGAATGTGGCATCAAATTAAACATGGCCTTTTTAGTAGTAGGACATAACTAATTAGTAGGTCATTCTAAATATTTATTTTAATCAATTAATATTTCACAAAATAATAGTAATGCAAATATAGTAATTAAATAATTTAAATTTCATGGGATTCAATACGATAAAAAAACTTGTAACTTGCCTTGCTGCTCTAAGACTTCTACTAGCTCGGAAACTTCACTACCTAGTTCCAGTCCTTGTACCGTCGCTTCAGAAAACTCGAAAGCTAGCGCAAACACATAAAAAATATAAGTCCATACTTGAAGCTAATCAAACTAGGAAAAAATAATCTAATTTAAAAAGAAGTAAAATGCAATAAAATTTAAATAGAGGGGTTTGGATTTATTTGGAGCTCAATTTGGTGGAATGGAGGTCAAAAATGAATTCGCGGAATCAAAATGGTCGAAATGGTATGTTTTGAATTTTTGGAATTTTCTTGATTTTCTCTGAATTTTTGGACTTTTCTCGGATGAATAGTATTGGGCCAGCCCACATGCACAGTGCTGCCCGGCTGCGGTTTTCTCCCGCGCGGTTAAATGGCCTGATCGGCTTGAGCCCATGCCATGCGCGGCCATAAGGCCCAGCACGCGCACGCATGCACGCGCCCGATGGGCGACGTGTGGACAGCACGGACGACTGCGATGCAGCACATACCAGTGGCCTGGATCAACGGCAACGACGCGCAAGAAGCTGAGATAGAACCACATCGTGCCCTGAGGTCGTCTTCTACCTCCAGCCGTTCTCTTTGGGTGGAAAAACAGAGGAGCGGCGGCTCGGGCAGAGCGATGCCAGCAAAGCTCCATGTTAAGAATGGGCGGCACAAAGGGAGACGACTTGAGCTGGAGATTCCATTTTTGGGCTTTGGAAGGTGTGGAGTTGAATGGTGGTGGCTGACGGTAGGAGAGAAGGCAGTGATTCCAACGGCGGCTAAAGGCTTCTCCGATGGTCTTCTAGCGAAATAGGATATGGTTTGACCATCTACAATGTACAAGGTTCATGGTAGAGATGGAGGTTTGGGTCGAGGAACGCCTGGCTAGGCTGTCCACGGGAGTGGCCTTTCGACTGGTGGTGGTTTTAGCCGCCAGAGCTATACAAAACTGCTCGTGCTCGAGCGAGTTCACCAATATATTCAGGAAGTAAAGAGGATCATGATAGTGAAAGTAATTGGATTTTAATCGAATAACGAAGGAAATTGGGTCTAGGGCTCACCGGGCGCAGGGGAGGTCGCCGGCGGTGATGCAATGAGTGAGAGTCCAATTGTGTAGTTTTGGTGGGTGCTTGGGAGTGGCGTAAAGTTCTCTGTGAAGGCAATTGAGTCATAAGAGCGAGGTAAGGCGGTGGCAACAGTGAGGCGGTTCGGCGCATCTCCTGTGCGGGGATGGGGAGAGGCGATGAGGCTTTGTCAAGGTGCAGGGAGTAGTGGGGAGGTGGCACTGACACTCTGCAAGAGTTGGCTGGGAGGTAATGGCTATGGTACGGCACGGGCGCATGTGACAAAGAAATGAGGTGGTGCGCCACGGCGAGAGAGAGCGAGCGCGCGGGCAGCGACGCGCGAAGCGGAGAAAGCGGGAGACGTGCGACTGGATGGTGGGGTCCCGGCACTTGTGCAGTGCGAACGTGGGAGGGGGCGAGGCACGGCTGCAATCAGGAGCGGCGATGGTGCGGCGCGTGGAGGCAGAGAGTACAGTGAGGCGGTGGAGAGGCGGTGTCACACGGGAGCGCTAGCAAAGGGAGAAGATGGGGAGACCAAAAGGGAGAGCAGAATTTCGAGGATTTTGCTAAATTGGGTAAGGTTTGGAAATTCAAGTAAAATTCAAAATAAAATTCAAATTCTTTTGAAATTTTGAAGGTGTTTCAGGCATCTCCTATATGCAGTGGCAGGCAGCAAAATCAATAATACACCGAACCTACAACTCGGCACAGACCGAAGAAATTGGTAGCCATCAACTCACGCGTCGCAGCTGTGTTGGCTGCCAACAAGTTCAAAGCGCACGCAAAGCTAGCTCAGCTCAGCAGACGGCGCGGGGCGCACATGGCCACCGCCGCGGATGCGCGCACAAAGCGCGCGCGGGCCTGGTCGTTCGTTCGACTCCATTCCACGGCTGAAAAGCTGGCCTCTCCATCGATCACGGGCAGTGCACCACGCATGTGCCTGCCCCGATCGACCGATCAGCCAGCCAGCCCGCTGCTACGTACGTATGCACGGATGGACCGGGGAATTCGGAGGTGATCCAGTTGACTGGCATTCATGTATTTTTTTTGTCGTATAATATCGCCTCCTATTACTTAGCTGTGTTTATATGCTTGGACCTCATGACCTGCGTCAGGTTGGTCCAATTTGATCGAGTTTGCTTTGATTGGATGGATTTGTATACATATAGTACTACATCCATGCACCGACCAAGCCAGCCCACGCTAACTCAGAAGCACACGTAGGATATAGTAGTATACTACTGTATATCTAACTTCGTCCGACAGTTACCACGGTGATAACGAATGAGGATTATTATGTACAGCCCGTTGTAGGCACAGCCCGAATCTGGACTATCGGTTCTCCAACCGTGTGCATTGAGATTTGTGCGCAATAGAAATACAAATTGCAAATACCTAAAATATACATCACATTTGAGTGGGCTCACTGCTACAGAAAAAGTCATCATAGACGGTTCAAAAACGTCATCACAGACGGTTTTGTGAACCATCTGAATTTATGGGTCAGTAATAATACGAGGTCATCACAGACGGTTTTCGAACCGTCTGTGGTGCAAATATCACAGACGGTTTTTACCTAAAAACCGTCTGTGATATATAGTTATCATAGACGGTTCTAGTTTATAACCATCTGTGATATGTAAATATCACAGACGGTTCTTAACTAAAAACCGTCTGTGATATTTATAAATCACAGACGGTTTTTAACTAAAAACCGTCTATGATTATAACTATCACAGATGGTTTTTAGTTAAAAACCGTCTGTGATATTCCCTTCTACTCCTAAACCTATTTCTGTTTATTGGCTAGCCTTAGGAAATGCTAGCCATGCCATCTGAAACAAGCTGATCAACATGTAAATGTATACATCTAATTCACATCTCAATTCATTTCACAAACATAAAACATCCATTTTTATTAAGATTAGAGTCTACCATTACAATATCTCAAAACAACGAGCAGGTTACACAAAAAGAACAAAGAAAAAGCAAAGATCATCTATGCCTTCTCACCCCTGATGCAATGCATGAGCTGGATGTCTTTGACGCCCACCATCGTCGGCGTTGATTAAGCGTCTGCATGGTTGGCACGAGCTAGTTGCTTCTGCGGTGTCTTGCCTCCCGTAGACTTGTGCGTTGTCTGCAAGGAGGAGGACAGCAAGAAGGAGGAGAACAGTAAGGAGGAGGATAGCAAGGAAGAGGAGACCAGCAAGGAGGCTAGGTTTTGGTTATATTTATAGGGGAGGGAGAGGGTGGGAGAGGCGGTAGTTCGAAATTTTTGGCGCGGGAACGGAGAGGCAGAGCTACGATCCGTGCGGTGAGGATTGATGAATTTCTATTGGCTATGATTGGGTTGAGGAGGATCGACGGGCCCAGCGGTCATATTTTCACAGACGGTTCTATATATAGAACCGTCTGTGATGAATTAATATCACAGACGGTTCTATATATAGAATCGTCTGTGAATTAGAGTACAAAATTTTATATACCGATGCAATATAAACAACTAGTATGAAAAGATAAAATAGCAAAATTTTATATAGCTTATATATACTAATTTGAAAGGTTTCGATGAGATCTACAACTTTTCAGTTGAAGCAAAATCCAAATTTCAAAATGAAGACCAAGAAAAAGAGCAAAAACAGAAACCAAAAACTTGCGACGCAGATTTAGGTCCAAAGATGGCCAATTTTCAGGGTATTGGAGGGCGACTCGCGCAACCGGGTAATTTTTTTTGGATCGGGTTCATCATTAGCTTTCCAACGAGTACAAGAACGTCGAAAACGAACACCGTATGCAAAAGTTATGCCCGTTTTACTGAAGGTGTCTCAAAATTGAATCATACTCGAACTTAAGCGGGAAAATATGAAATTTTGAGGGATTGCAAGGTGAGAAACATATCACAGACGGTTTTAATAAAAACCATCTGTGATACTGGAATATCACAGACGGTTTTATAATAAAAACCGTTTGTGATATTCCAGTATCACAGACGATTTTATAATAAAAACCGTCTGTGATAATTTAGAATATTACAGACGATCTTTTAATAAAAACCGTTTGTGATATTCCAGTATCACAGATGGTTCAGCGGTAAGAACCATCTGTGATACTCCTTTTTCCCGCCACAAATACCACAGACGGCCTCCAAATTAAAACCGTCTGTAATAGTGTACATCACAGACGGTTTCACAAAACCATCTGTGTTTTGGCGTCTAGTATTAGGCTTTCTGTAGTAGTGGCCCCACGTACAGTAAGCAGCACAAAATACTCCCTCGCACTCACGCCTCTCTCCTCAGTCATTTATCCTGTCTCTCTCCTCTCTCTCTCCACCATGACCGGCAAGCGTTAAGCGGCAAATGGCGGCCGGCGAGGAGCGGCGTCAACCATTAGCCATATTAGCGCCGATGAATCCGCCGCCTCCAAATGTGGTCGCACTTAGCCCACCGGCGCCAAATCTCACCATCATGGAAGGCGTCACCCTCGAATCCGTCATCCCTGGCAACGGCGCCGCTACATCCGACCGCCTCCCTCCATGTCGCCATCGGATCCAACATCCCCCTCCCCTCTGGCGGTCAGATCCGCCATGTCACCATCATATCTTCTTCTCCGATGATAACTGCCTCCCGCTGTGCTGCCAACGAATCTTCTTCCTCGATGACAGCCATCCCCGCCGTGTTGCCGATGGATTTGTTCGCCCCCTCTAGCGTCCCACTCCTCGCCCAGCAATCGAATCTGGTGTCTACTTCCCTTTGGTGTGCAGATCCGTCATGGTGCATCTCCATCCTGAGTATGTCGCATCCTCGACTACATCGTCATCGATGTACTCATCCTCACCATAGGCCACTAGATGTGCACGTTGGCTCTAGAGTGCTTCTCTGATTATACCGCCACCTGGAGTACTTTTCCTTGCTAGAGTACTTCTTCCTCTTCACCAGTCGTTGGAGTTGCACTTAGTCCTCATCGTCACCCATCGAAGTACACCACCTGTAGTACAACAGCGCTAAAGCACTTCTACCTCGTCAGAGTACTTCTTACTCTTCACTAGCTGCTGGAGTTACACTTCCTCCTCACCACCGGCTACTGAAGGAGCACTTCATCCACCAACCCGTACCTCGTCATTTACGCTAGAGTACTACACCTCATTGCCGGGCTACACTTTCCTCTTCCTCCCTCTGGCGAGTATGTGTAAGTGTATGTGTACAGTATGCATGCCAGAGCGGCCAAAGTGCTTGGACCTCACCGCTGGCTGCCAGAGTACTCACTATCACACATGGGGTCATCACAAGCGGATTGTAACCCTCTCCAGAGATAGTTTCTGAACCATCTTATTTATTATGTCTATGATAATAAATAGTTATCACAGACGTCTTCTAAAACGTCTGCTGATTTTTAAAAATAACCGTCTGTGATAAATCACAACATAGACAGTCTTTATTATGAACTATCTGTGATATATTAGATATCACAGATAGTTTTAAAAAATAACCATTTGTGTTGTTAATTATCATAGACGGCTAATATAAAAAAACCGTCTGTGATGGTTCTTCATATAGCTAAAAATTTTCTATTTTTTGACTAGCCTTAGGAAATGCTAGTCATACAATCTGAAAACAAGCAAGCATATCACAGATAATTGCAGATCTTATAGCATACAACAATTATTACAAAGATCTCAAAAATGAATTATAATTGAATGAGTTATAATTGAATGAATTCCAATTGAATGTATTACAATTGAATCAAATGTTTAAACATCTATTAATTGTTGTCGTTGGAGTTGAATTCTCCCTTCGAATCAATGACCTCCGTCATCAAGAAGGTAGAGAATCATCCTTGAATATCGAAGAGTTCGTTAAGATCGCATGTACTTGAGTTGATTATCATGCCCGGTCATTAGAAGGAGTAAAGTCGGAAACTTGACAACATAAAGTCACAACTCTCAACTTGCTCTTGATTTAGATGGATGATGCCCCATATTTCATGGTAACATTAACATAGTCTTGTCCACCCCATAATTTAAATGATCCAGAAACAAAGTCAGATCTCATATCACACTTGACAACTAAAATTATGTCAGTTGGGGTAGTAGTTATTTTAAAACACCATTCCAATAAGATATTCTGGCAATAATATATGCCAAGATGAGAAAAAAGAAATAATTGTCCACAAATTATTCTGGAAAGTAGTCAGTCTGCTCATGTTGGTATTTCTCAACAACTACAAGAAGAACGTTAAACCACTGTACACTTGGGCTTCAAATGGCATAAAACAAATTGCACACTCTAGTATGTCAGGTTCTATGAAGTAGATCATGACTGATGTCTTTGTCTCCTCATCATGTTGCGTGTTGGGCTTAGTTTCTGTCTTAGGCGTACTCGTTGCCTTTTTCGCAACTATACATCGGCTTCTTCACACTCCTTTTCTTCATCTCTAGTCCTAAGAAGTTGGTGGATAATCGCGAAGAAGGCGACGAAGTACGTCTAAGACAACAACCAAGCCTAACACGTTGTATGATAAGAAGAAAGAGACAACAGCCATGACATACTTTACAGAACCTGACACACTGGAGTGTGTGATTTGCCTCATATCCTTTGAAGCTCCAGTGTATAGTGTTTTAATGTTCCTCTTCTAATTGTTGAGAAAAACCAACATGAGCAGCCTAACTACTTTCCAGAAGAATTTGTGGGTAATTGATTCTCTTTTCTCATCTAGCCATATATTATTGCTACATGATCTCATTAGAATGGTGTTTTTAAAACAACTACTACTCTGACTGACATAGTTTTAGCTGCCAATGTGATATGGAATCTGACTTTGTCTCTAGCTCATTTAAATTGTAGGGTGTGCAAGACTATATTAGTGTTATTATAAAATATATGGGCATCATACATGTAAATCAAGAACAAATAAGTTATGAGTTTTGACTTTATGTTGTGTAGTTTACTATCTCAATGTCAAAAGAGAAGCCATTCTCTGATCTTGAAGGACCTCCATGATGGTCATTGAACACATTCAATGAAGACTTTGTGGATGCCATCACCGATGTCAATTGTACTCTATTTTCAACGAACATCATTTTCCTTAGAAACTACAATACATATATGCATGTATGCACATACATTTGCATTAACTAAAACCCGACACTAATACTACGATATGAGCATAGCAAATTGAATCACACTAGAATGGTTCTATACTTAGAATTGATTAATCAATTATGTAGAATTTCATAACTTTAAGGACATGCTTGACATAAATAAAATCCTATTCATACTAATGTTTTGGCCAATCCTATTATTCCAGTTTAGGAGTAGTAGTAACATTCATGTAGAATTTCATTTTTTTAAGTTGTATTCTCTATGTATATCAAATATTCTATTTTTACTTACCTTTTATTAGCAAAGGAATCCCAAATTAATTACCACATGGTAGGTTATTAAATTAGATCACCTATGAAAATGTAGCATTACACTTAATGCACATATCAAACATTCATATATGTCATGGCACTCACATAAGTATGAAAATGCACACCTTGAGCAACGGCGACGGGAAACCGGGAGGAGTCACGCGATGGGGAGCTGAGGAGGACACGATGACGATAGTGACGGGGAGCTGGGAGGAGGAGCCGCGCGACAGGGAGCCGAGGAGGAGGCGATGACGACGGGGAGCTAGAAGGAGGAGCCGCGTGACGGGGAGCCGAGAAGGAGGCGACGGCGACGGGAAGCCAAGGAGGATGCGACGGTGACAAGGTGTAGGGAGGAGGAGCCATGCGACGGGGAGCCGAGGAGGAGGCGACAGCAACAGGGAGCCAAGGAGGAGGTGACGACGCAGGAGGTGGAGAAGGGAGAGATGAGAAGGCGTGTGCATTGTTGGAAAAGCTAAGTGTGTGCAAGAGTATAATAAGTTAGGTTTTCGCCCATTTATATATAGAAGATTAATATCACATACAATTTTTAAAAATAACCGTCTATGATATGCAGGATATCACATATGGTGTTTATTACAAACCATCTGTTATGTATCACAAATGATTTTCATTAAGAACAGTCTGTGATAATTACAGATATCACAGACGGTTTTTAATACGAACTATCTATGACACATCATAGACAGTTCTTAAAAAGAACCGTCTATGATAATTATGTATCATAGACTGTTCTAGCCATCACTAGTAACAAAGACGATCACACTTGTAAAACCGTTTGTGATAATTACAACACTGACGAATTTTGGGGACCGTCTATAATGAGGTGTCTAGTATAGCCTTTTCTGTAGTAGTGAGAGACCATGTGGAGGTCACCCCATGTGTGTGATGAGTAATTGACATCGGTTTAGGAAAGTCGAGTTTGATTTGGTTGATTCGGACCATGTCATTGCGTGGTGCAATGGACTCGGTCGGACTTGGTCAAACCTGGTCAAAGGGTTTAGATTGCATATTATGTCAACTTGTCAGGTTTGGGCTACTTCATTAATAATTTATGCTTTCATGTATCGAGCGGTGCTATTTGATATATTTCTTGTCTGTGTTGGCTGCAGGACATCGAGGCGGAGTCGTGGCGAGACACGGGGTGACCGGACTAGACACGGGCGGTGTCGAGGTCAGAACGGTCGGAAGTGTCGAAGACGACGGAGATTCGATGTGGTTGCGAGGCTTGGACAACAAGGAGCGCGGAAGCTTCCCGGAAGGTGCAGGAGGGGCGAAATGGTAATTTCGCGAGGCTGCAAAAGCGGGAGCGGGCTCCGTTGGATCTGGCGGGCGTAACGGGTTGAAGACCCATTAGCCAAGGGCTATAAATAGAGGTTGGTGGCTGCATGCCCACTTAGGCACTCCAAGGGGTTCTAGGGTTTCCTTTAGTCAAAATAGGCTTTAGGTGTTTGTTTTGGCTTTAGGCTTTAGTTGGTGAGAGTGGGTGTGAAGTGCAGAATATGTCCCCTTCGATGTCTTCCTGAGTCCTTGTGTGTTCTTGAGAGGGGTTCTTAATTTGGGAGAGGAAGAGATTGGAGATGAGTTGAGCCACTATGTAATCATTCCTGTTGTTCTAATGTCCATGCGTATCGGGACTCCTCTGTAATCCTTGATATCTTGGAAATGAAATCTCTGAAGTTTATTTCGTGTTCTTGGCTCTGTTCTTCGTTCATCCCTCTCTGTGTGATTTTTGACTTTTCGTGATTTGAGATGTTTCTTGTTGAGGAGTAGCAAAATGGGTTGCTGTGATGTAGGAGACACTTCAAGGCCATTTGGCTAGTCAATCCTACGAGCAAACCTCAATTAATCTCAGATTTGACATTTTAGGCTCCTCTGTTCTTCATTTTCTTTCCTAGGGTTTGAAGTGGATTTTGATCCCCTTCATGAGATGGCTTGAGATTTTTCCTTGCAAGTCCTGAGGCTATTGCTAATCTATTTGCAAGTTCTCATATGCAAAGATTGGATGAATCAAGAGGAATCTGAAAATAGGCTCTCTTCTTCACTCCATTTTCAGATTTTTGGGAAAATCCTTGATTCTTGATCTCTTGATGAATTTCCTCGTTTTCCCGTGCCTCAATGCTATTTAGTTTAAGGTTCAGATCAATTGACCTGAAAAGAGCAAACAAATTCTCGGGAATTTTAGTTTCTCGTCAGTCTGCAACAATCTCAAGTTTTCAGCTTGTTTGCTGATTTTCAGTCTGCAGTCTGTTCAAGTCAGCAGTGTTCCATTTGGTTTGCATTTGTATCTTGCTCTATCTGCATTGATCCCCTTTCAAAATCCGAAAACTGAACCAATCCGCACCTCTTCTCTTTTGGTTTTGAGGGCAATTTTCTGTTTGCTGTGTTCAGCCGATAGATGCAGATTTCAGGTTATACCTTCAGTTGTGTATTCGGCTGCAACAGCAATCTGTGTTCAGTTTACCAACTGTAGCAAAAAATCTAGTTCGGCTAGCTGTTTTCAAGCCTTGCTGTTTGCTGTTTTCAGCATCTACAGTCTGCATTTTCAGCAGCACAGTCCCTGCTGTTTTCAGCCACTTTGTCCCCCTTTTTGCCCATATTTCAGTCATGTTTTCTTTGCAGTATTTTGTGTTTTTGGGTGGCTGTTTTCAGCCTTGCAATCTGCAGTTTTCAGCAGCAGTTTGAATCATTTTGCTGCTGTTTTTAGTGTGTTTTAGGCAGCAGTTTATGGTCTTTCAGTCAGGTAATCTCTGCAGTTTGCAGTCTCCATTTTTTGGCCAAAAAAATTCGCATTTCCTACTGCTTTCCTACTCTTCTTCTCGGCAAAATAGATCAAACAAATTTGGCTCGTCTGTTTTGGTTCGGCTAAGGTCTTTTTGGTTTGGCAAGTCTAGTTTTCGGTGAGCACTCAAATTTCTATCTTCCTAGCTACTATAGCTATCGGAGAAGAAAAGTTGTGAGAATACTCGGGGCAAGTTTTTAAAGTCGACATTCACCCCCCCCCCCTTTGTCACCAATCACGATCCAACAAGTAGTGACTCCTTATCTTCCGCTAGAGTATAGTGTATTTTGTGTGCAAACCATGTCGTAGCATCAATCTCAATGCAAACTAATGGCATAGATATAGGGTGAGTTTTTTTGGCTTATGGTTTGGATTTCTACAGTAACTAGTTTTTAAATGGAGTGTCTTTTCAAAGCGGGGTCTATAAGTCAATTGTAGTGGATATTGTCTCGACTTCATATATATCAGCCAAAATTGCATGCGAGCATCTCTCTTCATACCCGTTCTCGCAAACAGTTAGAACAAAATTTTAAGCCAAAAACCAAAAGATATGGCCCAAAAGAACACACCCATAAGTTGATAAGTTATAGGCACAACCGTTTGTAGATTTAACTTCCCCCGTGATAAATCACTCGTAGTAATTTTTTAATTGCCAACCATCTTGTCATCTACTCCTCTGCCTCACAATATAAGTCCCATTTTTAGAAGTGTCATCTCATAATATAAGTCTATTGTAAAGATCAAATAAATAGTTATTGCAATATTTTTCACTATATACCCCTCTTTTAATATTGAAAAAGTAGATGAGTAGTTACAATATATCATTTAATAGGGGCATGTGTAGTCCAATAACATTATTTTTCTTAGATTTAGTGTCACATTGGTCTATACGTATGATGGGTTATAAACTTATATTGCAGGGACAGAGGGAGTACCACTTCATTGAAAGTTTTATTATTAGTGATTTATGCTCCATTGTAAATAGCTTTTGGCTTCTAACTTCCAGAAGCCTTTGAATCTTGTTGGCTTTTTAACACTTTTTTTCCTTTTTTTCTTTTTTTCTTTGTATTGTTCATAGAGATATAACGGTGTTTTTTAATTTTTCCTTATTTTTCTTTAATTTAATGTTTCAAAAAAATTATTAGCCGCTAAGTACTATTTCAACAAAAAGATAAAAGTCATCAGAAAAAAGTCAAATTGAACGGAACCTCTTGCTGTAGTAAGGAAATATTCGGATTACACTAAAACCATGTTGGTTATACGAGAACAATATTGAAGAGGTACAATAACTATTGGCCATTCACAAATAGCTGTCAAGAAGAATTAACTTACTGCTCGACTAGCCACTTACCACACTAATCTAAGGGGGTGTTCGTATTAGCTTCCACCGATAACTTTTGGTCTTTTTTTTTTGGCTTTTTAGGATTTTTGACTTCGGTTTTTTGGAAGCCAAAATAAATGGGACAGCTTCTCAAAGCTGCTTCTCCAAGCTGCTTTCCAAGGCTAAAACTATGTGTATCGTCTACGTCAACATCTGCACTGTCCACTGTCATCTTGAAAAGCATAAACAAAAGTCATCAGCCGTAGCCCAACAGAACAGGATGTGAATTGATGGAAGAAACACAATGGGCATATATTCTTTTAGGCTATGGCTTATGTCTTTTAGCTGCGGCTTATTAGTCTAATGAATAGCAATTGCTAAAAGAAACCAAAACCAAAAGCCAGCTGAAAAGGCAAAAAGAATAGAGCCTTTGGCTGTGGTTACTGGTTTTTAGCTAAAAATAAATATTAGCTACTGAAAGAAGTGACTTTTAGAAAGATAAGATGAATGGCGCAAAAGTGAGAGAGAGATGTGTGTGCGAGATGGGAGTGAGAGGAATAGGTGTGTGATATGTCTATGACCCCGTCTTATCCTCGGAGCGAGATGGGAGTGAGAGGAGTGGAGAAGCTGCTTTAAGAAACCAAGTATTCATATTGGCTTCTGATTTCTCTAAACAGAAGTCAGAAGCAGAGAGTCAATGCGAACATCTCTAAGACGTGTGAATGTGTTTTGCTTGCATACTTACTGCGTGTGGAGACAGAAGAATATGTATAGTGGTTTTTCGAAATGGCTTCCTTCACATCTTTTTTTTTTGCTCATGTCTTGTTTCAGGTATAAGACAGAGGGTCACAGACGCATCACATATCCTACTTCTCTGGCTCCTGTCTCACGAATGTATCTTTGTCTCACTTTCTCTACCGCTCGTTCCGTTGTTCTAAAAGCTATTTCTTTCAAATAATACTATTCATTTTCAAAAAAATACTATCAGTCACAATTAAAAACTATTAGCCACAGCTAATATAAGCCCCATAGCCAGCCGTGGCCTCCGTCCACTCGATCCAGCAGGCGCGTGCAAACTCGGAGTATGATCACCGTGCAAGGTAAGCACGAAGCAAACGTTGTATTTGTAGCTTCTAGTATCCAATACTTCCTCCAATCATAAATACTAGCTGCATAAGCGCGGCGCACGTCGCGCGAGCTACCGTGCAGACCGAAGTAAAAGAGACAATAATTCGCGGGGAGTTTCATAAAAAAATCGAGGACACATGCGTAATTTCGGAAAAACCAAAGGTCTTTTTCGTAAAAAACCAAGGACCTATAACGACTTGTACGTAAGTAAATAAGAACCTATACGTAATTTTGGAAAACCGCGGAGCGCTATCCAACAAAGAATACACAATTTCGGTGAAGTAGAGGGTGCTTTCCGGAAAAAACCTAGCAAGGATCTTTTTGCGAGAACAGAGGACTTTTACATAATTTCGGAAAACACAGGGGCTTTTTTGCATAAAGGCTGACGTGACCACACCCAGCGGCCGGGGAGTCCCCCGGCTATAATATAGGTATTATACATATTTTAAATATATATAATCTTTAAAATATAACTTTAACAACTAATCTTGTACTATATTTATAAACCCAATAAAATTATAATATTATAAAAATACTTTTCAAGATAAATCTGTTTTTATAATTTATATGAATTTTTTAAATATTTAAAAGATATAAATAGTTAAAGTTTTAAAATTTGTCTATACGTACCTCAAAACGGCGTGTGTCTGTGCTAGAGAGAGGCTCTTATATCTCTGACTAATTAATGGGCAATGAGTTAACGGATAAGTAGAATCCATTGAATTCGGCGAGCTGGTCTCCAAGCTCGCTCTACAAGTGCTCCAATGGTAAAGCTTGTGCGTAAATAAATCAAGAGATAAGCGATGATGATGACCTGTACCAACTCGTACGTCACTCCAGAAGAGAGCACACGTGGCGGCAGCAAGGCAAAGCTTAGCTTAGCTTGTCCTCGTCGTCAGCCAGGCCAGGCCAGCTCGCAAAGCCGTCGAGCCGGCCACCGCCTCCGACCCTTCGCTTCCCTTCCTTCCACGCGGTGGCTTCCCACACACACCGTGACACCCCCAAGCACCGCCGACCTAATTTATTTAGGCTGCACGAAAGTTGAGCATACTCACTCTGTAGCTGAGCAAATCAGATGCGCTGATTAATTAAAGAACTGGCAGGCATGCTGGCCTTTAACTACCTTCAGAAACCGATCGAAATAAGGAATAAGATCCTCTAACGTTGGGCGCCTCAACTTCCCTCTGCAGTTCTTCATCACAATCATCCATTTTAGATCCAATGACTCAAATTTAATCTTTTAGTATTTAAATATATATGTTATAAAGATTTCTAAATAAATTTTATTAAAATTAGGATTTTTATTTTTAAGTATTAAAAATAAAAATCCTAATTTTAATAAAATTTATTTAGAAATTTTTATAACATATATATTTAAATACTAGAAGATTGAATATAAGTCATTGGATCTAAAATGAATGACTGTGATGAAAAACTGCAGAGGGAAGTTGAGGCGCCCAACGTTAGAGGATCTCATTCCTCGAAATAATGGGGCGGAAAATAATGCTGCTACGTACACCTGTTGCGAGTTGTGACGTTACATGAGGGACTGGTGTGTAGGCATCCACGTCGAGAACGGCCCGCTGTATACGTATGATGGATAAAATTTTGAAGCTTTAAGTATGAAAATATTTTATATCTTTGATATATTTACAATAAATAAGTTTTAAACTCAATCTAAACTAGGTTGAACTACTTTTGAATTTAATGTGACTATAGTAAATATATACCATGAAATTAGCTCAAGCTAGTTAAACTTGATTTTTTCGAAGTATGATACCTCAAATATACTTTTATGGGTATGTGAAGATATCCACATCAAATGTGTTGTGAATCTCAAAACACATCAACAGGTATTGATTTTAAGTGTTAGGTACCATCGTGCATGAAACACTTGTCCCTTCTCTCTCTATATATAGTATAATTAACGAGGACACCATAATACTTGGGCACCATGATCTAAAATAGGTATTTTCTGTATGTATTACGTGCGAAGAATTTTTAATTTTTTTGAATGTCAAGTTTAACTAGTTTACTATCTAGTTCAAACAACTTTGAACTAAAATTCAAACTGCATTTGCATTATTGATGATAGTTTGATTGTAGGTATGTATTGATGTTATATAGAAATCAGCAAAGCATATGATCTAAATACATTCAAAATCTTTAAATTCGAGTACATTTTTCGAATGTATAGTTTCATTTCAATTGTTATAGATGGGTATATACCATAAAACTAAAATTTTCTAAAAAAATATATACCCGAATTTAGGTGGACTTTGAGCATTTGCATTTATAGTTCCCTCACACCATGGTGTCCTATATGTGTGTGTGTGTGTGTGAGGGGGACCACCCAGTCTTGTTTCCTATTATATGGCTTGGATTCATCACAAATGGCCCAGTTTTCTGGAAGTAATATACATATCCATACTACTACAGAAAGGCTCATCACAGACGGTTTAGAGCCATCATCACAGACGGTTTCTGAACCGTCTGAATTTATGTGTCTATGATAATATGTGGTTATCACAGACGGCTCTCAAATCGTCTGTGATAATTATAACACAGCAAAAAAACCGTTTGTGATATTCAAGTATCACATATGGTTCTTTAATATAGTCATCTGTAATATATCAAGTATTACAGATGGCTAATACCAAAAACCGTTTGTGATATGTCATATATCACAAACAGTTCTCGGACATAGCCATTTGTGATATCTTAGATATCACAAATGGCTAATACTAAAAACCGTCTATGATATTTAAATACCTATATTATTTCATGTTTTTCAGCTAGCCTTATGAAATGCTAGACATACCTTCTGAAAATAAGCAAATATATCACATATATAGCACACGACAATCATTACACAAACCTCAACTAAATGATGTACATTAGAATGAATTATTTGATTAAGCACAATTGAGTGATTACAATTGTATCAAATATTTCAACATCTAATCATCGCTAGGGTAGAATTCTCTAGTCTTATTTATGACCTCCGCTATCAAGAATTGGGAGAGTTTTCCTCGAATTTCGGTGAATTTGTCAAGATTGATTGCACTTTTGTCGAACTCCAAGTGTTGTCGCTAGGAGTAGTGTTAAGTCATTAGCACATATACATACATACATATATATATATATACATACATACATACAGGAAAATTACGTAATGCACCATGGTGCCTAGGCACCAACATCCGATACACGTGTATGATTGATAATTTTTTTGAGTTTGGGTATGAAAATGTTTTATATCCTTGATATATTTATGGTAAGTTAGTTTTGAACTCAGTTCAAACTAGTTTGAACTACTTTTGAGTTCAATGCAACTACAGTGAGTATATACCATAAAAATAGTTCAAACTAATTAAACTGAAGTTGAATTTAAATTTTTTCGGAGTTTGATATCTCAAATATACTTTTTTATGGGTATATGAAGATACCCACATCAAACGTTGCGAATCTCGAAGCAAATCAACGGGTATTGATATTGGTGCCTAGGCACCATGGTGCATGAAACACTCGTCCCATACATACATACATATATATATATATATATATATATATATATATATATATATATATATATATATATATATATATATATATATATATATAATTACAAAATAATTATTGGCAGGTTGACAAATCTCTGGATTATTTGTTTTAGTGTACATGATTTCCTCCATATGGCGACAAACGTAGAATTCACATATGTTGCCCTATAGCTGTTGGCAGCACTGCAAAAATAGAATTACATACATAGGTATTATCAGTTTTAGAGGCATTATAACAAAGTGTGATAAAGGATTGTTGTGTTGTAGCGGGTACCGAAAATCGCGTTTTGTGTCGCAGTGTGGCACTGGATTCCTTGTGTGTGATAAAGGATTCCTTGTGTCTCCCTCCTAGGCAATGTAAGCACTGAATGACCTACGTGATTCTAAAAAGTTATCATTGGCCATTGCAAATGAAGGGAAGATTACAATAGAGTTATGTATAGAGGAAATGAGTTTACCTGTTAATTGTTTATTGCTCACGAGTGAAGTCATGGTTGCTCCTATGTAGAGAATCAAGATATATTACCTTGCTCCACTTTGGTACAATCATAATTAGAATCTAGTGACTCCTAGTCATGTATATCGCCATAGTGATTAATTCTAAGTTTATGTTGCATATAAAGTACAAATGAAACTTGTTTGGCAACTAGTGAAGCACTTACCCTTGGTTAAAGGGTACCATGATATAGTCAATATCACTGTGAGCAAGCAATCCTCTCGTTATGTAATATTGGACAAAGGATCTATTATCGTTGATGGATTGCTTAGAGACTAAGTGTGGGTTGAGAAAACTCACCAGTTCTCGCCATTGGCGGACTTGTTGGATTATGGATCTATACATAAGCAGTGAGTTATGACATATATCGGTGTTATGTGAATGTAGAACTTAATTGTACAGTACACTTACAATGTCCAACATTGTAGAAGTGAGGCGTCGAGTTCGTCAAGGTTGAATAATAAGAATAAGTCTTCGAAGGTCACAACGAAGTAGCCCGAGTCGTAGACGAAATGCGCCTCCGTGTATCTCACAGTGAATCCACTACGTTAGTTTAGTTTCATGTTGGACCTCTGCATGTACCAGGTATGCAAAGTTCCGCAAACCAGTTCAAGGCTGGGTAATTGTAACTCGGGGACCAACGACACTCCGAGCTTGAACTTCCATTCCCTTGAAGGCGCCTTAATCTTCTTCGATTCGGTCTTGGTGCCTCGCTTGCGATACATTTTCGGCGTCGCCTTCATGGGAGTCGATGCGCTGGCCTTCTGAAGAGGAGCTTGGAGTCTCATAGAGCGTTCTGTTTGATAGGCATGGTTGTGTGGAGATCGCGACACCGAAGGGTTCAAGGTGATGTCCCTATTGGGTCACTGGACGAATGTGTGGACGGTCCCCCAGTGTCATGATTTCTCTGTTTGGGGACCTCTCTAGCAGGACAGCCCTGAAAACGTCTTTAATTGTGTTTACCTGGACCTTCGCGAAACTGGTCCCCAACTGGACATCGTGCACCAACGTCCTTGGCAGGCATAGATACGCCAACCTCTGCCCAGCGTCAACTAGAATGAAGCCAACAACCCTGATTATGAGAATGCACAGCGTGGTCTTTTACATAACGATACACGATGAGCTAAAGCATCCACCAGGTCTATCTATGTAGCATTTAAGAGATGTACATTTCCTGGATGTCATCGATAGGTAAATGGTTGTTGCTATGTTCAGAAAGTTGCGCGAACGCGCAGCTACTCTGTCAATAGGTATTAATAACCGTTTGAAAAATATCACAGACGATTATTCGTATGAACCGTCTGTCATAGTTGCGTATCACAGACAGTATACGGTCACGTTTGTAAAACCGTCTATGATAATTACAACATAGACAGTTCTCTATGAACTGTCTGTGATGTAGCCGTCCAGTATAACCCATTTTGTAGTAGTGCCATCTGGCAGACCCATTTTAAAACCACTATGTCTTGTTTTAAAGTGTTGTGTATTTTAGCTGAAATGGTACTGTAGCGGCCATTATATTTTTCTAAAGCATTCATTAAAAGAAAATAAAGAAAAATTAAAAAACACTGATATATCTCTACAGATAATGCAAAGAAAAAAGTACGTTAAGAAGTCAACATGTTCTAAACGGTTTATAGTTTTTAAGAAATCAGAAGTTATCGCTGTTTGAAACAGGATCTTAGTTTTTTTGGCTGTAGCTTGTGGCTTTTGAATTCTGGCTGTTCGCACGAGAGAGAGTACGAAAAGAGACAGTTATATGCGATTTTAGCCGATAGAGATAAAATCAGTATAATATCTACTGCAATTAATTTATAGACTTTACCTTAAAAAGATAAACTATTTTAAAACTAATTACTATAATAAAAACTAAAAGCCGCTACCAATAATCCCAGAAGAACGGACTCTAATTTTTAGTAGTGTGGAGCAGAGGACAAGTCCACCCGATAAGCTAATTCTTCACCGCTAGCTCGCGCATCTTACACCCCCTCTGGACCTCCAAATGGCCATCCAGAGTCATCTCCTCTCTTCTTTTCACACCACTTGGAAGCATCCACCACCCATCCCCTCCTTTCCAGAATTCTAGTTGACCAAGTACAACTCCCCAACATCTCTTCTTCCCATGTTGCTTAGTCCCCAAGAACCAACAACCGCTCACTCAGTACCAACAAGCCACACCACCAACTTCCCTGCTGCTTGCTCACCTCTCTTGTATAAAACCACAACTAATTGGCCTACTCTACTCATCACACACAACTGCCTCAGTTCCCAAACCACCACCGAGCTACTGTTCTAGTAGCAGTGTCCAAGATAAGCATGGCCATGGAGGCAGTTCTTGACGACGCGCCGATACCGTGGCCGGCGGCGAGCGACGACGAGGGCTCGGGGGAGGTGCAGCTGCACTGCGCCAAGGCCGGGTGGGCCAAGCGGAAGCGCTCCAGGCACCACGGCCACCGCGCGCCCACAGAGGAGGAGCACCTCGCGCTCTGCCTCCTTATGCTGGCGCGCGGCCACCGCGCCCCCACGCCGTCTCCGTCGCCGCACGAGCACCGCTGCTCTGTTTGCGGCAAGGCCTTCCCGTCCTACCAGGCCCTCGGCGGCCACAAGGCGAGCCACAGACCGAAGACGCCGCCAGCGACCAACCACGCCGTAGACGAGCCTATAACGACGTCGCCGGCAGCTTCCTCGTCCACGTCGGGCGGCGGCGCGGGCACGGCCGGCAAGGTGCACGAGTGCTCCGTGTGCAAGAAGACGTTCCCGACCGGGCAGGCTCTGGGCGGGCACAAGCGGTGCCATTACGAGGGCCCCATCGGCGGCAGCAGCAGCGCCGCCCCGGTGGCGAACCGCGGGTTCGACCTGAACCTGCCGGCGCTGCCGGACATCATCATCGATCGTTGCATGCCGGCGGCCGAGGAGGAGGAGGTGCTCAGCCCACTCGCATTCAAGAAACCGAGGCTCATTATCCCAGCTTAAATCGGTTAATCATAGTTAATTACAAGTAGTCTTGCCTCTAAGCTGTACTGTTAGATTGCTGCGTTGGTGATTAGTTGTACGTACTTTGCTGGTGAAGTGTAGATCGATTGGTATAGCTAGTTTTGTGTATTTAAAATTCTGTAGAATGATTCTTTCATTAATTGGTTTGATGCATGATAAACAAGTTGATGTGTTGTATATATATCGCCTCTACTACGTAAGTATCTAAAATCCCTTAATTGAGATGTAAACGCAAGCACACTAGCTATCAGTCTATCCGATTCCATACATGTCGCCCTATGGTCCGTGCCTTTTTAGATTACTCTGGCCATCAGTCCATGATAAAGGTACCTTCTTTTTCACTTATAAATTATAATTTATACTAAAGAAACTAATTTTTAAACTGTATGTTTTAAGGTAGAATCAACAATAAAATTATAATAAAAAGTGTATTGAATTTAATTAGCTGTACCAGCTAAAATCATATATGACTATTTTCCTCTATATATTGCCTCTTGCGATCAGTCAGAATTCAAAATTTTAAGTTATAAATCATAAACTACAATTCAAAAGAATCCACCTACATGATATTGGTATTATCATGTTTAATCAAATTCCACAACATTTGGGATATACTACTCAATTTTCCAACTCTTCTTTCACTTGTTAGTTCTTTTTTTTATGGAGTAAGACATGCATGTACGTACTGGTTAGCCAGCAACCTAGCATTTAATTGAATTAGTTGAGTATGACTACCCGCTATATAGGGCTGAAAAATGGACCCAGATTGGCCCTGATCAATATGGCTTCAGCTTCTGGCTTCAGTTTATTTTTGCACTATTCATAAATTTCGTTTTTTTCTGAACTTTTGGCTTTTTTTGAGTTTTTTTACCGGTTCTTTTCGTATTTGTTTACATTATACGTGATGGGCTAATATGTTTTTCTATTTTTAAATTTTTTTAAATTTTATTATGGTAAATAAGCCTCTGTCAGCTACAGTGCTTTTTTCAGCCAGTTACAGTGTTTTCAGCCATAAGTCATGAGGCTTTCAGCCGAACCGATCACCACCAATATTTAGATATCCGGCTATCGAATCCAGATATATCGAATCCAGATACAAAATGAAATCGGGTATGTCGAATCCGGATACAAAAATCTCAGATGCGAATACAGATATAGTATATGCCGCCTCGGATCCGGATACCTGGATTCAACAGATACGATAGCAGCAACTTATTAATACATACCTTTTACATTTGACTTCTAAATTGGACATATTATATATCCATTTTGATTATCTCAATGAGCCCGTTATCATGGTGAGCTTTAATTTGGCACTTTATATTTTTTATTTTGGCACCTCCCCAATAAAGCTTTTTGTATGCTCTTTTAGCTAAATTTAATATTAAAATAATTCGGTGCCATGTTTTAAATAGGAGAGGCCATGAATAATTAATGGAATCCGAAAATTAGTTGAATCCGATCCAATTTTGATTATAATCTAATCTAAATTCGTAGCTGATATTTGCCCGGTTCATATTCCTATCTGGCGTTTGTCCGATTCGTATTTAGATCTGAGAAAAAAATATAAATACAAATATAATTTAAACACTATTCAATTCATCCTCAATCCGTTTTCACTCCTACCACTAAATCACTAAGGGTGTGTTTGGTTTTAGGGATAATAGGGGATGGGATGGGGCGATCCCAGATTTGGACCTGTTTGGATTGGAGTCAGCAGGGACAGAGTCCATCCCCTTTGGGGAATATCCCGAGAATATTCCCCTAAATCGAGGATGCCCCCGTCCCTCAAAAACGAGGGGATAGGCTCGTCCCTCTTCCTCGCCTCTTAAAAACAAGAGGATGATAAAAGAGCCCCATACGTCGGATGACTCATCCCATATTTTGATGTCCCAGAACCAAACAAAAAACGAGGACGGTCCCGTCCTTAAAAACAGGGATGGAGCCATTCTATCCCTACTGCCTCTAAACCAAACACACGCTAAACTCCTCTGCTGGCAGCAGTTAGCACGGTCCACTGTTGGTCTAGTCAATTTTAGACTGCGTAATAATATCCTTGCATGTGGAACGAGCTCCAGGTCAACTCCCAACGCTGCCATGCATCATAGAGGCGGTTCGTATTTGTTTGCGCTTCTCAAGTTATAAATTAATAGAGACATCTGATTTTTTTAAATGACTTTTTTATTTCTCTTGCTTCTATTTCACTTTGAAGATAAGGCAGAAGAGTACAGACGTATTACGCATCCTATTCCTTTCACTTTCATCTCGTACACATATCTCCTTCATTTTCCTCATTGCTCGTATATTTCTTCTAAAATCATTTCTTTTAACTATTATTCTTTTAAAAATTACTATTTTTAACTATTATTATTTGTTTTTAGCTAAAAACGATATTCGTGGCTGGTACCAACGTCGCGGACTTCCATCACAGCTGGCACCCTCTTGGATCCTGTTTGTGTAACTTCACATAACCTACCTCGCTTATGCATGCGTCGTCATGGACAAGGCCAGGAGTTTAATTAATTTATCTATCTATTGCCAGCGTCAGATGGTTATCCGTTCGAAGCTACTACTCCCTTCTTGACATCTTGGGCACGTCGACAACACGGAAGCTATCTTTCAATAAATCCTTCGAGTTATATAAAAGAGCCTGATCCTTGTTGATTAAGCAAAGTTGCAAATTACAATTTTAATCAATGGTAATGCTGATACGGGGAGGGGTCCTGATCTTTACTACTCCCTTCTTGACATCTTGGGCACGTCGACAACACGGAAGCTATCTTTCAATAAATTCTTCGAGTTATATAAAAGATGCAAATTACAATTATAATCAATGGTAATGCTGATACGGGGAGGGGTCCCGATCTTCTCAGTGAGAAATCGTAGATAGTTGATGCGACATAGACGTTGTCGCTAGTTGAACACTCGCGCCAATGCACGAATCCTCAACTCTTCGGAATACGCCCAAAACAAACCGGATACTTGTTCGTCGCGAGACCACAAACGACGAACGACAAGTCCCTAATTCCCAATGGAATGACGGCTTGACCTTGAATTGCAGAATGAACAATGGATCGCCTAATTCTCTCTCAAAGTTCTCGCATGAACTCTGATGTTGAAAGAACAAGCAATAGCTATGTTTCAATCTTATGCATAAAATTGGTCTCCCCTAAAGGCTGCCAATACAAGGCTTATATAGCCCATTGGGACGTCCATATGGTCCCCAAACCAAGTACAACTCAACCCTATATGGTTTTAGATACGAACTCTCACAAAAAGGAAACTATATTTTTCATCCGTTATATTATTTCGGTCATAACTTTTTATCCGTGATGAATTTGAAGGTGGGACTAGATCCATTGCGTAGCCCTTAAAATTATCTTTCCAACGAGTACAAGAACACCTAAATCGGACTCCGTTTGTGAAAGTTATGGCCTTTTTAGTAACTGCCTGTCAGGCTGTCCCGAACCGAATCCGAATTGAATCCTGAGTTGGATCCGAGTTTGAATTGGCTTGAGCATGTGGGATTTCCGAATTTGGCTTGAAAATCTTATTCAAAACTTGTAGTTTAAGTCCTTTGGCTCCTCCCTTTTACTCTCCCAAGTCTTCACATGAGTTATACCTAAGAATACATAAAATACTAGCATGAGGTAGTATTCCAAGTTCATCATCAATTAAAAGAAACTCATTAAGAAACAAAAGCATCTGTTTGTTTAAACGCTTGGCTCTTACCCTCGTCATTGGGCCCTCTGGTTCTTGGATATTCTCATGCATGCTTGGAGTGGAAGATGTATATGTAATGGGGATGTCCTCATCAGCACTTGTATTACTTGCAGCTTTACTTATGGTGTCCATCTCAGTATGTGCATGACCACCAATACGAGAAGATGTATAAGTGTTAGGGATGCCCTCATTATCCTCCCCCTCTTGAAAAGGCGTCGTCCTCGACATTGGATCGTACCACCAAAGAAAGGTGATAAATCAGCGACATTGAACGTAGAGCTCACGCCATAGTCATCGCCAGAAAGCTCTATCTTGTAGGCATTGTCGTTGATCTTCGCAAGCACCTTGAAAGGCCCATCACCGCGCGGTAGTAACTTAGACTTGCGACGTTCTGGAAAACGATCCTTGCGGTAGTGTACTCAAACCAAATCACCTGGTTGAAAAATCATCTTCTTCCTTTTCTTAGGCAAGTAATGCATCGCTACACATACCTCTCCACATCTCGCCTCATCTTAGGCCAATAAAAGTGATCGCTCAGCATAGACAACGTTTTCTCACGTCCAAAATGTCCCATCAATCCACCTGCACGTGATTCCTGCAGTAATAGCAAACGCACGGAGAATTCTGGAACGCATAATTTGTTAGTGCAGAACAAAAACCCATCATGGATGTAAAATTTATCCCAGCCTTTTCCCTCTTTACAACGTGCATAAGGGACAGAAAAATCATGGTCATGAGCATATAAATCACGCACACTCGCTAAACCAGGAACGTGCACTCCTAACTGAGTTAAAAGCACACTTTTCCTAGAAAGAGCATCAGCTACCACATTTTGCTTTCCCTTCTTATATTTCACAATGTAAGGAAACGACTCAATGAATTCGACCCATTTGGCATGTCTACCGTTCAGGTTTGCTTGGCCCTTTAAATACTTCAAAGCCTCATGATCAGAATGAATAATAAACTCTTTAGGTCATAAATAGTGTTGCCAAGTTTCTAACGCACGCACTAACGCATAAAGCTCTTTGTCACAGACCGGATAATTCAATTGAGCACCATTCAGTTTCTCACTAAAATAAGCTACCGGTCTACCCTCTTGCATTAAAACACCGCCAATACCCAATCCACTAGCATCACACTCAATTTCAAAAATTTTAGTGAAATCAGGTAAAACAAGCTACGGTGCTTCAGTCAAGCGTCTCTTAAGTTCAACAAAAGCATTTTCTTGCGCTACCCCCCACACAAATTCAACACCCTTTTTAGTAAGTTCATTCAAAGGGGCAGCGACGGTGCTAAAATCCTTCACGAAACGCCGATAAAAACCAGCGAGACCATGAAAGCTCCTAATCTGACTTATGTTCACAGGAGTTGGCCAATTTTTAATCGCTTCAATTTTAGACTCATCTACTTCAACTCCCTGTGCAGAAACAACATAGCCCAAAAAGATGACACGATCTTTGCAAAAAGTGCACTTCTCTAAGTTACCAAATAACCTATTCTCACGCAAAACGTGTAGAACTTGTCTAAGATGGTCTATGCGTTCAGATTCAGTGTGACTGTAAATCAAAATATCATCGAAGTACACAACCACAAATTTATCAATAAAATGCCTTAAAACATGATTCATTAAGCGCATGAATGTACTAGGTGCATTAGTTAAACCAAAAGGCATGACTAACCACTCGTACAACCCAAATTTCATTTTAAAGGCTGTTTCCCACTCATCCCCTTCGTGCATTCTAATTTGATGATAACCACTACGCAAATCTATCTTAGAGAAAATAACAACACCACTCAATTCGACTAGCATATCATCTAAGCGAGGTATAGGATGACGATATCGAATTGTGATATTATTAATCGCTCGACAATCTACGCACATACGCCATGAACCATCTTTCTTAGGAATTAAAATAACAGGAATAGCACAAGGGCTTAAGCTTTCACGGACATACCCTTTGGAGAGAAGCTCTTGTACTTGTTTCGGAATTTCCTTTGTTTCCTCGGGATTGGTGCGGTACGGTGGTCGGCTAGGCAGCGACGCTCCTGGAATCAAGTCGATCTTATGTTCTATTCCGCGTATTGGTGGTAGCCCCACTGGTACCTCCTCTGGAAAGACATCGCTGAAATCCTGCAAAACAGAAACAACACCACTAGGAAGAGAAGTTATGTCGTTAGTCGAAAGCAATGCGTCTTTGTAAAGCAGCACGACGTGCACCAAATTAGGATCCTCGCTGAATTCTCTCATCTCTGATTTGGTAGCTAACATCACTAAATTCTTCTCTCCCTCACGTTTCTTGTTACTACTCAGATGGTTCTCTCGTTCTTGTGCACTCTCAACGTGCACATCAATTTTCTGCATGGAGGAATTGACAATATGTTGCGGTGTAAGCGGCTTCAAGATGACATCCATATTGTTCCATCGAAATGTGTAACAATTTGTACGCCCATCGTGAACAGCGGAATGGTCATATTGCCATGGCCGTCCCAAGAGCAAGTGACACACCGTCATAGGCACAACATCGCAGTCCATAGTATCGGTGTACTTCCCAATTGAAAACGTCACACGCACCATATAGTTCACCTTCACTTCGTCTTTGTCGCTCAACCATTGCACATGATAAGGACGCGGATGTGGCAAATACTTCAAACCCAACTTATGACACATATCCTTGCTAGCCAGATTGTGACAACTCCCGCCATCAATGATCACCTTGCACACCTTACCCTTATCAAGCTTTGCCCATGTCTGAAACAAATTGCACCTCTGTTCGAGTGATGGCGATGGCATCACACTAAACACCTTGGGCGTGCAAACAATTGAATACTGCTCAGTGTTAGGAAACTCAGGATCGCACTCACATTGTTCTATGTCATCAGTGTGCAAGACAGCCTGTGCATTAGGCGACTCATCATCACTAGCTGAAACATAATCGCCATCCTCTGTGATAAGTATACTTCTGACATTTGGGCAGTCCCTCTAAAATGGCCAACGCCCTTGCACTTGTGGCAAATAATGTCACGTGAACGGCCTGTTGACCCCATAGACGAGGTCGCACTAGCAGCGGGCGCCATAGGTCGACGCACCGGTGATGATGTACTCTTCAGCTTCTTACTTGCGGAACTGCGCATCGCCGAATTGCTTGCAGCTGATGTGCTCTTGTTTGATTGGCTGTTGTTATATGGCTGTCCCGGACTGGCTGAAGAACGTGACCGGGCAGTGAACTGTACGTCTTCAATCACTTGTCTCTCGGCTTCACGTGCTTGGTGCAACAACTCAGTCATATCATTGTAGGGATGGTGATTGACAATGCGTTTGACAGCATGATTCATGCCAGCTAGAAATATCGCCATGGTCTGTTCTTCATTCTCGTGGACATCTGCATGTATCATGATAGTCTCCATTTTTTTATGATATTCATCAATTGATTTCATACCTTGTAGTAGCCCTATCAACTTCTCAAATAGTGAGCGCTTGTAGTGGCGAGGTACAAAGCGTGCCCGCAAATGCTTCTTCATCTGCTCCCAGGTGATAATCGGCAACTCATGGCGCTCCATGCGCTTACGGATGAACTGCTCCCACCAATGTGTGGCATAATCATCTAAGCCATTGGACGCAAGCAACAACTTCTTCTCATTGGAATAGTTGTTCATCCAAAACAACTTATCAACTTTCAGCTCCTAAGTGAGGTATTGTTCCACATCTGTACCACCTGAAAATATAGGAAGATTAAATTTGGGCTTAGCGACAAGATCCTCGGTGGCGTCGTGGCGAGGACGCTGCACGTTGTTGCGGTGGTGGCGCTATCGGTCATCGTAGTCGTCGACGGGGAAATCGTCATCCCGACGCTCGACCGCGTCAGCCCAACTACGAGGTGCATGATGCACACCTCCTCCGTGGGCACCCTATGGTGCATCTCCACCTTGGCCACCGTTGCCTCGGCCAGGCCCATGTGCCTGAGGGTGTGCCGCGGCTGCCATCCCGACGTTTGGCGGCACAGCCATGCGACGCGCCTGTCACTGACGTCGCTCCTCATCCAGACGAATAGCACGCTCCTCCTCGGTCTCATTGTGCAAAACGATCGGAGGGCCGTGCACACTTGTATCATCAGCTGGTGCACCCCCACGTAGATTGTGGTGTGCGAACATGGCACGCAGCTCCAGAAAGTTATTGTTGATGGTCGTACGCAATTGTGTGACCTCCTCCCCGAGGGTGTTCAGTCCAGTCTGAACTTCCCCGAGCTCATCACGCACGCCATTGTCACCATCATGAAGTTGTTTTTGTAGCATCTCGCGCAACCGAGTGTACTCGGTCCACGTAACCGGCACCTCCGAATTAGGTGGATCCTCCTCGTGACCTGACATTGGAACGACTCACAAACACGAAACAAGGTTATATCCGGGTTAGTAAAACAAAAGCTCTCTCTATGCTTGCAACTCACTGTCCTGAAAACAAGACAAGCTTACCGTTCCAAAGTGAATCAAGGACAGCAAATCGACAATTGTGACAGCGAACGACCTCAACCCGGTAATGTATGAGCGTAACCAAGAGCAAGGGAGTACACAAACGGGTGTAGGTGGAGTTGGACAGGTATGTGGGTATCCTATGCAATCTGATATTCAACGTATTGTAAAGCTAAGTAATGATCTAAGCTAGAGTATTTTGCCTATGTGCTGATCCAATTGGTTTAAGCGAAGTGTATGAACGCACACACAACGATAAATGGGACTTAATGCAAACAAAGGAATGAGCTAGGGAGAATCAATCAGAAACAGAGATGAAACTAGCTCGTGTTGCATCAAGTACTAAGAGAGACGCTAACCAATTGCTAAAAAAAAGGAGTTTGGAAGCTCGAAAAAGGATACCGTCTGCACGGGGAACCTTAGAATCACTTGTAAAAGGTTTCTGTCAATTTTGAGCAAATTCTGAGAAACTTGAAATTTTCTCGGTTTGCGGGCCCGTTTTGAGGCCCTAAACAACCTTTTTTTGGGGTCGAAGTTGCTGCGCGTGTGCCTGGAGGCTTCTCGTTTCCTTTCCAACGGATCAAGAAACGCCTCAATCGGAGGTTGTATGCAAAAGTTAGGTGTTTCTCTCTCTTCTTTTTTATGTCGCGGCTCTTCCTAACTGCGACTGCTTTTTCCTTCTCTTCTCTCTGCTTTGCTCCCCCACGGAAGTGGCAACCCCCAGAAAACAGCAAGGTGTAATCAAGTTTAATGAGCTACCCTAATTGCAATGAGAACAGTTAGTCTCAAGATAAAAGGATATAATTGATGCACAAAGACACCAAATGTGGTTCGGCCTGCTATGATGTAGTGATCGAAACAGAAGTTCAAACAATTGGACTCGGATTGTGTTTGAGCTAGAGGTCGATTTGGACTCTAGTCCCACCAGGGAGTTCGGATAAAGAAATACAAACTGACTCGGATTATGCTCTCAAGATGGCGCACGGTAAAAGATGGAAGCTTTCTTTTTTGGTTGCTAATTGAGGGAATCAACCAGCAATTTTGTAGGGTTTATGTGAACACAACGATTAAGCAACGCAAAAGGAAACACACGGATCAACACTAAAACAAAACTCTAATGGATGAAGACTTAACAAAACGCACAAGAAATAAACAGATTAAACTACAGTTTTGGTATTGCAATTTTCGGTTTAATGGACGAAATGACAGAAAATGAATCTAACTACGGGTAAAGAAGTTCTCACTGAATAAACCTAGAATCTGATACCATATGATACAGGGAGGGGTCCCGATCTTCTTAGTGAGGAACCGTGGATAGTTGATGCGAAGTAGACGTGAGAGACTATGTGGTTGTGACTCCATGTGAATGATGAGTAATTGACAAAGGTTTAGGATAGTCGAGTTTGGTTTGTGAGGTCGGACCATGTCGTTGCGCGGTGCAACGGGATCGGTCGGACTTGGTCAAACCGGGTGGTATGGGATTAGGATGCTTATTCTATTGTTTCGACAGGTTTGGACTTCGTCATGAGTAAGTATGATGTGCTTATGCTATTTACACTTTCATGTATCGAGCGGTGCTATGTGATGTATTTCTTATCTGTGTTGGCTGCAGGACATCGAGTGGAGTCGTGGCGAGGCACGGGTGACCGGACTAGGCACAGGTGGCGCTAAGGTCAGAACGGTCGAGGTGTGCCGAAGACGGCGAGGACTCGAGGACGTCGAGGCGGAGTCGTGGCGAGACACGGTGGACCGGACTAGGCGCAGGTGGCGCTGAGGTCAGAACGGTCGGGAGGTGTCGAAGACGGCGAGGGCTCGAGGTGGCTGCGAGGCTTGCAAGGCAAGAAATGAGGAAGCTTCCTAGAAGGTGCGCGAGGGGTGTTTTGGTAAATACGCAAAGCTGCACTAAAGGAAGTGGGTTGTGGGTAAAGCGCAAACGGTTAATGGGTAAAGCAATGGTGAACCCATTAGTGGAGGCTATAAATAGAGAGGGTGTTCTCTAGTAGTCTTCATGGATTTTAGGGAGAAATAGTGTGCTGAAATTGAGAGAGAGAGAGAGCGGGTGTAAGAGTTAGGGTTTTATTTGAATCTCTCCGTGTAATGAAATGAGCATGAAATGAGAGGATGAGAATGAGAGTGCTGTAAGAACACATATTTAATCATTCATCTCTTTTCCTATATTTCAATATGGGTATTTTGGTTCAGTTTCGTTGTTCTGTGCAGCCTCCTGTTCTTTCAGTTTGCATCTTGATTTGGTTTTGATTCTCTCCTCTTGCCTTGTTATTCTCAGCAGCAAAGTGCTCTCTCGGCTAAGCAATCATTTCTTGCCTCGGTAGATTGTAGACTGCAGTCCTTGTTTTGGCCGAGTGATGGTTTCATTCTTTTGTTGTCGGTTTTGAGTTTACTTGTCCATCCGAATGCTTCTGTAGCCTTCTGCTATTTTTAGTCTCATCTTTCTCAACTTGAGCAGCAGTATACAATCATTAATTGCTCTCTTAGTTGAAGAATAGATGCGGCCAATTTAGTGCTTGCGAGTAGCTCTTTGATCTCACTGTGTTTGGCTGCTTGGATTGATTTTCGGATGGTAGGGAAAATTATTTTGTGTTCGGTTGTGGTAGTAGACAGCAAGCTGCACTCTTTATGATCTTTTAGTCTCCTTTTGGGACAGATTCCAAACTGGTTTTCTTTGCATCCTACTTTGTAGTTTTTCCAGCAAGTAGTACTTCCAAAATTCTGCATGTTTTAGCTCTTTCGGGCAGAGTTTTCAGCTCCTTTTGCTTTCCCTTTTAGTGCTGCTAAACAGCAAGAAATGTTCTCTTTTTGTGTTGTATTCAACCTTGCTGCATGCAGTCCAAATGACTTTGTTTTCAGCTGTATTTTTTGCTGTTCAATTGTTGATCTAAGCTGATTTCAACCATACTGCATGCAGTCCGGATTTTTATTTCTCTTGTTAGTTTTGTCTAAGTACAAGTTCTCCATTTCCTTGCTCATTCCGTCGGTAGCTTTAGTCATTTACTCAATCAAGCAAGAAATCGGCAGCAAAGCTTCCAGTGTTTGATTTCGTCTAGCTCATCTTGGGCAGCAGTTCCTGATCAGTCTCTCTTGCTTCGCTTTTGTGCTTGGTTGTCTGTTTGTCTCTTTGAGTTTTTCGTAAGCGCTTAAATTTCTTGCATCATAGCTCTTTAGCTATAGGAGGAGAATATCTTTTGTGAGTACTTGTGCGGGGACGATTTTTAAGTGATCGACATTCACCCCCCTCCGTCGGCCATTTCGGTCCACCTACGATATCTGGGTAACCCTCGACGCATACCATGAGGGCACCACCCAGATCAAGACGGTTCGACAGGACCAGTTCAAGCGAGAATACAATAAATTCGAGATGCTTGCTGGTGAGTTCCTCGATGAGTGCTTCGCGCGCTTCCACAAGATCTTGAGCAACCTCCGAGCGGTCGGTCTCACATACCCCGACTCGGACAACGCTCGTCAGATGCTCGCGGCACTTGATCTGCGTGTTTGGGAGATGAAAGTGACCACCATCAAAGACACGACAGACCTCTCGACCTGACTCTTGACGCGCTGTACTCGCGCCTCAAGACTCACGAGATTGACGTTGTCTCTCGTAGGTCGAAGTCACAGTTGATGGCCTTGGTCACCGATCCCGTTTCTTCTTCTGGTCCTTCTTCTGATTCGCTTTGCGGTTTTTCTGATGGAGCGACGACGACGGGACGGGTGACCAAGATCCCAAGAGTGGCGACGACTTCTCCGGCATGTGCTTCATGGCCCTCGAGGGCGAACTGAGCGACAGCGAGCTGTACTCCGACTCGGACGAGGTATGCCCCACCTACGACCAGCTCAATCATGCTTTTCTTAAGCTAGGTGGATTTCATGCTAGAGCTAGGGCTAGGTGTACTGAGTTAGAGAAGGAAGTAGATATATTGTCACTAGATATTATTGCTCTTACATCTGCTCTCTCTAGTGATGATTGTGATACATGCTCTGCTTTGTTGGGTGATATGGAGAAGTTAAGGACCTCGCATGATAGTTTGTCCTCCGAGCTTGATATTGTTAAGGTGGAGAATCTTAGTCTTTTGGCTGAACTAGAAATGAGTAGGATTGCTTCTACTTCATCTACTCCTGTTGAGACTATTGCTTGCACCTCATGTGAGGATAAGGATAATGCTTTTAGAGGTCTTTACACCATGCTGTTAGATCTGCCTGAGTCTTGTGAAAACTGCAATAACTTGAAGATGAACCTAAAACGGGCAGATCATAAAATATCTGAGTTGTATTCTTGGTTGCTTGAGCCAGCTGCTTCATGTTCAAACTGTCCTAAATTAACTACTGAACTTGAATCTGTTTCCAAGCAGTTTCAAGAAATGATTGACCACAATAAGAAACTGGCTAATTATGCTTCTAAGGACCCTGTTAGCTCACCATGCAAAAATTGTGAAAAACTAAAAATTGACTTGATTGCATTGGAAGAGAAATATGTGAAGCTAACTAAGGACTCACTAGAGAAGCAACCATCATATTGTAATGTGATTGCTGAGAAGGGGAAGGAGCCCAAGGGTAAGGTGGAGACGCTTAGCGACGTAAACCAACCGGCTAGTAGTAGGACTGTCCTTTCAGGGTCGACTGTGCGTGCACAAGCCACTTTCTCCTCTACTGTTGGTTCTTCTTCTGCTCTCTTACCCTCTGCTGTTCCCTCTTCTCCCTGCTCTTCTTGCACCTCTCTCTTTCGGGAGTGTCAGTATCTTATGAGCACTCTCGTGAGGTTTGTAGGAGGCAAGAAGAAGCTTAATCTTATTCTAGACCAGTCCAAGGTTTGCAGATTTAATCAGGGTCTAGGATATGATTATTATGAGGATATGAGGAAGCATCCACCTGCCGTGCTCAGACCCATAGCACCAGGTGTGATCGAGACTGAGCCCAGGATCGAGAAAATCCAATTCAAGTCAGCGAGCTTTGTCCAAGGGATTTCTGATAGCAAGGTGATTCCACCTGCTGCTTCGGCCTCTCAGAAGGCGAAGCCTCCTCGTGCTACTTCTACCTCTCAGAAGGTGAAGTATCACTGCACCTTCTGTCAGAAGGATGGATACTCAGTCGATCGGTGCTTCAGACGCGCCAAGATTGCGCGTAGAGACCGTGCTGAGGCACTTAGGCGTATTCAGGGTCAGCCCCAGACCTTGAGTGCACCTAAGACCAGCACTAGGTTTCGAGCTATTCAGGTTGATGGGTTTGGGCAGCATCGAGGACTTGGTTTTTCCGAGTTTTCTGGTTTTCGTCCTCGTGCTGCTCCTGGTCGTGACTTCCGTCGTCCTGAGGGTAAATCTCATTTCCCCCGTCGAGATAGCTACCCGCGGCATGATCAGCATGTTGCTGGTGTTTCGACTCGCTTTTCCGTAGTAGTCGGACCCCGCAACAGCTTCAGGTCTGCTCACAGACCTTCTGCTTTGAGTGACAGTGAGCGTAGGGTAGCTAGAGGTCAGTCGTGTGTGGCTACTTCTGCTACTCGACATGTTGTTCATTATAGGGTGCCAAAATCACTCTTAATTTACCCCAGTACTGAGACTTTACTCTCTTGTTGACTCAGGTTCGCCGGGCAGGGAAGAGAAATGTTTGGCTCATAGACTCCGGGTGTTCACGACACATGACCGGAGATTCCCGTTGGTTTTCTTCCCTTGCCCGCGCTCCAGATGATGAGACGATCACCTTCGGAGATGCTTCATCTGGGCGCATCATCGCCAAAGGTACTGTGCGCATTAATGATTCTTTCATCTTGAAAGATGTTGCATTGGTTAGTAAGTTGCAGTATAATTTGCTTTCCGTTTCTCAGCTTACCGATGACGACTTTGAGGTAAGCTTTAAGAAAAACAACTGCAAAATTCTTGATTCTTCGGGTAGTCTGGTTTGCGGGATTTCTCGTTTTCGGGAGGATCTTTCGTGCTGATTTTTCTGAGTCTTCTGGTGATCCTCTCAGGTGTTTAGTTGCTTCTGAGTCCTGCGACCTCTCTTTCTGGCATAGGAGACTTGGTCATATTGGATTTGACCATTTGACTCGAGTTAGCGGCCACGATCTCATTCGTGGTTTGCCGAAACTCAAGATGGTCAAAGATCTAGTTTGTGCTCCATGCCGGTATAGCAAGATGGTTGCCGCTTCTCACCCTCCGGTCACAGTTACTATGACTGATGCACCGGGACAGCTGCTCCACATGGACACTGTTGGACCAGCTCGAGTGCAGTCAGCAGGAGTGAAGTGGTATGTTCTTGTCGTGGTCGATGACTATTTGAGGTTTTCTTGGGTGTTTTCTTAGCCTCGAAGAATGAGACATTTTCACATTTCCGAGGTCTTTTCAGTAGGCTTTCTGTTGAGCTCCCGGGTGCCTTACGAGCAATCCGTAGTGACAATGGCACGGAGTTCAAGAATTCCTACTTCAAGAGTTTCTGTGGTGAGACAGGTGTAGAGCACCAGTTCTCTTCTCCGCACGTCCCACAACAAAATGGCGTTGTGGAGAGGAAGAACCGTACCTTGGTCGAGATGGCCAGGACGATGCTTGATGAGTACTCTACACCGCGGAAGTTCTGGGCTGAGGCTATAGCCACCGCTTGCCATATCTCAAATCGAGTTTTTCTTCGGGCACACTTGCACCGCACTTCTTATGAGCTGAGATATGGGAGAAAGCCCAGCGTCTCTCATTTTCGTGTGTTTGGTTGCAAGTGCTTTATTTTGAAGTCCAAGAACCTAGAAAAGTTCGAGTCACGATCTTGTGATGGTATCTTTCTAGGTTACTCGCCTTCTTCGCGGGCTTATAGGGTCTGGAATTGCGAGTCTAGCAAAATGGTAGAAACCTGTGAGGTGACCTTTGACGAGGCCAGTCCGGGGACTAGGCCTGATATCTCAGGTTCTTTAGAGCAGTCCGAGACCATCTTCGTGGATGATGAGGACGATGGAGATGAGGGTTGTCTACCTGATCCTATCCCTCATCCACCCCTTGAGATGCCCTCTTCCACCGCACCTCGAGGTGATCAGCCCATGCCTTCTGCTTCTTCTGGAGCTAGTGGCGCTGTTCCTACCTCGTCAGCTCACGAGGTAGAGGCCACTTCTTCATCTCATCCTGGACCTCCCAGACATATCCAGAAAGCTCATCCTTCAGAGCAGATTATTGGAGACCTTTTCGAGCGTGTTACCCGCTCAAAATCTGGTTTATCTCAATTCTGTCTCCATTCTGCTTTCATTGCCTCCTTTGAGCCCAAAGATGTTTCTCATGCTCTTTCCGATGAATCTTGGGTCAATGCCATGCATGAGGAGTTAGAGAATTTCGAAAGAAACAAGGTCTGGTCGCTTGTTGAGCCCTCGCGAGGTCACAATATCATTGGAACCAAGTGGGTGTTCAAGAACAAGCAGAGTGAGGATGGGGTAGTCATTCAAAACAAGGCTAGACTAGTAGCTCAGGGGTTTTCCCAGGTTGAGGGTCTAGACTTCGAGGAGACCTTTGCCCCTGTAGCTCGACTTGAGGCTATTAGAATCCTGCTTGCCTTTGCAGCTTCTAAGGGTTTCAACGTGGGCCATGGCGTGTGTCCAATGTCATACCCATCGTACCTGCCCTGCTCGAACAGCTCGAGGAACAACAAATTCTACCCTGACGCTGGTGGGTAAGGGTCCAAGATCGGTGGCGGTGGCGGTCACAGGGGGTAGGCATGTGCCCACCTTGACCCTCCAGGCTAGTTAGGCGCTGGAGCAGCGTGTGCATGTGGCCCCCTGGAGCCTCCTAGCTGAGTTGCAGGATGTACTGGCCTCTGTGTACGTGTTGACGTGGCCACCTCTAGGAGCATCCTGCATGACATCAGAGTCATAGCATGCCTCGCCCCAGTGTAGGCCTGACGGAGAGCCTGCAGCAGCTTGTCGCACATCACCTGCAAACCGTGGCCAACCCTATCGAAGATCAACCCTGTGTCCCTCGCAATCTTGGTGGTGATGTCTGTTTGCAAGGAGTGCATGAAAGTGTCAAACTTGTAATTGTCGTAATCGTACTCAAAACATTTTGAAACACATGAATACCTATTGCAATGTGCAAGTTCTGTGCGAGGTATAGAGGGTACGCATCGGTCCATGCTAGTACGTGAGTGGGGAGGGTCAACGACATGCACCAGTCTCGTGTGTGTCTGTGGAGTGTACCAGCGTAGGTACTCATCGTATGTGCTGGGGTCATACGGTGCACCCTCCTACATGTAGTCCTCGAGGGCGTCCACCCACTCCTCCAGCTACTACGTCATCTTCCCCGCCAGCTCATCCTACCACCACCCTTCCTACTATGCCTGTGAAACGTACCACTGCAATTTAGAAGGCATCGTAACAGAACTCAAAAAATATAGGGACATGTGTTGTGCGTAACTCACGCGTGGACTGAGCCAGGCACCCGACGTTCGATGAAGACTGGAACAACCTAGCGGAGGTCGAACTAGTGCATCACCCTGTGTACCGCGTAATCCTCGATGAACACGTCGAAGATGAGCTTCTTCTGCGCCAACTAATACGCCTAGTCATGCTAGCATAGTGAAGACAGCCTGGTGGGAGTACACTCCTCCATCTCCTGAGCAGAGTACGGCTCCTAGCGCACGTCGTTAGCAGTGTGGTGGTCGAGCAGCTCGACAAAGTGCTCGTAAACACGGGTAACCTGCAAGTGTGAAAATTGTGAATGCGAGCTAGAACAATGGTTACAACGAATGACCCGTAATACACGTATAATAAAGATTCAGGAGAGTACGTACCCGTCTATGGCACCAAAGGGACCCTACGGTTGGCTGGTCCACCGTGCACCCATGGTACATGTCCGTGCAGTACGGATTGCTATTGAGTAGCATCAACCGTCCAAGGGAGAAGCACTCGAACGACCACAACTGCAGAAGGAGGGAGCAGCCTATAAGGATAGAGGTCGCCTCGTGTCACACATGCCACGGTATATCATGGCAAGTACGGCTGATCCCCAACTGATGTGCACCTCCTCTTTGTTGACGATGATCCTCGCATACCCCATGAGGCATAATAATATGACAGGCATATCGCTGATGTTGCAAGAAGGATATGACTTATGTACTAAATAAGGGAGTGAGAATATCTATTGCCTTGGAGTTTGCTGCAGTATTGTCCAGGGTAATTGAAAAAGTTTTGTTTGTAAGATCAAAGTCTTCCACGACTTTGATAATATATTGAGGAATTATTTGTCGCTACGCCGTTCCCACAGATTCTGCTATATTCTCACTCGTATGTGCTACGCCAATTAGTTTGAAGCCTATGATTCTCTTTTCCAATACTCAATCATCATTTACATAATGAGTGACTACACTAAGATAATCCCCACTAGACTGACCACTTCATATGTGTAAGTTCAAGACCACAAAAAATGTACAGGTTCTAAAGAGTTCTTTAATTTTTTACGATTATTATTGCAGTATTTTTACTAAATCTCTAGTCATTGTTTATCTAGAAATATGAGTAAATCTATAATTATGAGTAGTTTTAATGTATTTTTCAAACACTTCTAACTCACCAAAGTTTACAGAAAAATCATGTGGCAATTAAACGGGCTAAAGATTCTCGAGCTACCACGGGATTTAATCCTAGTTACGTACTGTGTCGTTGGGGTTGTACTGCAGCTACGTCTGCCTCATGGTTATGCCTTATTTTTCTTTACATCTTTGGGCATATCTGTACAAGTGTCTGGTCTCACCTGAAGACTTTGCAAATAATTCATAACGACATAGTTTGCAAACAACAACTCTTATTTGAGCTCCGGCCGCATCTCACTATACTACCTTGTCGAAATCTATCCACATCTTCGATATGCTTGGCCTGGACCTCTTTGCTTTGGTTTTTGCTAACACAGAGGCACTAATAGAGCTTGATGATGGTATAGTCAGGTAGGGGTGCAAACAGAGCGGATGTCCTGTGCAGCTGCCAGCTCATCCTCCTTCGTCCACTGCGGGATTTTACCCGCATACCCAGCTGTGCCAAGTCTGTGAGGGTGTGTAGTTTTTGCCTGGAGGGCCTTGTGCGCCACACTTGTACTTTTGAAATCTTCGGTCGTTTTCATCGCCTTGAACTCTTCCCATTGTGGTTCCAGGAATGGGTATTTATGAACAGGCGTTTCGTCCGTCTCCACGTATTTCCTGACAAGCGTGCTCTTGAAGTTCTTCCATGCTTTGCACGCCGCTTTGTAGGTTTGTTGTTGCACAGCGTCCAGGTGTTCTTCTGGGAACTCGAACGATACCAAAATTTCGGTCCACAGCTCACGTTTCCGAGTGTCAGGCACGTTCTTCCATGAATTGTATGTGATCTCAATTCGTTCTCGTGCAACTACTCCGACCATGGTTCGGAATGCGTTTACTGCTTTTTGAGGAAGGATAGGGACCCCAGATGCATTCACCGCTGTGATGGTCTGTCGGCCCTTAGGCTTCTTTGATAGCCCTCTTCCTTGGCGTCTTGATGTTGGAGCGGACGCCTCCGGCGATGATGTTGAAGAATGCGCGGGTGACATGTTGCTCATTTTGTGGGTCTATTAAGATAAGATGAGAAAGTGATCATATTGAATTGCAAGACAAGAGAGGAGTAGAGGGAAGGGGGAGAAGGGAGGGGGTGATATGGACATAGAGAGGGGTGATGTGCCTATCTTACCAATGTATCTAGTCATTCTTTTTCCCGCAAAATTCAAGGCAATTTTATTACAAAAGTGCAAAAAAAGACATTCCAGATTCTTCGGTGAGCAGCCGACATAGCCGACTTCTTCGGTGAGCGACTATCCATCTGCTTCTTCCCCCTCTTCTCTTCATCTCTGGTCTCTGGATCACGTACGCCAGTAGCGATGATTCATCTAACTGAATCATCGCTACTGGCGTACATGATCCAGAGACCAGAGATGAAGAGAAGGAGTGGGAAGAAGCAAATGGATAATCGCTCACCGAAGAAGTCGGCTATGTCGGCTGCTCACCGAAGAATCTGGGAATTTCTTTTTTTTGTACTTTTGTACTAAAATTGCCTTGAATTTTGTAATACTATTACTACAAGGTCTCTAAACAAAGTTCTATGAAGAATGCGCGGGTGACATGTTGCTCATTTTGTGGGTCTATTAGGATAAGATGAGAAAGTTATCACGTAGAGAGGGGGTGATGTGCCTATCCTAGCACCTACTTTAGTTGCTAATACTATAAACCAAATAGCCTTGTCCCTAAACAAAGGTCTATGAAGCAAATGACACAAACTTGCTTCACTTGCTTCATGCCCTTTGATCATATACTCTTTCTTGATTGGTTAATTTGTGCTCTCAAATTGTAGGGTTGCACATGATAAGATGAGGAAGCAAGAAAAGTGAAACATGATGCTCAATGTTAGGAAGAGAGGAGAGGAGTAGAGGGAAGGGGGAGAAGGGAGGGGGTGATGTGGACAGAGAGGGGTTATGTGCCTATACTATATACTATATACTAATATACTATATACTATATACTAACACAACAAGCAATGTAATATGTACCAATATAAACTAAGCAACTGCAGTAAACAATGTACCAATGTAGTATGTACCAAATAGCAAATTAAACTAAGCTACTGCAGTAAACAATGTACCAATGTAATATGTACCAAATAGCAAACTAATTAAGCTACTGCAGTAAACAATGTACCAATGTAATATGTACCAAGCATCAAGCATCAACCCTAAACACTACCTAAACACTAACAGTAAGCATGAAGCTCGGGGAGGGATTTGATGACCTTAGGGTTTTGGTGACCTTAGGAATGGCGGAGGAGGAGGCGGCGGTGACGCAGGAGGAGGAGGTGGCGACGACGACGGAGGAGGAGGAGGCGGCGGCAACGGAGGAGGAGGAGGCGGCGGGAACGGAGGAGGAGGAGGCGACGGGCTCGGGGAGGCGGCGATGGAGGAGGAGGAGGCGACGGGCTCGGGGAGGCGGCGACGGAGGAGGAGGAGGCTGCGGCGACGTCTTCGTCCGGGGAGGCGGCCGGCGAGGGCTGGGGGAGGCAGCTGGCGAGGGCTCGGGGAGGCGGCGGCGACTACGGGCTCGGGATTTAGATCTAATCGAATAACTGCAACGCACACGGAAAACCCTAGTGAGAGGGTATATGTAGGGAGATTATCACAGACGGTTCTAAACTAAGAACCGTCTGTGATAACATAGCGCAGACGGTTCTAAACTTAGAACCGTCTGTGATACGATATCACAGACGGTTCTAAGTTTAGAACCGTCTGTGATAAGCCTTTGCCGGCTGTTGCAATTAAGACAACACCAATAACTACACAGCTGCATTCATATCAACCACCAAACAGCTGCATTCATATACAACACCAACCAGCTGCATTCAAACATTTTCACATATACATCTCAGAATTGACTACATCACACATTTTCACATATACATCTCAAAATTGACTACATCACACATTTTCACATATACATCTCAAAATTGACTACATCACATATTTTCACATATACATCTCAAAATTGACTACATCACACATTTTCACATATACATATCAAAATTGACTACATCACACATTTTCACATATACATCTCAAAATTGACTACATCACACATTTTCGCATTCCGTACGTAGGACTTGAGAATTCCCATGAACCTCTCAAATGGGTACATGCTACGTAGGAATACGGGCCCGCACATTTTTATCTCCCACACAACGTGAACAATGAGATGGACCATGATATCGAAAAACGAAGGAGGGAAATACATTTCAAGGTGACATAGAGTCATCACCACCTCGTCCTGCAGAGCATCTAGTCCTTCGGGATCGATGACCTTCTGAGCAATTGTGTTAAAGAAATAACATAGCCTCATGATTGTCTCTCGGACTTTGATCGGCAAAATATTTCTAATTGCAATAGGGAGCATCTGTGTCATCAGCACATGACAATCATGAGACTTCATGCCATTTAACTTCAAATCTTGCATTGAAACAAGTTTCTTCACGTTGCCGGAGTAACCAGACGGAACTTTCACACCATGCAAGCAATGGCACAGTTCTGTTTTCTCACCCTTGGACAGAGTGTAACACGCAGGGGGAAGGTACGTTCGTCCATTATCAGTGCGTGTCGGTGCTAACTCAGGCCTGATGTCCATATCAGCCAAGTCAAGCCATGCGTTGACGCCATCCTTTGTTTTATCACGGATGTTCAGTAAGAGACCAATCAAGCTGTCGCACACATTCTTTTCTACGTGCATGACGTCGATGCAGTGCCGAACATCTAGGTACTCCCAATAAGGTAAGTCCCAAAATATTGATCTCTTCTTCCAGATGTTCTTCTCATGAGCCCTCAATTTACGTCCCTTTCCGAGGACAACATCTAAATCCTTAACCATATCATAAATCTCGTGTCCCCTTAAATGCCTTGGAGCTGAACCGTCTTCCTTCTCTCCGTCAAATTGTTTCTTCATCTTGCGGTATGGGTGAGCCCTCCGAAGGAACCGGCGGTGACGCATGCAGACGGTTTTGTGTGAGTGTCTCAGCCACACACTCTCGGTACCATCTAAACAGTGAGTACAAGCTTTGGCACCTTTTGTACTATGGCCCGATAGGTTACCAAAGGCAGGATAATCATTTATGGTACAGAACAATAAGGAGCGCAGAGTGAAGTTCTCTCGTTTGTATGCATCCCATACCTGTACCCCTTCGTTCCATAGTACTTTTAGATCTTCCACCAACGGTGCTAGGAACACATCGATATCATTCCCAGGTTGTTTTGGCCCTTGGATAAGTATCGACAGCAAAATGTACTTTCGCTTCATACACAACCAAGGAGGAAGGTTATAGATGCAGAGAGTCACGGGCCATGTGCTATGTCGGCTGCTCATGCTACTGAAAGGATTCATTCCATCTGTACTCAGTCCAAACCTTATATTCCTTGGTTGTGCACCGAACTCTGCAAAACTCCTATCGATGTTTCTCCACTGCGCGGAATCAGCAAGGTGTCTTATCATTCCATCCTTCTTGCGCTCCTCCGAGTGCCAACGCAGCAGTTTTGCCTCCTTTGGATTTGCAAAAAACCTTTTCAAACGGGGAATTATAGGAAAATACCATGTCACCTTAGCAGGAGGTCCTTTCTTCGCCTCTGTTCCCTCGCCATCATCTGATTGATTTTTACACTTGTATCGGGATGCGTTGCACACCGGACATACTGCATGTTTGCATACTCTTTACAGTAGAGGATACAGTCGTTCGGGCATGCATGTATTCTTTCTACTTCCATTCCCAACGGACAAAGAACCTTCTTGGCTTCATACGTGGTTTTAGGCAACTCATTTCCCTCCGGAAGTATGTCCGCTAAAAGACCTAGCAGCGCCGTGAAACTCTTGTCGGACCAACCGTTGCTTGCCTTCAATTTCAACAGTTCAAGCACGGCCGACAACCTCGTGTACTTGCAGCCCGTGTACAAAGGTTTCTCTGAGTCCTCCATCAAGCCATGGAATTTAACATACTCTCTCTCATCATAGTTCTCTTCTACATCGCGAAGCATCTGATCCAGATTATCATCGTGCAACCTATCCGAATCCGAGCCACAATCGACATCAGCCGACGGCATGTCATTCAGTTCACCGACGATGTCATCCGGGGGCATATCATTCACTTCACCGGCGATGTCATCCGACGGCATATGATCATTCACTTCGCCATGACTGGTCCAACACGTATAATCCTTTTTGAAACCCCTCTGAATCAAGTGCGATTCAATTTGCCCTCGTTTCTTAAACATCTTCAAGTTCTCGCAGTCAGTGCATGGACATCACATATATTCCACCCCCTTATTCAACATATCCTCCTCGGCAGCTCTTACAAAAGCAGAAACGCCATTAATGTACTCTTCACTCACACGGCTCGCGGCATACATCCAGCTTCGGTCCTACGTTACGTAAACAACTTAGTATTAAAATCTAGATTAACTAATTATAACTACATATATACCGGCCACATTTATTATATTGAGACTTAATTTGCTAGCTCAATTCATATTACAAACACAACAGCTATTATATAACAACAAATTTTGCAAATTAACAATCTTCAATAACCACTCATGGATTACTTAGACCTAAATTGTAATCCAATTAAAGAAAAAAATAAATTTCATTACTAACCATATCTAGAGCAACCAGGAAAGTCTGAATCTTTCAAAGCTCAATCTCTGCCTCTTCCCACCAAATTAACTGGCCTGAAATCGCCTAGCTTCCTCCCGAGTGAAAAAGTGCGCAGCAGTGGCTAGATCTGGATCAAAATGAAGACAGATGTGCGGTCTGAACAGCGCAATAAATGCCTTAGCCATTATCATAGACGGTTTTTAACTAAAAACCGTCTGTGAATTATCACAGACGGTTTTTAATTACAAACCGTCTGTGATAACAAGCTTATCACAAATGATTTTTAATTAAAAACCGTCTGTGATAATCCCAGATTATGACAGACGGTTTTTTATACAGACCGTCTGTGATACAAAAGTATCACAGACGGTTCATCGGTAATAACCGTCTGTGATAAGCCATTTTCCCGCCACAAATACCACAGACGGCCTCCAAATTACAACCGTCTGTAATAGTGCGCATCAGAGACGGTTTGACAAAACCGTCTGTGATGAGGCGTCTACTATTAGGCTTTCTGTAGTAGTGAGATGTTCCATAGGATAAGATGAAATGTTACACATATATTGTTTCAATGTTTCAATAGTTTATCAACGATATTCTAATGATAGGAGAAGTATAATCGGAATTGACTAGGTATGGGACGGATGTTTCATGAAATGAAACGAAATGCTATATGCATTTGGTTCAAATGTATCAACATTTTATCAATGTTGTTATACTGGGAGGCCAAGGAGAATTGACCACACATTTGGTTTAAGTGTTTCCGATACATGTGGAACAAAATATAATCTAGTAATGGAAGTGCGGCGCAAATCAAAACAAAATGTTGGAAGAAATTGAAATGTGTTGGTAGAACATACAAATAGTAATGGAACAAATAAAATCTACCAGTGAAACAAATAAAAATCTACCAATGGAACAAATTAAAGCTATAAGTGAAACAAATCAAAAGAATTCATAGAACAACCGAAACAAGTGGAATACTAAAAAACTAAAATATATGGCAAGTGGGCTCTTGTTTCAAAAATCTTGTAATAAGAAATATGATAATTCACATCGATCGTGAATCATATTAAGAACCACGATGGTTTAAACGAATTAGGAATCGAATGCTCGGCTTAAAAGATGTCTTTTAAAATACTAGTAAAATACATGTCTTTTGCTACGTATAAGAAGAATTATATTATCTTATCACATCTTGCTCCTCCATCACCCGTTTCATGCCTTCACCATGCTCTGCTACCATGCTTGGTTAATCGGTTTGTGGTGCTACCTAACCTTCACAGCCATGGTTGACTTGCATGTTTGCCCTTGCTTCATGCTCTACTCATAGGGAAATTGGGTCCCACTGAGATTGAGATATGGAATTTTTTATTTGACTCTATTGTGCCACCTTAATTTTGAAATTAGCCTCACGCGACATAAAATTTTAAATCTAGTCCCATTGCCGAGCGTGAAAAAATCAACGTGTGATGCGTGGCCCCCTACCGCACCCCTATACCATGGCAGCCACCACCCAGCGCAGCATAGTCTGGCCCGGTGCAACGGGTGACCAAAGGTGCCGTGCCACCCGACCGCGGTAGGCACAGGAAAGTGCCATGCTACAGCTCCGTGGCACCATGCATACCAACCATATAAACGCTTACATCTAGACTCTTAATTAACACTCCAACCGGATATCTTTGCACTTTTACTTTGCATGCATGGTAATGCTAGATACTCAGCGTATGTATAAATATAGCTAGCTAGCCTAGGCATAAAACGTCTAGCAAAGAACTAACATGCATGCATGGCTGTAGTGCTATGCATTGCATGTAGTGGTTGAGATGACAAGAAACATGCATGCATGCAGCTCATCGATGGTGTTGGTTGGCTTGCATGGTGCTGTGGAACCGAAGCGTTGCACTTTCTTGGTGCTAGCTGTGGTCGAGTGGCGCGGCACCTTCGTGGGCCCCGCCACTTGCCGTGCTGGGCTAGACCGGATGCTGCCATGGTACAGGGGCGCGATAGGGGCCATGTGTTGGCCATTGATTTGTTCGCACTTGGTAAAGGGGCTAGATTTGTAATTTTATGTTATATAGGGCTAATTTTGAAATTAAGGTGGTACCATAGGGTTAAATAAAAAAAGCGTCTCGGATAGGCAGTGATGATGCAGCAACACGCAGTGAACAAAAAATAGACAGATTCAATGGCACGCCGCCTATGATTTTTTTGAAAGCAACGCATGCCATCTATGATTAGATGAATACTTACCTTGACAGATTTCCTGAGGAATTAGTTACCCTTGATTAAGCATACACAAATCACTGCAAAGCTGACGGATGAAACAATTACATGGATGAAACAAACGATCATGAAAAAAAACATAACGGAAGCAAATGATTGAAAAACAATCTCGAAAGGAGATTCAAACCTGAAGCAAAATTATATTAGAAATTGCATTTTGCACTGAATAAGTTGTCACTTGTCTCATTTTGCTCTAAAGTTAACACATACTTTAACTTTGCACTAGGTTAGATCAAATAAAATTTTACTTTGCACTAGCGTAACCTTGTTTAGCTCAAGTCAGCTCTACATAATGACAAGTTAGTATACACAATTTTGATTGCCCTATTCCTTCAATTTGAGTGCCTTGTTTAGAACTGAAATTGTTTAACTAGTGCAAATTGAAATTTTATTTGGTCCACCTTAGTGTAAAGTGAAAGTATATGTTAACTCTGATGCAAAGTGAAACAAATAACAAGTTATCATATGTAAAGTGTAATTTCCTCATTATATTATTCTCACCTCTGTTTTGTAGCCGCAATGGTGCAAATGACAACTTAGTTGTTCTAGCTGGGCTTATACAGCATGACAAGTTTATAATGACTACTGAGCGGGCATTTGCACAAACAGCTAACCTACATTTAATCAAACTTAATTAAATCCATCTAACAACATACTACAACTTGGCATTTTCACAAACGCCTATGGCTCGACTCATGTGAGTCAATTTGCAACTAACACAAAAAAGAATTCGCATTGAGGACAGAGTACACGGCTTCTGCAACGTCGTTCTAGTGGCGGAGCTAGGATTTTAATGATGAGGATGCGAACTTAAGAAATATCTATTCTAACACAAGTTTAAATATGACAAATTACACATTCGCATTACAACGAACATCATACAATATTTTTAGAAAATTAAAACTTGATCTGGTGACCCTTTATGCTTTGAAAGCGATTGATGACAACATCATCACTAACTTGTAGAAAAAACTCATGCTCAATGTATGTAATTAAGCAATCATTCAAGTATTATTTAGCTATGCTATTTCTTAGCTTGTTCTTCGCATGATTCATTGTCGAAAATACCCTTTCTGCACTTGCAGTAGCCACATGAATGATCAATACCAATTTGTGTAGCAAATAAACAAGTTTATAGCGATCATGCTTCTTTGTCTCAACAAATTTAATAGAGAGCTTACTGAGATTCTTCACTTCTCGAAATCTTGTATCTTGGTGCATGTCAGTAATAAACATGTTGAGTTGCAAAGAAAGTTAGATCAAATCTATGTTCGAGAAATCTTTAGGATAAAACTTAGTAAGTTTAAAAACTTTATTCTTGTTATATGAAGCAAATGAATCAGCAGGATACAAAGATACCATGCAAAGAAGTAGCTTTGTATTAACTTCATCAAACCTATAATAAGAAGCAAATGTATTAGTAGGAAACAAAGATGCATTAGAATTTGAATATTAGCAGTTATAATAAATTTAACCAACCTTCTATTGGGCTTTTGAAGTTGCATATCAATGACATTTAAAAACATTTCAACATGAAAACGGTGAAAATTCTTTACTTTTTCGAAGAAAGTTTTGGTCTTCCTATAAGCACATAGAAATCATCTATATCAGGAACTTTGATGCGATGCTTAATACAAAAAGAACTGGACTAGGCGGCCTCTACTGGAGAGAAGACGAGGGTGGTCTGTAGTTGGCAGGTGGTGGGTTGGCCGGCTGGGCAGCCGGCACTTGCTAGCTAGGGCACAAGTCTAAAGGGTGAAGCCAAAAGATAGGGATTTGACCGATTGGAGAATTTGGGTCATTGGATGGTCGGTTGGGGACGAGGGAATCCATTGATTCTCTGGTGTCAGGAGCTACTGAGATGTGTATTGGCTGTTGTGTTGTTGGCCTGTTGGGCATGGCTTGATGGCCGTAATGGACTATGGGTTGCAATTGAAGTTTTGAAGGAGTATGTTAGCATGTAGTATATATTTTGTGTGTTACTAGGGGGTGTCTATATATATATATATATATATATATATATATATATATATATATATATATATATATATATATATATATATATATATATATATATATATATATATATATATATATATATATATATATATATATATATATATATATATATATATATATATATATATATATATATAGGAAAAATACCTTTTACACCCACCTCTAATATACCACCTAAACAAACTTGAAATACTCCTTTATCACTTTAGGTATACTCATATACTAATTATAAGATACTCCAATGTGAATCACACGAAAAAATTGCAAGGAAGTTCATAGTTTTTAGCGTATTTTATAAATACCTTTGTATACGTACATAAAAAGGAGTATGTCAAAAAAAAATGCATACCACATCTGAAAAATTGTTCATACCACATATATGGTCTTAAATACTCGTATACTACATGTACATACTCCTTGTTACGCGAGATACTACCTATATTGTGAGATACGACATAGGGTGTAATTACACCTGGGAGTAGAAAAGAGGCTTCCACATATATATATATATATATATATATATATATATATATATATATATGTGGAAGCCTCTTTTCTACTCCCAGGTGTAATTACACCCTATGTCGTATCTCACAATATAGGTAGTATCTCGCGTAACAAGGAGTATGTACATGTAGTATACGAGTATTTAAGACCATATATGTGGTATGAACAATTTTTCAGATGTGGTATGTATATTTTTTTCAACATACTCCTTTTCATGTACGTATATAAAGGTATTTACAAAATATGCTAAAAACTATGGACTCCCTTACAATTTTTTCATGTGGTTCACATTAGAATATCTTATAATTAGTATATGAGTATACCTAAAGTGATAAAGGAGTATTTCAAATTTATTTAGGTGGTATATTAGATGTGGGTGTAATTACACCCGGGAGTAAAAAGTATTTTTCATATATATATATATATATATATGAATTTTGTAAAAAAATATTTGAGGTGCAGCTACACCATGCATCTATTGTGGCTCGGCCGCTGACCAGTGTGATATGTCACCAGCAGCCACCCCTCTGCGCTCGGAGCATGTGGAGGTCGCGTGTAAGCACCTGCTCGAAGGCACACTCCGGCAGGCGCTGCCTCCCAGAGCAACGCGAGCTTGCCCCTGGCAACCTCTTCTGACGGCGAGCACGCGCGGCAGGCACCTTACACGAGAGACAGTACACGGTGGCAACCAAAGGAGCGGAGGTGCACAGGCGAAGTGGAGGGGATGGGGAGGACGAGGTGGCATGCATCAGTGGCGTGGCGGTAGGGAAGTATGGAGGTGGTGGTAGCAGGCGACGAACACACATAAGAGGGGGAGCAACGAGGAGAAAATTGATGATTTGCCATCTTCAAAAATGGGCTTCGCACTTTTACCACTCTCAACGCTGGCTTCGCAAAAATACCATGTAGTACATTAATCCCTTGATTAGTATGCTATTTCATCCCTTTAATTCATTTTCTTTTTCTTTTTCTAATTTCAGGGACTGAAAAAGACCTTTCTACCCCTGCTAATTCCTCTTCTTTGTAATATCGGGACGGAAGGATCTTTTTATGGTTTGGTCCGTGTATTCTTTCTGTATTGTCTACATAGATATACCAAATACAAGATTTTTTTTGTGTCCTGTGCGTGACTGTGACCAGACTGTGCACGGCACCGTCTTTTACTGTGTCTTATGGAGATCGCTCACAGGCTATTGACTATCCACGAAGCTGGATGCTAAATGTTAGAACAACGCATGACAACATGGCAGCGAATCGTTGGTGGGAAAAGATGAACACGGAAAATACTACATGAACAACGTCTGTGTAGTGTGTACTGAACACACCTACAGACACTCGACAACAATATATGAATTAACGCAATACAGAAAAGATCTTGTATTTGGTATATCTACGTACACAATACAGAAAGAATACACGAACCAAACCATAAAAAGACCCTCCCGTCCTGATATTACAAAGAAGAAGAATTAGCCAAGGGTAGAAAGGTCTTTTCCAGTCTCTAAAATTAGAAAAAGAAAATGAATTAAAGGGATGAAATGGCATACTAATTAAGAGATTAATGTACTACATGACATTTTTGTGAAGCCAATATTGAGAGTGGCAAAAATACGAAGCCTATTCTTAAAGATGGCAAATCTTCAATTTTCTCAAGCAACGAGGGCGAAGCTGACAGGGAAGGAGGAGCATCGATCATGGCGGCGGGAGGAGGGTCACGGCCACATGGACTCATGGGCCGCTCCCCGGCCCCTTATCATGGGCCATGAGCCCATAGGTAAGCGAAAGAAAAAGATCCATACCGTACCCTACCCCCCTCTCGCGACTTCTCCAGTCCTCTAGTCCCAGCCCCGCCCCCGCCACCCGCGCCCTTACCTAGCTTGCTCCCCCGCCGCCGCCGCTCCGGATCTCCGGTCACTCCCGCTATCTTTCCTCGAGGTAACCGCCTCCCCCCTCTACGATCCAGTTTTCGCGAGCGATGCCACTGTCCCTGCGTGCTTGGATGTGCCACGGACTCGATGCGTTTCTCACTCCCTTTCTCCGTGTTTGGGCAGATGGAGAGGGTGCTCAAGGATGACGCCGTCGAGGAGAAGGGCGAACGCGCCAGGATGGTGAGACGACCCTCCCTGATCCGTTCGGTCTCTTTGTTGGTTTCGTTCGGTGGTGCTTTCCCAGCCGGGCAGTGATTTAGCTTGGCAAGTACCAAATCAGAAACCTGACTGGTCGCCGCGCGTACTAGTGTGGCTTAATAGGATCATCTAGCTGCTGCGGCCCTGCAGCCTGCGGACGCTTCGCTGTTGCGCAAGTGCTTTTGAAACTTCTCAGTGTGCAATTAGTTTTGAGGCTTTTGTGACGAGATTATGAGATGCAGTTTTGTAATTTGTCGGCAAAGGACTGCAGTTCACTGATCCGTGGTTCATGCACTCTTTCAGACTGCGAAAGTTACATATTTGATTCATGTGTCGTACTTTGAACTAAGATACTTCTATTCCAAACTGGCCCTAAAAGAGTGCCATTTCGAGTTTTTTTTACCTTTTTTGTTCTACAGCTTTCTTATCTATTCTGTTCTGTAATTTCATCTCCTTGCAGGCATCTTTCATTGGTGCTATGGCAATTGCAGACTTGGTCAAGACCACATTGGGACCAAAAGGAATGGTATGCTCCTTAGTGTTTGAAGTACTACATGATTTTGCTAATGCTTTCACAGAGAAATCTTATACCTTGGATACAAGTTGGCAATCATTCAACTGGTAGAGTATTTTTCAAAAATTTTACATGTGACCTTTTTTTTGTTCAGGACAAGATCCTGCAATCGACTGGCAGAGGGCGGAATGTTACTGTTACAAATGATGGGGCTACAATTTTGAAGTCTCTTCATATCGACAATCCTGCTGCAAAGGTCCTTGTTGGTATCCTTTCAGTTGATTCTGTTGCTTGATGATTATCGTGCTAAGATGCTAGTAAGTCATAGATGAAGTGGCGCAGTGATGATTTTTCTAGATCTCGCAATATATGTATCTTATAGCTCCTGACATCATTTGATCTGTATGTTGTATTAATGTTCTTTCTAATGCAAAGAGAGTTAGTCCTTAGTGAGTGTTAGACATCTCAAAAGTTCAAGATGATGAAGTTGGTGATGGAACAACTTCTGTCGTTGTTTTGGCTGGAGAACTTTTGAGGGAGGCTGAAAAGTTGGTTAACATGAAAATTCATCCGATGACTATTATTGCAGGTAATCCTCATTCTTCCAGGCGTACCTTTCAGGCTAACATCTTTTTTAAACACAATTTATTCAATATGTCATCCCTAACATTTGAAAATTGGATAACTCAAGTAATTACTGCTTCAGTACATGCAAATTAGTCTTGCTTGAGTAATGATATAATAACAAATCACGCAAATCAATCAGGCATGTGAAGTCTGAAAAATGGCTTTTCATGCTTAAATACTTTATTGAAATGTAGCTTGCTTAGCTTAGGCTACTTTCAGATTTTCCAAGTTAAAGACTGTAACCAGAAAATAAAAAGTGAGGGTAGTGCACTTGTGCATTGATGCCATGTTGGTAATGAACAACTATAGTGTTTGCCTTTGTTTTCTGTTCCTTCTGGCTTTCTGTGCTTTCATTTCTAGTGTCATTTGGTTTCCTGTTTTGTACAGAGATGATACACACTCTGGAACACTGTCTGCAAAGCTGTAACTACTCTTGAGGATACACTTACACATCTCTGATACTTCATTTCTTCGTGAAACATTAGGTTACAGAATGGCTGCTGAGTGCGCTAGAAATGCTTTGCTACAGAGGACCATGGACAACAAAGAAAATACAGGTGACTTATTTTCTCTTATATCATTATATAACTACATTTAAAATTTTTTAGTATGTTCAGACTATCTTTCTGTTAGTAATTAATAATGTTGAACAAAATTAAATTTAAGTTCGGATTAATCCTTTTCTTGACATGGAGATACATTTCGCCTTTTCTCCTTTAAATATCACTTCCTGGAGTAGTAGCACGTAGGATCTGGCATCACTGAAATCTAGTTACGTTGGTTGAGAGTAACTTTCAGTTTAATTTATAAATTCAATTGCACTTCTTATGTTTTTTGTTTTATCTCAAGAATATGCCACAAGGCACATTAATATGACAATAAACCTCCTTTGGTGCTGCAGATAAGTTCAGATCAGATCTCATGAACATTGCTATGACTACCCTTAGTTCAAAAATACTCTCCCAGGACAAGGAGTACTTTGCTGAACTTGCAGTTGATGCTGTCCTAAGACTTAAGGTATTCAGATGGTTGGGGTGGAAGTTGTGACACATATCTTGTTATTCAACTTCTGTTTCTATGTCTGGGATGTTGTTTGAAGTCTAGTTTGTAGTTGTTCAGTCATGCACTCATGCTGTCACATGATGATGTTAGAATATTGATTGATATGCACTAAACTGGTGGCAGGGTAGCACCAACTTGGAAGCAATTCAAATTCTGAAGAAACCTGGAGGATCTCTCAAGGATTCCTTTTTGGACGAAGGGTATGCTCCTTCACAAGCTATATTATGGGAAACTTTATTCTTTCTTATCCCAACTTATGATGACCTTTAAGCTATTAGCTTCTAATACGGTAGTAGTGTCTTCTAAGTAGTTCACCAATCAACACTGCACACTCCTGTGCGAATACTGAGTGTACATGGAAACACTTGTGTACCAGTTCCCAACTGGCACAACCGTGATCCTAATACTGCTATCCGCTTAACGTTCTGATTTCTGTTTTGTAGGTTCATTCTTGACAAGAAAATTGGCATTGGGCAACCAAAGCGAATTGAGAATGCCAAAATTTTGGTTGCAAACACTGCTATGGACACAGATAAAGTTAAGATTTATGGGGCACGTGTCCGGGTTGATTCAATGGCTAAGGTTGCAGACATTGAAGCTGCTGAAAAGCAGAAAATGAGAGAGAAAGTTCAAAAAATCATTGCTCATGGAATCAACTGCTTCGTCAACAGGCAGTTAATCTATAACTTCCCTGAGGAACTTTTTGCTGATGCTGGCATTCTTGCAATTGAGCATGCTGACTTTGAGGGCATTGAACGGCTAGCTCTTGTCACTGGTGGTGAGATTGCATCAACTTTTGACAACCCAGAATCCGTTAAGCTTGGGCACTGCAAGGTCATTGAAGAGATTATGATTGGGGAAGACAAGCTGATTCATTTCTCTGGGGTTGAGATGGGGCAGGCTTGCACCATTGTTTTGAGAGGGGCAAGGTATGTCTTATTTGTGTAGCTCTCTATCATGTAGGATAACTTTATAATATTTAGGCATTTTATGTGCCATATATTGAATATATGTGTTTTTGTTGTCTACAGTGAACATATACTTGACGAGGCTGAGAGGTCCTTGCATGATGCCTTATGTGTGCTTTCTCAGACAGTAAATGACACCCGTGTCTTATTTGGGGGTGGATGGCCTGAGATGGTGATGGCCAAAGAAGTGGATGAACTTGCACGGAAGACCCCTGGGAAGAAATCTCATGCTATTGATGCTTTTTCGCGTGCCCTGCAAGCCATCCCAACAATCATAGCTGACAATGCTGGTTTGGATAGTGCTGAGCTGATCTCTCAGCTCCGAGCTGAGCACCACAGGGAGAACAGTACCGCAGGAATTGATGTCATCACAGGCAGCGTAAGTTCATGGACACATTGAGTTTCCTTCAAACTTGTGCTGCGCATGAAACTGATATTGTGACCTGCAGGTTGGAGACATGCAAAAGCGGGGGATATCGGAGGCGTTCAAGGTGAAGCAAGCCATCCTTCTGTCGGCCACCGAGGCGGCGGAGATGATCCTCAGGGTCGACCAGATCATAACCTGCGCCCCACGCAGGAGAGAGGATAGGATGTGATCATTTCACACGAGCTGTTCCAATTTAGGATTATGTACGTTTGCCAAGTTTTGGGGGGTTAGCGTGGTTCACGAGTGTGTTTTAAGTTGATTCCATTTTCGAGTGGTTGTTAACCCCTAAGCAACTGGAATTTGTCTCTTTTTTGTGGAACCAGCGTATGCATGTTGCAACTGTCCATCTATCTAGGCTTTGGCTATACTGCTGTAGCATTTGGTTGCGGATTGCGATGTGCGCTTCTCTTGTTACTGAGATGTGGCTGCTGCTGAAGAATGTTCAGGGTGCCTCTCGACATTTCTATTTGTTTCGTTACCAGCTTACTTTTGAAGGCGGAATTCTCATCATGCAAATTGATACCGTAGCTGCAGGCTGCCGAGCAAGACCAAAATCGTAGGAGGCTTTGAGCTCTAGAAAGCGCGCGACACCGAACGAGATGAAGCCTCAACTTGTCACGGATCCGCATTCCCTCCTAGGAATTATTGATGATCTGTTACTGCAATGCAAAGAGGTGTATTTGATCCTGTAGCCAGTTTTGGCTACAGTTGATATTTTTTGGCTTTTCAAGACGCCGATGTGAATATTACATACAGTTTTAAGATTAGGATGTGAATATCACATACAGTTTTAGGCTTAGGAAGCTGTTTAGTATCGTTTTGGCTTTAGTTGATATTTTTAAGTTACAGTTAATAGTTTATACTTTTTAAGACGGCACAGATATTGATATGAGTAGCGTATACAGTTTTAGACGCAGAACATATTTAGAGAATCCGTTTTAAAGTATCAGTTTATTTTTTCGGCTTTTGAAAAGCAAAAAAGCTCAAAAGAAGGGGCTTTTGAGTATTTAAGTATTTGCCACTGGGGCTGGCACAAGGTCAAGAATCCTCTACCTCAAATGTGGATCTTTACCGTGGTAAAATCCTTTGTTTCCTCGTTCTTCCGCGGTTAACCCAGCAGCCAGGTACACGGTTCGTGCCTCCGCAATTGGCATCGAACAACTCCTCGGTGTTCCCTCCCCAAGAGCCCCACCACCTCTAACCTCTAGCCCCAAATAGCCACTGCTTCCGCGTGCATCGAGAATTCCCAGATCGTTGGAGAAGCAGGAGGGCGGGTGCCCCCGGCAAGCCGTCGTTCTGTACGTAGTAATCTCTGCTCTCGACGCCATTTTCATTGCTCTACCACTAGTAGCAGCTTGATTCTATTCTGTCATGGTCATGGAGCCGTGGTTGTACGCCTTTGTTCTTTTCTTTCCCCCCTTTCCGCGGACTCGTCCGGCTTGTTTGTCGATTCGTTGGCAGAGGCGTCACAGCTCGAATCGGTGGCTTTGGGATTCTGCGGCTAACCAGTACTACCAATCCTGCCCGTAAGCTGTTTGAGACAAAGTCTAGACGAGTCATGTTGATAGCATTCCCGTTGCGGTGTGCCTGCAAGGTGCTCGACAGAATGCCCAGGGAACAAGCAACCGTGCATCAAAGACGTCTGGCTGCCCAGAGACCGGCAGGCAACTGTAGGTCAATTTGGCTGGACATGTACGCGGTGTGCTCATTCTCCTGTGCACGGTTGGCAAAGGAAGTTTGGGCGGCCGTGCCCCATGCATGCACCATGGAGCAAACACCTCGTGTGCTTGCAATCCGCTCATGTGCTTGTTCCAAAAGTGTTCCTATGCTCAATTCTGTGTGAACGTTACTAGGAGCTGTTGTTTTAGCCTCATTTTGCTCTTTACTATCGTCTGCCGGTTGTGTCGCTTGTGCCAGCTGCTGTTGTGCTAGTCGGCTAATGGTTTGCTTTGGCAATATGAAAAACGTCTGATGTGCGATGCTGCTGCTCGTGAGGAGCTTGTGGGGATTTCTCTATGTGATTAAAGTCAACCTTTCTTTTTGGGGGGAAACAAGGTTTGCTGGTGCTGCAGTTCTGTTCTTGTTTGGAGGGGTTTTTGTCCTGTGTGCAAAGCGTGATTATATATTATAGGCTACACAGAAAGTCGTGGGATTAACATAATGATGGTAATCTCGAATGCAGTAACAGTGGCATGAGCAGTTCACCTTGATGACGTTGATCACCGAAGGTCCAATTTTAAAATTTGAAATTGGGCGTATGTGCTTTGATTAGCGTATTCTTCTAGGATATATATGCATTTAGACCAGAATGAAGTTTACATTGTACGTCACATATCAACTTTTTACAAATAGGCATTGTCTATGTTTGTCATTCCCCTCGTATTATCCGTTGTTTTTTGTACAGTAGCCTGTTCACCTTGCTGCATGGTGTCTCAATGCTCCTCATATTTATTGTGGTTAGGAGGTAGCATGTTGCTTCATTCATATGATCTTCCTTGTTAAAATCTGGTATAAATTAATCGGTGGTTCTCACTCATATGATCTTGGATTCTTGATCAGGCAGCGCAATTTGAGACATCATCTGTATACTTGTTGGCACAAGTCCTATTTCTCCTGAATGGAAACTTGAGGACAGTAGAACTTTCACGCTGTTTGAGGCCAAGATATGCGCGAGGGTCATATGAGTTTTAGCTGTCACCTTTCTTTCTTTTCCTCCAACTCTTAAGGAATTTGGGTATTACATTGTAGGCATGTTCTTGTAAATTTATCCATTGCTAAGGATTTTTGTCAACGCTGGATGTATTGGCTAATAAATGAGATCAACACATTAGTGTATGTGTGCTATGAGGAATGCTATGCTTTAACTGCAAAGAATTGTGTTTCAGAAACCAGGAGGTGCTCAAAGCAGATTGCCCTGCAATTTGACAACTGAACCTCTTATCAACTCTCCATCGCCAAAGAGGCCAAGGATCACGATGGCACTTCGTCGGGCACTGGGATGGTCAGAAGGGGAGGTGATGCGGCCAGAATCAAAGCCCTGCTCTCGGTTGATGAGACAGACTACTGGTATCTTCTCTGTTGGTGGCGCCCTCGCTTTCTGGGTGCTCTGCCGCCTTCACTATGGTCAGTTGGTCACTGTCAACAACCATCCATTTTAACATTTGGTATAATGCATCTTTGATCATATCATCGGTAGTTATCAAGGTTACGAATCTCATTGTGTTGCTATCCAGATATAACCGTATTGTTTTTAGTGTTAGTCCTCTGAAGCAACTCAGACTCAAACCATTTTGCTGACCCAATGTTTATTTTATAGGTCCAAGAATAACAGTTCCAAGGAGTCTGAGGTGGGCTTCATGTGGCGCAATCTCTATGAGCTCGACATCAGCCCTGCTTGTGCGTCTCTTCAGCCCGGAGTGCGAACCACAGAATATAGCAGCTTATGACAAACCTGAATAGGATCATGAAATTTAGGGTCAGTCTGCAAAAACTTATGTGAGTTTGCTGATCCATTTTTATTTTGTGTATGTAGCCTTCCCTGAAGACGTACTTGGCTACAACTCTTTATATTTGCCTTACTGGCAACCATGGATGATGTATTTGTCTCCAAAATTGTGAGCTGGTACCTCTAGGATCTATATTGATCTCCGATATATGCTTGCGAATAGAAATAACATATATTTCTGAAATTTATTTACTTAACCTGGAAATGACTTCCATAAAGTCAGAAGAAATATTCTGAAGCGCTGTAACGTGCAGCAATTGTTAATACTAGGCCTTCAAGGCTTAAGTCTGCTTATTTTGTGAGTTGTGTTTTCCTTGAGAACATGGTTGTTTTGAAAAGAAAATATTCTTTTTTTTTTCTTCATAAAACTGTTTTTCTTACACGAGGTATAATGTAATTTTGTGCACTCAATCACACCTGTTAAGCCAAACCTGTGTAGAAGATGAACATCACATCGGACTAGTTTGGATCCAAATTACTGTTATTCCGGGATCTATCTCAAACCTCCGATCCTTCAAATACTAGCAATCCAGTTCATTTAGGGTTGGACTCCGCGGCGGAGCTGCGACGACCTGGATCTACCGATCTAGCGGTAAAAGCAGCATGCATCTGATGCATGCAGAGGAGGTGGTGGCGCAAGTTGGCGAGGCGGTGGCAGATAAGTTGTTGCCTGGCGGCACCAACTTGAGGTCACCGCGTGCGTCAGTTGGGCGCGCGGGACAGCTGCGCGGAGGCGGGGAGGGTGCACGGCCAAGGCGTGCCGCGTGCGCCAAGTTGCTCGGTGGCGCCGACCCAACTAGGGGTTTTAGATGTTCTATTTCTTCCCATAAGAAAAGATACACACACACACAAAAATAAAAATATATATATATATATATATATATATATATATATATATATATATATATATATATATAAAAGAAAAATACTTTCAGAAAAAAATTTCATTTGAAAAATGATTCGGGAGAAGCCAAATGAAACTAATAAAATTCAGTAAAAATCATGAAAATGCCATAAAAAATTAGAATTTTTTTATGGAGTGATTCTTGCGGTTTTGGTTTTAAAATTTTCCAAAGAATCTGGGTTGCTACGTACACCATGAAAGAACAAGAACAGGCCCAATACCATCAAATCCATTTGTTGATGAACATGCCAAACTTCTTTCGTCTTCCTCGCGAGAGACAGCCACATGATTGCCGATGATAACAGTAGTCGGAAGTATATTTTCAAGGATCTCCGTAGACATGTAGAATTCGTGTCTCGGTGGCTATGTTGTTCGTCGAAAAAAAACCACAAAAATTTTATCTATATTTAACTCAGCCCAGTGCCAATCTCCAGTGTACCGATTGCCATTGTTATTGGGTAAGTCGGCTTGGTACAGGTATCTAAAACTTGCTGGAGAAGAACATGATAAGAACTAACTCGACGTTGGACAAACAACAGAAGAAAGTAAAGAAATATAAAAATACCTATGGGAATCGATGGATCTCCTGCACACTCAACACCGGTGGGAACGTCGGGACAGAAGGGAAAGTGGGCTGCGGAAGATTGACCGAGTTGTGGCCGGCGGCTGCCCCTTCCTAAGTTTTTTTTTTTGAGAGGAACCTGCCTACGTACCTAGGAGCAATACGCATTGCCGCTCTAATTTTAGTAGGTCATCTGTACGTGCTGACTTAATGAAAGCCCATTCGTAAATGAGTCCCAGCTAGCCCAGCCGAAGCGCACGGTACGGCAGAAATACTACCCCGTCCTATATGCACCGGCAGCAAATCAAACACTGCCTCGGCTAGCCGGCCATGCCACTATGCCAGCCGTTGGTTCACGCGTTCTTGTGTGTTGGCTGCCAAGCCAGCTAGCTAGCCCCACGCCCAGGCACAAGGCCGCGCGCCCACTGGTGCACTTGGCCACCACCGCCGCCGCGCGCAGACGCGCCACGCATCGAAGACTCAGGCACCGAAGGTGCTCGTATAATATCCCGAAAATACCCCTTTAAAAATCTGTGCGTAAATAAAAAAGAATATATAAAAGAAATTAGGATGAGTGATATTTTAGAGAGGTGTTGGTTTTCTAAAACCGGTTGTATGGGGTAAAATGTTTGCTTTTTAGCCTAAAATTTGAAAGTTTTTTACATATGGACCTCTGGAGAAAAAATTTGCAAAAATAGACCCTCAGCACGGCGCCAAATCATATGGCGCCCAGGGTACATAGCACGCCGCCATATGCTTTGGCGCCGTGCGTGGACACGTAGGATCCACGGTGGCACAGCACGGCGCCAAAGCATATGGCGCCGTGCCATGTATACACGGCGTTAACGGCCGTGGTGCCGTTTCCTGGCACTTAAGACCGAGCGCAGCCCCCGGCCCACCACCACCCCCTCAGTCCTCTGTTCGAACAGACCGAGCAGAGAGCAGCCGCCGCCGCCGCCCGTCTCTCCCCTCCCCAAATCCATCCCAATCCATCGAGTTTTCTTGCGATTTTGCTTCCAAACCGAGCAAGCAAGGTGAGCTCCCTCCTCTCCTTTGATTTTTCCCAATAGATATGGATTATTTGAGGTACATTTTGTGGGGCAAGATTTGAAACCTAGATGAAATTAGTTGGATTTGGCTCGGTTTTATGATGGATTTGCAATAGATATGCGTAATGTATTAGTAGTAATGTGTATAGATTCGTTTTAGGGTTTGATTATTGTACGTAATGACTGAGGTATGTATGTTTGTTGTGCTATAGATGGATAAGGTTGTGACTTTGTACCATGGTGGTACTGTGAAGAGAAATGACAATGGGGGTGTTGATTTGGAGGGCATGGAAGAGACCACATTGCTATTTAGTTCACGTCCGTCGTATGGTGAGGTCATTTGTCGCTTGAAAGAGAGGTTGGGATGGACAGATGAGCATGGTGATGTCGTTATGCAAGGATTGATTGATGTTGGGTCGTCAAAGGGGCCGCGTATAAAGAGATTGGTTTCGGTTGGCAGCGACGATGAATGGGATAACTATGTGGCCATTGTTTTGGACTCAGAGGTCAGAGCACCTGACTTGTTTGTGCAGAGGGTGTTGAGAGATCAATTACCTCCTAGGGCTGCATTGGATCCCAATGACTCACCATTGGTTGAGTCACCGGATCATGAAGAGGTCGAGGTGCAAGTTGTATCCTCGGCTCAAGTATGTGAGGTTCTATTGACTCAGGTAGAAGCTGACTCTGAGGATGTCGATGACCGCTTTGTTGGTGGATTCGACGAGGAGACAGTGTTTGAGGAACCCATGGTTTGTGTAGCATCTAACAGGGTGGATGTACAGCTTGCAGGAGACGAGGCTGCTTATGAGGATGCGAGGGCTGTGGACTTAGATGATGACAGACTAGTCACATGTTTGACGTCTAGCGAAATTGAGATATTAAGAAGAATGTTTCCTGACCGTGATCCACTAGTGTCCGATTATAATGACCTAAGCAACGCACATAGGGCTGTCGCGGATGGAGGGCAAATGCAGAGGGACGTACCTAGGCCTAGGGCTAGTATCATAATTCAGAAGGGTCATGTCTTTGAGGATATGTCGGCATTGAAGATGTGGTTGAAAGAGTACTCGATCGTGCACAACCGTCCATACCGGGTTAAGAACTCATACGCCAAACGTCGGTACACCATCAAATGTGAGAGCACAGGGTGTGCATGGAAAGTCTGTGCCAGGAAGGTGAAGGGTACGGAGAGGTTTAAGATTACAACTGTGGATGGACTGCACAGCTGTGGGTCTTCCGAGCCCAGCCAGAAACATCGTCAGTTGACTTCTCGGTTCATTGCAACCCGCCTGTACCCCATGATAAAGCACATGCCGACGATGCGCGTGGCAGTAGTGATAGAGGCCGTTAAACTAAAGTGGCACTACACAATCAAGTATGGGAATGCATGGAGGGCGCAACAACGTGCTTTGAAGTTGATTTATGGTGATTGGGAGGAGGCGTATGAGCGTTTGCCGGCCATGTTGAACGCAATGAAAGCGGCCAATGCAGGAATGCAGTATGAGTACGTGCCTAAGCCCGATGTATGGGTTAATGGAAGACAGATTTTTTTCGAGCATTCTAGTGCTTTGGTCAGTATGTCGAGGCTTTCAAACATTGTAGGCATGTTCTGTCAATTGATGGGACGTTCCTGTTGGGCAAGTATGAGGGAACGTTGTTGATTTCTATTGGCTGTGATGCGGACAACTCGCTTGTGCCGTTGGCTTTTGCTTTGGTGGAGAAGGAGGACAAATCTAGCTGGGCTTGGTTTCTACGGCTTGTACGGATCCATGTGGTTGGCCCGGGGAGGGAGGTATGTGTGTTGTCTGATAGACACGTTGGGATCTTGAGCGCCGTTAAGGAAGTGATACCAGGACATTTACCTGTGCATCATCGTTAGTGCACAAGGCACCTTGCAGAGAACTTGTTCAAAAAAGATGGGGTGAATGCCAACTTTGCACTTTTTGAGGAGGTATGTCGCCAGAGGGAGGTAAAGCTGTTCGATGAGAAGTTAGAGGAGTTGAAAACGAAAACTAATGCCGAGGGTCGTGATTGGATAAGGGGTTTAATGAGGGATGTGCACAAATGGTCAAGGGCTCATGACCCATTGGGAAGGAGGTATGGGTTCATGACTAGCAACATGGCAGAATACTTCAACGGGCTGCTTAAGGGGGCACGTGGATTGCCAGTTACCGCAATTGCGGCGTTCACTTTCTACAAGTGTGTTGCATGGTTTGTCAACCGGCACCGGGAAGCCTCAGACATGTTAAAGGCACATGCACGTTGGCCACCTCGTCCTCACGGCTTCATTACCAAAGCGAATATGCAAGCCAATGAACAGGAGTACCACTGTTTTGACCATGTGATGGGCACGTATGAAGTTGTTGAGGGTTGAGGGACAACCGAGAATGGAGAGCTCCGAGAGGCCCGAAAGCATAAGGTCGTGATTACATCCTTCACATGTACATGCGGTGTTCCCGACAAGTTCCATTTTCCATGCTCCCACATGGTGACCGCATGTAGGGCCTGGAATGTCGATGTTGAGACCAAAATCCCGAGACTATTCAGCGTGGATGCGTTGGTGAGGACATGGGCCCCACGGTTCGAGCCATATCGTGATGAAAGCGAGTGGCCACTTTACTCGGGTCCTAGGTACATAGCGGACGAGGGGTTACGTTGGCACAAGAGGGGCAGCAGGAAGCGGTCAAGGTACAAGATGGACATGGATCGGATACCTGGTCGCACCAAGAGGGGTAGGGCAAATCCCTTCGTTGAGGACCCACAGGAGACACACTGCGGTATGTGTGGTCTAATGGGTCACAATTCACGGACGTGTCAACGTCGTTCGACTCAGGTTAGCGGCGTTAGGTCTAGAGAGCATAATTTTTAGATATTTTGTTATTCTTATCACTAACGTAATTTTGGATGCACAGGATGGCAAGGTACCAGCTGGTGGACGAGTTCTACGACAGAGAGCACCGCGGCAAGCTCACGATGATTCCCATACTACGTCCTCCAACCCATGATGATGAGAGTTGTGTGTATGTGAATGTGTATGTGTATGTGTGCACATATGTATGTGTATGTGTATTTTATATGTGTATGTGTGCATATATGTATGTATGTATGTATGATTTGAGATTTATATGTGAATGTATGCATCTAGACTTTATTGAGAGTTATGTGTATGTGTTTTATATGTGAATGTATGTATATGTGTGTATGTGTTTTGCATATGCAGAAAAACAAACAGCTCTTTGCTATTTTTTCTGTAGGTTTCCGTAGCTCGGCACCAAACTCTATGGCGCCGAGATATTGAAAAACGACGCCAGGACCTTTGGCGCCAGGCGGTGGCGCCAAAGTTAGCGCGCCGTTTTTCAATATCTCGGCGCCATAATGTTTGGCGCCGTGATATTTACTTACGGCACCAGGGTGTTTGGCGCCGTGATTACAGCATTTGCATTAAAACTACAAGCTCGCCCTAGTTGTTTCATTCCATCCGCACAAACAATACTAGTTGACATTCACCAAATGAATAAGCACAGCCCAAAATAACATACTGAGTGCATATGTCCACATACATACATAGTCCACATACATAGTTTATAAATTTTTAGAAAATACATACGTCCGCATACATCAAACATTAAATATACATAGCAATAACCTACTGAGTGCATCGAGGCCACTTCCCCTTCCTCTGAGCATCAGGGTACTGCTCAAGGGCTGCCTTGGCACGCCGCACTCTCTCTAGCTTCTTCTGCCTTTCTCCCTTGCGTTTTGCCGCGGCCCTCCTACGCTCCTCCTCACGGTGTTCCCTCGCGGCCTCCTCCTGTTTCTTCTCCCTTTCCCACCTCTCCTTTCGTTCTTCATCCCACTTCTTATTGGCGTCAAGATATTTTTTTGTCATCCTCAGCGATCGCAGTGTCGATCCACTGCTCAAAATCACAAAGCGATGGAGGCTCCTGCAAATGTACGCATTCGTTTAACCAACAGAATTAATACCAAGTCGATGAATCGACAATACAACATACCATCTTGCCGAGGACAACGGCGGCACGTGGCGGATCGAATGCCCAGTTGGCACACATCCAGTACCTCTGCCTATATGTATCCGGATCATCCGACCTTTCGACCTTGCAAGGATCGCCGCAATAACACATCGGCACGGGAACACCGGGTGGAGGTGGCAAACGAGTGAAGCCCATGACAACCTAAAATGCGAAATGAATAAGATTTATAATTTTTCTCGTTTCTAACCCTAGGTTAGCTAGTTACCCAAATCAAACCATAATCCAACTAATTTCAACCTAAAAATGGATCTATACACATTACTACTAATACATTACGCATATCTATTGCGAATCGAACCTAAAACCGAGCCAAATCCAACTAATTTCATCTAGGGTTTCAAATTTTGCCCTACGAAATGTACCTCAAATAATCCATATCTACTGCAAAAAATCAAAGGAGGAGAGGGAGCTCACCTTGCTTACTCGGTTTGAAAGCAAAATCGCGAAAAAAATCGATGGATTGGGGTGGATTTGGAGGGGGGGGGGGGAGAGGGGCGGCGGCGGCTGTTCTCTGTGTCGGTCTGTTCAAACAGAGGAGTGGAGTGAGGGGGCCGGGGGCTGCGCTCGGTCTTAAGTGCCAGGAAACGGCGCCACGGCCGTTAGCGCCGTGTATACATGGCACGGCGCCATATGCTTTGGCGCCGTGCTGTGCCACCGTGGATCCTACGTGTCCACGCACGGCGCCAAAGCATATGGCGGCGTGCTATGTACCCTAAGCGCCATATGATTTGGCGCCGTGCTAAGGGTCCATTTTTGCAAATCTTTTCTCCAGGGGTTCATATGTAAAAAACTTTCAAATTTTGGGCTAAAAAGCAAAAATTTTACTTGTATGGGGGAGATAGAGTTTGAGTTGTTCTCGTGCCAAGATATAAAGGAACTGTTTTTTTAACTTCTAGAAGCTGTTTTTCAGTTTTTCTACAGTAATTAGCCTTTAAACAGAGTATATATTTAAGATAGGATATACTAGTTAATTATAGTATATACTGTACTAAATTCATTTATATCGGCAAAAACTGCACGTGAGTTTCTGTTACTATGTAATCTCTCGCACGAACAGCTCAAAAGCTACAAACCACAACAAAAAGACATAAGTTCCAAAAAAAAAACACACCCAAAGAAACGTGCGAGAGAGATCAGCCCCGAAAACCAGGAAGTTAGAAGCCATATACCCGCGTTGTTTTCTTTTTCGGGCGCCGCCGCCAGTTCAAACTGCGCCGGCTCTAGCCAGCCGTCGGCTGCCTATTCACCAGCGCATCCAGCAGCAGCCACCGCTTTCGGGGATTGATCTCGCTCGCCGCGCGCAAGCGCATTGACGCCGAGCACAACGCGCGGTTGCCTGTGCGTTTCCCGTGTTGCCCGTGAGGCCACCAACGATGCCTGCCGGCTAATGGCCACGCGTCGGCTCCAGCACGAGGTGCCATGTTGCCGGTCGCTCGGTTCCCACCCACGCATGCGCTGAGGCGCGCCTTGGGTACCATGCCGAACTGGGAGGAAATCGGAGGAAGGGAAAATAGCAGTGGTGGTAAACATCCAGAGAAAGAGAGAAAGGAACAATCGAGAACGGAACTGTGATCTGGATAGAGAAAGGAACAATCGAGAAGGGAACTGTGATCTGGATTTTCATCTTGTGGATAACGATGTAATTTTCTCTTCTGTTGTTTATTTTAATTAGAGCTTAGAAATCGATATTATAGAGGGAGTTAGCAGTTTGTTCATCGGGAAATTTAATAATATATCGGTTTAGTCTGTCATGTTATTCTACTGTAAATACGGATGTTGTATGGCTATAATTTAAGAATATTCTCTACTAGAAAGTTGTAGAATCATGCCTATCAGATGCATAGATTTTGTGATATGAATTTTGTAAACCTGTTGTCCAGTAAATTTGCTATGTTTTGGCAGTATATATTAATCTATAGATTAAAAACAGAACATAGAATAATTTAGGGATTTAGTCCACATGAAAAGTGTAGGTAATTTTTTTTAAGGAATCCAAAGAGTCTAAGAACATGATTTGTAAATGAGTAGAAAGGAAGTTATGAATTTCAGGAGACTGTTGTCTAAAATGGGGTTGCTGCTGGACACAGTTGTGGGAAAACATTAATTTGATTAATCTAATGGAAGAATTGAATTTTGGGTATAGGTAACTTACTTAGTTTCTAAAAATGTCATATTTCAATATATTTGCATGTGTAGATTAAAAGATTTGAAATTATAAATTCTATTGTCCAAAAGATTGCAGATCTCTCTTTTGGGTTAAAATCGGGGGGTCTAGATGATTTAATCTGGATGTTTGACAACTAAAAAGTTATAGAAAATTTTATATAGATTTCAGAACTGGCATGGTTTGTTATAATACAATGTGGGAATTGGAAGTTATGATAATTTTATTGCCATGGGAGACTGTCCGATAAGGAGGAAAAGTTATGGATTTGGGGAGTATGTAGGAGCGTTGTCGATTATTTGGTGCCTTATATTGCCGTGGCCTGTATTGAGAATTAATTGCTATGGGAAGAGTAGCGTTGGATGTGTTTTCACCTTCAAATCATCTCAGTCATCGCAATTAGAAAGGCAAGTGAATGGTACAATGGTAACTCGAGTGTTAAAATTGTTGTTTGATTGATTGAATACTTACCATGATGATTTATATGATTATTACTATTTTTATATTGCTCATATGCTTATGATAAATTGATGATGATGTTGATGACTTTGGAAGAATGATGAGTATATCAATTGCCAGTGAAGAAAGATAATAATCATTACATTACATTACATTACATGTTGAGCATTTATGATAAAAAGATGTGATGCACGAGAGTGGGATGAGGTCCCCATATGTAAGATATGAGCAATGAGGTTCCTGTATGAAAATAAAATGCCTTTCTCCCTCCAGCCGACACGTGGATGGCTGGGATTTGCCCACGTCGCCGCCATCCAGCCGCCCTCTTAACCCGCCTTCCCTCCCTCTCCGAGCAACATGTGTGCGGTCCGATCCCGCCCATGTCGCCCCCGACCCATCTTACCCATCTCCTTCCACTTAAACGCCTCGGCTGCCTGATCCTTTCCTGGCCACGCATCACAACTCCGAGCCGCCTGCTCTTCTCCCCTTCTCTGCCGCTGACACCCCAGGCCCGCCTGCTAGATCTCTCGTCTTCCTCACGCCCGTCTCCTTCTTTCCCAGCCACGACGCCGCCCGGCCGTTACGCCGCCCCGCCGCCCCGCCTCTCTCGGCCACGTTCACCCCGCGCTAGCCCCGCCCCCACTATCTCTCTCGTGCGCCGCACTCACGGCACCCATCGCCCACCTTCCCCACTCCCCCTCTCCGCCTAAAAACCGCCACCACATCCCCGAGCTCTCCGGTGATGAATCCCGCCGTACCTGCCCCTCCCTGAGCCTATATAAACCCTTCCCGATCATCGCCACCCCTCGCTCCACCTCACCCCGCCCTCACTGCCTCCTCTCGAGCTCCCTAATGCCCCAGCGCCGTGCTCCCTTCTCTCCGAGTGCCACCACCAACTCCGGCGAATAATCGCAGTGCCTTCAGCCATAGCCAGGCCAATCCAACGGCCGTCCGAGCTTCGCCGTGATCTCTTCTGTCTCCTGCGCCCTCGGCCGAGCCCTAGGACCACCGAAGCACGATCACCGTCCTTGCCCGAGCGCACGCCACCGCCTCTTCTGCCGCCGACCATCTTCCGGCCCTTCTCAGTGAGCACCTCGTGCACCAAAGTAATCCCCGTGATCTCCTCTCTCTTTTGCTCCCAACACCGGTCACCGCCGCCCACCAGAATGCCGGTGACCCTTGGGTCCCGAGCGCTTTTCCGGCCGGCGAGCCACATCGGCAGCTCGGGCATCCGTGGCATGCCACATAGCGCCCCGCTCTATCAGTGCCACCTCCCCCTTTGGCCCACGTGGAGCCACGTGTCAAGCCACCTCAGCATTCAAGCCCACATGGTACCCACGTGTATTGCCACGTCAGCACCAGAGGCCCCTCGACCCACGTGGCAGCCATGTCAGTGCCACCTGGCTGCCACGTCAGCAAATTTGCACAGTCAGCAAACATGTCAGCCTCCCTGCCACCTTAGCCTTCCCACTAGTCCATGGACCTGGTCCATGTAGACCAGGGCCCACTGTTAGTCTCGCCAAGACAGGGCTAACGCCATAAATATGGTTTTCCTTTAGGAAAATAATTCCAATAATTCTTGCTGATGTCATAATCCCATTTCCTTTAGAAAAATAATTCCAAAAATCCAGTTTATTCATTTTCTCTGATTTTAAACTTTCGAGAGCCCGTTCTTCTCCATCCTAACTCCGATTGAGCCCATTCAAATTTCCAAATTCATAAAAAATTCACATGAAATAATAAGCTTTAAAATATATTCTTCACTTCGGAGAGTCAAGAAGGTTGATAAAATATTTTGAAATAAAATATAAAACCTAGTTTAGACCTAGGCTAATGGTTAGGTGTGGGTGCATGCATGCACTGTTGTTCGGAGACACAGAGTTGATTGTCGAGCACAGGGGTATGTGGTTGAGCCTAAGTCAATTAAGGACCAGTCTGTGAGGTACTATTGCAAAGCCCTATTGTACTACCACAAGGCTGGTATGGGACAGTCCTAGCTGATTAATTTGTGGGTCCCAACCTGAGTCATGTTATAGGTTGAAAGTGAGCGAGGCGTAGGCCATGAGAAGTCTCACTCGGCTCAAGAGGGGGTCTCGGTCTGGTGGATTCCTTACTGGAGTGAAACCTTAAAGTCGGCTTGGCCAGGTTGAAGGCTTTGCATTGTAAAGGCCTTGTCATGATCTCCTCGCCGCACACCTAAGCAAGTGTGTAACTCGTGTGGCAATATGGGATGATCATGTCTTGTGGGTAAAGTTGTATAACCTCTGCAGAGTGTATAATTTATCCTGGATAGCCGTGCCCACGGTCATGGGCATGCTGTGTGAAAGTTTTTCATGGATTAGACTCTGTTTTTCAAAAATGGTTTTCGAAAACCTTGTGGATGGATGCAATCCATGAGTGGTTGGAAACATGTAGATGGATGGAATCTATACGAGATATTTTGGAAAAGATGGTCCAGGTGGGATGTCCGTGGTTAGGTTAGTGTTTGGTCGGAGCCTGCACTAACAATATTAATTTCGTTTACAATCACTGTTTTTACTTAATGTATTAAATTCAGCAATTTCAATCTATTTACAGTATTTCTTTAAATGTTGTTTTATACAAACTAACCTTATAAGTCTTTCTTTGTTGCCTTTATCATTATGTTGCATTCTCTGTGTGACTTGTGGAGTACAATTTTGTACTCACCTTGCTATCTCATCACAGAGGAGAACGTCTATGACTATGGTGACGACCTGGACGAGTAGGACGCGTCTTACAGTTGTCTGCCTATGGGCAAGTTGTTAGGCTTCGCTGTTTATCAATTTGTTTCCGCTGTTACCTTCTTTATTTGTGTTATCTTTGATCCTAATGTAAGACTTGGCCATAAGACCGTACTCTTTTGTTTAATATATATTTGGTTGGTCATTTGTGCTCGACATGTATCTTTGTTTCACTGTGTGCACTAGCTGTTCCTGGACTAGTGCGATTTACACAGAGGGTTTCAGAGTCGTTACTCCGGGATCCAACACATGAGCATGAGCATTGCATTGCATTCGAAAGTGAAAAGTGATTTGATATAATAAGACACATGAATGGAAACTAATGAGAACGAATATGAGAAATTGAGTTAATAATAAATGGGTATGAATTATTAATAAGATAATGTCATTTATTATTCTGCTTTGTATTTGTTGAGTCGTGGACCCGCCCTTACTTATTTGTTGTTTTTAGGTAATTGTTAAAGGCGGCATGCATTGTGTGGAATTAGAATATGGAACCATTGCACTTTTATAGCTCTTCACTACACCTAGTTATTCATCACTTTTGGTCATGAATAATTTAGTATCTTTCTTTGTAATAAATAATTGAATAATTTCAGGTTTGTAATGTTGCCATTTGGTGCGTTCCTTAGTTTAGTCTCATTTATGATTCCTCTTGGTAATTATTTGGTTCATATTAATTTCAATTTATGGTTTAATGTGTTGCTGAAATTTATGTTCATTATTATGTTGAATGATTAATCTTGAAGCCTAGGTGTTGGTAGTGCTTGTTTATTGGTTAAAATTGGTAGTGGTAGTAGTTGTAGGTGACATCTTGGAGTTTTGTTAAGTCGGGTTGTTACAGTTGGTATAAGAGCGGGCATCATATCCATGGTGAATAACTTAACAACTTAGTTGTTCAATCAATTAAAATTTTCACATATGTTTGGTAAATTAATGAAACTAATAATCCTAATAATAAAATAACTTAGAAAAAAATTAATGCTGAAATTTGATGTAGGATAATTAAATTAAAAAACTAAAACTTGACGCACTGTGTAGGATCGGAAATGGCAACAGAGGGGGGGGGGGGGTGAATTGTGCCTTCAAAATCGCCCCAAAGTATCCACAAAATCTTCTTCTCCGATAGCTATATCAGCTATGAAGATAGAAGAGATTCGCTTACTGGAAGCCGAAAACATTTTTGCTGATCGACCGAAAAGACTCACAGAAGAACAGCCGAGAATAGAAGACACATGACTTCATTGAAAACTGAAACGAAGAAGGAACAAAAATTGACAAACAGAGACTTCGCTACAGAAAACACAATACTGACAAAAAGACTACCTTTGCTACCGAAACCAGAGGAGGCAAAGCAGCAGACAAGAAACTGCAAACCAAAGACGACAAGCAAAGGAGAAAAGCAAAAAATCGAAAGCAACAGTACTTAGCCAAACTGAAGAAAAAGAATATTGCTGACTGAAGATTGAAACATACTTAGAAGAGTGCAGTCCAAACTGCAGCGACAAGAACTTGACGGAGAACAGATCTAAAAAAACAAACCAAAATGCTACTGCAGCCCTGCCGGTCAGACCGCCGGCTTGCATCCGGTCTAACCGGTTTCAGGAGATCAGGAGCTAGCCGAGCAGGCAAATAAGTGTTTGTTCAAAACAGTAGTGTCCGACAGCAACTTCAATTCAGCTGGAACTAGTGAGCACCCTGCTGCTAGCCGAACCAAAACTGAACATCAGAGAAACTGTCTGTCGACCGAACTGAAAACTGAAAGGAGAAGAGAAATCAGATTCAGTTTAATGCAGTCCTGATCAGCCATCAAAACTAAAAAGTATTCAGCCGAATAACTGTGAGGGCAGTTGGCAAGCAACTCAAAACCGAAATCTGCAGGCTGCTGAAAATACAAAGAAGTAGCACAAACTGAAAAACAGGACTGCAGTCCAGCCGAACACCTGAAGATTTAATAAACTGCCAAAAACAGGGAACAGTAAAAGCAGAAGAGGGACTGAAAATCAAGATGTTTGAAATCTTTTGCTTCTCTTCTTAGGTCAGTTCATTAGGACTGAAAACTTAATAGCATGGGGATCTCAGGGAGAGGGAAATTCAGACCAAGAGGCATTGGAAGTGCAGAAATCTGAATTTGTCAGAAAAACCACAGGGTATGAGGCAAATGCCAAATTTCTTGAGATTCATATCCATTCTCCATCAATCTTTTGATTTCATCAGAGAAACAACCTCAGGGAGGAAACCTCAAGGCTTGAGCCAACATTTAACTGGGAAATCAAAAGAGCAAGATTGCTCTGCCTCCAAACCCTAGCAAAATTGCAAACAGGGGAAATGAGCGCAAGACTGAAGGAAGAGGAAAGAAACTTGATTCTACCTTTTGCTCTAGAAAATGGATTGGTCAACTAGCTTTGGGGTATTCCCAGTTCAGAGCTATCCATTTTGCAACTTCTTGAGCAAAGAATCAACACAAACACTTAGAGAACAACAGAAGGCTTCAAATGAGCAGAACTAAAGAACAGGCACAAAGAAATGACTCAGAACCATGAATGCTTCATAAAAAGAGGAATGATTACATTGGTTTGTGCCATTTCTCACTATAGACCCATACGCAATTGAAAATCAAGAAGTGTCTACATGCTTCACATCAGGGAAGAACACACACGCAGAGCACACTGCTTGCTTTTCTCACAGACCTCTCCTGAGTGCACACCTACTCTCCCAGCTGCACTCCCTAAATAGAGAAGAAAAGAGCTCACCCACTCAAAGTAGAAAATCAAGAAAGGTCAGCCCCTTCCCACTCACAAACCTCACACCCACATGAGGCAAAAGTCAAAACATGCAAAAAAGAGGAGGGAAAACAGGATTTGAGTCCACACACTCCAAACCCTAACCTCCTCTACAGCCATCCACTAATGGGTCTCCAACCCATTAACTTCAACCGACACCGCTTCCATTCTGCAGCCTTGCGCATTTTACCGAAATGCCCCTGCCGCACCTTCCTGGAACCTTCCTGTCCTCGCACGACCGCACCCGGCATCCTGACCATTTGGAGCTCAGCTCCTCCATGAGCCTAGTCCCGGTCCACCTCACCGTCGCTCGTCGTGTCCACCACCAGTAGCTCCAGCTCCGGTTCTTCATCTCTCGGCTCGCAACCACCTCAGTAGCCTCGATCATCTTTGGCGTCTCCGACCGTCTGGACCTCAACACCTCCTATGCCTAGTCTCGGTGCTCCCACGCCTCACCATGACCTAGCTCCGAAGTCTTGTAGTCACACAGACAAGCAAACCATCACATAGCACCGCTCAAAACAGCATAACCGTCATTAGCATCAACAAAACATACTCAAACAAAAAAATACTCAAACAAAAAATAGCCCGAACAACTGATTGAGTAAGAGAACAAGCGTACTAAACACGTCCGACCGCGTTCAACCAAGTCCAACTGAACCAAACTGCGCAATGCACCGACTTGGTGTGAACCAACCAAACCAAACTCAAACTTTCCAGAACACAAGTCAATTACTCATTACAAACATGGGGACACCTCCACATGGTCTCTCACACTGGTGCACAGTAAGTAGGGATTGGGTCATGCATTGCATTTGCATTTCCGTTAGCTTGTTTATTGGATAATGAATAATGAGTTGTTGCTTAATTGAGTATGGTATGATTGATATTGTTGTGCTTGAGCTGAGTCGTTAGTTGTTCTTTCTGGTGTTCAGTAATGGCAAGGGGTAGAGGCTGTGAATGCGGTGGAGGCCACGGCCGTGGTCTTGGGCATGGTTCGACGGTGCCACCAACCTTGACTGGGGAGGTATTAGAGAGGTGGGTGAGGAGATTGCTTCGGCTACTCTGCCAGCCGTTGGTGCTCAGGTGGTGTTGGCCACCCTGTTATGAGACCTTCAGAGGGAGGTCCATGGTCTTCATCAGCAGGTGTAGGCAGCTCCTCCTGCTGCAAATGCACTTGTTGCTAACCTTGGTGCTGCACTGGCACCATCAGAGGCTAGGATGAGCCTTCGTGAGTGGCTGTCCCTCCGTTTGAATACTTTCGATGGAGAAGGCACACCGATCTAGGTGGTAGATTGGCTTCGTTACATGGAGAGGCAGTTCAGAGCTTTAGAGATGACCTCTCAGCAGAAGGCATGCTTTGTGGCCTTTCAGCTGAAGGGTCAAGAAGACATTTGATGGGAGGGGGTTCTATCAGCTAGGACCCCCGCTCAAGGACTGATCACTTGGGAGGATTTCATCGAGTAGTTCATGGCAAAGTTCTACCCAAAGTCCTTGCTTGAGAGGATGGAGCACTCCCTGTCAACCTTCGTTCAGGGAAGAATGTTTGTTGCAGAGTACGAGGCGGGGTTCAATAACCTAGTTTGCTTCGTGCTAGCTGTGGTTGGCATGATCGTGAGAAGGCTAAGAGATTCCATAGGGGACTCAATCAGGAGTATCACCACATCTTGGGAGCGACCGGTATGCATGACTTCAACTTTGTGGTTGATCAGGCCAGGGGTATGGAGTTTGAGAGAGCGCTCACTAGGGAGAGGCAGGCCTCTAGTGGTTCCATTCCTTTTAGTTGTTCTAGCGGTGGACAGAGGAGGAGCATTGGTGGCAGAGGCGAGTCTTCCCAGTGACTCATTTCCAAGAGGTTCCAGGGGCTAGTGTCCTCGTCATTGACTCAACCTTTTCAATAGAGGTTGTCTTCTACTTTAATGCCATGCCCTTCTTCAGCATCGTAGGCGATGCGCCCTATTCTAGGCTAGGGCATGATTTGCTTCAACTGCGGTGATGGGCACCGTGCTTCTGAGTGCTCTTGGTCAGTCAATGTGGCCAGGCGGGCCACAAGATATCGGTGTGCAAGCAGAATTCCACAAACACCATCAAGTGGGAGCTAGTTCTACAGTGTCTTCTACCACATCTTCTTAGGGTTCACTTCAGATGCTGGTGGCTGCTTAGGGGTGCAAATGGGTTGGGTTAATCCGACCGATCCGGTACCAAATCCGGTTGGTACCGGATTCGAGAAGGGAATTTGGTATCCAGTCGGATTCAAATAATTCATGTTAGATTCGTATTTGGGAGAGTTGTTATCCGACTGAATAGTATCGGTATTCGGATACCGGATAATTATCCGGTCGGATATTCGATCGGATATCTTATCGGATATTCGGTCGGATTTTTGGTAAGAGCTAAGAATTCACCTTTTATTTTGCTAATATTTATTTTTTTGTCAAGTTGGTTGGTTGAGGTGTGCAGTATATAGAAAGTTTTCCTGGATCGTGCAAGCTTAAGTTCTCTAAAAGGAATATGACATTCAGTTATGGCAACTATAAATATACAATACTAAAATAGTGTTTTATTTCTAATTCTGCTGCTTGTGCAATTGGAATCCTAAATTTGCTCATTAAGATCACTCTTCCTAGGTAATGGAATGAAAAGCATGTAATCAGAGTATTATTAAACGATGAACTTTGGCATGCTTTAGTAAATGAACAGGTAAATTTGTCAAAAGTCTATTATCCCCAATTGTCTACTGTCTTTACCTTAATTTAGTAAAATTTCTTTAGCCTAGATAAAGAAAATGTTGTCCGTCAAGAATCAAGATTTATCTTGAAACGCCACACCTCAATGGGCAATTTTGGGGAAAACGCCACACCATCTTCGGCTGATGAATTATAATCACTATTATGTACTTATGTCTAATAATTTAAGGCTTGAAGTGATGGTGGTATGGTTTAGCATATGTTCCTTTCCGTATGCACGTATTATCCGTCTATATTATCCGTTTTCGATCTGAAACCGTCAAGTATCCGTTCCGACTGCACCGTATTCGAAATTCTGAATACTCTGAATTCGTTTTTGTATCCAGTTTTACCGTATCCGACCCCGAATCCGAGAAAAAAATGGGTTAGGATACGGTATGAGCAATATCCGTCCGAATCCGACCCGTTTGCACCCCTATGGCCACTCCAGTACCACAGTATCCTCCAGTGTTTCTTTCAGCGCCTTTTGCCGCGTGCTATGGAACCCTGCACCATTTGCACCGCCTTTGATTGCTGCACCTCTGGTAGCCCTTATGGTTCCACCCTCAAGTGTCGAGGCTTCTGCCACTCCAGCACCATCTGGAGTCTACGCAATGCCTACACCTGAGATAGTAGGTTGTCCTGATGTGATGCTAGGTACTTTACTTATGGATTCTCATAAGGTCTTTGTTCTTTTTGATTTTGGAGCTACCTACTCATTTGTGCCACTAGATTTTGCTAGGAGAGAAAACCTGGGTATGCAATAAATTTCTCAATCAGTTCTAGTTAGTTCTCCAGGGTTCTCATTTCTAGTTCCACTTTTGTCTAGGTTGTTATGTCACCATTGATGATGAAGATTTCACTGCCAATTTGATGGTGATTTAGTTAGCACCTTTTGATGTTATTCTCAATATTGACTGGTTGTTCAATTATCATGCTAAGATCTATTGTTTCTGGAAGACTATGACTTTGCAAGCTCTGTCCGAAGAAGAGTTGGTATTTCAGTGTAGTGCACCATCAAATTCTCACTTTGTGTTGCCCAGTCTGATTACTGGCCGACGTGTGTCAAGGATTGGGTTGCTTTTGTCACTTGTCGTGATGCTGAGTTCTACCATGTGTGAGAATACCAGGTGGCAGGTCATAAGCCAGTACTCCCGATCCTGAATGCACTAAGAGGACAAGCTATAGGGGGCTATGTCAGTAAGGAACTGTGCAGTCTACATCCACCTGATGACCTCACTCTCTTGGAGAGTCTCAAATTAGTTATGAAACTCGAGGTACACACTCTTGGCTCTCTTCCTGGCCCACCCTAGGTTAGCACGTGTCCAACATGTGCCCATCATGGGCCTATCTACAGGGTCCCCACTAGCACCATCAGGGTACAACTTGGGGCTCAACTAAAAAGGGTGCAATTAGTGCGGAAGTACAGTCAGCCAACTAGAAAATTGTCCTAGGACCACTGCTGCAGCAGGGTGTAGCATGCTACGAGGACTGGCTCCTCGCCGATGATGCGCTGTGAGGTATCACACAAGCCTTGATACGTGGTGCAAAGCACCGTGGAGCCCCAACTGTACTGTGGCACCTCGTCAGGCCACACGTCCGCCAATGACTCAGCTAGATGGATGTAGCTAGGGTAGACGTAGTCTCCCTTGGTCGTAGGAAATAGCACCCACCCAAATAGAAACAACAGGTACGCGACGTAGTGTATATTAGACTGGTGAGCATGGCAATGTCCTCTAGAGTAACGATCATCTCCCTTAGCGAAAGTAGAACATGTGGGTCTCTGGACACTAACGGTCCACAAGCGTAGACAATAGTGACGTGTCCGACTAGAACACGTGTGGTACATCCAACATGCGAGCAAAGTGATGAAGGCTAAAGGGGCGACCCCGGACGCCCACGCATGATAGTAGTGTCAGGCATCCCAGCGTGGGTCAAGGAGCTCGTACGCGGGCTGCTCTATGTCCTGTCGAAAGTATGACATCAAGTTAGTCTGAGCTCAAAACGTGAGGTAAAATTTCATAAAGACAAAATTAATTGTATGCCATTTATTAAAGACAAAATTGGCTTAGCTAATTTTTTTTAAAATTTTTGTTGCATCATTGGGGTAGTGTACAAGTCAATTCTAATATTTCATGAGCTCACCCTTCCATTTCATTCATTCTTTAAATCCCTCTCCAAAATTAGTCTATTTGACCTATTCTATAAACTGGGACAAATTCACTATATGAAAATGCAAAATCCAATTTTTTTCCAATACGTGACATCTTACAAGTATGTCAAAATTTTCCAAAATTTTTACACCTTATTTACTCTCTTTTCTTAATAGTACACTTATTTAGCCTCTAAATTTCGAATCTAAAAATTTTCTACCTACAGTGACATCAAATATTTTTCCTAGCTCACTCAATATTGAACAACACCTCTATGATTTTTAATAATTTTCTGAGATTGTTTCTTATTTTAAATGAATCAGGTCTTTTCTCTTTTCATGCGGACATTTTGGTCAATACTAAATGCTGTTAATTTATGAAAAATCACAAAAGCGCACATATTGTGATTTCAATATTACTTACATTTCCCAATTTTTAAACCATTTTTATTTCAATATTTTCAACGTAATTATGAAAGTTTACCCCTTCATTCAAACTAACCTCAAAAAATTCACAGACTGTCTAACATTGATTTATACCATTTCTAACTATTTTTATCATTAGTAAACTATGAATAATTAATCATACGACATAGGTAACACCCTAAAATTATAAAATTACTGATAACGGTACATCATAATATCACAAGGATATTCACTTTTAAACATAAGGGTAATGCAACAATTGGCCATTAATTAAAATCTGCAGTTCTTTTAACCAAAATGCTAAATAGCATCACAAACATCATAGAAAATACTCAAGCATATAAATATTTGTAAACACAAATATTATACAATATTGTCACCATGCAATGTGAATGAAATTTACCTTCTCCTGATGCTCGCATGTCCAGATACTCGCCTTTGTTTCTCCCTTCTCTGTCCTTCGTGTTTCGTTTGTGCCTCAGGGAATTGGTTGGCTTCTGAATGAAGTTGCGGAGATGCTGCACTCTAACACCCGGCCCACCCTCTGGGCCAAAATGCTACCACCACTGCATACTCAAACCAAATTATCAACTCCAGAAGAATTGAAGCCAATACTAGAATTACTTATATCGCAGCGTTCAGATACATCGTTGCATTTTTAGCGAGTACTTAAAAATTTAAGCCAACACTAATTTAGTAAGGTAGCAGTGAGCACATACAACATAGGTTTAGATTCGTTTAGTCCTCACTCTAGCATCCTATTAGAGACTAAAATAAGGTGACAAAAGGGTAATTCAAGGAGTGCTGCTGGTTCGTGCATGTTGTTCATGTGCTACTTCCGCCCGTGCATGTCGTCCTCAGCGGTCACCTAAAAACATCAACGAAGCAAGGGTGAGTCCGAAGACTCAACAAGTACAGAATAGAGCAATAGACACTACCAACATAAGTAAAACATAATCCACATATACCATCACGTTCGTATCATCATCCTCTTAGCCAAACATTGCCATGCCATCAATGCAATGCATCATTACTCTACATACTCTTTTGCTCTTCACATTGCAAGTACCGGTACTGCCGAGTGAACACCCGTCGATGTTCACCCATCGTGGGCCCGCCCTCATAGGCACGGGACCCCTCCACTCCCGTGGAGGCCTACCGAAGTAGGTCTTACTCAAGAGCACTCCGGATTAGTCCGCTAGCTTTACTCATAGCTAGGGACTTTCTCACTGCCCTCACTCTTGAGTGCTCCTCATGCAAATGCATATGCCCATGATCATAATCACGCTCATCATTAACATTATTAGCAGATAAGCATCATTGCCTACCTCACTCCATCATCATTGCCATCATTTACCATGCAACCTTATGCCATGTAAACATCACATTTCCACATAGATATCATGCAATCAACGCATTTCCACATAAATATTATCATAACAGGGAAACATCGCATATTCATAAACCTTGGTCTACCACACTACCATGTACTTGCCTGTTAACCAAACGAAGTGGAGCGTCGTGCGGGCGGCGTCGATCCTGGACCTTCACCTGAACAGGCAATTAACTCGACTCAAATCGTTGTAATAATATGCGCATGCGTACGGACGACGTCGGCACTACGCACGCGACTCGAGACTCACACAGGCCACTCAAAACTATGGGATCCACTGCGCATGCCACCGAAACCCTTTCTCTTTTTTTTCCTTTCTTTTTCTCCTCTTTCTTTTTCCTCCTCTTTTCTTTCCTTTTCTTCTCTTTTTTTCTCCTTTTTCTTACTCGGCCGGCCCTTCCTCCTCTTTCTTTTTTTCCTCCCTTCTTTTCCCCATTCAGCCGCACCCCTTCTTTTTCTTTTCTGGCTCTTCCTCTCCCTTCCCCCTTCCTGGCCGAAGCCGCTCACCTCCTCCTCTCTTCCTCCTCGCGGCCGAAGGCCTCCCCCTCTGGCGCCGCTCCTCCCTCAGGTCCGGCCGGCCACAGCCTGGCCCAGCCGCTCCCGCCACCCTCCGCCTCCCAAATCCGACCGGCCGTGGGCAGATCCAGCCGGGCAAGGGCGGATCCGCCGCCACTATGCTGCCGGCCGCCGCCTACTCCCCTCCTCCCCACTCGGTTCCGGTTGGCCATGGACGGATCCGGCCGCCTCCGCCGTCGGTCCTTGGGCTCGCCGCCGCCGCCGCCTGCACGCCTCCCTTGCTCCGCCTCGGATCCGGCCGGTCGGGACCGGATCCGCCTCCACTGGCGTGCGCGCAGCGGTGGGGCGCTAGGTGCCGCCGCCCGGTTGACACGGCCAACGGCCGCCGCCCTCGGTCGCCTGCGCCACCACCCGCCACCGACAACGTCGCCCCCTGGCTTCAGCTCACCAGCCCCAGGCTGCCAACCCTTGCGCGAGCGCAGGTGGCGCTCGGCCTCGGTCCCAGATGATTCGAGCTTGCCGGCCACGGCTCCTTCGCCGGCCGGCCACTCCTACCAGGGAAGTCTCCCTCCTCTCCCTTCTACTCTAACTTGTTTTAGCTACTACTTGTGCGCGGGTGCTCGGTGCTGCTCTTAAGGGTTGTGGAGGGGATGGTGGACGTACTCTAGGGTTAGCTTGGCGTGAGTTCGGCGGTCGTCGGCGTCCTCTGCCGCCGTCGATGCCGTCCTCTCGCGCCTGCCCTTCTAGGTCCCTTCGGGCCTCCTCTCTTCTTGCCCTCCTTGCCTTTCCTCTCTGTCTCTCGGCTGGGGGGAGTGAAATGATGTTGCTTGGATTTGTGGCTGAGGTAGGGAGTGGAGCAGGAAAAGGTGGCTATGTTGTCTTATCTACTTAAGAGGCATGGCCATCCCTTTCACTACGAAATGTCGCTTCTACCCCTCCCTTTTTGCCTTGGCTGGCTATAGCCCTAAGGGCTTTTTGGTCCAGCGGTAGCCCTATACTGTTGGGTGCTCTTCTGCTACGGCAGGTAAATTGGTAATAGGTAAGAATAGAGTTTCCTGCCGAATGACGAAAACCCACAACACGAGACGGTGCTGACCAGCCCTGGACGGTCTGGGAACCCCTGAGAGCGCTACTTTTTGTCGCTTTCTAGGCGGTGTCGACCGTCCCTGGGTGGTCTGGGAACCTCTGCGAGCGTTACTTATTCGGCGTTCCAAAAGCCGATGGGTCTGACGGCAAAAACCACCCCTCTCTTCCCTTAATTCTCTCATTTGAAATTTAGTGGTATTACATGCACCATTTTATGGTCGACTAATGGATGCCACTGGGGAAGGGCCGTGCCGCACGAGCCGACGCCTGGTGGGCATGCGCGCTCACGAGGGGAGGGGCCGGTTGGAGGGCGGGCATGTGGCACCTCGCGCGGTGGGGGCCGTGCTATGCTTTCTATGCGCGGCTTGTGAGCGCGCAACATCGGCTACCGTGCGGCCCACCCACCTCGCGCTGTCTACGACCGCACCAGCCAGCCACGCCCACTGCCAGCCTACGCAAACTTCCTTGGCACGATCCCCACCCGCGCCAGCCACATCGCGCGGCACCTGACCGCGCCAGGGGGGCCAACTCCAGACTTGCTGTCCACCAGGAGCTAGTTGGGGAAAAACTGGCAACCGGGGGGGGGGGGGGGCAGATGGGTTCAAACTTCGAAAGATTATTGTCGTGTGTGAGTGAAGTTACTGTCAAACATATGTAGAGTTACTGTCAGTTGTAACACTATAAAACTAGTAGTACACTACATGTGTTTGACAGTAACTTCACTCTCACACGGCAGTAACTTTTCAATGTTTGGACCCATCTGCCCCGTTGCTGGTTCGCGCAGGCGCAGAATGTATATATATATATATATATATATATATATATATATATATATATATATATATATATATATATATATATATATATATATATATATATATATATATATATATATATATATATATATATATATATATATATATATATATATATATATATATATATTGACAAAAACACTTTGCACTTGATGGGTTTTTGTGAAAAGTGCAGGGAGTTTTTCGCAAAAGCGTTTAAGTGGGATGGGGTTCCCACCCATCTCCATCTGAGCTATATAATCTAGATCGGACGGTCTACGTCGCCATTAACACCTTAGTTCTGAAATAGCAATTAACCCTATATATGTTGCCATATACAACATGCATTGAACTTTATTAATGCATGGGACTAGCACAATGTTTCAGACTTTCAAGCTTTTCAATTTATAGCTTATGATTTTTCTAAAATAAATAAACGGGATGACTTTTTCGCTATATTTTTGAAGTGATTTATCTGGACGGTCTTTTCGAAGTAAGTTAGCGGTTTATTAGTATTTGGCTTGTTCGTATGAATGCTCGTTCTACGGGCAAAAGCCATCAGCCAAAAAAACATGCCCTTAAATGCAGTCAACCCTTAAATCCCATGACATCGCACTTACGTATCCATTTGGCATCGCCCCCGTTTCAAATGACAGGAATACATCCAAGCGTAATTTCCCATCCATGGTGTGGACTGGAGAACAAGTCCACAAGACAAACAAATCAAAGCCTCTCCCCTTGCACTTCACTATCCCTGTGACAACCTCTGGAGACCAAACAAATCAAAGTCTCCTCCCCTCCTCTTCTCACCACTTGGAAGAAGCACCCACTAGCTTCTCCTGGCCGTCCCTCCTTTCTAGTGGATCAAATACAACCCACTCTTCCATTCCAAGAACCAATCATCGCTCAGTCCCTCGCTAGTCACCCACTTCCCTGCTACTACTCGCTACTGGCTCACCTCACTTCTCTTGTGCTTGCATAAAACCACCACTAAATAGCCTGCTCATCAAGCACACCAAACTCCCTCAAACCACTAACTACTACTCTTTCTTTGCCCACAACTCTATTCCACTCTTCGCTTCTCTTCTCTTGTAGCAGTGTCCAAGATAGGCATGGCCGTGGAGGCAGTTCTTGACGCGGCGCCGATACCGTGGCCGGCGGCGAGCGACGAGGAGGGCTCGGGGGAGTTGCAGCTGCACTGCGCCGAGGCCGGGTGGGCCAAGCGGAAGCGCTCTAGGCGCCACGGCCACCGCGCGCCCACAGAGGAGGAGAACCTCGCGCTCTGCCTCCTCATGCTGGCGCGCGGCCACCGAGCCCCCACGCCGTCCCCGGCGCCGCAGGAGCACCGCTGCTGCGTGTGCCGCAAGGCCTTCCCGTCCTACCAGGCCCTCGGCGGCCACAAGGCGAGCCACAGACCGAAGACGCCGCCAGCGACCAACCACGCCGTAGACGAGCCTGCTGCGACGGCGCCCTCACCCGCCGCTTCCTCCCCCACGTCCGGCGGCGCGGGCACGGCCGGCAAGGTGCACGAGTGCTCCGTGTGCAAGAAGACGTTCCCGACCGGGCAGGCGCTGGGCGGGCACAAGCGGTGCCACTACGAGGGCCCCATCGGCGGCAGCAGCAGCGCCGCCCCGGTGGCGCGCCGCGGGTTCGACCTGAACCTGCCGGCGCTGCCGGACATCATCATCGATCGTTGCCTGCCGGCGGCTGAGGAGGAGGAGGGGCTCAGCCCACACGCATTCAAGAAGCCGAGACTCATGATATCGGCTTAATCGGTTCATTAATCATAATTAATTACAAGACTTGGCCTCCTTGTTAATTGTACTGTTGGATTGTTGCGCGGTGATTAGTTGTACTACATATATTCCTTGCGTGTGAAGTGTAGATCGATTGGTATATTTTTGTGCATTTAAAATTCTGTAATTAATTGGTTTGGTGTATGATGAACAAGTTGATATGATATACGCATGGGTATTATCCTTTTAATTTATCTTGTTTAGTACTCCGTCCTGTGCAGTTAACAATTTTTACACTTTAACCATTAATATAAAAAATAGTTCGAATTGTCATATGAAAACCAGTATATTTTTCACCAAAAGTACCCCAATCTCATTGTATTTTTAATAGGTTTTACCAACATATGCCTGACTAGTGACTGCTAGTAGTAGTTGGGACTGACTACTAGCAGTAGTTTGAGTGTAGCTAGCGTGTAGTTGCTTGCCGTGTTGGCCAGTCTTGACTGGTGCGGCCGTGAGGTGTGCACCCCCAGCCCCAGTTAGTTTAGTTGGGCTTCGTCAAACTACAGTTCCAAACTTACATTTTTCCAATCTTAGCCACGAACCTTTTAAGACCAGGGGAATTATAGAACAACAACTAAGTAGTCTAACCTTTTAGATCACTCTGGCCATGAATATATGAAAACAATATCTAATTCCTTATATGGGATTGGTATTACTAAAAATATACTTTAGTGTATAGTATACAATCCTTATGATTTGTAACATTATATTGTTGTAGAAATTAGAAATTCATACATGTTTTCTTTTAAGAAATGCTAGTGTTGTATATTCGGGGTCGTATTGTTGACGATCAAGCACAAGCACACAAACAAGAAGAACAAGATGTACTCCCAATGCCTCTTCTCAACTTTATTGATTGAATTTCTATGTGTATGTGCAAAATCAGCCCACTGCCCCCCCCCATTTAAGGGGAGAGGAGAGGTGAGGTAGTCGAATAACTATCCGTGTGGGACTAAACTATTCCTATTATGGCACATGGGCCTTAGGTAAAGTGTCCACATAATTAGACCTTTCGGAAATGGGCTTATATACAACACTCCCCTTGGACACTTTGCCAACATCACGCAGGGGCGGAACTAGCCCAAGCCCAAGCCCTAGGCTGGGCCAGCTGCTTTTGGGTCGACTCTTGGACTAACTCCATTTTTTGGTGATTTTTCATAAATTTTACATGGGCTTTAGTAGCCAGGCCTCGGGTTGCAACCCAGGTAGCCTGAGGCCTGGTTCCGCCACTGACATCATGCTCATGCCTCATTAAAAACTTCTTTCGAAAACCCAGTGGAGAAAACAGCAAGAAGAAAAGAGTACATAGCCCACGTTCTTGTTATTACACATGTTGCCACATTAAAAACTTTCAATTGAGAAAAAAAACCAGTGGGACAAAATTAAGAAAATAGAGTACAACATCTTTTCATCCCATTGATGAATACGAAGATTATATATCTCCCATGAATACAATCCTTTGTGTCTTCTCTTGCCAATGCCATGAATATGCTTTACAAAGGTAGAAGCTAGCAATGCCTTTGTAAACAAGTTTGCAAGACTAATTTTATTTATTTCTATATTCCCTTCTCCTATTGTTTATGGGGATAGAAATATTTAGAGAGTATATGCTTTGTTATATGAGTTTTGACGTAATTATGCTTCATCTGTGCAACACAAGCATCATTCTCCTCATAGAGGATTGTGGGAGTTTGTGAGACCATATGGATTTCACCCTGTGGTTGTGATGAGTAATTGATTTTTGGTTTAGAAAGATTGCAGAGTTTGAGTTTGGTTTTTGACAGTTTGCAAAGTTATCAGATTTTTGGTATCTCTCCAGATCAACCGGCAGTTAGGCTGTTCTAACCGGCCAAGTGGTTATTGGTTCTCATCTTGGTGCTTTCAAGCAAAGTGCTCACCGCTTTCCTAGAGATGGCACTCGTTCTCCTTATCGAGTTGTCGACACGTGGTGTACCTCCAAGAATGAATTTTCTTGCATGAGCCATTCATTGCAGTATGCTAACTTGCATGCTTCTTGTGTTGGTGTGTTTAAGTTTTGGGTTCCCATGTACCTGCTTACTAATCTTTTGGGACCCAAGATTTGAGCAATTTCTTCTTCCGATGTGTAGGCATCGGGATGCGGAATGGAGAAGATGAGCTTGATTGGATTATGATCTTTTGCTTCATTGCATGATTGAAACACTTGATGCTTCTCCACTCTCTTTGATGGCCTGCAAGAGGCATGTGCTTCCACATTTAGCGTTTTCACCTACTTGTGATCTATTCTATACCTTTATACTCTCATTTTCATATTTGATCATAATTGACATATTGTGCCTATCCATGTGCTCTCTTGTACCATACTGACATATATTGCTCATGTTATATTCTTGTCATGCCTTTATGTATATTTTTTGGTATGTTCATGAGTTAGCTAATTTTCTTATTTTGTGGATATATGAGTTTTATTCTCATGAGCATGCATTATTATTGCAATATACTATATCATGCTTTTGCTAGTTTTGGGCTTCATGTATTCATGTGCTTGCTTGATATGTATTTGCATGATTTGTTTCATGGCAGACATTGCTGTGTACTCATGCTTCCAGTGCACTCAAACTACCGCCAAGCGTCAGATCACGAATGGAGGGCCACAATTCGGGCTGAATCCCCACTCACACTTAAACTCAGCTTTTGCAAATAGAAAAATCTAAGGAATGGTATTTCATCTGCATGCCATACGATGGTATATTTCAGAACTGTTCAATCTGAAGTAGGTGCATGAATCTTGGAGCACCGGTCCCACGCCTAACACATTCACCCTACGTTCCCCTCACCAGACCACTCTATTCTAGCATTCCCATTCCATTCCCCTCGCCATTCTAGTCTAAGCTAGGTTTTTGACTGCCCATGCTGCGTCGTTCTTCCTCATCGCCGCTCTATGTCCACCTCCTCAATCGCACATGTGGAGTACATGTGTGTCGGGAGCCCTAACTCACCGATGCGCTCTTCCTCCCCGGCAACCAAATCCACACGAACGGCGACGCGCTCCCGTCTGGCGACTACATCCATTGTAGGCAGCCCCCTCGCCAATATGTTTTTACTCACCGACAATGTATTGCCTGGCCACTGTAGCCCGCTTTGTCATGATTCTGCCCGTACTATCCTAATGTCAAATTTTTTTACCATGTCTAGTAGCTTTTCAATGGTTTGTAAATTTTCCAATTGAAAATTGCTAAAAGCTGCAAGTGAGAATAAGAAATGTTTGCTCTCTGATTACTCTATGAATTTTGTGATTGAACCCTTCTTTTTTGTAATCTTGCTTGTTACTATATGTGCCCCTAAATTTTTGTGATCTGTATTTTTTGATTGAAATACTATGTGTGCCTCTAAAATGTTGATTTGTTGCTCTATGTAATTGCTATTAAAAAAATTTAATTCTCAACGAAACCTAGCAAAACTTGAATAATATGTGTAGAATCTTTTGCTGTGGCATTTTACAATTGTGTTATATTGCATTTGTGTATTTTTGTAGGTATGGATTCTCCATCTATTGACACTGATTTTGTGTCAATTCCACCTAAAACGTTTAGACGCTCGCCTCGGATGAAAGCGAAGGATCCAAGTACGCCGGCACTATCTTCATGCAAGTCAAACGTGTGGTAAGCATGCACACACTATTGATGGAAAGAAGCACAAAGAAGCTGGTGTTGATTCTAAGAAGCTTAAGTAGCCCAAGCCTACACCTCAGGGCATTAAGAAGGTACATTTCTAGCTAATTGTATTCGGATTTTGCCATTATAAACTATTTTTCGTTCCTCCGAATAAAAAATAATGGTGTTGTCATTAATTTAGGTCCTAGTATCTTACCGATGCTCTCCGCATCGTATCCCATCAATAGTCAAGTCTTTTTCTGAGGAACAAAAAAACTTTGTTAGAAATATGGGATTTGGAATCCTCCTATCAATGGAAGGATGTGAACTACGTAAGGGTTTGACAATTTGGTTGATCAATCAAGTTGATTGTGATAAAGGCACTTTGGAGGTCAGTGGCAAATCCATTCGTATCAAGCCTTTGGTAGAGAAGATTCTAGGTGTTCCATGTGGTCCTGTTAAAGTTCCATATAATGCAAGTATGGAGGATACCCTGGAAGTCAGATTCTCAAATGGAGGGAGGGGACAATCTATCAACTTTGTCATTCCTGAGATGATTAGCGATAGAGATGAGGAATCTTTTTCAAAATCATTCATACTTGTGATGCTTTGCCTATATTTAGAACCCAGCACAAATCATAATATCAACATATCTTTCTTGGCCACACTAGGCAATGTTAACAAGATTAGAGAGATGAATTGGTGTGGCTTTATCGTAGACTACTTGATCCAAGGTTTTAGGAATTTTAAAGCATCGAAAGCAACTAATGTGCAAGTGAAGGGATGTGTTCACATCCTTGATATAAGACAGTTTTCCATCTGTTATTTCATCCTTATTTTTTCATCCAATCAAAAACATGGATTCATTTTTCTGTAACTACTTTTATTTTTTGTTTTTGCAGATTATCTATATTGATTTTGCTTGTGCGAGGGGCCTATCAATCCTATCGGGTTTCCCACGGTTGAAACAATGGGGAAGAACCACATTGAATATGGCCGCCTTAAGGTATCATATAGTGCATGATGTAGACATGCATATATTTGTAACCAACAACTTTCAATACAACTTGATAACTAGCAATAATTCTAACTAGAAGAGGTTTTAATTGATTAATAGTAGGGGTCCATGCATTGTAATAGAACCAATTAAAAGATGGTTATTTTTATTTTTGCAGGTATGTGAATTAGCTGAAACCGTTTATGCTGCATCAAACAAGGAGGCAACACATAAGATACTTGAAACTACAACTGATGTGCATACCGAAGCCGCATTGTTGCTGTTTTGTCACCTTTTCCCTTTATTCTCTATTTTCCCATTTTTTGTTCCCTTTTGTGTATCTCGTTGTCTCTAATAAAAAAATAGTATATGCATTGCTTGAGCCCTCCCATAATGTCATCATTGGGAAAACTGATGTTAGTGTTGCATCAAATGAGGATAAAACACATAAGATTTCTGAAATTGCAGCTGATGTGCATAACGAATCTGGAGAGGTTAGTGTTGTGTCACTTTTTTTCTCAATCTGTTCTTCATAGCATACAAAATGGATCACATCATTTTTTCATGTGTCCCATATGTGCACCTGATTGAGTAACAAAATTTTTGTGCTACAGCCATTTCCTAAGCCCTCCTATAATCATGTCATTGGCAAAACTGATGTTGATGCCTTGGGCGTCGATGGCACTATCTTGGATGATGATACTGCTTTGCCTAAAAATAAATTTGGCAATTATTCCTCCCTGTGCTGTACTCCGATTTAGGCACGTCATTTATTTTTCTATCCTTAGAACAAGCTGAAACTTTCATGAACATTGCTACGATTCATTGCATTAACTATGCTGAATTTCATTTGCTATCAGGTGCTAATCCTTGCTTTTTTGTTGTGTGCCTATATCTTTTCTGCAAATAGATGATATGACCAAATTGTTTGACAAGTTAGACATGAAACTTCAGTCCAGATGCTCTCAACTTGTCAAAGATGCCATTCAATATCTTGAGTCGCATATTGTAGCATCTGACATAGAAATAATTGGTGAGTTCCATGATGAGCTAATGAAGATGGGATTGCACAAACATCATTCTCATACCGCTGCTACCGAAGCTCCAAAGGACAAGCATTTTGCTACTGTTGGCATACAATGTGATATTGACATGCGAGGTGTTGATAGTTCGTCGAAGAATGGTGCTTGCAGGGAAGATACAGTGCTTGATGAGACAGTCAAAATTGGTGTTGTGCTGCCCAGGAGATGGTTGAAATCAGCAATAACGCCAAAGTAGATGAAGTTGCCACAAATGCAAATGTTGGTGCTGAAAGGGAGGCAATTAACATTGATGTGAGCATTCAATAGGAGGGTAAGGATATTGGCAAAGTTGCTGATGATCATGAGAAAGGGGAGGCTAATGATATTGGCAAAGTTGTTAATGATGATCATATTGAATTTCAGCTGGCTATTAATCAGTTGCATCCAGCACTAAAAAGCCCCACTAAATCAGATTTGAAAGTTGAAATGAACAAGCTAAAACTTGAGCTTAGAACTTATAAGGACCTTTTACCATACAAATAGTCTTTTTTTACTACTTGTTTATTTTTTAAATTTATACATGAAAATGTTGAAACTATATGGAACACTGTTTATTTCAAAAAAATTCATATTGTCGAATGAAACTTGTTCAACAGTACCATTCATGACATATCTTTAATGAAACCTCATACGAACCCGTATGAAACATCATGAAACTTTTGTAAACTTTTTCATAGGAAAACTTTTTTTGTGGAACATCTTGATTGTCACTTTTTTTGTTTAGCACATACCCTTTCTTTTTTTCTTACACGTTCATTGTCTTCATGATTTTGCAGGTTGTTCTTCTATTCAGTTACACCTAGTGTTAGAAATTGAGGAATCATAGGAAACTCCCCAACCTAAAGATGTCAAAAATATCACATCACTAACTGAGCCAATTCTCAACAGTGAGCGATTCCCTGATCCTAGGATTGTACCGCCTACCACAAATTGAGGGCGAAAAGGTACAAATAAACTAGTGCAAAAACTGAGGCTATTGGGAAGGTGGTAAAGGGCAAGTCTACTGTCAAGTCAACTATCGCAAAAACTTTCAAGGAGCATGTTATGTGTGAATTTATGAAAAATCCATCAAAAATGAAAGTGATCGTTGGGGGAGCCCATGTCACAGCTGAGGAGTTTGTAAATGCTTTATGGCCCAGGAGGGGGTGAAGTATCCAATAGCTTTATGTGGCTATGTGTGCAAGCAATGATACTAGACTGGGAATCCACCAATAAGATCATTATAAATCCAATAGCTACTGTGAGTAATACATACATTTTTCTTATATAATTTCCTTTGCTTGTTTTCATGTGTTCCTATGACATGCATTTGTCCACTATACCATTTTTTGTCCATTGATTGTGTAGACTCAATTAATCACACCATATATGTGTTCTAGTGTGGCAAAGATTGTGGCTGCTCTTTCAAAGGTTCCAATGCAACAACTTGAACGGGTATGTGTTTTTCTTCCTTGTGGTTTCAAGTTCACACATAAAAGTTTCATCACACTTAATATCCACATATCATTTAAATTTTTTTTGTGAAAACTTGTAGATATATATCATAATTCTCCGGGATCAGTATTGGAGCTTATTTGTTGTTGATTTGCCTAATGAGACCGTTGGGATTTATGATTATTTGAGGACACTAGAGGCACACAGATCTGTATACCAAGTAGTATGGCACAATGTGGTGAGTTCTCATGCAATCATGTACAATGTTTTTCTGTTTTCTTTTTTCACATCAATGTTGTTATTGCTTGCATCAAACAATTTTTTTCCTTGGGTATCAATCTACAACAAGTATTGAAAAAGTTGCGAGGTGACCAAGTGACCAAATTAGAGTTTATGATCTATTCAAAGTTGTGTACCCTGAGCATCCACTTCAAGAGGACATGTTTGTTTCATCACCATATTTTTATTTATTCATCATAATTGTTCTCCATGGATTTATTTGCGTTAACTTTTTTGATCTATTTTTTCGCATCTATAAATGATAGCCATAGTTGCGGGTTTTGTGTAATCAAAATGCTTGAATGTCACAATGACAGGACTTTGATTGGTCACAACATGATACTGAACAAAATGACAATTTTTAAACACATCTTGCCCTTGATATTGAAGATTCACGCTTTTAACATTTCACATTTTCTGTATTGTAGTCTAACATGGAAGAGTACAAGAAAGAACTTGCTCACAGGCTTATATACCACAGCTTCAATGATCTGAACCCACGCCGAACATTCCTTACAGAAATTTCTCGCCCTTGATTTTGAAGATTAGCGTTTTTTTTACATTTCAAATTTTTTGTGTGGCTTACGACATCTTGGATGAACTGCTACATGTGAGCCTATAGATTTTGGAAGTTCTCTCAATATAATTACTTTCAGATACATAGTTTCTGGTAGAGTAATGAGTAGGCGAATGCAAAAACTTTGAAGTGCAAAATCCCTCTTTAAAGTTAAAATCTTTCTTTGCAAGATTTTGAAGACAATATTCAGCCTGCTGTTCAATTAAAAAAGGAGTGGAGGAAGAGTATAAACTATATATTTTGTGGTTACCAAGAAACTTCTGATCATATAATTTTCTGTTGTGTTCTGGTTAAGTTTGCTTGGATTTGTGGTAAAGATGCCTTTCAATGGGATGGTATCCGTATTTTTTTTGGTAATTTCACTGACAACTGGTTTGTGTTGGGGGTGATTCTAATTATATGATTATGTTGGTTAGTTTTGCAGCTTTTGCTTGGGCCATATGGCAATCCAGAAGCAAGATGATATTTGAAACAATTTTTCCTAAACAACCTTGTCATGCAATACACAAGACTCTATTCTATATGCAGCAATGGCGAATTATGTCACTATGTGACTTTAGAAGTAGAGGGGCATCCTGAAGAAGTAAACGTTGTTGCTTGGTGGATTGTTGTTTTTGTTATGGTCTTAGTCGTAGGTGCTTTCTTTGTTTCGTGCTTGAACTTATTAGATGGTTTCACCAATAGTGTAACATGATCTAAAAACTATCTTACTAGCTTTCAATAAAAGCTATGTTTCTGAAAAAAGAGGTATCATTTTCTCTCAAAAAGTAGTAGGCAGATGGAGAAGAGCTCATCAATCTCAGCTTGTCACTTCCACCGCTATAAAGTTTTATAGCGTTTCATGTGATTTCATCACATTTCATATTTTATTGACAAAATTGTCTAGGTTTTGTGTACAAGTTTGATGTTGTTTCATGACATGATTGACTAAATTTGATTAGTGTTTATGTTAAGTTTCATAATGTTTCACGAGGTTTCATGGGGGTTTATTGGCTGATTTAGCTAGATTTCATGACTAGTTTCATGTTTAAGTTTCATATTGTTTCATGTCAAGTTTCATGGTGTTTCATATGGTTTCATGTCAAGTTTTATGGTGTTTCATATGGTTTTATGTTGAAATTTCATTGTGTTTCACAAGGTTTCATCTAGTTTCACGGGGGTTTATTGACTGATTTGGCTAGGTTTCATGTACACTTTTCATAGCTAGTTTAATGTTGTTTCATAGAGTTTCATGACCAGGTTCATGTTGAAGTTTCATTGTATTTCATGAGGTTTCATTAAGTTTCAAGGGAGTTTCAAGTGAGGAAGAGTTTATTATATGAAACCCCGTGAAACGACATACAAGTTTAATGTTGTTTCATGTTTAAATTTCATAGTGTTTCATATGGTTTCATCCAGTTTCAAGAGGTGTTTATTACTTGCTTTGGCTAGGTTTCACATACAAGTTTCATGTCCAGTTTTCATGGTGTTTCATATGGTTTCATCAAGTTTCAAGGGGGATTTATTGCCTTATTTGGTTAGGTTTGATGTACATGTTTCGGGTCTAGTTTCATGGTGTTTCGTATGGTTTCATCAAGTTTAATGCCTGCTTTGGCTAGGTTTGACGTACAATTTTCATGTCGAGTTTCATGTTGTTTCATGTGGTTTCATGTTGAAGTTTTATTATGTTTCATGAGCTTTCATCAAATTTCAAGGGAGTTTCAAGTGTGGAAGAGTTTATTGCATGAAACCTTGTGAAAAAACATACAAGTTTAATGTTGTTTTAGTTTTAAGTTTTATAGTGTTTCATATGGTTTCATCAAATTTTAAGGGGGTTTATTACCTAATTTGGGTAGGTTTCACATACAAGTTTCCTGTCTAGTTTCATATGGTTTCATCAAGTTTCAAGGGGCGTTTATTGCTTGATTTAGTTAGGTTTGACATACAATTTTCGTGTCAAGTTTCATGGTGTTTCATAAAGTTTCATGTTGAAGGTTTATTGTGATTCACGAGGTTTCATCAAGTTTCATGGGGAGCTTCAAGTGAGGAAGAGTTTACTACATGAAACCTCGTGAAACAACATACAAGTTTATTGTGGTTTCATGTTTAAATTTCATAGTGTTTCATATAGTTTCATCAAGTTTCAAGGGGGTTTATTACCTGATTGGCTAGGTTTCACATACAAGTTTCATGTCAAGTTTCATGGTGTTTCATATGGTTTTATCAAGTTTCAAGAGAGGTTTATTGCCTGATTTGGATAGGTTTGACGTACAAGTTTCGTGTCTAGTTCCATGGTATTTCATATGATTTCATGTTGAAGTTCCATTGTGTTTCACGAGGTTTCATCAAGTTTCAATGGAGTTTATTGACTAGGTTTCATGACTAGTTTCATAGAGTTTCATGTTTAAGTTTCATTGTGTTTCACGAGGTTTCATCAAATTTCATGAGGGTTTATTGACTGATTTGGCTAGGTTTCTTGATTGGTTTAATGTTGTTTCATAGAGTTTCGTGACCAGGTTCATGTTTATATTTCAAAGTATTTCACAAGGTTTCATCAAGTTTCAAGGGAGTTTATTGCCTGATTTGGCTAGGTTCCATGTGCAAGTTTATGGCTAGTTTCATGTTATTTCATACAGTTTTCATGACCAGTTTCATGTTATTCATATAGTTTAACCGGGTTTTATCAAGTTTCATGGGAGTTTATTTCCTAATTTGGATAGGTTTTAGGTACAAGTTTCATGGTGTTTGTGCAACATTATCACAAGTTTAATAATCAATAGTCAAGCTGTATCACCAATCAATTCTATGACAAGTTTCATAAGCAACAGGCAAGTTGTATTAGCAATCAAATATACCATAATTCATGCACAAAGCATTACAGACATGTGTTCCAATAAATTCTACCAAAATCCATGCAAAGAGCATTGGAGATAACCATGTTTTTTTGCAACATTATCACTAGTTTCATAAGGAACAGTCTAGTTGTATCAGCAATCAAAAGGTTGTGGTTTCCTTCAGAGAGCCTTGACTTCCTTGCTTTGGTGTTTTTTTGCCTTCTTTTTGTCCATGCTTTTCTCACTATCAAAGGAGGAAGACCGTATTCTTATTTAGTTTTTTGGCCAGCCTCTGGAAGTTTTTTTGCAGGATCTTTAAATGTTAGTGTGTTGCTCCCACCCACAGAGATCTCTTTTCCAGTGGTGCGTATGTTGGCTTCAGGAGGCACAGCTTGTCAAGATAAGTTGATGGCGGATAGTTGATTAGTTAAACTATCAGTGGTCTGAATGGCAAGCACGTACCCCTGTTTTGTCTTACACACCTCGCTGGCCATATAAACAGACTTTTTGCAAACTCTAGCTTACTTCAACTTTCTGCTTGTAACCTCATCGACATCCATGGGAACAAAATGCCTTTTGCTACTGTATGAACCATTTAGTGTCCACCTCTTGATAAAATATGTTTATGGGATTTGATTGACATTAAAATGTATCATCACCTTTAGAATGTGGTCGCACAATATATCGTTCCTCTCAATTTTTTTACACACATAGTTGAATAATTGTTCTTCCAAATTAGCATGCACCAACTATTTCCTATCCAAAAGTCCCCCACACGCATTTTGGATGTAATAACAACCCAGGCTTGGGGTTCCATCACTCAAAATATTGTACATTGTTGTGTTCATGAGTTGCTCCTGAAACTTATCAAATATAGCACGAGTGTAGAATGTGGAAGCCTGCTTTCCTATTGATAAGACTGAACAAGTTTCTCATATAGCCTGATGAAGTTTCTTATCAAGTCACCTGGATGCACAACATCCTTGAATAGTGTATTCATGCCCTTGCTGCACTGTGTAGTGCTCATGAAAGGGAAGAAATAGTCGATAAAGTAGCAAGGCACCCATTTCTCTCTAATCCCATACAAGTATTTCATATATTTATGTTCTGCTAGACCATATATGCCAATTATCTCCCACCATCTTCTTTCGAACTCCTCAACTGTCTGTGAATCATCAATGCAAGATCTTAGGTCATTTTAAAACCTTCCAACCTTGTCAGCAAACCTTCAGGTTTAAGCTTTGTGTTTCTATACGCATGCCACATGCAGCTCCTGTGGGCAGTGTTTGGAAACACATTTACTATTGCAATCTCCATCGCTTTATCTTGATTAGTCATGATGCTCTTAGGTGCATTGCCATCCATTGCCTTTAGAAATGTTTCAAACAACCATTCAAAGGTTTCAATCATTTCATCCTTGAGAAAAGCGCAGCTGAATAGCATAGTCTATGCATGATTACTAACCTCAATAATGGGCGCAAACGGGAGTCGATACTTGTTTGTGCAGTATGTTGTGTCAAACACAACACAATCACCAAATTGTATGCTTCCTTTGAAGCTCCATCTACACAAAAGAGATTGGTGACTGTGTTATTGCTATCCAACAGCATACTGTAAAAGAATGATGGATCCTCCACCTGCAACACCTGAAAATACTTGATGGTGGATGCCATATCGTTATACTCACTCTTGTGCCTCATAGATGTCTAGAGGTTACTGATGCCTTTTTTTGTGTAGGGGATATTCCTCATGTTGCTGTACATATCAGACAGGATAGACATCACTCTTTTTGTAGGTTGTTGTTTTCGTGCAACAACTCTATAAGTTCATAATCATCATCGGTGGTGCACCTGTGCGACCTCATGAAACGAAGCCGGGAGGGGCTCAAAGGGGGGTGATTGTGTTCTAGCTCAACTATGCTGACCACTCACTTCTCATCCCTCTTAACAATCACCATCCTAGCCCTGCAGTTGGTTTTGTGCAGTTTGTTACTCTTCCGTGAGCGGCTGCTATGGCTTCCTCCATCACCCTTTTTAGTGCTTCATTTGGAGTGGCAGGCAAACTCATATCTGTTGTAGTCCCCTGTAACTTAGCTCTTGGTGTTACTTGAAACATTTGTTCCAAATCCTGCAGTAAATGCATAATCATTGTAATACTTTTATGCTTCCTCTTTGGTGAAGAACTCCATACCAACATGGGGTTTCGTAGGCAACGAGCTGACACAGTCTGCAACTTCATCGACCTGATCAATTTCTTCATTGACTGCATCTTCCTCTATCTAATCATCACTGTTCCAATCAGTAATTGTGGCCAATAATGCTTCTGCAAAGGCATCCATCGATTCATTGTCTTGTGCTGCACCAATCTTCTGCAAGGTCACGTCATGCACATACACCAAACAGACAAAATTTTAGCTATGGTATCAAATGAAACATTACAGAGTAACACTAAAGTGAAAGAATCTCAAATAGAAAGAAGTCAGGCATTTTATTGAACACGTTGCATGCAAAGTAGGATTTGTTTGGGGGTAGGGTAGCGAGATGAGCATGAATCTTGCCTGAGACATGGTGGTCTCACATGCTTCGAAGGACAGCACAATGTCGCTCACGCTCTGTGCGACGTAGGAGGAACAACAGCATCGTGCACGCTCCACGCGGGCGATGAAGGAGGAAGGACGGCATGACGTCGCTTGCACTCTACGCGTGCGATGCAGGAGGAAGGACAGCGTAGCATTGCTCGCGCTCAGCGCGACGCACGAGTAACGACAGCGTCGCTTGCGCTCCACACGGGCGACAAAGAAGGAAGGACGGCACGGCGTCACTCCTCCACACATACGATCCAGGAGGAAGGACGGCGTGATGTCACTCACGCTATGCACGATGTAGGAGGAATGACGACATTGCTTGCGCTCCACGCGGGCGACGAAGGAGGAAGGATGGCACGGCGTTGCTTGCGCTCCGCGCGTGCGATGCAAGAAGAAGGACAGCGCGACGTTGCTCGCGCTCCACGCGTGCGACGCAGGAGGAAGGATGCCGCTGAGGTTTTGCTCGCGCCGAGGAGGATGGTGTCACACGCTCTCCACGTGCACGATGGAGGAAGAAGGGTGGGGATGATGACGGACTCTGTCTGGAGATAAAAGGCAAAGACGATGAACGGTTTGATGCTATACTGTTCAGATCAGATCTGAGCGGTATAGCGTACTGAAGTTGCCGCCATCCCTTGCATACTCTCACTCCCCAAATCCCAAACCCTGACGGCACTCTCATGCCCCTCTCACTCCCCAAATCCCTAACCCTGACAATTCAACAGTGATGCGTGCTGCTGGAGGGCGGTGGCGCGTGCTGCAGGCAAGGGCGGTGGCGTGTGCCCCACCCCGCGGCCCAGCACCTCCGCGACGCGCGCTCGAGCCGGCGGCAAGCTCTAGCGAACGTTCCAGTGTTAGCTATATACATGCATGAAACCACATATGTATACATACATGTGCATGGCATTGTAGCTACATACGGTTACGTGCATGAGATATACACGACAACGGAATCAATCCATGCAAACGCTAGGAAACGGACTCACCTCTTCCACGTATTACTCGGCAACAACCTGTATTAGGATTCGACTAGGATTGTGTTTCAATCTCTTGTTAAGTTTCCTTCCCGGTTGTATCATGTAACATTATATATATGCCGGTATGGCCAATGGAAGAAGTATTGCGTGAAATCTTTCTGCTTTCATGGTATCAGATAGTGTCGCTCCTGTGACCTACCGCTTCCGCATCCAATCTTAGCTTTCGCCGCTGTGTTTCGGCGCTGCCATGACCGGCGGCGACTCAGATGAGCTTGAGCGCCTACGCAGGGAGGTTGAACTTCTTCACCACGAGATCAACTAGCACGCTGAGGATGATCGTCGTCGTGCTGCGGACGAACAGCATCGCGCTGATGAGATCGCCGTGGCTGAACGCCGCCGCTTGGAGGTCGCCACTGCCGAGGCCGAACGCCATCGTCGGGAGGCCGAAGCTGATGCCATTTTCGTCGCTAACCTCCATGCCCAGGCAGTCGCCGTCATGAACATCAAGGCTCTCGTGCCCATCGTCCTCGAGCTCGGCTCCACCTCCTACCCGAAGTGGCACGGTCTCCATCTCATCACTCTCGGCAAATACGCGTTCACCGATCATGTGCTTTCCGATGCCGTCTTCCCCGATGACACTCCGTGGCATCGCTTGGATTGCGTCGTGGTCTCTTGGATTTTTGGCACCATCTCCACCAATCTTCTCGAGAGCATCATGACCTCCAGCAATGCCGATCGGCAATCCACCAGCCGAGAAATCTGGCTGGCTCTTGAAGGCATGTTCGTCAGCAACAAAGAAACCCGCGCCATGATCCTCGACACGGAGTTTCGCACTTTCGTTCAAGGTGATCTTACTATTTCTGACTACTGTCGCAAGTTAAAAACAATGGCAGATCAGCTCGCCAGTTTGGGTGAACCTATGCTTAATCGCACCCTCGTCCTGGCAACCCTGCGCGGCCTGAACGAACGGTTTACTCATATGGCGGCTCTTCTCAAACGCCAGAAGCCGTTCCCGCTGTTCGACGACGTCTACAATGATCTTCTTGAGGAGATCATCCTCAACGACAGGGCGTCGACACCCTCGACGGCGCTTATCTCCACCGTTCGCGGACCTTCCGGCGGCCACCATACCCAGAGCAAGGCATCTGGGGGCGTGTCTGGCGGCGCCTCTGGGAGCACGTATGGTGGCGTGTCTTCTGTCAAGGGCGCTCCCCACCCAGGTGGTCTCAGCGGTCACAGCACGGTGACCATGGGCGGTAATCGTCCCAACAACCGTCGTCACTGCAACAAAGGCAATCAAGTCAGCACAAGCGATGGCAGCACAGGCGCTCAAGGCAACGGATGGCCGCCTTCATTTTTCAATCCCTGGACGGGGACTGTACAAGTATGGCCTGCCACGGCGCCGCGTCCTCCCGCCGGCGGGGCTGCACCACGTCCGTACTATCAGCAACATCAGCAGCCGGCACCACACACTCTTCTTATAGCCTCCGGCGTCCCTGGGCTTCCGCTCGGCTATGGCACTCCTGACGGTTCTGGCGGACACGTCTTTCCGTATGGTGTCCCTGGACTCCCATATGGACATGTGCTCCCAACACACCAACAGCAGCAGGCGCCCCAACAAGTTCCCGCCACCGGACCCCATGGCGTTTGGGATCAGTCGTCTCTCGCCAGTGCATTCAACACCGTGACACTCACGCCACCACCGACGACTGACTGGTACATGGACTCCGGGGCTAGCAATCATATGACATCAGATGCCGGTAACCTCTCCATCGCTCATGCACCGTCACAAATTTCCCCTACATCTATTATTGTCGGCAATGGTTCCATGCTCCCTATTCACTCCACTGGTTCCACTCATATTCCGGCCACAGATTGTTCCTTTTTTCTTCGGAATGTTCTTGTCACTCCACAGATTATTAAAAATCTTATTTCCGTTCGCCGTTTCACTATTGATAACAACTGTTCCGTTGAATTTGACCCACATGGCCTTTCTGTGAAGGACTTGTGCACCAGGAGCATGATCACCAGGTGCAATAGCTCTGGAGACCTCTACCCTTTGTTTCCACCTGTCACCAGCCCCCACGCCATGGTCGCCACCGCTTCTCCCGTACTTTGGCATCGTCGTCTCGGTTATCTTGGTGGCGAAGCTTTACATCATTTAACTAGCTCCTCCGCCATTTCTTGTAATAAAAGCTCCAATGACACTCTTTGTCATGCTTGTGAGCTCGGTCGACACATTCGTCTGCCTTTTGCCACTTCTCATTCTCGTGCTACCAAGAATTTTGCCTTAATACATTGTGATCTTTGGACCTCCCCTGTTGCTAGTGTCTCTGGTTACAAGTATTATTTAGTAATTCTTGATGATTGTTCACACTTTTTTTGGACCTTTCCTTTACGATTCAAGTCGGACACATCTTCCACATTGTCTCACTTTCTTACATACGTCCAAACCCAGTTTGGCTCCACTGTTCAAAGTGTCCAATGTGATAATGGCCGCGAATTTGATAACTCCTCCACTCGCTCTTTTTTCCTCACCCACGGCATCGCACTCCGCATGTCGTGTCCTTATACTTCCCAGCAGAACGGCAAGGCTGAACGTGCTATACGTAGCATCAACAACATCATTCGTACTCTGCTGTTCCAAGCTAGCTTACCTCCGCAGTATTGGGTAGAGGCCCTTCACGCTGCCACATACCTTCTCAACCGACATCCCACCAAGACATTAGCTTTTTCCACACCATATCAAGCCCTTCACGGCACCCCTCCCTCATACGACCATCTTCGAGTTTTTGGGTGCCGGTGCTATCCAAACCTTTCTGCCACAGCAGCTACTAAACTTTCTCCACGCTCCACTATGTGCGTGTTTCTCGGCTACTCATCTGAGCACAAAGGCTACTGGTGTCTTGATTTGGTTACCAATCGGATTATTATTTCCCGGCATGTCACGTTTGATGAAGACGACTTTCCCTTCGCTAACATGCAGTCACAATCTTCTGCTGTTTTTGATTTCTTGTTCGACATGGACTCGTCTCCGCTTCCCATTGGGCAGCGGTCTACTGCAGGTTCATCACCTGGTCCTGCTGCTCCCGCTCGTCGGGTTGCTGCCAGCAGAACCGGGTCTCCGGGTTCTCCATCGCCTCCAGACTCCAGCATGCACTCTGGTCCTGCGTCCGTGCTCGCTCCTGGCCGCGCGGGTGCACCCATGACCGCGCCACCTGGATATGGCCCTTGTAACACCCCCGTTTCCAGGGGCGCGTACGGACACGGCATTCCGCAACTATTCACGCATGAACAGTTATGGAGTGTCGCGCAAGAGTATACCATTGCATGCTTACAACAAGGTCCAGCATATATTTTACATAAGGATTAACATCCAGTTTTTGACAGCGGGGCGTGCAAGCCCAAAGTATAATTACATTACAGAAGCTCCAAGATTCGCTTGAGCGCGGCCAAGACCTAAAGCTACGGGTCCTCGTCGAAGAAGAGACCTTCCGGGACTTCCTCAACGGGGAGACAAACACCTTCGTCTTGATCCTCTAAAGAAAGGCAAAAGCAAGCCGTGAGCCAACAACCGGCTCAGCAAGTCCCAAAGGGATCCTAACTTACTACATGCACGGATTTACAATGGAAGGGAGTATACTTGGTTTATTACATTTGGTGGATGCAGTTTTATTTGCAAACATTTTATAAAATGGACTCAAAACTTACTTCTTAAGATCGCAGGGGTTTTCATGAAGAGTTAATTAACCAACTAATCAAGTTAAAACATGAACAAAACTACTTAAGCTTCGCTGCTGGAATCACCCAAGTGACACAGCTCCAATAACCGGGAGCACGGCGTATTCGAATACCCTTTGTTTGACTCTGCAGAGTTTGCTCAGCTTTACCCACACGATCCCTCAACTCCCGCTAAAGAGTTAAGAAAGCCAGGTCGTTTCGCTGCTCAACCCTTGGTATACACTCCACCCGATAGATAATAACCCCGCACATCCTCGGGCGTCCGCTGGCCATCGCAGAACGCCGGTCCCGAGTTGTGGGGACCTATCGTTGTCTTGCTCTAACTCCCAATGCGGGGTTTCACTTAAGTTGAGCAGGTACTAAACCAGGGTTGACAAGTCAACACCTGTGGTTGAGCGGTTGCTATGACATTTGCTCAGCGTAAGGATTTCAGTCCTTATATTTTCACATGGCCCGCAACCTTACCAGGCCCGCGACCCAACCTAGGGTAAGAGTTGGGTGAATAATCATCTTGCGATGCACCACAACCCCCCTTCCTTCAATCCTAGGGTAAGAGATGGGTGAATAATCATCTTGCGATGCACCACAACCCCCTTACCCTACCTTGTGCACGCCGGCACTCTCCGCTCTAAGATACGGTGTCCCATACCACCCTACCTTAGAGTCGGGTTTTACAAATTCTGTTGGCTCGCTGCCACGACCTTATTAGTATAAGACTTTTGAGTGATAATAATATCTTACAGTTATCTAGATTAATAGATAATTATTTCTAGGGTTACAAAGGCATGGCTACAAGTTTAACATGGCATTTATCGGTGGTAGGATTAACTACTTAACAGGTCATTCTAAACATTTTATTTTACTTTGAATTAACATTTCACAATTAGCTCAATGCAAATAACATAATAGCATAATTAGATAACATGGGTTGCAACGTGATCAAAGGATTTGGGACTTGCCGACAATCCGGACGATTTCAGCTAGCTCGAACGATGAAACGCCTGGATCCTGAGCCTGCTCTTGAACCTCCGGGTTCTCCGACACTAGCGCAAACACATAAAATAAATTAAATCCAGCTTGAGACTAATCAAGCGAGGAAAATAAACTATTTAAAAAGGAGTAAAATGCATAAATCCTTCAAATGGAATTTTAGGAATTTAACTGGGATGATTTTGGTGGAGTGGAGGCCAAAAATGGGTTCAGGACATTATTTGGAGCAAAGTGGTTAAATTTGGGAATTTTTGGGATTTTCTGTGATTTTATAGGATTTATTTGGATTTTTCTGGATTTTAGAAATTAGAAAATTGCTGGAAAATCCAATGAACAGTGACGGGCCGGCCTCTTGCGATAGTGCAACCCGAGCGGGAGAGTGGCCCGCGCGGCCGAGCGGCCCACGCGGCGCACACGGCCCACGCGCGAGACGGCTGACGCCGCTGAGCCCAACGCGCGCGCGCGCTCCTCCTCGGCGGATGGCCGACACGCGGCAAGGGCGAGCGGGCGGGATGACGGGGAAACAGACGGGCGAGATCTGTGCGGGTGGCGATCGGACGGCAAGGGTGCGGCGAAGGTGGCGAAGGGGTACGGGCGGATCCAACGGACGCGAGGCGATGTGGTTATGATGATCGGACGGCGTTGGGGAAGTGTCCATCCGACGCTCACGGCCAACCGGCACTGATTGGGGTCGACGGCCGAGATGCGGCCACGTAGCGGGGGAGGGAGTCGTCTTCCTCCTCCAGCCGCTACAGTGCCACCGTGACAGAGCTACGGCTGCGGCGGCCTGGGCGCCAGGGGGCTCGCCGGCGGCAGAGGAGGGCACCTACGGGTAGCTCTTGACGCAGGTAACCCGTTTTGGGGCTTTGGAGAGGGAGGGAAACAACGGAGGGAGCGGGAGACAGATGGGAAAGGTTCGGTCCTTTGGTGGCGGAGGGGGTCACCGGCGGCGAGAGAGCTCAATCGGCCGCGGTCACACGGACAGGGGGTCAAGAGGCTTACGTTGGTGGTGGAGATGGAAGCTGGGGAGCTGCGGAGCGCGCTGGCCACAGAGAGGGGGCGTCGGCCGGAAGGGAGCTCCGGTGCTGGGGCTCCACGAGCGGTCACCTGTCCAGAAGAAAACATCAATGTGATCAGCAAGTGGAGGGGATGCTTCGGTCGAATACAATTGAAGAACGGAGGGATGGAGGGGATGATCTGTGGTACGAGGTCGCCGGCGCAGGGGAAGATGGCGACGGAGCTACCGGCGATGCGGCGTCGATTGGCGGCTCTGAGAGGATCTTTGGGGTGGTGGGAGGTGAATGGGGGTGGTGGAGTCGCTCGGGAAGCAAAGAAAGTAGGGGAGCAGCGGGGAGGGGTTTTTATACCCGAGCGAGGGAGGCGGAGCTTCGGGGAGAAGGCAACGGGCGCAGCGCGGAGTCGACAGGAGGACAGGGGAGTGGGTGGAGCGTCTCCTCCGCGCAGAGAGAGGGGGTGACGGGGCGCTGTAGCGGCTTAATGGCGACGAGACGGGAGCAGGTGAGCTTCGGCGGGGCAGAGGTGCATCCGCGCGCGGGGAGAGGGGAGGAGCTGCCGCTGCCAGGTGGGACCAGAGCAGGGGCGAGGCGACGTGGCGCGCGGGCGTCCACTCCCTTCAGACATGGGCTGACGGGACGGCGGAGGCGGTCCGAGACCGGGGCGCAGCTGCGGGCGCAGAGGCGGTGCGGCGCGGGTGCAACGCGCAGCGCTGGCGCGCGTGCGCGGGGAGAGGGCGCGGCGCCAATGGGAGAGGGGGAGGAGAGCGGCGCCGGTGCGAGGGGGAGGCGGACGGGGAAGCGGCGCCAACGGGCTGGCGCGGGCGCGAGGCGCGCGAGAGAGGAGGAAGCGGAAAAGGAGACGGGGCGCCAACGGAGCGGGGAAAACGGAACGGCCGAAAAAGGAAAGCGCATTCCGGGGAAAATTTCCAAAAAGGGAAAGATCTCAGAATTCACTCAAAAATACACCAAAAATCACAAAATTTTCTGGTTTGAATTTTTGGGGACTTTTCAGCCCTCCTGCATCACACGGATCTCCATCGCCTCTGGACTTCAGCGCGCCCTCCGGCCCTGCGCCCGTGCTCGCTCCTGGCCACGCACGGGTGACCACGCCCGAGTCGCCTCGACGCATTTCTTCTACATCGCCCGGTCCGGCGCCTGGTTCCGTGATCGCTCCCTGCCACACGCGTGCAACCACGACCGCGCCGCCTGGTGACGGCTCTCCTGCATCGCACGGTCCTGCGGCCACGTCGCCTGGTCCTGTGCTGCCCTCGTCGCCTGGTCACACGGGTCCAGTAGCCGCAGAACCTCCTCCTGGTCACACATCTACAGCACCTCCAGAGCAGCGCTCGATGGCCGCTGCCACCTCTTTGGCACCAGGTGCGTCCAGCCGAACAGGAGGTTCACCGCTGGTCATACCCATCCCTCCCGTGACTAATGTCCATCACATGATCACACGGGGGAAGACGGGATTTCGTCTACCGACAGCACGCCTGAATCTTCATGCAGTTGCTCTCTCACCATTGCCGAAGACATATCGAGGTGCACTCACCGATGCAAATTGGCGAGCTGTCATATGATGCCCTGCTCAACAACGATACCTGGGACCTTGTGCCTCGTCCCCCGAGTGTCAACGTTGTGACTGGCAAGTGGGTATATCATCACAAGTTTCACCCCAATGGGTCCCTTGATCGGTACAAAGCTCGATGGGTTCTTCGTGGTTTCACTCAACGGCCTGGTATCGATTTTGATGAGACTTTCAGTCCAGTGGTCAAGCCGGCTACCATTCGTACTGTTCTGACCTTGGCACTTTCTCGCGATTGGCCGATTCATCAACTTGACATAAAGAATGCTTTTCTCCATGGGACACTCTCTGAGACAGTCTACTGCACTCAACCGTCTGGTTTTGTCGACCCAGTGTAACATCCTGATTTTCAGAGCCTTTTTGAAGCTTTTAAAATAAAATTCACCATTTGGATGTTCCTGGAATTAATTAAAGCTTAAAAGGAATTTTCAGAATTTATTTAGATTTAATATGATTAAACTAAACATTAACATTTGCCAAGATCATTTTATTTGAGTTCCCTGTGTCTCAAGGAATTTCCTGGTATTTTTGGTGAATTTTCCGGATTTATTTGCTATTTTCTAGAGCTCAAAAAGAATTGTCTGAATTTCTGGAAAAAGAAAAGAAAAAAAGAAAATTCCGACCGGCCGGTGGGCCGAAACCCACCGAACCGGCCCGGTTCGGCCGCGCCCGGCCTGCCCCGCCCGCGCCACGCGGCGCGCATCCGCGCTCAGCCCGCGCCCGCCTTGAGCCGCTGGATGAGCGACACGCGTCACCCATCCGCCCGCTGCCGCCCGCGCTCGCGCGCATCGCTGCCGCCCGCTCTCCCGCGCCACCGACAGGTGGGGCCCACCTGTCTGCGCCGTATCCGGCCGGAACTCCCGCGCACGCCCGCTAACCCTAACCCTAACCCTAACCCTAACCCGCCGCCGCTCGGGGTATTTAAAGTGCGGACTTCGAGGTTCGCCGCCATCCCGAATCGCCGCCGCCTCCGCCGCCGTGCGCAGCCGCCGCCTCCTCCGTCGCCGCTCGCCGTCGTTCTCGCCGCCGTCGTCCACCGTCGCCGGTGAGCTCCGCCGCCAGCCGCTTTCGCCGCCGTGCACCTTGCCGCCGGAGCCGACGTCGTCGTCCCGTCGCCGCCGTCGTCGTCGTCGCCGGTGAGCCCCGCCGCCGCCCGGTCACCCCGTCGGCCAGACCCGCCGCTGCCCTCCGCCACCCGGTCGCCGCCGGCCAGAACCGTCGCCGCCGTCCCGAGCCCCGCTGGCCAGAACCGCCGCCGCCGTCGCGCCTCGCCGCCTCGGCCGCGCCCCGCGTCGCCTCGATCCCCGCGCACCGCGCCGCCGGTGGAGCCGCGCCCCGCGACCCTTCGCCTCCCCGTGGACGCCGTCCACCGTGCACCCCGCCGCCGCCATGTGGGACCCGCCCGTCAGCCCGAGCCGTAGACCCGTGAGCCGATCTGGGCCGACGGCCCGGATGCGTCCACGTGGCCACACCGCAGCCATCCGATCGCCCCGCCGCCGCGCACCCGAGACCCAGATGCCACGTCGGCTGCCACGTGTCGCCACGTGTCAGCCACGTCAGCCCTAGTCGGACGTGTCATGCCACGTCAGTGCCACGTGTGTGCCACGTCAGCATGCCACGTCACCGGCCACGCCAGCATGCCACGTCAGCCCTACCCGCACACGTGTCAGCCCAGTCAGCTGCTACGTCAGCCTGGCCGCTTGCGCCAGCAGCCCAGTCAGCCGCACTGTTCCGTGCGCCGAGCCTACCGTAGACTCAGCTTCCCGTGCGCCCGGTCCACAGCACAGTGCCTTTTCCGAATTTCAGCCTTTTTCCTAAAACCCGATTTTCCATGAGCCCGTTCTCCCTCGTCCTAGCTCCGATTGACCCGATTCTTCTTCCTAAATTCATCTAAAATTGAGCTCTACATTTTGGTTCAGGTTTGAAAGTTTTTGGAGTTCATTTGAATTTTATTTGATTTTATTTTGTCTTTTCGATTTGCTTTCTCTCTCGTTAGATCACGCGTTCGAGGGAGCCGCCGTTGGATTTGAAGATCAAGAGCCGTCAACTGAGCAAGGCCAAGGCAAGTCGTGTCCTTTGATCATGTTGAACCCAGTTTGCAATCTATTATTTAATTAGTTTGTTTTAAATTATCTTGCATCGCTATTTTTATTCAAACCTTGTAATTGGTAGTTATCACCTCAATTGAGTATTTCCCTCCTTGTTAAAATTGAATGCCATGCTGCCATTGTCACCATAGGTTGGGAAACTTACTAGTGATGCTATGTTACGATCACATTTGGGATGGTACGATTAGTATGCTTAGCTATGCTTTTAGTATCGTTTGGGTTCATCATCACATGTGATTAAATAATTTGACTTAATGAGATATTGAATCGTGGTTGGTACCACTGTTATAAAATTTGTGCCGTGACGTTGGTGCGTCATTGGCGGTGGTTATACAAAATTGGTTTCACTTGGGCGATTGATCGTGCAGTAAAGGGGGTGCGAGAGGCACATGGGATGTGGATGTTTCGCCTGAGTAAATTTAAGGACTTAACTTTGTGCGCCATTGATCTGAGTCTTACCGTACTACCACATGTCCAGTATGGGATGGACCTGGCTAATTAATTTGGGATGTTTCAATTTCGGTTCCGTCATTGTGATGAGTGTGGTTTGGCGTGGCCATAGACCCACATTGGCGCAAGAGGGGGTGAGAGGCGAAACCTTAGCGAGACGGAACTGGGTTGAGATTGAACATTGTAAAGGCCTTGTCATGATCTCCTCGCCGCACACCAAAGGAAGTGTGTTAATCTAGTGGCAATATGGGATGATCATGTCTTGTGGGTAAAGCTGTACAACCTCTGCAGAGTGTAAAACTATTCGAATAGCCGCGTCCTCGGTCATGGACAATGCTCGGTGATTTCACACGAGGTATAGTTATTCTTGGAAAATTTGGTAGTTGATCAGTGGATGGTTAATTCACCGTTGGTTTAGCTTGTGGATGGGGAGTCCATAAGTAGTTTACTTCAATTCCTTTGATTATTTATTATTGATTTATTTACAATTCGCCTTCAATCTATTTATGGTAATTTCAAATGCTGTTTATGCAAATTAACCCTTTCAGCCTTCCATTGGTAAGCCTTGCATACTATATTGCATCATTTGTTACAAACGGCTTGCTGAGTACCAATGTACTCACGGCTTTACGCCTATGTTGCTCAGTTGAGGAAGAGGAGTACTACCAGCAGGAGGTTCCAGGAGGAGAGTGCTTCGACGACTACGCGTTCTAGGCTTCGCTCCCCACTCGATTGCCTGTGGGCATGTCGATTGGCCACTACGTTTTACTTTGGATTTTCCGCTGCTAGCTTATTAGCCACTCAGGCTATTGAGATTGTAAGCTTGACCATAAGGTTGTACTCTGATATTTTATTTATATAGTTTGGATTTTCTTTAGAATATCGTGATGTGGATGATATTTATCTTTGTTTATGCTGTGTGCACTAGCGTGATCCTGGACTAGTGCAGAATACACAGGAGAGTCCGGATTTGTATATTCGGGTCTCTACAGAGATGGTATCAGAGCCAAATCGACTGCAGGACGAAGCCCTAGTTAGAGTGGTCGAATTAGAAAGTATTCAAAATTTATTTTCTAAATGAAATCAACCAAATGATTGTCTAGTAATTCTTTATTCTTACCTCATTCTTAGGAATCTTACTCCTTGCCTCCTCTGAAATATTGTTTTCAAAATTCAATTTGACTTCTTATCCCTATAATGTCCATAGATGTCTCGAGTCTCCCCTAACCCAAGTGAAGATTGGCGTGGAATTCTTCAGGCTATGCTGTGAAGTTTGGATCAAGGAAGCGCCCAATATGTCAAGAAAAGATTGGAGATTTCCGTGAAGATTAGGAGCCATTAGATTTGAACCTTGTTATAGTTTTAGTATCGTGTAGATCGTCTTGTTTCTTATTTGCCGTTGGGTGTGATGTGAGCTGCAGTTTTGCTTCTAGCATTATGATGCAGTCATGTCAAAAGTCTTTTTGCGGAGTTTATCGCTTCTTTTGTTAGCCTTTTCGGCTAAGTGTCTGCTTAGTTTAAGTTGCCATTAGAAATTCCCCTTAAACGAGTTTACCGCTTACCTTTGCTTTTCCCTCTTACCTATTGAGCCTTCGGAAGTCAGTTCTCAGCAAATGGTTCTTCTTTTCAGAGCAGCAGCAAGATGGTTGAAACCAGGAACTCCGCAGGTCGTGAGCAGACAAACCAGAACCCAGGGAGCAGTACCACTCAGCCACCCCAGGCAGTTCCGCCGACCCTGGACCCCGCTCTCAGTCAGTTCCTGATGGCCCAGACTCAGATGATGCAAGCAATGATGCAGAATATGAACAATATGGCTCAGCGTCAGCACCCAGGGGTAGCAGCACCTCAGGTCACTCACCATCAGTCCCGCTTTGCAGAGTTTATGAGGACGAGACCGCCTACCTACTCCAGTTCTTCAGAGCCTTTGGAGGCAGACGACTGGATCCGTTCAGTAGAGAAAAAGCTGAACTTGGCCCAGTGCACAGACAGGGAGAGAGTGCTGTATGCAGCACACCAGCTAGAGGGACCTGCAGCAGAGTGGTGGGAGAACTACTGTGACGCCCACGAGGACCAGGACAGCATTACTTGGGATGAGTTCTCCACCGCTTTCCGTCACGCCCATGTCCTAGATGGGGTGATGGACATGAAGAAGGAGGAGTTCCGTGAGTTGCAGCAGAAGAACATGACAGTGAGTGAATACCTCAATAAATTCACTCAGCTAGCTCGCTATGCACCCAAGGACGTAGCCACAGATGAAGCCCGTCAGAAGAGGTTCCGGAAAGGCTTGAACCCGGGATTGAAAGTTCAAGTGGTGGGGAACGACTATGCCAGCTTCCAAAACATGGTGGATAAGGCAATGCTCATTGAGGAGAGCCGTTACGAGTTAGAAGAATCTCGCAAGCGGAGAATGATGCAGCAGGGATCACAGATGCACCAGGCTCAGAGGACTCGCCTCAGCACATATCAGCCAGCCCGTGTCCCTCAGCAGTCAGGATTCAAAACCCCCGCACCAGCCCCTCGCCAGCTCTTGTCTGGGCCTCAGCCAATTAATCAGCAACGGGAGAATGTCAACCCTACAGCATCAGTCACTTGCTACAAGTGCCATGAGCCAGGTCATTTTGCTCGCACGTGCCCACAGAAGCGTCAAGGAATCACGCCAATTCCGTTCAACCTTGGAAGTACTCCTGCCAAAACTCCAGGAGCAAGCCGTGGAACATCGTCAAGTCAAGGAAGCCAGATACCTCATAGCGTTACAAAGGGAAGCCTCAACCACGTCGTCTCCAATGTCGCACCTGGTAACCTATTCTTTTAGTCAGCCTGAATCTCGGGGTCGAGATTCCGTTTAAGGGGGGGAGGTTTGTAACATCCTGATTTTCAGAGCCTTTTTGAAGCTTTTAAAATAAAATTCACCATTTGGATGTTCCTGGAATTAATTAAAGCTTAAAAGGAATTTTCAGAATTTATTTAGATTTAATATGATTAAACTAAACATTAACATTTGCCAAGATCATTTTATTTGAGTTCCCTGTGTCTCAAGGAATTTCCTGGTATTTTTGGTGAATTTTCCGGATTTATTTGCTATTTTCTAGAGCTCAAAAAGAATTGTCTGAATTTCTGGAAAAAGAAAAGAAAAAAAGAAAATTCCGACCGGCCGGTGGGCCGAAACCCACCGAACCGGCCCGGTTCGGCCGCGCCCGGCCTGCCCCGCCCGCGCCACGCGGCGCGCATCCGCGCTCAGCCCGCGCCCGCCTTGAGCCGCTGGATGAGCGACACGCGTCACCCATCCGCCCGCTGCCGCCCGCGCTCGCGCGCATCGCTGCCGCCCGCTCTCCCGCGCCACCGACAGGTGGGGCCCACCAGTCTGCGCCGTATCCGGCCGGAACTCCCGCGCACGCCCGCTAACCCTAACCCTAACCCTAACCCGCCGCCGCTCGGGGTATTTAAAGCGCGGACTTCGAGGTTCGCCGCCATCCCGAATCGCCGCCGCCTCCGCCGCCATGCGCAGCCGCCGCCTCCTCCGTCGCCGCTCGCCGTCGTTCTCGCCGCCGTCGTCCACCGTCGCCGGTGAGCTCCGCCGCCAGCCGCTTTCGCCGCCGTGCACCTTGCCGCCGGAGCCGACGTCGTCGTCCCGTCGCCGCCGTCGTCGTCGTCGCCGGTGAGCCCCGCCGCCGCCCGGTCACCCCGTCGGCCAGACCCGCCGCTGCCCTCCGCCACCCGGTCGCCGCCGGCCAGAACCGTCGCCGCCGTCCCGAGCCCCGCTGGCCAGAACCGCCGCCGCCGCCGCGCCTCGCCGCCTCGGCCGCGCCCCGCGTCGCCTCGGTCCCCGCGCACCGCGCCGCCGGTGGAGCCGCGCCCCGCGACCCTTCGCCTCCCCGTGGACGCCGTCCACCGTGCACCCCGCCGCCGCCATGTGGGACCCGCCCGTCAGCCCGAGCCGTAGACCCGTGAGCCGATCTGGGCCGACGGCCCGGATGCGTCCACGTGGCCACACCGCAGCCATCCGATCGCCCCGCCGCCGCGCACCCGAGACCCCAGATGCCACGTCGGCTGCCACGTGTCGCCACGTGTCAGCCACGTCAGCCCTAGTCGGACGTGTCATGCCACGTCAGTGCCACGTGTGTGCCACGTCAGCATGCCACGTCACCGGCCACGCCAGCATGCCACGTCAGCCCTACCCGCACACGTGTCAGCCCAGTCAGCTGCTACGTCAGCCTGGCCGCTTGCGCCAGCAGCCCAGTCAGCCGCACTGTTCCGTGCGCCGAGCCTACCGTAGACTCAGCTTCCCGTGCGCCCGGTCCACAGCACAGTGCCTTTTCCGAATTTCAGCCTTTTTCCTAAAACCCGATTTTCCATGAGCCCGTTCTCCCTCGTCCTAGCTCCGATTGACCCGATTCTTCTTCCTAAATTCATCTAAAATTGAGCTCTACATTTTGGTTCAGGTTTGAAAGTTTTTGGAGTTCATTTGAATTTTATTTGATTTTATTTTGTCTTTTCGATTTGCTTTCTCTCTCGTTAGATCACGCGTTCGAGGGAGCCGCCGTTGGATTTGAAGATCAAGAGCCGTCAACTGAGCAAGGCCAAGGCAAGTCGTGTCCTTTGATCATGTTGAACCCAGTTTGCAATCTATTATTTAATTAGTTTGTTTTAAATTATCTTGCATCGCTATTTTTATTCAAACCTTGTAATTGGTAGTTATCACCTCAATTGAGTATTTCCCTCCTTGTTAAAATTGAATGCCATGCTGCCATTGTCACCATAGGTTGGGAAACTTACTAGTGATGCTATGTTACGATCACATTTGGGATGGTACGATTAGTATGCTTAGCTATGCTTTTAGTATCGTTTGGGTTCATCATCACATGTGATTAAATAATTTGACTTAATGAGATATTGAATCGTGGTTGGTACCACTGTTATAAAATTTGTGCCGTGACGTTGGTGCGTCATTGGCGGTGGTTATACAAAATTGGTTTCACTTGGGCGATTGATCGTGCAGTAAAGGGGGTGCGAGAGGCACATGGGATGTGGATGTTTCGCCTGAGTAAATTTAAGGACTTAACTTTGTGCGCCATTGATCTGAGTCTTACCGTACTACCACATGTCCAGTATGGGATGGACCTGGCTAATTAATTTGGGATGTTTCAATTTCGGTTCCGTCATTGTGATGAGTGTGGTTTGGCGTGGCCATAGACCCACATTGGCGCAAGAGGGGGTGAGAGGCGAAACCTTAGCGAGACGGAACTGGGTTGAGATTGAACATTGTAAAGGCCTTGTCATGATCTCCTCGCCGCACACCAAAGGAAGTGTGTTAATCTAGTGGCAATATGGGATGATCATGTCTTGTGGGTAAAGCTGTACAACCTCTGCAGAGTGTAAAACTATTCGAATAGCCGCGTCCTCGGTCATGGACAATGCTCGGTGATTTCACACGAGGTATAGTTATTCTTGGAAAATTTGGTAGTTGATCAGTGGATGGTTAATTCACCGTTGGTTTAGCTTGTGGATGGGGAGTCCATAAGTAGTTTACTTCAATTCCTTTGATTATTTATTATTGATTTATTTACAATTCGCCTTCAATCTATTTATGGTAATTTCAAATGCTGTTTATGCAAATTAACCCTTTCAGCCTTCCATTGGTAAGCCTTGCATACTATATTGCATCATTTGTTACAAACGGCTTGCTGAGTACCAATGTACTCACGGCTTTACGCCTATGTTGCTCAGTTGAGGAAGAGGAGTACTACCAGCAGGAGGTTCCAGGAGGAGAGTGCTTCGACGACTACGCGTTCTAGGCTTCGCTCCCCACTCGATTGCCTGTGGGCATGTCGATTGGCCACTACGTTTTACTTTGGATTTTCCGCTGCTAGCTTATTAGCCACTCAGGCTATTGAGATTGTAAGCTTGACCATAAGGTTGTACTCTGATATTTTATTTATATAGTTTGGATTTTCTTTAGAATATCGTGATGTGGATGATATTTATCTTTGTTTATGCTGTGTGCACTAGCGTGATCCTGGACTAGTGCAGAATACACAGGAGAGTCCGGATTTGTATATTCGGGTCTCGACACCCAGTTCATCCTGATTACGTTTGCCGGCTCAACAAATCCCTATACGGCCTCAAGCAAGCTCCACGTGCCTGGTACAGCCGCTTTGCCTCATATATTCTATCCCTGGGTTTTGTCGAGGCTAAGTCCGATACTTCACTCTTCATCTTCCGTCGTGGTACCGACACTATTTATTTGCTCCTCTACATGGATGATATTGTGCTTACAGCCTCCTCTGCTGCTCTTCTTCGTCGGACCATCTCCGCCTTGCAGCATGAGTTCTCCATGAAGGACATTGGACCGCTCCATCACTTTCTAGGCTTGTCACTGACCAGACAGCAGGGATCTCTCTATTTGTCGCAACGTCATTATATCCTGAAAATTCTTGAGCGTGCTGGCATGACAGATTGCAAACCGTGTAGCACCCTTGTGGACACACACTCAAAGTTATCTGGTGATGGGGCCCCTGTCGATGATGCTACTCACTATCGCAGTTTAGCTGGTGCCCTACAGTATCTGATGTTCACTCGTCCAGACATCGCTTATGCAGTTCAGCAGGTCTATCTTTTCATGCATGACCCCCGGGAGCCTCACCTTGCCTTGGTTAAGCGTATTCTTCGCTATCTTCGTGGGACTCTCGACTATTGCTTAATTCTTCATCGCACCTCTTCGGATGAGCTGACTATTTACACCGACGCTGACTGGGCTGGCTGCCTGGACACACGTAAATCCACCTCGGGATACAGAGTCTTCCTCGGTGGTAATCTCATCTCTTGGTCGTCCAAGAGGCAGCACACGGTTTCTCGATCCAGCGCGGAGGCTGAATATCGGGCCGTCGCCAATGGCGTTGCTGAAGGCTGCTGGTTGCGGCAACTTCTTGCCGAGCTTCATACTCCTCTTCGTCGCACTACGCTTGTCTACTGCGATAACGTCAGCGCCGTTTATCTCTCCACCAACCCGGTCCAACATCAACGAACCAAACATGTGGAGATCGATCTTCACTTCGTCCGTGAACGCATTGCGCTTGGCGAGGTCCATGTTCTTCATGTACCCACCACCATGCAGTTTGTGGATATCTTCACTAAGGGATTGCCGACTTCAGTCTTCACGGATTTTCGGTCCAGTCTCAACGTCCGTCTTCCTCCCGTTTCGACTGCGGGAGAGTGTTAGCCGTATACATGCATGAAACCGCATATGTATACGTACATGTGCATGGCACTGTAGCTACATACGGTTACGTGCATGAGATATACACGGCAACGGAATCAATCCATGCAAACGCTAGGAAACGGACTCACCTCTTCCACGTATTACTCGGTAACAACCTGTATTAGGATTCGACTAGGATTGTGTTTCAATCTCTTGTTAAGTTTCCTTCCCGGTTGTATCATGTAACATTATATATCTGCCGGTGTGGCCAATGGAAGAAGTATTGCGTGAAATCTTTCCGCTTTCGTCCAGTATGGCAAGCTAGCGCTGGTCTGGAGCCCCACTACCCCCTCCTCCTTCCTCCCTAGACCCTGGTAGCAGACGGCATTGGAGAAGGAGATGCTGCGCCACCAAGAAAACAGGTGGACTTCATGTTGTTGGGTGTGTTGTTGCAGGTAAGACTTGTCAGTTATAAGCATTTTTTTGTGAATTATGGTGAGATGAATAGATGTGAGGATGGTGTTTGCTTCTGTGTGTCAATGCCTTCTCCCCCTCGGCAATGTTATTGTAATTTCACCAAACTATTTACATTCTGTAGTTGCATAGCAATGCTTGGCATTTTGGGAGTGTCCAAAGTGCCCTCTGTTTTAGGAAGCATTTCTGCATGTTTACGTTTAGTCTGTGACTTGCAGTATTTCTGGTTCGTGAGTTAGCACGATGGCCGGGTCTTCTGGAGTCGTAAGAAGCGGATCATTTTCTGCATGTAACCAACTAGTAATAGTTGTTGAATAAGAGGAGTAAAACCAACGAAAAGGCTGCAGTCAGTTGCGCAGCAAAACTGAGCGTGTGTTCTGTTCTGTTTTTGCTATCTCTGAAGTTTGCCATTCCTCCCACTGTTCAACTAAGTCTCATGGCTAAACCAATGGTTGGGAACATCAGTAAGGTCATGAGAGAACTGATCAAGATGGATGCTGATGCTGAACTGTGGCCAAGATTGGAAAGAAGAACCGCCACACCAGCTTGCTCAAGTATTTGCAGGGTGTAGTAGAGAACCCCATTTGTTCCAGCAAACTATACAGGAAAATACTCAAAAGTGTAAGTGAGGATACAATCAAAGCCTTATCTATTCACTCTTCAAGAGGAATTACGATTTATTTAGCTATTTGAAGGTTAATTTTATCTGTATGTGCTCATATCTGGCATATAGACACATGGAAACATACTTCCACACAAACAAAACTGAAGAAATAAGTAAATCTTTGCCTGTTGAAGGATATGAATTCCAACACCAACTAACAGTGCACACCTCACACTAGGTTCAAACAGACCTTTCCAGTTTGGACCTTTGGTAGCTGCTTTGGATGGATGAATCATGGCTGGATCGCCATACGATTGTTCCATAAGATCCTTGGAGTAGAGTGCTGGCTGGCATACCAAAGCAGAGGCATGTATGAACTCACTACCTTCAGGAGCAACATCCCCACCAGGAAGTGAAACAACTGAGGCCTGGAGTGGACGAGGAGGGGCCATCGGCACCGGGGGGTGGGGGTCTAGCCGAAGACAGCCACCCGAGCTCACTTGAAGGGTAGGTCCGCCCCTGAAAGTGTGTAAGTTGAAAGGGAAGATGTATCAATTCAGTGCTTGTGAAAGACTATCCAAGTTGTCTTTGTCATAAATAGCAAATGAATCAGCTATATTGAATGATGTCATGCAAAGAAGTAAATATGTGTTTATCTCATCAAACCTATCATTAAGCTCTCGAAGCTACCTATCAGTGATACTAAAAATCATTTCAACATGGAAGCGCTAGAGATTCTTGACTTTTTCGAAAAACCTTTTGGATATTGCAACCAGTTGCTGGATTTTCTTGCATTTCATGTCTTTTCAGCATCCAATATAGTAATATAACTACGTGGAGCCTTGATTATTATTCTTTTATGACTTGATTAATCTACATTACATCTTGCCATGATCTGTGTTAGGGTGCTTGATTTATCATGATTTTATATGTGTAGATGAGTCTTTTCCATGATAGGTTGATTAAACATGCACAACTTGAATTAAACCGTGTCAAGTTAGAACTTGTGCTTAGTCTATCTCTAGTTATCCTTTTATAATTCATGCCATGTCAAATAGGCTGAGTTGTGTCTTGAATCTGTATTGAGCTTTAGATTGAGTTATGCTAGTTTCTTGATTAATCATGAGTTAGTACAAATTTTATGTTCTTGAAAATGCAAAAATATCTCTTTTGTGCGAAAAAACTGATCTCACCGATTCTTTCTCATAAGACTACTTGCCATTGCACTAGGCATGAACTCAGGTGGAGTTTTGGTTGACCAAGATCATTTCCTTAAGCTTCTGGCTTGGAGTGGTCGCATAAGGCTTGAGATATAGCACATGACTAAATAAAAAAATGGTTGAAAACAACCAAAGATCTCTCAAAGAAAAATCATGTCAAATGTACTAAACTTGCTGAAATTACAAAAACTGCCAAATACTTGAACAAATGTCTCATTCTTGAACTAATAGCACTCTAAATTGACTCAATGTTAGTTTCTTGATTCCACTTAGAATATTGACATGGCTTCCATCACCCTTGGATACTTTTAGCTAGACTATAATCTTGGATGACTTGACATGCTAAGAAATTCGACTAATTTTCAGATGATGACTTAATTGGTTTAACTTGTCTATACATGCATTATCATGATCTAGATAGCATTCAATTGTGTTATGGCTTGGTGTAATACTCAAATATCATTTTGGATAATCTTCATGGCTCTTAATGCTTAAAATGAATAAGATACAGTCATTTCAATCAAATCATGCTCCATTTTCTTCCTTGTATCTTCATGATTTTATTGCCAAAAGGGGGAGAATATTGTAGAAAAAGTCATTTCAAGGGAACCTTCTGGAGCTTTGGAGAAAAATTTGCTCTTTTTGTTTTTACTCCAGTGTTCTGTTTGGTCAACATGGTCTTGACTCTCTCTGTCCTTCTTTTAGACCATGTGTGACTCTCTTTCAAATTAAAAAAAGGGGAAAACAAACAAACTCAACTTTATGTTTTTTCTGTGTTTATTAATATACTCATCAAGGCGGAGATTGAGAGACCATGTGGAGGTGACCCCATATGTGTGATGAGTAATTGACACTTGTTTTAGAAAGTTTGAGTTTGAGTTGTGTGTTTTGTGTCAAGTCGTAGCATAGCGCAGTCTGGCGCAGTCAGGAGTGGTCGACATCGTCGGAAAGGCTCCGATTTCGTTGTATCACCTAGGAATCGGCCATATGGACTTTTGATTTGCTCATAATGACGTGGTTTGTGGTCGTAGTCTATGAGCGTTGCATATTTTATGATTTCAATCTGTCGTAAGTAGGTTACGACCAGTAGGGATGTTTTGCGAGTAAATTTTTCATGTTACAGATTTCTGTTCATAATGTCTCGAGCGGTGCTATGTGATGTTTTCTTGTCTATGATGGTTGCAGGACTTTGAGGCTAAGTCGTGGCGAGGCATGGGATGGACGGACTAGGCACAGGCGGTGCGAGGTCAAAGCGATCAGGAGATGCTGAAGACGGCGAGGGTTCAAGGTGGTTGCAAGGCTTGGACAACAAGGCAAGAGTAGAAAACGGATTCGGTTGGAGATAACGGGTAAAGTGGAGGTTGTTGGAGTTAATGGGTAAAGTGTTGAGTTTGTTGGAGCTAATGGGTAAAGCAAGATGTAAATCCAGTAACTTGAAGCTATTAATAGGAGGGTTGTTCCCTAGGGATGTAGTCATTTTTTGCCTGGTTTCTTTTCTGCGTGAGTTGTGTCTGGAGAGCACGGTTGCTCATGTGTGGCGTTTAGCTTTTGTTTTCTTTTGTGTGTGTTGCTCAGGATGTGAGAGCTGGTATGAAATGGCTGTAGAAAATTTTGTTAATGCAATCATCCATGTCTATTCCTCAATCTTTGAGCTGTTCTTTCTGTGATGTGATGATCGCTTGTTCTCTGTTCTATCTCGTCTCCTTTGGTTCACCAGTCGATGTTTGCTTTCTGGCTCTCTAGTTCTTTCGTTTTGCCTGAGATTTGTTTCTGCTCTGAACTGGGAATCTCCTCAAAGCCCCTTGGCTACCTTATCCCCAAGAGCAAAGATTTCAAAAGCAGTATTCTTTTCGAAAGATTGTTCGCTACAGATTTCCCCTATTTCTTCTTTGTCTAGGGTTTATTGTTCATCATTGCAGAGGAGTTTTGTGTTCTTGGTTCCTGTTCGTTTAGAGGATGAATTCTAGATGTGTTTAAAGTCCCATGACCAAAAGATGCAAGAATATCAAGTTATGCAGAAATCAGATTTTTCGGTCATGAGCTCTGTAATTCCTCTGTGTTGATTTTGATCTCTCTTTCTTTTCAGAGAAGCAGTCAAGCGTCGTGAATTCTCTTAGCCAGAGAGAGTGATTCTATTTTGTTTAAAACCTTTTGACCAAATGATGATTTTTAGTGATCATACGCTTTGTCTTCGGTTTTCCTTTCGGCAACACGAGTATTAACTGTTCATCTTGTTTTCAGTTGCTCAGTTTCTTCGCTCCAGTTGGTGTTCGTCCAAGTAACTCAGTTGTTTTTGTCCTCTTAGTTTCAGGCAATCAATTTCTCTATTGGTTTCTCCTTCTTGGTTCAACTTTATCTATTCGGTTTGATAGCTCTGTCTGCTCTCGGCCAGGTGTCTGATTCTCGGCTTTCTTGTTCATTCTTCAGAGTTTCAGGCTTTTTGCAGTCGATCACATTTTTCCGCTATCTATTTTCCTGCCGAGCTGTTCATTCAGTCTATATTTTCTCTTCCTGAGGTCGGTCGGTTGTTTGTTTTTTGAAATCCTGATTAACTGACCTGAGAAGCACTGCGATTGCTTGATCTTTTCTCTGTTTTTGTTTCATCTTCGCAGTAGTTACTGTGCTTTCAGTTTTCAGTCACTTCTTTGCTTCGGTCTGTTTTTCGGTCTACGGCAACTAAAATACAAAACCAAAACTAAAACAGACTCTGTTCCTGGTCAAATCGAAAACACTTCGGCGGTCCGACTGCTCTTCCTTTGGCTGTCAGACCGGCTTTGCTTCGGCGGTCAGGCTGCTAACACTCTTGCGGTCAGACTGGCCTCAATACTTGCATTTGGTTGCTTGCTCTCTGGACTTCTTCATTTTTCTTGTCTCGTTTTTCCTTGCTGTTTTCTGCTCTTTTTCAGTTTCCAGTTAGCATTTATCTTCTTGCTTCATAGCTATTATAGCTATCGGAGAAGAAGTTCGGGTGTATACTTGGGGCGGTTTGAAGGCACCATTCAGCCCCCCCTCTGTTACCATTTTGGTCCTACATAATGCTTCTACAATCTGCTGAGTTTGAGCTACTCAAAGCATTTCTATCTTTTTACAAGACATACCAAGAACATTCAACAAATATGTAAGTTGTTGAAAGAACCAAACAAAATCACTATGCTCTTTAGCAATAGCATCAAGAATTAATTGAAGTTGATAAAAAAGCAATGAATAGAATAAATAGAATGAGATTTATCCATAACTAGTTTCTTTAGACCATTACTTGACCCTTCATATTACTAGTTCCATCATATCCTTACACACAAACCATAGATAAGCTCAATAAATGATCCATAAGCAAAGACTCAATTGCTAAGCAATAGTATTTTCAATATGGAGAACACTGACAAACCTCTCAACTACCCTTGTTTATCATCATAACACAAGCAAAGAGTCAGTTGTTCTTGTTGGTACACATCACTAGAGTCATCGGTAAGTATTACAAAATAATCATCACCAAGATCATCTATGATAAGCCTAGTAGTTTCTTTGGCACAAAAGTTGATGATATCTTTCCGTATCTTATGAGAAGTCATTCGACTAGTCTTTGAAGCATTTTTTAGAATGATCTTGTTAACTTCTTCAAAATTTTCTACTAGCCAATTTAAAAGCTCAAGAAAATTTATTTTTATTTTGTGAGTCTACACTTTCATCATGTCCACGACAAGTCAACCCTTGACGCAAAATAAACCTCAAGCATTTAAGTGAATAGGTCAAGCGGGATTTATACATAGCATTCTGTTGTTTGGAGTTTGAAGCAAAAGATTCTTTAATTAATGCTTTAGGTTTAATAAAGAAATCCTATTCTCTTTAGCTTCATTGTGGGTACTATCAGCACCCTCAACATGTCTGTCAAATCTATTTTTTATGGTTCTAATTTCTAATTTCTCCATTCACAAAACTATCTTCACCAACATAATTAGTTTTATACTTGAACAAATAACAAATGAAGTAAAAGGCAGCATCTCATTCCACACTATACTCAAGCCAGTTATATTAGTCAAAGCAACTAGCTAAGAAGTGACGCATACCTCCAATATTTTTTTTTGGAAAATTATGTACCCATGGTTGACATGGCCCCAATGCAATGTATCGCCTTCTCACAGTATCTTGTTCATTAATATCATAGCCTGTGATGGAATCCTCTTTGCATGATCATGCGGAAGCAAATCAACATCATAAATGGCTTCATCATCTTCTGTGATTAGGGACAATGGCGAGTCTATCTCAGGTTCTGTGCTTGCACCTACCTCAGCTTCTGTGCTTGGCGTATCATTGCCATTGTGTGCATGCACTACCAGTTGCAGCTTATTGGAAGGAGAATTGATCTGATTCTGAACTTGGCTTTCAACATAATCAATTTTGGCATCAAGGTGGAATCTATCTTCTTTGTCTTTCCTTCTCTCTCCCATAAAGATTTCAAATCTATATACATCTTCTTTACTTTTCAAAGCTCTAAGATTTACAATTCATAAAACAACAAGATTCACTGATCACAATGCAAAATAACACAAACAAAAATGGTGATTTGGGATTTGGGTTTGCCTGTTCAGGAATTGGGGATTTGAGATTCACTAGTGGCGGTGTGGGTGTGGTCAACTGGGGACTCTGGATTTGGGCACACCGGCTCACCTTCTCGGCCTCACTGGCTAGCTATTGCCGGTGGCGCCCAAGCCCTACATGTTCTTCCTCTGACCCTTAGGTCAGCCCACTGCCGCGCACGGCCGCTATGGCCTGCGGGCTTGTGCCGCAGCATCGCTACCTCCTCGCACCCCACTCCCGCTTGCGGCCTGCTGTCTTGCTCGCTAGTGCATGCCGCCGCTGTTTGGCCCACTGGCCGCTTGTCTCCTCCGTGTGGCGTGCGCACGTCTGTGGCACATGGCTGAACCACCGAGTGACGGAATGAGTCGAGCTAGGGGAGAGAGGGGATATTGGGGACTAAATTCATTAATATTTTAACTTTATTGTTAGATAGACGACAGTCACTATAATCATTTGGCAAAAGAAAATTAAGCGTATATACTTAGGGCCTGTTTGGCAGAGCTCCATCACTGGAAAAATAAATCTGGAGCAGCAGATCCACCAAAAACAGCTCTACCATGAATCTGGGATCCCACCATGGAGCTAGACAAAACTGTTTGGCTTGCACAGCAGCTCCAGATCCACAAAACTGAGTTTTTGGTGGGAATGACCTGTTTTGCCCATGTGTTTTATGGTGGTATGGGATGGGGTGTGTAACCAGTGGCAAAAGGTGGGTAATTACCACCCAACTCCACGAGTAGGTACGAAACAAGGTTTCGTGGAGCACCCCTTGAGGTGCTCCATGGATTTCATGAATCTGGAGCTAGATTCAGTATTTTGGTGGATCTAGATTTCGTAGAGCTGGAGCGTTTGGGTAAAATTCGTGAAGTGGAGCTGTTTTTAGTGGATCTGAAGTTGATGGAGCTCTGCCAAACAGGCCCTTAGCTCCATCATTTATTTGGACGGCAAGCACTCACCTTTTAGTTGGTGGCGAGTCATGACGCCATCGATCTTTTTGTGTGGTCAGTCCAAATATGTGCGCTATGTATGGTCCAAATCCACCCAGCAGAATGCATGGAAATCCCGGGGCTTCCTGCATGGCTTCACACCTTCCCCATACAAAACTTTTCACCACATTTCTGTGGAACGTTCCTGGATTCGTCTGCGTGCATACCTGCACGATCTTTGCCATCTAGATGCACGAGGATAGCAAAACTGACGTGGCATGCATCTCGACTGAAAGTAATTAATTAGTAGATCGAGCCTCAGAACGGCTGCTTTGATTGTCTGAATGTGCTGATTTCTGGTCGGGCAACTAGAAATACAACCCGCGCTATTGCGCGACGTTGCATGTCGTCGCAGCATGTGACCCCTTCTTCTATTTATTTTTATTAAAGAAAAAGGGAAATGACAAAGCGTTAAATCTTATGTTATGTCTGCGTAAGTGCGTATGCTATCTTACTGGATAGACAAATTCGAAACTCAAAGAATGAACAAAAAGGAATAACTGAACGATTCAACATACAAAACAATGTTCCATAAAAATACCACAGACACATATTCATCTCCATATACAGAAGGCACATGCACCTATAATTGTTTTACGAATAATCCATTTTTTATTCGAAATTACATAAATATACCTGCAACAATTTTTTTTTTACAAAAATAGGCTCTAGTCGCCCCCCATTAGGCGACTAGAGGTAATCGCCCAACCACCGCGCGACACCTTGGCAGTTTGGTAACGGTTGGGTGAGTTATTGCTATCGCCCAACCGTTGAGCGACGGACATGCAGTCGCTTTACTGTTGGGCGAAAGAGATTCCTGTCGCCCAACGGCTGGGCGACAGAAACGGATTAAAACCCAGCGGCAAGCCCGGCCGCAGCCGCCGCTGTTCATTGTTCGCACATTCGTTCGGCGACGCGAGAGAGGAGCGGAGAAAGAAGGGAAAGGAGAGAGGAGGAGGAGAAGAAGAGGAGGGGAAAAAGAGCGCGGGATCTTCAGATTTAGGTATTTTTTTTGAAAGTTTTTGTAGTACATCACATTTGTAGTATATTTGTATAAAATGTCAGAGGTAGTAAAATTTAGTATGGAAATTTTAGTATAGAAATTTTTATTAAAGAATTTTTTAGTGTAGAAATTTTAGTATAGAAAATTTTAGTATATAAAATTTTAGTATAGACATTTTAGTACAATTTTTAGTTTAGAAAATTTAGTATAGAATTTTGTAGTATATCAATTTTAGTGTAGAAATTTTAGTACCATTTTAGTATATAAAATTTAGTATAGAAAATTTTAGTATACAAAATTTTAGTATAGCAATTGTAGTACAATTTGTAGTATAGAAAATTTAGTATAGAATTTTGTAGTATAGCAATTTTAGTATAGAAATTTTAGTACAATTTTTAGTATAGAAATTTTAGTACAATTTTTAGTATAGAATTTTCTAGTATAGAAATTTTAGTATAAACATTTTATAACAATTTTTAGTATAGAAATTTTAGTATAGAAAACTTTAGAATAGAAAATTTTAGTACAGAAATTTTAGTACAATTTTAGTATAGAAAATTTAGTATAGCAATTTTCTAGTATAGCAATTTTAGTATATTTTAGTACAATTTGTAGTATAAAACATTTAGTATAGAAAATTTAGTATAGAAAATTTTAGTATAAAAATTTTAAGTATAGAAATTTTAGTACAATTTTTAGTATAGAAAACTTAGTATAGAATTTTCTAGTATAGCAATTTTAGTATAGAAAATTTGTAATATACATTTGTTAGTATGGAACATTTTTAGTACAGAGATTTTAGTACAATTTCTAGCTAGAAAAAGTTAAATATTTGTTATACTAAATTCATTAAACATGTAATTTTACAAAAGTAACAACATGCGTATGAAATCTGCATGCAGGTATGGCGCGTGACTGACAGTATTCCATGTTGGACGAGCACGTGGACCGTGTGCATCGCGCTTCCCGTCGTGTGCCACCACCGGGGAGGGCGGACGAGCCGGCTGAGGTGGGAGTGGTCCGGACGCGCGCACCTCGCGTGGCCTGGAGACTCGACGCCCGTTGGACAGCCATGTTTGCACTACGCCATCGTTTTAGTGCCGCCGTAAGAACGTTCCGTGCTGACCTTCACTTTGTTTGCAGGCTACGGGATGCCGGGCTACTCCCTGTTGCCCGGATGGTGCAGGCCACGGAGGAGGATGGACCCGCCTTGGCCACGGGCGGGAACGAGGTCGGGAAGCGATCACGACGCTTCCCGTTCGACCGCTCCCTGCTGACGGCTTTGGTGGACCGTTGGCGGCCCGAGATGCACACTTTCCATCTCCCATTCGGGGAGATGACGCCGACCCTGTAGGATGTGTCCCTGCTTCTTGGCCTTCCGATCGCGGGAGGCGCTGCCTTCCTACTGGAGGCCAAAGTCGAGTGGCGCGATGACCTGCTCGCCAGATTCGAGGGGGTCCTTCCACCGGGTGCCGTGGGTCAGTACTACATCTTCTCGGCGAATCAGACCCATGGGCCGTCGCTGAGATGGCTGGCACAGTTCCGGGCACATGGTCTTTACAATCGATCGTCTCATCGAAGCTCTTATTTGCGTTATTATGGACTAATAACATCTTGTTTGTATTTAGGTGGAGCGGATGGACCTAGAGGCGAACGATCACCAGGTCTCGCGCCACTTGGAGGTGTACTTGTTGTGGCTGTTTGGCTGGGTGCTCTTCACCAACAGCCACGGCAACAACGTCGACGCGCGCCTCATCGCTTATGCTAGGGCGATCGCGGACGGCGAGCCCCCCAGGTCAGCTGGGGATCGACCGTACTTGCCGCGACCTACCGCGGCCTGTGCAGTTCGTGCTCGAGGACCAAGGCGAACTCGATCCTCGCGGGTTGTCCCCTACTACTGCAGCTGTGGTCGTTCGAGCGCTTCAGCCTTGGACGACCATTGCTAGACGACATGAGTCCATACGGGCCCAACATGTATCAAGGGGGAGACGTCGACCAGCCGACGATGGGTTCTATTTGGTGTCGTCGATGAGTAAGTCATATGTCAATTAGTTATTTCCTTTATACTAACGACGGTCGTACGTAACATCTATTCATCCTTGCAGGTCCAGAACACGCGGGCGTATCTACCTTTTGTTGAGCAGATCGACCGCCTCATGGCCGACGACGTGCGCTGGGAGCCGTACTCACGGGCGGTAGTGGAGGACCGTGCTCCCGATGGATTGTCGAGTCTGTGTTGGCGTGGCGGGGCTTTCTGTCTGATGCGCCGGAAGCTCGTCTACGACATCTTCGTGGAGGACTACTCACCGCAGCGAGTGATGCGGCAGTTTGGTCTCTTCCAGGCTGTGCCGGTACCTGTCGGACCTGCAGTACCACCTCCTGTGCACGCGTGAGCGCCCGTGTCTTATAAATTTGTACATACTTACTACTTCATTGGAAATTACTAACGAAGTGGTCTTACAAGCAGGCACAATAGAAAGGGAGTGAAACGCGGCACGGAGTGGACGGTGAAGATGCAAGGGTGGGTTGCTCAGTGGGACGGTGCCCTTGATGACATGGTTGATGAGGACTGCCCCTACGACAGCACAGAGTACACGGAGTACCTGCAGTGGTACCAAACGCGAACACGTACGAGGCTCGTACATGTGGTGGACCCGCCCCCCGCACACCTCCCCGCTCCGACAGACACGTATCCCGCGCACCTGGCGCGGGATACGCACGTCGCGGTACGTTACACGTATTTTTGAACATTCACTACTAGCAATGCTATCTTGGATAATTAACCATTTTATGTCTTTTCCTTCAGTCTGACGTGGGTCTTTCCATCGTCACGGAGGCCGAGAGTATGCTACACAGGCTCGCCGCAGGTGCCGAGGTGGGCCACGAGGAGCACATCAGCGCGTACCGTCGTTTCTAGGAGTAGGGTACACGTGTCGTGCACCTACTGTCCTGCACGAGGCTACCAGCGGCATCCACGCCCACGCCCAGTACACAGACGGCTCGGCCACCGGTGCCGCCCCGACCGGCGTGGCAGTACTCTGGAGACACTACGTGGGCATGTCCTCCGGCACCTCACCCGGACGAGGCTGGAGGATCTGCCTGGGGATGGGCTTGTACACCGCCAGGCCAGCTGTTCTCGCGTCCTCCGTACATCCCTGGTTTACCCACACAGGGGGTGCACTCGACATATGCCCCTTCTCCAGGCGCGATGACCTTCGCTGAGGGTACGTATCGTACGATCTCCGTTTTATCGTAATGTTTGACATCTGAAACTAACGATATTGCTTTTGCAGGTCATTTCCAGTCTGAGTCCCGGCACGGCCCCACTGCGAGCCCGGAACTACAAGAAATTTGGGGTTCTGTGACGGCCTGTTTACGTCATAAATTCTGGATTCGTTGTCATAGCAGTTGTATTTATGACGGTTGCATGACAAAAACCCATCTGTCATAGATCATGAGTGTTAAACCATGTTTAATGACGAAAACATGTCTTTTCATCATAAATTTTAGGACGATCCTTATTGCGTCATAAATTTATGACAATTGATTTTCATCATAATCAGGTTAAAAAACTGTCACTAAATAACTTAAGGCCTGGCTAGGCCCATGTACTAAGCAGGCTATTAATGGGCCAAATATAATTGTGGGCCTAATTTATTATATGCCAAGCCCATTTACAGAAGTAAAATTGACACCAATTTTTGGGCCAAAATTTATTTTGCAGCCTATTTATTTACTGGACCAAAAACAATCAAGCCCAGACTTCAAACATGCCAAAATTTATTTTGCGGTCTTTTTAAAGGCCTAGCACATTTTAGCATCTAGACAAAATCAGCCCATTTCAGCATCTGCCTATTTCAGCATCAGCCCATTTAAGCATCAGCCCATTTAAGCATCCATTACATAATCAGCGCATTTCAGCATCCATTACATAATCAGCCCATTTCAGCATCCATTACATAATCAGCCCATTTCAGCATCCATTACATAATCAGCCCATTACATAATCAGTACATGCATCAATCATAGCCCATGCACATGCATCAAATCATCTATAATCTTATTCCAAATGATAGATAAATATGGTCACATCCATCAGTAAGCTTACAAATCCCAGATAACACATTTCCACATAGCAAAAGGATAGCACTAACAAGGTTTATAGCAAAAATTAATATGGTCTGAACCAGATCAGCCAAGTCTCAAAATAATAGCACAACCAATATTTGTAGCACAAATTAATATGGTCTGAGTAGCCAAGTTCCAAAATCAGAGGTCCAACCATGCATCTGCAAAGTTACCAAGAGTTAAAGGAATGGTCTTACTCCTTGCTGAACATACGACGAAAGAAAGCATTGGTCTCATCTTGTGCCTTCTTCAATTGGTCTTGTGCCTTCTTCAACTGCTCTGTCTCTTCTAACTGCCTGCGTCTTTCATTTTCTGATTCCTCTACCTTCTTCTTCAAAGCCTCCAACTGATCCTTAAGTTCTTCTTTGTCTTGCTTCTCAGCCGCAACTTCTGCTTCAAGTTCTTCAACCCGTGCATCATTAATGGCTTTGGAGCTTCTCTTGGGGGCTGCTAGAGTGCTAGTTGAAGGCCAATATTTTGAAGAAATTTTGATTTCGGCAACACTTGAGCAACAGCTTCAGCAGGGATCTTTGAAACTTGGCCTTCTTCTGCAAGTGCAGCCATGATGGATTCCATTGTAGCCTAAGAATATCAACATATCAGTAAGAGTGTTCTGAAACTAATATACCAACTACATGCTGCTCATGTATTTAAAACCAGTGGAAAGGTGGCCAATTATGAGTGTTGGACCTTGCTCTCGAACTGATATAACTGTTTTTAGAAAATTGGTAACAATGTTGTTCATGTAAGTGAGAGCAGGTTTCGTAAAAAGGAAAGAAATGAGATTGAAAGTATATCCTATAATGTATCATATTTGAGTTTCATATATATCTGAACTACTAAAAGCTTCTGAGCAGTTTCATGTGTTCAATTCAATATTTTACCATAAGTGTGCATGTCACAGATGACTCTTCCCAGTTCAAATAAAAGCATTGCAAATATCTCAACTTGTAAAGGTCCAACATTCAAGTATTTTACTTATAGTAGTTACTAGATGAACATTCTAATGACAGGTTGGAAAATCCAAATGCCTGTAGTAAACCAAATAACCAAGCTTTCCCTCAAAACTCTTCCTCAAATACCAATTATTAGACTAATCTCCTGTGTGTAGTCGCATGTCAAGTTGAGGAACAGAAAAAAATAGTAAGAGGTATTCAAAGTAAACTAGAATCTAAGCTAGTAGCCATATTAATTTATGCTACAAACTATTCAACTCACTTTACATGGGTACACATTACAGTACTCAACTCATTTTACTGGTGAACAAATAACATGTGTTTAAAGCATATATATAGTTCAGAATGGAGCATGTACTTACAATAGCTTCCTTTACAGGCTCACTAAAACCAGTCTTGCTGCTGCAATGGAGCACCTTGAAAAGATCTATCGCAGTCGGTGGTTCATCTTTATATTTGTCTTGCTTCTAAAATTATTCACAAACATTTTGTAGCTGTAAGATTAGAAGAAAAGTTGTTCAATGATGAATGAACATACACACAATGTTTCCATATCTTACCAGGGCATGGGTTGTCGCAATATAGCACCGAGATCCTGTCATCTGATGAAACCTAACTTTCTCACGATTAAGTGCATTGATTGCACACTGGTCCTGTGAGCAACAATTTAGTAAGGCAGGAAAGATTGGCTATATAGAGAGATAAAAATTAGATGAATTTGAAATCAGATTTGCTAAGATATTCAACAAACATCAACACTCTCTCTTTAAATGTAGCTGAATGTTTGTCCACAACAAGTTATTATCCTATAACCTGTGTGAAGCAGAATGATGTGTTTAGGCTGCAGTCCAGACTGCTCTTGTATCATAATTTTTCTGGTTTTGGCTCAAGCTATATGGATTTAATTCTCCTCCGTTCAACAATTGCTGATTTCATAATTTGTATATGCCCAATTCCATGCTATAATAGCATAAATTTTCAGTTGCAGACAACGCATGGATTCCATTTTTTTTCTGAACAAAGTTCTATCTGCTATAAATTTGAATCATGGCCTAGTGTATAATTCAGGGTAACAAGCGAAGCAAATTCAGGTATAATTTTAAGGATGGCCTAGTGTATACAGTCCAATACAGCACAGCGACAGAATCTTAGAAACAATCAAAATAGCCTACAATACAAAGAAATAAACACATACATGCCACAAACCAGTGCAAGAAAAATAAACGACTTAAGAAAGCAATTGACCTACATACCTTGTGCTTTGGGCTTGACCACATCTCCACCAGCTCTCTCCATTGCTCATCAGTCATACTCGTCATTGGTGACGTTGTTCTCACTTGGTTTGCTGGTACACCATTGAAGTAAAGTTTCTTCAAATTGTACCTCATTTGCCGTTGTCCAGTCCTGAGCAAATCAGTACATGCCTCTGTGACTGGCTTGCTGTTGGTATCCATTGTAAATTGACCCTAGTCAACAGCATGTCAAGAGCACGTGCATCAGAATGGTTTTACTTTGTACAATCTGATTCAGTTGTAATTTCATTTAAAAGTGAACGGTATTACTCAATTTTTGGCATACAGGAGGCAAAGTAGGGTCTTGTAGTGTTATGCCTAAGTTAGGAACATAAATGTGCAAGGTAAACTTTAGCTTTACTGATGAGTAAAATGTGACTAAATAATAAAGTACTTGCTAGTAAACACCTGAGAACAGTTGAACAATGAGATCTTGCATACACTTAAAAAAGGCTTGTAATACAATAGCACATGTAAGAACAAAAAGTCAAACACCTGGATTGCCCCATCATGCACACACTAAAAAACTAAACATATGGCCTTTATCTACTTACAGAAATTTTGCCCATGTAATCTGGAATAAGAGACTTATTCTTGCTCTTTTTGTACTCCTTCCAGTGTGTAAGGATTGGGATATGTTGCCTCAGTATAATCCCCCCTCTGATGCCAACTTTGCAGCTTGCATAGGTGCCTCCGGCCGTTTCTTCCCTTCGGCAATGACCACCGGAATCCTAGTGTTTAAGCCTCGGCTTATGCGATCCAAGTCTCTGCCCATGGTTATTCCTTTATTCCATCGATCTACAATGCGATTTGATTGACCTGAAAATAAGTGACATTGTTACATAGTAAGTGCAAATCATTTTCATATGCAAATGTGTAAACCATATTCTTGGAGAAAGGAGTATTGCTTTCTTGCCTTCATTGCACATTTCTGTCTCATGGTCAGGTTGGGTAAGACAATTGGCAATAGTCAATGCATCTTCTTGTATAGTTGTAGTTGTACCATGGACACCTTCCTCGCTTCGAGTCAGTTCCTTTGTCCTCTGCCTAGTCATTCTAGGAGATTGATTTTGGTCTTGTTCTTCAGGTGCTCGCACTCTCTTTGAACCTCTTACTCCTGCATTAGTAGTGATGGTGTCGCAAGGTACATTCTGTGAAACCTGCATGACCTCATATACATAACACAGGAAAAACAAAAATCCAGATTAATCTTTTTGCATACTGAACACAAATGAGCAATAAGACTGAAATGACAGAAGAAGAAATACCTTATCAACTACACCCTGTTCATTGTCATCACTATCTCCAGGTTCATACAAAGAACTAGAGTTTTCACGAGCCATAGCCTTCTTTGTTGCAGTGGTCTTGTTCACAAGTGCAGCCTTGTTTGTTGGAGTGGTCTTGTTCACAATTGCAGCTAATGCACTGATACCGAGGGACTGAAACACACGATTGTTCCTCATGATAGTTTCAGCCCTTGCTCTTTCACATTCAGTGGCTGCCAACTCTGTGAATGCATAAAAGAAAATAAATGTGAGGTGTAATGTTGCAACTCCTAAAAATGAACAGAAACCGCTAGATCGCAAACGAGATGATCCAAACAACCCTAAACTTCTAGCAGGCAAGATGGACAAAGAAAATGTATTCTCCAAATACGCACTTCAAACTCTACCTTCAAATCGACTACAGATTTGCAGTAGGAAAGCAGTAAAAGGCATTGAGTGTCAGACAACTCTACACAAGAAATCGACTACAATAGTTCTACAGCTCTACCCTCAAATTTCGACCAGACGATACCCTAATTAAACAAATCAGCGGCGAACACAAACATTTCATGCACAGGCAAACAACTATGTGCAGCCTTTCTAATCGCCGACCAGAACCCTATGCCAAAGAGCCAAGAATTTTGACGATTTTACCTGCTGGTTGCCGTCTGCTTGCTCCCAACTTCCGAGCAGGAGGCATCGTGTTCAACGGTGGAGTAGAGGAGGACGCCGTAGATGTCGGTGTAGGGTGCGTCGTCAGCTCGAGTTTCGGAGCAGTGGGCTCGTCGGCGATGCCTGGAGACGTCGGAGGGGGCCGACGACGGCTGCTGGAGTGGTGGAGTGGGGGGCATGAGCCGCGGCTCCTGTTCGACGGAGATGGAGAGGATGGGCGACGGAGACGGTGAGGATGGGCGAGGGGGCCGGGACGGAGAGGGGCGCGAGTGCGGCGTGGGAGGAGCGGATGAGAAGGGCGTGGGGGGCGGCTGCGCCTAGCACGGCGAGTGGGGATAGGAAGGGTTCCGGACTGAGGTGCTCGTGCGGATTTTACAACCCTAGCATGGCGAGTGGGGATGAGAAGGGCGTGGGGGGCGGCTGCGCCTAGCACGGCAAGTGGGGATAGGAAGGGTTCCGGACTGAGGTGCTCGTGCAGATTTTACAACCCTAGCACAGCGAGTGGGGATAGGAAGGGTTCCGGACTGAGGTGCTTGTGCGGATTTTACAATCCTACCCTTGATACAGGGTTAAATGTTCCAGGCACGTTTGGATAGAAAGGTCATTGCACCTTAAATTTTTTCGGTCCAGGCCGCTCCGGCCGAAATCATGGCGCCTCTGCCAAAATCTGGCGCCCATTGCCCAAATCCTGCCGCCTAAAGCAATTATTAGCTTTTCTTCCCAAAAAAAATACATTTAAGGTGTTGTTTGGCAATACAGTATTATTTCGTAGGTGCAAACTATTTTTGCAGGTAGTTTATTGTGCAAAACAATATTACCGCTTTATTTTACAATTGAAACTGTTGTTTGCATAGAAAAAACTTTCGCTAAAAACTGCAGCTTCCATATATATAACATTTGATTTGTTGGATGTGACTCGTTAATTGTGATTTGTTGGATGTGACTTGTTAAGTATGCTTGTGTTCCCAATGTGCTAAGCAACGAGATTAGTATCATCAATTCACCTATGGCGATAGAGGCGGACCCACCCATAGGGCGAGGTCGGGCGGCCGCCCTACCTCCCCTCCGGCGGGAGCAGTACCCCCGGAGACCAGAGTGTCGACTGTCGAGCGCCCGAGTCCGACCGTCGAGGTTGAAGACGGGAGCTGCGGCAGGTCGGCTACGTGCGCTGCTGCTTGCTCCTCTGGCCCTCTGCGGCTCTGCCTCTATTGGTCTGCCGTGCCCAGTGATTTGCCGATTTGGTCTATGGAGTGGGCTGTGGTGATCTTTTGATTTTGACATTTGGATTTGGTGATGGCTGGTGTTGAGGGAGGAGATGAGTGTGCATTTTTTTATTGTTTATTTGTTCATCAAATTCTTACTTCTTCAAAGTCTCTGCACAACCTCGAGTGCCCGTCTCACATCCCTGGGCGGCATTTTGGGACCTTCATTGCTCTTTGTTGCCGGCAATTGTGGAAATGGAGGAACAGAATCATCTTCCGATCTGAAGCTGCCGACTCAAGACAAATGTTCGCGACATGCAAGGCCGAAAGCACACCTGTGGAAACAGAGATTGCCGAAACGGGACATGTTTAACACTAGATGGGTTTGCTTTTAGACCCCGATCAATGAAAGAAAGTAATTCAGGTAGAGATCCTCTCCCCCCTACACCTCTCAAAAAGAAATATAGTGTTTTTTTAAAGGAACCATCGACATTTTTTGAAAGGAGCCATCAATATAATTTGTGTTAGGGTCTTCAAAAAGACGTACTTGTGCATGATTGTTATCGATATTATAGTGTAGGATCTTCAGAGTAATTTTAGGATCTTCAAAAAATTTAATCAATATTACCGATTAAAAATGAACAAAAGATAAATAAAGTAAAAAAATTAGTATAGGTGGGAATCGAAACCAAAATCAATTAGTCCAGAACCACCGTCTTTACCACTGGGATTGCAGGTTTGTTGTACTAATTTTGGCACATATAATGATATAAATTGTGTTCACCGGCTGGATGACCAATCCATCCCCTTCCTCTCATAGCCTCTGCTTCTGGCTCACCCCGCGCATGGATCGCGCTGCGGCCGTGGCTGCCCTTCCACTTCCGGCTGCCCCCGCCCCCACGCAGGGATCGCGACGTGCGGCCGCGGCAGCCCCTCCCGGCCTCCCCTTCCGTCCGCCGCCCCCACCTCCCGCGCCGTCAACCTCACGCACTGGTGGCCGTCCCCACCTCCCGCACCGGCCGCCGCACCCACCTCCCGCGCCGTCCACCTCCTTCATCGGCCGCCGCACCCCCCACCTCCCGCACTGCTACTTCCATTTGAAGGCTTAGGTATCTGATTTATACAGTTTTGTTGCGATTATTCTCCAGTTAGAGGGAGTGGGAGATGATTGCTTTGACACACTAGTCTACTGTTGCCTAACACTAGAAATAGGTAACTTAACAGTGTAGCATTTTTTCACTAATGAAAATTTAATCTTCTGCCCAGGTCCTTCTGGAGGTTTTTATTGAGGTGTTCTTTTGGGCATTAATCTTCTGCCCAGGTCCTGTGTGCTTCAATTGAAGATCATACTGCTGTGGAGCCTTTGATTCCTCCAGAAGGAGCCAGAATTGGAGAACGTATTTCATTTCCTCCAGACCCCAAGCACCAAGGATGAAAAGGGCGGCCAGAATACTCAGGAGCTGCAGGCCGTGATTAAGGAGACCTTCAAGAACTGATGTGTGGTGATGCAAGTGCAAATCTTATGAGCACCTAGCTGTTTGTGAACAATAAGTGATGTTTTTGAGTAGAGCTTTTGTATGTCCCAGGAATGGAAAATACTTATGCATGTGTTATTCTGAAATTATCTATGCATGTGTTGGAAATTTTCTATGTATGTGTCTCTGGAATGGAAATCATATATCTATGTATCTGGAATGGAAAACATTCCGAAATTATGTCCTCCAAAATTAAAACATTCTATCAATCCATTTTCAACAAAGTGATGGTAAAAAGGAATATCGCTTTTGCATAACACATATACAGATAACACAACTCCAAAACCAGGAGGCACAAATCAAACAACTCCACAACCAGGAGCCATAAATCATCACACAATTTTGCAGTACATACTGTTCAGGAAATCACTGAAAACTAGTCCAAATGATAAAACGGAGAGCTCATCCAAGAAGATCAACCATCACCTGCATACATGAAGATATTTTGAACAAAATCTCAGAACTCTGAAGATAAATTTTAATGCAAATCCAAATAAAAAAAGCAGGCTTCCCATACCAGGATGATCGAGAATGACTCACTCATCTTCACTTTCATCATCATCAGGGATTGTTGGACATTCATTATCACTGACATATTGCCACCTAGTTTCATCTTCTTCATTGCTTAGCTCATTTTCTAGCACATCCTCCTCCCTTTGTCTACGAAGCTCATCAACTACACTTGCGTCAACATTTAAACAATCTTCATCATCTGGATGTTCATTCTCCAAATTTCCTTCATTGGCCAAAATTTCCTCATTAACTTGAACTTGAAAACCTGCATAGTAATCATCTTGGTATGACAGTTCCACGCCATTGGGTCTTTCATCATTGTCGTTTTCAGCCACACTCCACAAGTGCCTATGTGTAAATGTTTGTACAACCCTCCAGCTCTCACCATGCTTGGCGTCTTTTAAGTAAAAGACCTTTGTTGCTTGTGTTGCTAGAATAAATGGATCATTCTTGTACCAGATAGTGGCATGGTTGATGCTTCTGAAAAATCCATCATCTTTCATTCTAACCTTCTTGCCATAAGTGTCAAACCAATCACATCGAAATAGAACCACTGTCCGATGGGCACTGAAATCCAAGTTGTACCTCAACTCAATTATTTCCTTCAAGCAACCATAAAAATCAATATACTCTTCATTATGTGTACCCTCGACCATGACTCCACTATTCTGTGTTCTTCTATTTTTCTCACGGTCGATAGTGTGGTACCGAACACCATCAACTAGACATGCTGAAAATATTCGAACTCGCAGATCTGGTTCACATGACAATGAAAATAGGTCATCGTTGATGTCTTCTCCCTCCACGTAACGTAGTCTTGCAATCTACACAAGCATATATGCAACACAGTAAAAACCAATACAACTGATAATGCTCGAAATTAAAGTATGGATTTCAAACTTACATGTTTCTTAAACCAGGAGGAAAATTGCTTCTCAAGTGTTTTTTCAACATCTCGAATTCCTTCATTCTCCAACTCTTCCTTGTACATACTACGATTACGAACCATAGTTAGTTCAAAAAATCAGACCTAATAATTAGTAGGTTACATAAAAAAATTAAAAAGTGTCTATAGGATGACATACTTGATACATGGCTCAACCTCCGGACAATTGTTTAGCACAAACCAAACCATTTTGTCATAATCATGTTTGTTGTGGTTACAGACCAAACAGAGAGAGAGTGTAGTAGTGGAGAGTTGAGTAAATGAATGGCTTAGGCTGCTCTCCTCATGGCCTATGTCTTATATATCTACATCCATATGGGGAGTGCCTTTACAATTATACCCTTACACATGAGTCCTCCCCTCAGGGGTACCTATGTCACTATACATGTCCTATTCTTGGCCTTATACTCCCTTAACAGGCCTGCTGGGCTTAGGTGGGGGCCAACCCTACAACAGGAGCCTCTCATGGTGAAGGGCTTCACGGGCCGAAGCCATGATGCCGAGCCCTTTGGCCCCCTCCGTCCCTACGGCCTGTGAGCTTTTTCAACGTTCAAAGTGCAATGTTCGCCTTGTTGCGAAGGCGTGACGCCGGGCGGCTTGCCGAAGGCTCCGTCACCCACCGAGTCCTGCCGTGGCGGGGTCGAGGCCGTCATCCGGAGTGGAGATGTTGGCGGAGCCAAATGCGTCGGCATAGGAGGCGGAGCGGGTTGTAAGCCATCGCACGCGCGCGCATCTCTGGAGCCGAGCGCCCTTGACGACCAGCGACTACCCGCCTACCCCGCGGGGCTTGATTGGCGCGACGTGAGACTTGAGGGGGGCGTGATGATGCCATGTGGCGACACTCCTTCTCCTGGCGCGGATCTTGGAGCATCGTGACGGCACGATGCTGCAACGTTGGACTGTTGCTGGTTGGACTTTCGCTGGCTGGACTTCTGCCGGTTGGATTTTCGCCGGATGGACTTCTGCCGGTTGGAGTTTCGCCGGATGGACTTCCGCCGGTTGGAGTTTCGCCGGATGGACTTCTGCCGGTTGGACTTTCCCATTGATGGGATATATATATAGCGGGCTGGTGTAATCTTGTACCTGTGTTGTGCGCGCGGATAGGTGGTGCTCCCCTAAAATGGGCCTCTTCAGTGCATCCACATTCCATGGCGGCACCACGCGGCTCGGGGGATGTTGATGTACTGATGGAGGCATATTTTTCTCGGGAGCTTGGTTAACGTCTGTTAACGGCAACTGCCTGCACTTGCTGTGCCCGCTCTGTATTTCTGCATACAACGGCAAGGTTTGCCCTGTTCTCTTACACAGGCTCACCTTCAGTCGGGGCTTGTGATCAAGCCCGCCTTCCGAGAAAATCTTGGTGGACTGAAGGTGGTCTGTTTATGAGAACAAGCCAAAACTTGGCGTGACATGACCTGCGCCCGTGCGGTGTGTGGGGAATGCCGCCGGATGTGCTGCCCCGGCCCGCGGAGGCGGTGCCTACAAGACGAGCAGTGGGGTGGTGTTCCGAAACCACTGTTCTCCTGCCTTGGAGGATAGTAGCCGTGGAGGGCAGGCATTTGCGGGGTGGTCCGGGGATGCTGAGCGGTGGCGGCGGAGCTGGCGCATAGTCTAAGTAGGCGCGTGAGCGCTCTGTCTTCTATCCTTCGAAGTGATCGCAGCGCAGCTGGCACCTAGTCGGAGTAGGCGTGCGAGCGCTCCGTCCCCTATCCTTCGAGGTGGTGGCAGCGCAGCTGGCGCCTAGTCAGAGTAGACGCGCGAGCGCTCCGTCCCCTACCCTTGGAAGCGGTGGCAGCGGAGCTGGCGCCTAGTCAAAGTAGACGCGCGAGCGCTCCGTCCCCTGCCCCTCGAAGCGGTGGTGGCGCAGCTGGCGCCTAGTCGGAGTGGACGCGTGAGCGCTCTGTCGCCTACCCTTCGAAGCGGTGGCAGCGGAGCTGGCGCCAAGTCGAAGTAGACGCGCGAGCGCTCCGTCCCCTACCCTTTCAAGCGGTGGCAGTGGAGCTGGCGCCTAGTCGAAGGAGCTGGCGCCTAGTCGAAGTAGACGCGCGAGCGCTCCGTCCCCTACCCTTCGAAGCGGTGGCAGCGGAGCTGGCGTCTAGTCGAAGTAGACGCGCGAGCGCTCCGTCCCCTACCCTTCGAAGCGGTGGCAGCGGAGCTGGCGCCTAGTCGAAGTAGACGCGCGAGCGCTCCGTCCCCTACCCTTCGAAGCGGTGGCAGCGGAGCTGGCGCCTAGTCGAAGTAGACGCGCGAGCGCTCCGTCCCCTACCCTTCGAAGCGGTGGCAGCGGAGCTGGCGCCTAGTCGAAGTAGACGCGCGAGCGCTCCGTCCCCTACCCTTCGAAGCGGTGGCAGCGGAGCTGGCGCCTAGTCGAAGTAGACACGCGAGCGCTCCGTCCCCTACCCTTCGAAGCGGTGGCAGCGGAGCTGGCGCCTAGTCGAAGTAGACACGCGAGCGCTCCGTCCCCTACCCTTCGAAGCGGTGGCAGCGGAGCTGGCGCCTAGTCAAAGTAGACGCGCGAGCGCTCCGTCCCTGCCCCTCGAAGCGGTGGCGGCGCAGCTGGCGTCTAGTCAGAGTAGACGTGCGAGCGCTCCGTCCCCTACCCTTCGAAGCGGTGGCAGCGGAGCTGGCGCCTAGTCGAAGTAGACACGCGAGCGCTCCGTCCCCTACCCTTCGAAGCGGTGGCAGCGGAGCTGGCGCCTAGTCCAAGTAGACACGCGAGCGCTCCGTCCCCTACCCTTCGAAGCGGTGGCAGCGGAGCTGGCGCCTAGTCGAAGTAGACACGCGAGCGCTCCGTCCCCTAGCCTTCGAAGCGGTGGCAGCGGAGCTGGCGCCTAGTCGAAGTAGACACGCGAGTGCTCTGTCCCCTACCCTTCGAAGCGGTGGCAGCAGAGGTGGCGCCTAGTCGAAGTAGACGCGCGAGCGCTCCGTCCCCTACCCTTCAAAACGATGGCAGCACATTCTTCGAAGTGGTGGCAGCACATTTGCCAGGGTAGGCGCAACTCTGGTAGTGCGCCTTAATGGCTCCGAGAATCGCGCCGACCCCTGGGCTGACACAGGCGGGCTGCTATATCCGTACGCACTTGTCCATTCGGGAGGAACACGCGGCGGACCATGATTGGTGTGTCAACGGGCCGTCCGCGGTTAAGCCCCGTCCTCAGAGGGGCGGGGCAGGTGGCGCGATGCTATAGGCGTGCCGCCCGCTGGCTACCCCCCTTCCAACGCGCGCCACTGGCTGTTAGCGGTTGCACTGCTTGCCGATCCCCGGTTGCGCATGCCGCGCGGACTTGTGGTTGTCCCTTCGGATAGGTGTGGCCAGGGTCGGGGGGCGGTGACCCCGTTTGGGCTATCGTGGTTTAGGGTCCGAAGAGTCGCGCCAGCGCGCGCCGAAGGATATGCCGGGTCGCGCGACCTACGTTTATTGCTTGCGCTGATCGACACGCGGTGGGACGCTATTGACGCGTCGCGTGGTGACAGGACTCTGTACGACCACGGTCACGTGCTGGCTACGTGGACCGCAACGACGCTTCGGCTTCGCGCGTGGGGAGGTGAGCGGTTGTCACTCGCCGTTTGCGCTTACTCGCGGTGGAAGGCGGGGGGCCTTTAAGAACCCCCCGTGGCGTTGTGCCCACACCTCCTCACGCTTTCTGGTTGTTCACGTTGCTTTCCGCATTCGCTCGCCCTGTTCCTGCGCTCCTTTTCTGCTGCCGAGTTCTCCGTGAACGCTGATGGTGACTTGCGACGAGGGTACTCGGGTGGGCGGCCACGCCATCCGCAGGCGGTCCTCGCCGCTCGAGGTGAAATACACGCTGGGGGAGCGCGATCCGCCGGCGGCAGACAAGTGGTGGGCGGCGAAGAAAAGTCAAGGTCCGTATTCCGGTGAGTTGGGCCGCACGCTCGTGACGAAGGACACTATCCGGTCACTGCTGCGAGATGGGAAGCTATCGGATCGCCACGCGGTGCGGTTGCCCGCCGACGACGAGACAGAGCCACGCCCTGGGAAGTCGGAGGCGATCGTCTTCGTTGCCTACTTCGAAGCCGGGCTTCGCATTCCGTTCGCAGCAATTGTCGGGGCGGTGCTGCGGACCTTCAAGTTGGAGTTGTCACAATTGACTCCGAACGCGGTGGCTCGCCTCGCCGTTTACAGCTGGGCCCTGCGCTCGGAGGGGTGTTGGCCCAGCGCTTCCTTGTTCGCGTATCTGCATGAGGCCCGGTGCCAACCGAAGGAGCAGAAGGACGGTACTCTGTCGAAGTTTGGCAGCGTCAACTTCATCCTGCGGGCGTCATGTGGGAAGCTCTTCCCTGCGAACGCGACCCGAGGGAAGTGGGATGTCAACTAGGCGAGGCGGTGGTTCTACCATCGTGTGACGAGTGGCAGCGGCCTTGAGTGCGTAGGCGGGCCGATTACATTCAAGACCGCCCCCGGCTTAGCGCTTGACCAGGAAGATAGGCTGAGGGCGCGGAGACTTGTGGGGGTCGCCGCCCGCTTCAATATGCGCGACCTCGCCGAGGAGTACATGATGCTCGGTGCAACGCCACTTTCCCACGGTTAGCGCTTCACAGCCGGTGAACATCAAGATGACAACGTCCGCCCGTCCGTTTGCTCGTTGCCCGTGCCGATTGGCCTTCGTAAGTCTCGACCATACATTCCTCTTCATTCGTACGTATTGCATTTATGTAAATGTGCTATCTGGGGCAGGGACTCGCCTTGAGGACGCGGAGCGCGCTGCGCGCGTGTTCCTCGGGCCATACACCGGCAGAGAGCACGGGCAACACGCAGCTGCGACTGCGGAGGCCGAATTGGGGCGGATAAACCGCGTGTGTGAGGCCTTAGGGCTTCCTGTGCCAGACTGCCCCCCTCCGGACCAGCAACACGAGGATGATGGTGCCGCGAAGACGAAGGCGCCGTCCCGCAAGAGGACCCGGAGCATCGCGACCACGGCCCGTATGGCGGTTGCCGCTGCTCCTGCCGGCGCGGCGAGCCCGGGGTCGGATTCGACGAGGTATGCCGATTCAGATTTAGAGGGCGCGAGTACTGAGGGCGAAGGCACCGGCAGCGGAGGGCGCGCCGCGGGGGCTTCGTTGCCCGCGACCGTTGCCGAGGTGGTGGTGCCGGCTGGCGACACCGGTGCGGAGTTCTCATCTCTGACCATGGTTTTGGCGGGGCTGCCCTCCGCGGGTGCGTGTGGAGCGCCGCCTTTGCTAACCACGGCGGCCGAGGCCGAAGTGTCGCTCGCGGAGGCGGGGGTGTCTCCCGTGAAGGTGGGGGTAACCCCCGCGGAAGTCATGGGGGTGAAGTCCCCGACCTCCGTCGTCAAGGCTGTGGAGACCCCTTCGGCGGGTGATGCAGCCGGAGGGGCCCCTTCTGTGGCGGGTACCGCGATGGTATCTTCCGCCCAAGCGAAGCGGGCGCGCCTGCAATCCCCCCTTCCGCGGATTTCGCGAGGGTTCGTTGTGGCGACCGGTGTTGGGAGCCTGTGGGACCTTGCTGCGAGCACCGAGGTCCCTGCACCCCGCGCCCTCCCAACCCCTCGAGCCACGGTGGCCGTGGCGCAGGCTCGATTGGCGCTAGGTCCTGACTCGGAGGTCCCCATGCCTTGCGAGACAACGCCGTCCGTTGGGGCCGAAGTGGAAGCGGTCCCGCCCGCGGCTAGGGAGACATCTCCGCGAAGCCCCCCGCCCGTGACCGAAGGTAGGTTATGATGGTACCCCTTCGATTTTTTTTCTACGCCTCGTGACATGTGTAATTCCTCTTCACAGCGGCCCTCATCCCGGAGGAGGAACCGTTCCTTGAGCGCGGGGGTCCTGGTGCTGGCGACGCAGGTGCCGCGCGGCCGGGCCCGGCGGACTTTGTCCCTCCGTCGGATGCTCTGAAGGGCATGGCGCGGGATTACGGAGGACGCGGCCTCCAGCATCGGACAACAGGTGTTGCAGACCTATGGGTCAGAGCGCCATGCAGATGCATTGGAGGTGTCGGGGGTGCGGGTAAGCGTCTGTCTTTTAGACCCCTTGCAGCCGCTTCGCGTTTGCTAACTCCTGCATCGCACAGACACTCGTGCTGGCCCAAGCCCTGCAAAGTGCTCACATCCGCGAGGGAGCAGCGATACGGAGTAGGCTGCGGGCCGCCGAAGAAGAGCTGCAGGGAGCTGCGGGAGGGCGGTCCGCCCAGGATGCTCGTATACGCTGCCTGGAGTTGGAGTGCGCGGAGATGAAGACGCGCACCGATGGGCTCGTTGCCGCAGCACGAGCCTCGGTCGCGGAAGAGGTGCGGCAAGAGGCTGCTGCAGAGCGCGACGGCCTTGTACAACAAATCGTTGCTCTGGAGGGGAGAAACAGCGAGCTTGCTTCCTCTCTCGCGGAGTGAGATCGAGCTCTCGCGGAGCGAGATCAAGCCTTGGGCGACGCTTCAGCAGCCGCCTGGGACGCCATGCTGGCCCTAGAAGACACTCTCAAGGGGCTTGTCGCCGAAGTGACGGCGCGCTCCTTCGGGCCCGAGGATCTGTCGCGGTCACTCCGGTGGATTGGAGATGCGACCGTCGTTGCACGTGGCGCCGCGGCGATCTTCGGCAATCACTGTGCCTACGTGGCGTCGTGCGTGACGTGCGCGCCCCTGCGACACGGCGGTTGTGAGCACATTGCGGGGTTAGCCGATCCCCGACTGGAGATGCCCGCGGGGGGGGGGGTAATGTCCGGCGCCGTGCGAGCTGTACGCCGCGCCGTGAGGTTCTTCCATGAGCGGATATGGGAATACTGTGGCGAGGCCGCAGCCATAGTCGAGCTACAGAACAACTTGTACGGCGAGGGGAACCTTGGCCGGTTTCTGGACGAGGTCCCCCGGCGTGACGAGGATGGCGCCGCGGCTCCGGAGGACTCCGTGGATCCACATGTGTGATGGGAGGTTGTCGCGTGTTGGTGTGCGTTGTAACCGAAGCCCGGGTTGTCTTCTTTGTTTTGTGTTTGCGAAAATACAGAGTTGTTTTCCGCTGTTCTGATTCCTGCCCCTTGTCCCAAGCAGCTACCCAGCCGGGGCCGGCTGCTGATCTCCGACCTTGCGACCCGACGGCGTCTTCAGCACTGGTGAAGAGCCGAGGAAGCGTTGGATTTCTGGGCGAGTCAGGCGTCTTCGAGTGGAACCTCGGTACGGACGGTACGGACGCATGTTAAGGATGAGCCTGCCGAGTAGCGGCCTGGTGCGCCGGAGGTGTTTGCGCGCCTTTGTAAGCGTCCTTAGTGAATACAAAGAACAGTCTTGACCAGATCTTGCGAAGTGCATCGTCGCCCTCCGGCTATATTGTCCCATGGTAAGCTCGGGGGGTTACTACGCGCGCCCGTACGCGATGCGTTGCGCCCTGCGGTGGCAGTGTGATCGAGATATACACGTAGTTGCGGTAACCGCACACGCTTAGTCCGATATCCCCTCTAAGCGGCGGCGGCGGAGCTAGCGTCTAGTGTCGAAGTAGACGCGCGAGCGCTCTGTCCCCTACCCTTAGAAGTGGTGGCGGCGGAGCTGGCGCCTAGTGTCGAAGTAGACGCGCGAGCGCTCCGTCCCCTACCCTTCGAAGTGGTGGCAGCGGAGCTGGCGCCTAGTCGAAGTAGACGTGCGAGCGCTCCATCCCCGACCCTCCGAAGCGGTGGCAGCGGAGCTGGCGCCTAGTCAAAGTAGACGCGCGAGCGCTCCGTCCCCTACCCTTCGAAGCGGTGGCAGCGGAGCTGGTGCCTAGTCGAAGTAGACGCGCGAGCGCTCCGTCCTCTACCCTTCGAAGCGGTGGCAGCGGAGCTGGCGCCTGGTCGAAGTAGACGCGCGAGCGCTCCGTCCCCTACCCTTCGAAGTAGTGGCGGCGGGACAGCCTCTGGTGCTTCTCGCTCGCGAATGTGCTCGCGCGGGAACCAGCCTCTGGTATTTCTCGCTCGCAGGTGTGCTCGCGCGGGGACCAGCCTCTGGTGTTTCTCGCTCGCAGGTGTGCTCGCGCGGGAACCAGCCTCTAACACGTCGCCTTGGTACCTCGCGGGCGGCGCGTGGGGGTGGGCCCCCGTGGTGCACTTTGCCCGCTGTAGAATTAACCGGGGTAAGCTGTGCTCTGAAGTACGTGGGGCCAATGCCCACGCCTTGTTGCTCCGAAGAGTGCGCGGAGGTAGCGTCCGTGTCTTCTTTATACTCTAGGGAGTGCGTGGGATCGGCATCCACGTCCTATTTATACTCCGAAGAGTACGCCCTAGGGCAACGCGCATGCGTGCGCGGTGTTCGCTTCTTGTTTATACTCCGTAGAGTGTGCAGGGATAGTGTCCGCGTCTTCTTTATACTCCGGGGAGTGCGTGGGATCGGCATCCACGTCCTGTTTATACTCCGAAGAGTACGCCCTGGGACAACGCCCATGCGTGCGCGATGTTCGCGTCTTGTTTATACTCCGGGGAGTGCGTGGGATCGGCATCCACGTCCTGTTTATACTCCGAAGAGTACGCCCTGGGGCAACGCCCATGCGTGCGCAGTGTTCGCGTCTTGTTTATACTCCGTAGAGTGCGCAGGGATAGCGTCCGCGTCTTCTTTATACTCCGGAGAGTGCGTGCGGAGGCGGACCTCGACGCTACGTCTTGTTTAGAGTCCGTAGACTGCGCGCGGAGGAGAACCTCCGCGCGTTGCGGGCGGTGAAATTGCGTGCGGAGGCGAACCTCGACGCTACGTCTTATTTATACTCCGTAGAGTACGTGCGGAGGCGTCCCCCCGCTCGTCTTGGTTTATACTCATGCCCGTATCGTTGACAAAGAGTGCGCGCGCGGACGCGTGTCTTTGTTTATACTCATGCCCGTATCTTTGACAGAGAGTGCGCGCGCGGACGCATGTCTTTGTTTATACTCATGCCCGTATCTTTGACAGAGAGTGCGCGCGCGGACGCGTGTCTTTGTTTATACTCATGCCCGTATCTTTGACGGAGAGTGCGCGCGCGAACGCGTGTCTTTGTTTATACTCATGCCCGTATCTTTGACAAAGAGTGCGCGCGCGGACGCGTGTCTTTGTTTATACTCATGCCCGTATCTTTGACAGAGAGTGCGCGCGCGGACGCGTGTCTTTGTTTATACTCATGCCCGTATCTTTGACAGAGAGTGCGCGCGCGGACGCGTGTCTTTGTTTATACTCATGCCCGTATCTTTGACAGAGAGTGCGCGCGCGCACGCGTGTCTTTGTTTATACTCATGCCCGTATCTTTGACAGAGAGTGCGCGCGCGAACGCGTGTCATTGTTTCAGAGAACAGAAATTTGTGCAAACGGTGAACTTTATTAAATTCCCGTTTGCGCGGGTGAGCAGTTACAAAAGAAGGTGGGGGGATACCGACCACTAACCGCTATGAGGGCGGGGCGATCGCTGATGAGCCGCTGCTGCCGGGGCAACCTTGTGCGCGAGGAGCGTGGGACGTTCTCGGGGGGTGCCCGAGGGCTCCGCATCCGCCCTCCCGGCTTAGGTGCCTTGGAGAGCCGCGCGGCATGGACCTCTGGCGCCAAGCTCTATGCGCCGAGCCATGTCCTGGTCGCCATGGACGATGATGATGGCCCGCGGCCCGGGAAGCTTCATGCACAGGAAGCTGTGATGGGGGACCGCCCCGAGGGTGTTTAGGAGCGGCCGCCCTATTATAGCGTTGTAGGGGTATGCAATGTCGACCACGTCGAAGATGGTGTCCTTGCTCCTGACGTTGTCGTTTTGGCCGAAGGAGACTTGGAGGCAAATCTGGCCTAAGGCGCGCAAAGGCTGCCCTCCAAATCCTTGCAGCGGGATGCCTGAAGGGCCCAATCAGCTCCGAGGGATCCCCATTTGGTCGAAGGCCGCAGCGAACAGGATGTTTGCGGAGCTTCCTCCATCGACTAGGATGCGCCTGACGTCGCATCTAGCTACGAGGACCCGGACGACCAAAGGATCTTGGTGGGGGAACTCCACGCCCTCGGCGTCAGCGGGCGTGAATGTGACTTCATGTTGCGCCCATTCTAGCGGCGCCTGCGCCGGGTATGCCGCGACGTGGTGCAGCCTCCGCGCGTAAGCCTTCCGTTGTCTTGCTGAGGCGAACTCCAGTGAGGAGCCTCCGGAGATGACGTTGATAATCCTGCGCTGGGCTCCCTCCGGGGCTTGTAACTGTAGGAGGCCTTCCCGAGGTTGTTGTACATGCGCCTGGATCGGCAGGAAACCTTCCTGGGCTGTGTTCCTTGGTCCTGGGGGTGTTGTACGTGAGCCACAACGGGCACGCGCGCATCCGGGTTTTTGTCCCTGGCAACGCTCTGCCGTAGCGCTGCGATGGTGGTACAAGCACGCGTGTCGTGGTTGCCTCGGCAGTGGATTTCGCACCACTGCCCGTGGTGCTGGTCGCCGTACTCTTCGCGGGTCCGGTCGTCTCAACCCCGGCCACGTCCCCGTCCTCGGCCTCGGCGCCCTCTGCCTCCGCAACCTGTGGAGGCGTTGTCTTCGGAACCGCCCTCGATATCGAAAACATAACGAGGTTTCCTGGACTTGCGTTGGTCGCGCTTGGGCCTGTCGCCTGGCTGGTCATTGTGTTGGGGGTCCTTGCGTTCGGAGGCGCCCTTCGGCTGCTCTTGCTTGCGCTTACCTTTCGAAGAGCCCTGTTTCGGCGAGTCTTCGCTCTTGACCGAGCCTTCTGCCTTGTTGGAGTCGGAGTCATCACCGTGTCGCCTCCGCGCGTCCTCCTCCGCTCTGGCGTACTCTTCCATCTTGTCAAAGAGTTTTCCGACCGTCTTAATGGGCTTGCGCGCGTTGTACTCGGGCATTGGCCCCGGCGGAGGCCTTGTATTGCTGCGTTGATGACCGTTGTTTCGTTGACGTCCTTGACTTGGCAGCGCACTTTCGCAAAGCGCTTGAAGTAGTCCCGGAGCGTTTCCTCGGGTTTTTGCTTGACTGCGAAGAGCTGGTCCGCATCGACACGCTCGATGTAGTTTCCCTAAAAGTTGTTGTAGAGTCGGTTGCGGACCTGTTCCCACGCGTAGATGGACTGTGGTTCAATGGTGAAGAACCAGGACAGCGCTACCCCTTGTAACGCGAGGGGGAGCCCTTTTGCCTTCTGGACATAAAGGACAGGTGGCGGTCTCATACACGCGCACGAACTCTCGCGGGTCGGAGTCTCCTTTGTAGGCCTCGATGACGCTCGGGAACTTGAAATCTTCAGGCCATGGCGCCTGCTGTAGGCCTGCAGAAAGCGGGGACTTCGGGTCTACGCACCGTAGTGGGGCGCGGCTAGACGTAGGGGCGTCGCGGCTATCCGCCCTTTCCGGGGCGGGTTCGGATGCCACCGCCGGAGGGGCGTGTTGGCTCCGAGCCTCCTGCATGTCCCGGACAGCTCCGCGGAGGTCTGTTAGCTCCCGCTGAAACGCGCTGAGGGCCGCCAGCAGGGCCGTCTCCACCGCGGGCGTGGTTGGGGCCGTTGGTGCGCTTGGCTGTGCTACCGGCATGGTGGTAACCACGGCCTGCGCGCCCAGGCTGCGTGCCGCGTTGTCCCGGAGGGCCCTAGAGCCGGTGACGAGGTTCGCGTCGCTGCTGGGGTCATTCACCATTTCTGCGCCGGGTGGAAAAATGGGTGCGCCTGCGTTGCCATCACCGGGGTTGGCCGTCGGGGCAGTGCTGGTGGGATCGGTCGTGGTGTCGGTGGCGGGGTTGGTCGTCGCTTCGACGGCGGGGTTGGTCGTCGCGTCGATGGCGGGGTCCTCGGTCGCACCTGCACCACTGCTCGTACCTGCGGCTGCTAAAGCCGAAGCCCTTGTGCTGACGCGAGACTTCGCTGCTTCCGCCCTCTTCTTCTTCGCCGCCGACGGTGAAGCTTTCTTTGGTGCCATCCTCCTTCAGACTTGAGGCTTGCTCTTGTCCTCCCCACGGACGGCGCCAACTGTTGTGGTTACAGACCAAACAGAGAGAGAGTGTAGTAGTGGAGAGTTGAGTAAATGAATGGCTTAGGCTGCTCTCCTCATGGCCTATGTCTTATATATCTACATCCACATGGGGAGTGCCTTTACAATTATACCCTTACACATGAGTCCTCCCCTCAGGGGTACCTATGTCACTATACATGTCCCATTCTGGGCCTTATACTCCCTTAACAGGCCTGCTGGGTTTAGGTGGGGGCCACCCCTACAACAATGTTCAAGATATGTAATCTTCGGGGCTCCAAGTAGATGAACTCCATGACGGAAAACCGATAGATCACCTGTTCTCAAATCAACACGCTCTCTATTTCTACCCTCTCGATTGTATCGTGTGTCAACATCATCAAAGTACCTCAAGCAAGCCATCAAGCACTCTTTAGCGACATATGCTTCTGCAATGGATCCTTCAGGTCTTGCCATGTTCCTCACAAAACGTTTCAAAGTATACAACCTTCTTTCTACTGGGTACATCCATCCATATTGTACTGGACCTCTAAGGATTGCCTCATCAGGTAAATGAACAGCCAAGTGTAGCATCACATCAAAGAAAGGAGGAGGAAATATTCTCTCAAGCTTGCACAAAATGATTGGGATTTCATCTTTCATTCTATGCAAAACATCTATCTTTAGAGTCTTAGCACATAATTGCTAAAAGAAGTTACCCAATTCAGTAATTGCTTCATATATGTCCTTATGCATGATTCCTCGAACAACAGCAGGTAAAATCCTTTGTAGTAGTAGATGGCAATCGTGAGTTTTCAATCCTTGGAGGTTGCATCCATCAACAGTGATACATGTTGCCAAGTTAGAATCATATCCATCTGGGAATTTTACACTTCTCAAAAATTCACAAAAAGCATGCTTTTGTCTTTTATTTAATACATAGGGGGCATGCGGAACACTATATGAATTTCCATCACGCTTCAAGTGCAAGTTTTTCCTTATGCCCATGTCTTCCAAATCAAGCCTACCATTAACAGTGTCCTTTGTCTTTCCAACAATGCCGAGAAATGTACCAAGAATGTACTCACATATGTTTTTCTCGATATGCATAACATCAAGATTATGACGCAGCTTCAAACTCGACCAATATGGCAAATCCCACAAAGATGACCTTCGCTTCCAACATTGACCATTTTCTTCCCTCTTTCTCTTTTTGTTCTGAGGATGCATCCCAGGTCTAACATCCATGACCCTCTCCAATTGCTGCATCAACTCATCACTGCTAAATTCTTCTGGCTTGTCACGTTCTTCATCTTTTCCATCAAACCATTTCTTTTTCCTCCATGGATGGTCCCTTGGAAGGAAACGCCGATGGCCAATATAGCATATCTTATTCCTTATTCTTCTAGAGCAAGGATCTTTGTCACAACGCACACAAGCATAATAACCTCTTGTGACTCGACCTGACAATGTGCTCAAAGCTGGATAATCATGAATGCACCATATAACTGCAACATGTAGATCAAAAGTTTTGCCAGTCAATGCATCCAAAGTAGGGACACCTTTCCAAAGATCTAGCAACTCTTCAATGAGTGGCTCCAAAAATACATCGAAGTCCTTTCCAGGGCATAATGGACCAGGGATGAGTAGGCCCATCATGAAGTTGGATTGCTCCATACATTCCCACGGCGGAAAGTTGTAAGGGATAAGAAATACAGGCCACATGTTGTACGAGGAGTTCATTTTGCCAAATGGATTAAAACCATCTGTAGCAAGGCCCAGTCTAATGTTTCTTGCATCTTGGGCAAACCACGCATATTTAGTATCAAATGCTTTCCATACCTCGCCATCAGCTGGGTGACTGAGCTCATTCTCCACTGCCTTTCTTTTCAACTTATGCCATTGTGCCAATTCTGATATTTCTTTGGAAGCAAACATCCTTTTCAGCCTTGGAATCAATGGAAAATGCCGCAATACTTTCTCAGGAATTTTTTCCTTCCATCTTTGTCTTTCCATCTTGATGCACCACAAACTGGACACGCATCATGTGCTGCATAATTCTTCCGAAACAATACACAATTATTTGGGCACACATGGATTGTATTATATCCAAGTCCCAAAGCACGAATAAGTTTCTTTGTTTCCTCGTAAGATGCGGGCATAGAGCAATCTGGGAATGCCGATGATAACAACTTCAGTAAAGCAGTAAATGCAACATTACTGATTCGATAAAATGACTTGATATGAAGTAATTTCACCACAAAAGAAAATCTTGAATAAGCTGCACCAGGGTAAAGTTCTTGCTTCATCTCTTCTAATAGTATTGCAAACATTGATTTTTTTCCTTTGACCTTCTTCTTCAGATGTGAACAACTCCTATACCATATCAGGAATTCTATTGTCAGGGTCGGCTTCTTCAACCTCATTCAAATTAACATCCTCGGTGAAACCAATATGTTCATCCTGATGGCCAGTATTTTCATTCATTGTGTCCTCCATTGGTTCTCCATGATATATCCACCTAGTGTACGTGCTAGCCATTCCATAAATATATAAGTGATCCTCCACCTGTCCTTTATGTCCAGAAATCCGATTCAAACACCTACGACATGGACAGAGTATCTCTTGATTCTCACCAAAATTTTCTGAAACAAACTTCATGAACTCGCTGACCCCGTCCAGATGCGGCTTGCCAAATAGCCTACTATTGATCCAACTTTTGTCCATCTACATAACATTTAAATAACTTAGAAAGTAAGCTTGAAGTATATATACACTTGGTGTTTGAAAAGTCCAGTATTGCATAAACTAGCAAGCTGCAACTCTAAAATCATGTGTGACACCAAGTCATTGTACTTTGCTGTTTTTTTACTTCCAGCTAGCATTGCTCAGTGTATTGTAGGTACATACATAAACTAATAGCAAATTCTTTTATAGGCTACCTGTTGAGTCAAAACCAACTACAAATGAACCATTCTTCAATTTCCAGAGAAGGTAACATATTAGAACTTTGTATTGCTAGGTAGTTTGTACATAATTTGCTCAGTGCACTACTTCAAAACTAAATCGGACTAAGGCATTTTGAAATTACAAAACTTCAAAACAAACATAATTTTTGGCATTATTAGCTTTCATCCGCCAATGTTCTACTAAGTATTTTATTTTTGTCCAGAAAAATACCTGTCCTTGCCAAATGCTTGTGGAGAGGGAAGCCCGGTAATAGCTGATCCAATCCCAGCGTACGGCGCGGAGTACGGCTGTGGCGCCGACGCGGGGCGGTGGCCGTCGGACGAGCGCGGGGACCGGGGGACGCGTACCTGGATGGCGGCGAGGTCAACGCCCGCGGCGGCGCGGCCGACAGTGGGTGCCGCCGCACGAGCTGCTGCTGTGCCGGTCAGCCGGGAGCGCGCTGCACGCCGCCTCGTCCTTCTCCGTGCCGTGCTCAAGGGCGCCGGGCGCACCGCGCACGCTCAACGGCTCAAGGGCTCGGGGAAGAGCGTCATGAGTGGAGTGGCAGAGTGGGGGGCGCGGGCCACGGCGCCTGTTCGACAGAGAGGATGCGCGGTTGCAATGGTGACTATGCGGAGGAACACGCTCGCGGACGGGTGTGTGGGCGGGCAACGGCGAAGGAAAGGCCTCGCCGGCGGCCTCACAGGCGAAACGAGACTCGCAGATTCCCCACGGAAGAACGGGATATTTTATTCTTCAATCTAACTTAGCGTTCTATGATAAATAAATTACAACACTAGGATAGACACGAATATTTGCATATTCCAGTGGTTAGGGCTGTCGCTCCCTGCGTGGGAGGTTCAGAGTTCGAACCTCCTCTGTGCAGCATTTTGTTTTTTATTTTACGAGTAAACTGTGCTGCCTGGCAAACAACATGGGCCGTGGCCCGTTAAAACTGGACCAGCAAACAACACCTAGGCTATGGCAGTGAAAAAAAATTGGGAAAAAAGCATGACATGTGGGGCCCATTAAAATACAAATGACTGTGGGACCAGCTAGCTAATTCATGTTAAAATTTAGATAAAAAAATTTATGACGAACTGATATTGTCATTAATTTATGACAATTGCGAGGTAGCATGTTATGACGGAACATAGATCGTCATAAACATAGTACTTCGCTAGTTTATGACGACTTGTATTGGGTCTTAATGACGGACACATAATTTTCGTCATAAAGTCGTATTCCCTCCTGAAAAATGTCATAAAGCAGAATGACTTAGCGACGAATTGACTCATCGTCACAAAAAAATCATCATAGATCCCCAAATTTCTTGTAGTGAATTGTGGATCAGTACTTCTCTAAGTAGGTCAGGCAGCAGTCTGGGTCTGCACCTCCTGACACAGCACCAGAGGTTCTCTCCGGCAGTGCCCTCCCCGGTGCACTGGAGGGCACACAGCCTGAGGTGCAGCTGACTCCACCAGCTCAGAGGCGGGTGCGACACGCTCCTGATCGTTTTACGTTCTCGGAGCGTCGTAACCCATTACAGCGGAGGACGGCCAAGCGGGGCCGTACGGGAGGACACGGGCGTGGAGATGGGGCAGGGTGGCGCCTGATTGTATACCATTGTTTCATGTACTGCTTACGTTTTTTTAACGATGTAAACTTTTTAGTACTGTGCCGTGCTTATACTCCTCGTTACCTATTCATTAACATCAAAATATCACTTACCATCGTATGTATCAATCGTTTTATGGTCAATCGTTCGTAAAAAAAATTTCCAAAATTATTTCGACACCTACAACATACAATAAACATAAACTTTTATAACAACTTTACAAGATTTTTTACCAGTTTCAAATTACAAAATTGACAAAATTGAAAACATTCACGGGGGGAGCATTTGCAGTCGCTTCCCCATTGGGCGACTGCATGAGAGTCGCCCAACGGATGGGCGACTAGATCTAGCCGCTCCACGGTAAAGCGACAGGAAATGTGTCGGCTCCTGGTTGGGCGATAGGCTCCAGTCGCCTACCCATTGAGCGACTGGAGCCTATTTTTGTAAAAAAAATTTGTTGTAGGTATATTTCTGTAATTTTGAATGAAAAATGGATTATTCGTAAAAAAATTCCATGCACCTAGCTACTTCATCTAAGACACCGCTATATACAGCTCCGTTACATTCCACGTCTCATGAGACAAACCAATCTTTCTACCATTTGACTATCAATATATTGTCGATCATAGGCGTGCAGAGGCACAAGATAGGACTCACAGCTTCACGACACATGAGCAGTGGTGGCTCTTCAACCTCCCCTTCTGTCTGCTGCAGACAGGTTTCACAGCTTCTGAAGCATGAGCTAACTAGCAGCTAATTTATCATCAAAAATACATTTTTTTAAGAGCAATAGACACGATAGTTATGATCAGATAGCTGCATAGAAATGGGACATATATACATCAATTCTCAGCTTCTCATTCATCTAAGATTATTCTAAGTCACCTAATAGGCATCTATTTTCATACCAATGTTACAACTTAATTTCGAGTTAAGCCTGCACATACATTGGATATGGAGAAGGGGAAGCATATAGCATGGCGTCAAATTCCATTGCATCAAAGGATTAAAAACCTACATTTTGAAAAGAGCACAACAACATCTAAAGGAAATTCTAGTTCCATCCTTCCTCAGCATGTATGAAACAGCTAATGAAGCTCAAAATATACTAATACAAAATGCAGCTTATAAAATGTACAGTTTAGTTTGGGGACGAACTATGCATTGTCATATAACTACCATGCTTTCTACAACTCGACCCACAATGGCTGACAACATCGCCTAAAGAGTGAGGGGCACAGATTATTTCAAGGACCAATGATGTGTGAAAATAACATCAAGCACATATAAATAATTTATGGTGGATGCCACATTTATTAGCACCAGCTTTTTTGATTTCTAACATTCTGGTAAGCTAACTGGAAAACTGATCATTTTAGCATGGAAGATAACAATCTTGTTACAGGGGGCATCTGCGTTTCACTTTTTTATTAATCTGGCGCTCAATTTTTTTTCCTGTCATCTAGATTTTAAGGCAAAGTAATGTTTGCAACCTGAAAAGGAATTTACTATGCCAAGCTTACTGCAGTTCAGTTACACTTGTGATTTACAAATTATATCAAATGCCCCTCCACTACTACAAAAAGGGCCACTTCAATTATACAAAGACATGGCAGATCATTGCATCTACTTATTATTCAGGGAAAGAATAGATGTGTTGCATGCGGCGGGGGCAGATGCGCGTTGCCTAATGTGGGGGCATAGGCCGCGCGCTGATTTTATTTCTTGTTACTTAGAGTCCAAACTTACACAGTATGTATCCCTGTATACAAAAAACTAGTGTCCCCACATATCAGAACTACATCTATCTAAAAAAAGTTTAAACACGTAAAACGTTGAAAAAGCAAGACACTCCAAAATAAATACGTGTAATAGTAGGTTCTCAGATTCATCATAGATTATTCACTAATAATAGGTTTCTTTATTTTGGTACGTTGTCTGACAAATAGTTATTTACCATTGAACTTTATTATGAAGTTAGTTAATGTTACAAAATTAAGAATGCATTACTATCTACTACATTATTGATGGATGTGTTAATTAATACATGCATGAAATATGAGGCCCCGCATCATTTTTGTTCTAGATCCACCACTGATTACATGAAAATGGAACAAAGAATAAAACCAATAAATATATCTCAGAAAGGCCAGAATAAATATTTTACGACACCCATGGGCCTACAATATTTATTCTGGCCTTTTAGTATTTGATACTTGGTGACACAGTAATCACTAAAATGAGACGAATACAGCTATTTGAAATGATAAACTTCAAACTAAAAATCCTGTCTGTTCCAGCTAAAATGGATGAAAGTCCTAGTCTTAAGTCTTCCAGACTCAAGAAAACAAATTACCGTAAATAGGATTAACTGTGCATCTAGATTGAAAATAAGCCTTGCTTGGTACAGTTGCCCAAGTAATTAACATACTGAATCTCATACTAGCACTGACCAGCAAAATGTTCCTAATTTCTGACAAATTAGGTGAACTGCTCTTCAAACAGATTTACACATTACACATTAACATCTCTAGAGCAATGTTATTAAGGCGTCGCCTAATCGTCGCTTTGGCGTCGGAGAGGCCTGGAGCTGCCGCCACGACCGTCGCCTCGCCTCGGGTGCATATGGCGTCCGCCTCGGATGGGATGGCGTCACCTAGTCGTCGCCATGGCCGCGACGCCGCGTCGCAAGAGCAAGGCGGGCGCCAAACCTCTGTGCCAGGCGAGAAACGGCGGTAAAATGGAGGGAGGGAGGGAGCGCGGGAGAAACAAGTGAGGGGGGGAATAAGGGGATACCGGATACGGGCGTAAGCGTTACATGCGAAGCAAAGGGAGGTCGGCGCGGTGGCGACCTCGGGCGATCTCCAGGCCTCCACGCCGCCGCCTCCCTCTGGGCCTCCACGCCGCCGCTCAGGTTCTTCCCTAATCCCTATTCCCTCAGGTTATTCTGCCAGCTGGTTCTTCCGTTCTTTCGCCGGTTGGCTCTTCCGAGCATTTAATAGGCATCGAGCAGGCAATATGTTTGTCCATATGCAGTGTTCCGCCGACTATTTTCGTATGCAGTAGGCATATGTTTAGATGTTGCTAGATATTGCTAGATGATGATTGTTAGATTGTTGCTAGATTGTTAGATGTTGCTAGATGTTTTTATTGCATAGACATGTTTTTATTCATGTTTCCATGTTCATTGCTATGCAGTAGGAACTAGGTAGCACAATGGCAAATGAAAGTGAGCCCGTAATAGCAACTACTGTGGCTGCCGCTGAAGGAGATGGGCAGTATGATCCAAAGAAAGATCCTGCAAGGAAGGCGAAGTCTAAAGACCCAGGATGGAAGTATGCCTTTTGGCCAGAGATTGGCAATAGAGATTTGGTGCAATGTTCACTTTGTGACAGGAGAGTTTGTGGTGGAATCAAAAGATTGAAGCAGCATCTCATAGGTGCATATGGAGATGTGCAAAAATGTGCCAAGACGACGACACCAGTCATCAAAGAGATGCAAGAATATCTGAAGCAGAACAGAAGAAACAGACCACTTAACTTAGATGATGAAGAAGGAGATAATGTAGTTGAGGTAGCCAGTGGTGGTAGCTCCGTAGCCTCTACCGTTGCCTCTGCCATTGTGCCACTACCAAGTTCTGGGACAGCAACAAAAAGAAAGCAATCCGCCCTTAATTTCAATGTTTCAGCACCAAAAGCAAAGCAAAAGAAGTCCATTGCTGCTATGCTTCGACCAAAACCTGAAGATGTGGTTGAGCAAAGACATACCAAGGGCACTTCTCAATATTCCTTGAAGTCAAAGATGAGAACCAAAGAAGAAAGACATGTTGTGAACATGCATGTATCCAAGTTCTTCTATGAGTGTAGCATACCATTTAATGCTGCAAACGCAAGGAGCTTCGAGGTTATGTGTGAGTCCATTGGGCAATACGGTCCTGGTTATAAGCCTCCTAGTTACCATGAGCTGAGGGTGCCCTTGCTTGAGGAGAACGTTAAAGAGACAAATAAATTGAGGGAGAAGCATGAGGAGGCTCGGAAGCAATATGGCTGCACACTCATGTCGGATGGATGGATGGATAGAAGAGGATGTCATTTGATTAACTTCCTTATCAACAGTCCGGAGGGGACTTTCTTCTTAGAGTCTATTGATGCATCAGATCAAACACATGATGCAAGGATGCTAGCAGATTTGCTAGAGAAGAGAATTGAGAATGTTGGCAAAGAGAAGGTGGTTCAAGTTGTCACCGATAATGGTGCTAACTACAAGGCAGCAGGCAAACTTCTAATGGAGAGGATTCCTACACTGTTTTGGACCCCTTGTGCTGCACATTGCTTGGACCTTATGTTGGAAGATATCGGGAAGTTAAAGGAATTTAAAAAGCCTATTGCACGTGCCAAACGTGTCACCACATTTATTTATAGACATGGTAAGCTTCTTAATGCAATGAGGGAAAAGACGGGTGGGAGAGATCTTGTGAGACCTGCTGCTACTCGTTTTGCCACATCTTTCCTTACTTTGCGAAGTTTGCACAAGCACAAAGATGCTTTGAGATATCTATTTGTTAGTGAAGATTGGACTAGGGCTAAATTGGCAACCACAGAGGTAGGTAAAAGTGTGTATGAAATTATCCTTTCTAAGGAATTCTGGAATTCAGTTGAAGATTGCCTAAGAGCTTCACAACCACTACTTGTTGTGCTGAGGGTGGTTGATGGAGATGAGAAGCCCGCCTTGCCGGAGGTTGCCGCATGTATGGCTCAAGCAAAGGAGAAAATCAAATCAGGTTTCCCTACCCAAAACAAGTCAAAATTGCTCAAGAAAATCATGAACATTATTGACACACGTTGGGTGAAGCAAATGGACCAAAAATTGTATGGGGTTGCACTCTTCTTGAATCTAGGAAAATTCTTTTCCATCGTGAAAAGAGGTGATGATGCATATGTTGGTGAGCTAAGAGGAGCAGTCAATGATGTGCTTCCAAAAATGGTGCCTGATGTCGATCTTCGAAACAAGATTGATACGCTAGCCATTCTCTACGAGGACCAGCGAGGAGAAGCATTTTCAAATCAATTAGCAATCCAAAACCAAGAATCAAGGAATCCTCGTAAGTTCTATAGTGTTGCACAGACTTTTTCAATTCTTTGTGTATTCAATATTAATTAACTAGAGTCTCTTATTGTCATTTTAGTTGATTGGTGGCATGCATATGGTGGCCGAGCCATAAAGCTACAAAGATTTGTGAAGCGTATCGTTAGTCTTTGTTGTTCATCCTCCGGTTGTGAGCGCAATTGGAGTACCTTTGAGTTTGTAAGTGAATGTGCCAAACCATTCTTTTTCAACTCTCAATTTGTAGCTACATATGTGCTAAAGCAACAATTTATTTACTTTGTTTGCTTTGATTTCGATAAACTATTTGTAGATCCATACCAAGAAAAGAAACCGGTTGGAGCACCAAAGATTGAACGATTTGGTCTATGTTCAATATAACCAAAAGATGAAAAGTAGGTTTGAAAAGCGGTGTCAGAAAGGCGACAACTATGACCCTTTGGTCATAGATGAATTTGATTAGGTCAATGAATGGGTTAACCCACTGGCCAAACCGGTTCAAAGTCACCGTGGGTGTGATGACCTTACATGGGAACATGTTGATGAAGCTGTTGGTGCATCACGCACACTTCAAGGTCGCAATCTTCCTAGAACATTAAGAAGGGGTGATGTCATAAGCTATTCTCGGTGTCACACTTCTAGTTCTACAAGAAGGGTGGTTGAAGAAGGTGAGCCACACTCAAATTTGGACACTGAAGATGAGGACGAAGATTTTGTTTTTGATGACGAGGAGGTTTATGATTATGGTGAAGCTCCACCTGATGATATGGAGAGCGATGGCGGGAATATGGATGGCAATGATTTGGATGCATTCGACATGGATGATTATTGAGAGATGAGTGCTAGATTGTTGGTGTTTTGGTCTTTTTGGGTTGTATGGAGTATGTGACTTCTAAGCTACTATTATCTTGTAATCATGCCACTATGGTTTCATTTGTATGGACTATGCTACTATGGTTTCATTTGTCATGTAATCATGTTTAATTTCCATTGATATTGTTGTCTTGTTTTCATATTTTGTACGTACAGTTTGTCACTTCAATTTATTGGAAGGTGTTAATAGTTTACTAACGTACTAAGTTGCTCTATGGCAGTAATGCTATTAGAAGGGACTCATGGGAGCTGCATCATGCTACTTGGGAGAAGAGCAAAGTCAACAAACAATAGACAATGTCATCAAGGTATGCCATTCAACATTCATGTTTTCTAGCTGCACCATTATTCATGTTCATTTGCTTTGTTACATAGTTAAAATAGTCACACTGTATGTTCAACAAATTTGCTGCTATAAAAGGTTAGGATGTGAGTATGGCGTCGCCTCGCCGCACGCCATACTCGCCTAAAAGGTGTGAAGGTAGTATGGCGCCTCGCCTTGTCTTATCGTCGTGATAACCTTGCTCTAGAGAAGAGGAAATGGATGTTAATTCCAGTGACTGACCTATGATTACACAAGGAACTGGGCTAACGGCATGGCTGAAAATTTACTGATCTAAATAAACTTCCTTTAGAAACAACAGTGCAAAATTACCTGTGCCGATATGGCATGGTGCTCGTCTTGAAGCAGATCAAACAAATTAGTACAAAATCAAACGCTAGTTAGCAACATAGCGTAGGACCCCCCCCCCCCTCGTTATCTGTTTTTTTTCTAGGAAACAAATAGGCGGGCGTTTTTTTTTCAAAAGCTTGTTTAATTAGTAAATGAATTGGCCTAGAATAGGTAAAAATGAAAAAAAGAAACAAATAAAGAGGAAATAGATATGATACATTACCACAGTGTGTTGTACAGAGAAATAGAAACTAATAAGGGAAGACCAATTGGTCATTGTCTTGTCATCATGATGTTCAAGCGTGGTTACACATTTAGTAACAGCTGTATCCCAATTAGTTACTTTCCAGGAGACAGCAAGTTAAACTATCATTCAAATTAAAAGAAAAAACGCACCTGCACTCTTTGTTTCATGCAAGCTCAAGAACAGAGTCACTATAGTTTTCCTTCCTATCTTTTTTGCTGTATGTGAACATATTTGGTAAAGGTACTACTACTACTATAGCTAATGGTGCTTCCATTTTCATTAATCTGAAATATAGTTGCGAGCCATAGGCCCAATATTTGTGCAAATCAAGTACATTCATCTAGTTAGCATCCATAAGGCAACTAATTCTGATAGTGAAAGCAACCCAATGTGCAGGTATAGGAGGAACACAGCGCAGTGCCCTTTAAGGTGCAATAAGATGCACTGCTGCAACAACAGGAATTTAAACAACATCTGATAGGATTATAACAATCCTATCATGTTGTTAACTGATATTCTATCCAAGAAGAAACAACTAACAATAGTAACTGCAAAAAGAAGTCTTAACTGCAAGTGCTATTCGTCGCAACAATTTGCACTTCACAGCAAATAGATCGTCAGATGATAAACCGAAGCACATTGAGACATTCTTTTATATATATATATATATATATATATATATATATATATATATATATATATATATATATATATATATATATATAACACATACACGGCTGCGCTATTTTGCACCTACGCGCACTGTGCACGTTGGAAAGTTACTGTTGTGCGTGAGTGAAGTTACTACCAAATACATGTAGAGTTACTACCAATTGTGTAGTGTTATAACTGACAGTAACTCTATATATATTTGCCAGTAAATTTCTGGCGCGCATTTTACACCTGCACGCAGAATAGTAATTATATATATACTATATACGCTGAAAAATTACTGTTGTGCGTGAGTGAAGTTACTGCCAAACATATGTAGTGTTACTGCTAGTTGTGTAGTGTTACAACTAATAGTAACTCTATATGTGTTTGTCAGTAATTTCACTTAGCACGGTAGTAACTTTTCGGCACGCATTTTACATCTGCATGTGGAATAGTAATTATACACACACACACCAAAATTTTACATTTTTAAAGCTCTGGCTAAGAAAGGCACTGGTGAAATACAATCATCTGAAGTACTGCTAAACTAATGGACTTTATGTCTTACGGAGCAAGAGCATCATGGATGTCGTAGTATGAAATGTTCAAATTTTGATCCTTCCTACGAAAAACAGGCCTAGGTGATACCAACTCCAGCATTTATGGTACTGATATAGGATATGTACTGGTTTCATAAATCAATTGCTGAAACAACTACAGTTCTTAGTGAACTGCTTTGGAATTTTCCCCAAGAAGAGTGAGCCAATGAAATGCCTACATAAGAATTAATGAATAAGTACAGTGGCTGATGTAAGCACACCAAATTTGTATATGCAAATTTTGAACAGCTAGGATTTTCATAATTTTAGTCTAAACTGGCCTAATCAGACAAATATCCTGCCATCTGTCCCTTGTTATCATAGCTACATTACTAAGCCTGAGTATATTCAATCTATTTTTTCGTAGTCTCTAACCATAAGCTCATTTTCCCTTCTACAGAACAAATAAGAAAAAAAAAACTATAATCTAGTTACATGTAAACACCTAGTATTTTTATCCATTCCCTTTCTGTTGTTTAGAAAACTTAACTGAAAAACTTATGAGCCTAGGTTAACTGATAAAAGAGAAACTTACACACAGTGGAAGTACTGAACCTATGAAATAATTAGCCTTTTATTTATTACCATGCTTCTAATATCGAAAAAGAAGTGGCATTGAATGGATTATTAGTTTAACAAACTGAAAGGATGCTTTCATTTCAGCTATCAATTCAACAGAGAAATCACCTTTTGGTCAAGTACATGCAAAGTTTCAGGTGCAGAAACTCATATAAGCACTATTTTTTATCTTGTTATCTTAATGCTCCATGGAAAATATATCACAACAGACTCACTAACCCAACACTTGACTTACTTATTAGAAAAATGATTCTTCACTTTTTTTATCGTAAGTTCGAAAGCATTGACTACTAACTGAAAGGTAGCATGATTGATTAATAACCATATATTCGGAGTATCCCTAAAAGTGTAGCAAATATATATAAGTCGTGATGCCAATATTATCAAAGCTGCAAATTATGAAATTTATAGTATCTTGAAGTCTTCCGTAACAAATAAAATTACAAAGATATAATTAGTATGAACTTGTGAGCACAAATTACTTTTTTAAAACTACTACACAAAAATCATAATCTGTGTTGGAACTACCTGCTACCATCTAGATATCAAAATCTCACAAAATTCTGGAGGAAAAAGGAGAAGAGAAGAAGAGATTCAGTAGCGCATGAATTGGGATTGAAAGGGACCAGCCTGCTTGTTTAACATTTTGCTACCACAATTACTATTTTAAAATGCTATAAATTAACCTATCCCCGTGACTTATACGATCTCATTTTGTCTATGCAGTGCAATCGTAATTTTGTCAGAAACTACAGCCCTGTACTTTGAAACATATGAAAACCAAACCTAAAATGACATCTTTACACCACCACCATACCATATCTAATCCCATGTTGTAGCCATTTTTGTTAGAACGGAACCCAAATCAAGCCCAATTCAAGCTTCCGTAGCCCAAATGCATTGTAAAGCTCCAAACTTCGTATCCCTCACACCTCTCGAACACAAATAGAGATCGAGATCGATCCCTTTCCTTCTCGTTCGTGGTCTGGCGCTTGGACTGCACATAGGCGGCAGGGTCGAAGTTTCGGTGTTGAAGATCTTGATCATGTCGGCAAGCTGCACGCTCCTGGTGTCAACCGCCCCGCTCACCGGGAACATGATGGAGAGGACTGCGAGCCGTGGCCTCGAAGACTTGGCAAACAACATCATTACGAGAAAACATAGCACGGGCAAACTTCCCTCTCCGCCCCCTCCCGCGAGATCTAGAGGGACGACGTCATTGTGGGCGGCGTCGCGATGATGGAGCAGAGACGGCTCTGGCGTGGGGAGGAAATCGCACCGGTGCGGCGTGGTGAGCTTCCAGAGGCGGTGTGGGGGTACGGTGATGGGGTGAATCAAGCGGTGGCGGCGTCTAAGGAAGATGGGAGTGGGGGCGAGATGAGGTGACCGGCGGCGGAGGATCGGGAGATGGAGGCAACGGTTAGGGTGAGAGGCGCCGGAGTTTCGGGCGAGGCGGCGTGTTTGAGTGGGGGAAGTAGACAGAGGGAGCACAAGGGAGCTGGAGGAGTTTGCCGGCGGCGATGTAGGCCGCCGGAGATGATAGATCGGAGCGGCGGCGCGGTAGGACCCAGGTGTTCTAGTTGCCGGCGGCGCGATTGGAGGGAGAGGGAGGTGGAGCGGTGGTCCGAGCAGAAGAGGAGAGCAAGGAGACGGCGACGGGGCGGCCGCGGGGGCGGGGGCGGTGGAGGCAGCGACGGACGGGCGCCACTGCCCAAATGGGCCGCCAGAACGACACGGTCCGGCCCGAACAGGGTACGGCACAATTAGCCTGATATGGCTGATCCGGTCATCAATGGCCTGATCTGGTATTGTCCTGATGCTGCCCTGTCCGTAACCGTTGCTCCACCATTGCCGCCCGCAGCTGCCATTGCCGCCAGCGCAAGTGGACACCTTGGTTAGGTCCATATCAGCGGGGTCAATCCTGTTTATGAGGAAGCAGAGGAGGTCCCTGGTCTACAGGCTCTCCAAGTTGAACTTTAAGAGTCTGTCCAAGCCGTGCATAGAGAACTCGGCTCACTGGTCAAGTGCGAGCATGGATATTGTTTACATGAAGATGGTAGGGGTGCATCAGACGGTAGCCGCGTACTGTTTCTTCTTGTTCTTGTTCTCCGCTACAGTCTGCATAGAAAAGGAACTCAAAATCTAAATAATGTTAATATTGAGTGTATATTTATCCTTTAATGCCCAACGAGTATATTTTTACTATGTTCTAGCAATATACACACTATGAAACTTTTACTGTCACAGTGTATCAAATTTACCACATGTACCATGACATTTTACTGTGCCATAAAAAATGTTAATGTACAATAGATACAACTTTACTATGATACAACATAACTTTTACTATCAACTACGTTACCTCGATGGGGTCATCTGTGGTTTTCCTCTTGCTCCTTGTGGGTTTCTTATGAGCAACTTTAGAGGGTGCAGATGCTTGTGGTTCATGTGGGGACACCCGGATTTACCAGGAATATCCGTCTTCACGCAACTGTATAAGATTTTAGTTGTGCATAGATGATAAATAACATGCTTACGATTACAATACCATAATAGAGTTTTACATAAAATATGACGTAACTGTCGATTACAGAGTTTTAAGACTTTCAAGCCAAACTTACTTATATTACAGACAAAAGACAAAAGCCAGCCACACCATAGGTTACGCATGATTGTAGGCTCAACCTAGAATTTGTAATCTTCACCATCATAGTACTTATCATCTGCTGGCATATCCTCTTCACATTATTCATTGTCAAAACTAAAATAAGCAAGAATGAGTACATTCGTACTCAACAAACCACGGTGGTAAAGTTTCATAATGCAACTAAGGATTTCAAAGAAAATGTCTGGCAAGGAGGGTTTATCTTGGACCTATCATTGCTGCTACCCATAGTTTTATTTGCAAAGCGTTTTGATTTGAACCAAATAAAGTTAACAATTGTTTTGAGTAGGGGCTTTATGATTCAACGTCATGAACAATACCACATTTAACCCTCAAAAGACTACTTATGCCTCAAGTTTAGGAATCACCCCACAATATAGCTTCATTAGCCGAAAGCACAGCACATTCGGATGATTCAGGTTTAATCTCTATAGAGAGTGCTTAGCTTTGCCCATGAGATGTCTTCAACTTGCAATCATTGAGAGACAACAGAACCGTTCAAAAGTCCCACAACTTTAGTTTCCATCCGGTAGAAGTCAGTACCATTCTAGCCATCAGGGTCATACCAAGTCTACAGTATGCCGTCTGGTGACTGCTTACATGGGTTCTACTGTTGTGTAGCTCGACAAGTGGCACTCGAAAGTCCACTCCGGCTCACCCTCAACTACTAGTATCAATCTCCTACTCGAAAGGGAATATAGCCATAAATTATTACTTACTGAGAGAAAAAATAAAGAAAGTCTAATTTTTCATTTAAATAGACCTCTTTGATGGATCGAATTAAAACAAGTAAGAAAGGTCAAAAGTGGAAATAAAATTTTGAAATAAATATTGTAACAAAATATATGTAGTTTTGAATTGAAGACACCATTAGAAAGGTAACAACAATGATACACAAGTAAACAGAAGTTACAATTAATTTGGAAAATTAAAAAAATCTTAAAATTTAGAGCATTTGATGTTCAGAACTATAATTTCAAAATGAAAATGTGCTATATTTTTAAAAAATGGATTACAAAATTTGATAATATTATAAATAAATTATTCAAAATATGTAGCCCGTTCCTGAAACTTTTCCACGCACGCATGCGCTTGTATAGTAGATCATTGGTGGATAGATTGCGTGTGGATATCGCGAGGCATGGGCTCTCGAGTAGCCCCATGCATCAAGCATGTGAAATTGAGTCTCTCTCTCTCTCTGCATCATGCTTGCAGTGCATAGTTGCATGGCTATGCCTAGTTTCAATCGCAACAATTGCTAAGAACTATGTAAAATAGAACTATTTTTGTGTGAAATTTCTGTGTTTCAATTTCAAACAGAGCTAAGGCAAGTAGGCATCTACACACGCGTTGACTAAGTAATTAAGAACGTTCTCAACGATAAAATAGCATAGTTTGCAACAGGTTAATTAAGCTAGTGTAGGATCGGTTATTGCGAGTCAGAGGAGTGAATGATTTCTTAAAAATTTTTGCCTGATATTAGCAACATCATGCAACGAAAAATACAAACTCACAAGTTTCATCAAAATCAAGAACTAAAGATCACAAAGTCACCTAAGATCACAAAGTCACCCGAGCTATATAGTCTCACCAATCTGATCGTCAGCTAGGGGACAGTTGGGCTGCTCAGTTGGTTTGACCGCAAGTCCCATCGGTCTAACCGGTCAAGGGCGGTCTAACCGCCCACCAAATAGAGGCAAAAATCAACATAGCACATTATCAATAAAATGACTAACCCTTAAACTACTGATCTAAACATGGCAAAACTTGGTATAAATCCTTCCTAGAATGTTGGAAACATATTCTAATCATGAATCATGAAAATCAATGCCAAAATTCTGACCTTTGTCTAAAATAAGAAAGGTTACACCAAATCAAGGCAAAAGAGAGAACCTCGATCCGCTCTTGTTTATGAGTCCTCAATGGTATAGATGATTTGGATAGATTCTCACATATCATAACAACCTAAAACACTGCACGAACTAAAGCCAAAATGACCTCAAGATCAAATCCCAAAATCACCCCTCTCTTGACCAAAACTGGGCAATCACAAGAACTACATAAAAGTGCCTAGATAGGTAGGATTTGATCTCAAAAGGATATTTCCATCTCTTACATGTCATTGGTAGATCAAGACGAGATGAAATTCAAACAAAAAACCAAGAAAATCAAAAGCATTAGGTGAAATCCGTTGCACAACTCACTTGAATGAAGTTTAGATGTTCATTTCAGTTTGAAAGGAATATTTTACAACTACTCCCTTATGAAAGATAGAGCTTTAACCCTAGATCACACACACAAAGTTTTTAATACAAGAAAACCCTAATCTCTCTACAAAAGCCTTCTTTAGAGACTTCTCTCTCAACACATATAAGAGGTTATATAGTGGAGGCACCTCACCTCCCTAACAACTAACACACCTTAGTGGATGCAACCACTTATAAATAGGGAAATCCGATAACCCACACGCAAATGGATTTTATACTCACAAACACTTGTACTTTCAAAGCGCAATTTTCACATGGCTCCAATAGCTTGATAAGACAGTCCATTCTCCTAGACATGACCTAAACTACTTATGCCACCGTCGTGGTTTTGCAAACTGCTTCTTCACCTGGTATCGCACAATTTCCTCAATTACCCCCATCGACCTTATGGTGCTTCTCCTCGAAACAACCACCATAAAAAGTCCGTAATGTCTAATGATTTAGTACCAAGATCATATGTCTACTCTGATGACTATCCCTACTTGAAACGTCTAAGCCCAATGGCATACCACATGCATGCACTTGGCTCATCACGATCCTTGTCTTTCTCAGATGCTTCTCCGCTTGAGATTATGCTCCACTCGGGTTTACGCGACCCTCCATGGCCTCAGAGTCTGTGATAATGAATATTAGAGACGGTTTGTTACATGAACCGTCTGTGATGTCTCACTTATCACAGACGATTCGTATTAAGAACCGTCTGTGATATTAATATCAGAGACGGTTTGGAATACAAACCGTCTGTGATGTTAATATCAGAGACGGTTTGGAATACGAACCGTCTGTGTTAATACTTAAATATGCGCACCCTAATCCAGCTCTTCTACATTGTCCTCTCCCTCATCTTCTTCATCACCAAATTTCTCAATAATGACATCTAATATTCTTTTGATCTCCTTCCTCTCATCTATCCATCATGAGTTGTTCGGACGCAACCTTACACAGGCGGCCAACAATTTACGTCTGGAGCAGCTCCTCCGCTCACGCCCTGCTCTCCTTCCTCGACTCGCTTCCATCCGTTAGCTGGACCTCATCATCCTTCATCGACGGAGGTGTCTCGTTGCCACTCAGGAAAGGGAAACCGCCCTCAGCCTCGTTATTCTCTGCAATGTGCACAAAGCGGAGGAAGCTCTAGCGGCAGTGCAGAGACACATGGATAACCTTGCCGATCAAGCAGAATCGGCTGATTCTAAGGAAGCTTATCATGGCATCCTCTTTGAGTTATGGAACATGCTAATGATTTGCCCAGGCTTGAGGAAGTGGAGAGGGCAATGACAATCTTGACAGTATTCGAGAACACAGCGGCTGATTCTCCAACTCCAGAAATCGAAGAAGAAGCATATGAAGCCCAGAAGATTAAAAATCTAGGAATTCCTTTTTTTTGGACTTTTGTAATAAATTTGCCTTGAATTTGACTCTCGTCTCAGTATAGTTTCTGTAGTTCATACGACAAAGGTCTGTGTTGTCAGGATTACCAAAATACCATTAACACAAACTGTTTGTGTTCTCTAGATTATCACAGACGATTTGTGTTAAGAACCGTCTCTCAATTATCACAGACGGTTCGTGTTAATAACCGTTTGTGATAGTTTAAGCACAGACGGTTCCGTATGAACCGTCTGTGATGTACCCATCCAGTATAGCCTCTTTTGTAGCAGTGTTACTGTTGTGCTGCAGAAGTTGTCAATTGATCGATCGATCTTGATTTCCCGTTTATCCTAGCTTGATCAAAGTTTAAACGGCAAGTTAGGCAATGCACTTGATCAGGCCATGCATATCAGCATTGAGTGACAACGATGCACTAACAAAGCTGTGAAGGGGGAAGCACTAGATCGTGGTCTCGAAATATTCGATGCTACTAGCTCAATGGCCAATCAGGCCATCCACGCAGGATGGATGGCTCTCCGTAGCTGCCTATTAATTCTAAACAGACAGGAAAGAGCAATCCAAATCCCTCTTTGACTTAAGCCACTTGACGCCAAACCCTAACTGTTTATGATCCTACCTCTTTTCTAAACTGGTACGCATCACCTCAATTCAGCAAAAAAGAGAGACGGTATTTCATTAATCTAAATTCCAGATCGATCGTGCTGCTGAATTTTATATTATGTCCTACACCTAATTAATTTAATTTTAATGTAATATCTCAACTACAAGTTAAAGACATTTAATTTCATGGTTCCAAATTGTCGGGTAACTTAAAAGTCTAAAAACAGATGGCTACGTATGTACACACTTGACAGGCTGTCGTCGAAGGTATTTTGTCGGGCCAGTTATGTTGATCAAGAAGAGGATGCCCATAGTCCTCTCCCTCTATATGTGCATTGGTCACTACTACAGATGATGTTATTATAGACGATTGAAAATCGTTATTACAGACAATTTTTGAACCGTCTGTATTTATATATCAGTGATAATAAGTCGTTATCACAGATGGCTCCTGTTGTGGAGGTGGCCCAACCTCCTGTGACTGGGATTTGCAACTGACCTAATATGTAATAGGCCCAGTAGTGTAGAGGAATATACCAATGTACCCTCATCCTTTGTAAGTACTAAGGGGTAGAATGAGGATTTCCCATTCTACTCCATTCATGTATATAAACCCCAGGAGGGGCAGGAGGAGGAGGATCCTCTCATTCTTACCAACTCTCCTATAGATTTGGCTCTCATCTTACTCTTCTACGAGTCCTCTTCTTTACTGTTTGACCAGTAGCCACGACAGATGAAGCCGTCCATGGATAGTTCCTATCCTATATACGGTCGTCTTCTTCCTCTACCCTCTTTCTCTTTGCTCTCTCCCCCGATTCCTCTCTCCAAGATTGAACATTCTCTTTTGGTAAGCAACAACAAATCAGCTCAAAATTTGAGGGGTTTTTTGGCATGCCCACAAAGCACCCCTTCCCAAACCACCGACACCTCTATACTCCTCTACCTGTCCTCGATCCTTTTTTTAGGTTGCTAGAGCCTTGCTGCCCTCAGTCCACCGCCAGCAAGCCATGCCATGTCACCGTGCCTCCCTGGCTCCCTCCCTCTTCTGTGTGTGCGAGTGTTCAATTGGAGGAGGAGCGTTGTGGCTCTGCCAAGTGGGCCAGCCCAAATTAAAAGAGTAGTAAATTGGATACTGAGGGGGCAAAATGTACTTTGCTTAGCTCCGTCACACGGCTTGACCGACAAAAATTGGTCAACAGTTGGTATGGAAGGGTAAGATTTTGGAAATTAGTAGCATACAAGGAAGCGTGCATTCTGCAGTGGTATGTTGAGGATCCGGGAACTTTGCAGTGGTATAGAAAAGATTTTACCACTAAGAAATACAATACTTTGAGGAAAAAATATATATAAACAAATAAAGAAATAGCAAACCAAATGGACCAGTAACCCCCGTCTTTTAGCTAACGGTCTTGCTTCCGTAAATTTTGAAAATCCATTTTCTACTGTGCTTGATCGAGAGTATAATAAGATCAACTGAAAGTTGAAATGGTAAAAAGTAAGATTTTAAATCTAGATTAGCATGTACGTGGGAATGAAGGGAGTATTTAGTTGAGACAGAGATTCCTTTTCATTTTGTATAAAGTAATTCGTGTGAGAAGTTCAAAATTTAATTATGATAAAGCATAATAATGTCATGCATCCTGCTAAACTAAAGCACTGAAGGTGGTACCAAGAAAGCAGATGTTACTAAAACTGTTGTAACATCATTTGGCGGTGTACTAAACTGTGGCAGCATCTTTTAAGCCCCACTCGTTTCAGTTTGAGTTTTTGGCTTCTGGATTATTTTGCACTATTCATATACGAGCAGTTTTCCTATCCTTGAGGAGGTACCAAGAGGTACAAGGTACCAAGAGGTACCAAATTAGATCCAGCCGTTCAATCAGTGTGATCAACGGCTCAAAATTTGGTACCTCTTGTTACCTTGTACCTCTTGGTACCTCGCGTCCGGTACCACTAGGTACTGCCAAATCTCAGCCGTTCGATCAGTGTGATCAACAGCTCAAATTTGGTACCTCTTCCCCCTCAAGGATGGTAAAATTTCCCATTCATATACTTCATCCTTTTCTATACTTTTGGTTTTTTTGGGCTTTTTTCTCGTATTTATTTGCATTATACATGATGAGCTAACATATGTTTCCTATTTTTAATTTTTTTAAAATTTAATTATATTAAATAAGTATTCATCAGCTATAGTGTTTTTTTAGTTAGCTACAGTACTTTTCAGCCGTAAGCACTAAAAAAGTTGTTTTGAGCAGGACCACTAGTTACTTCCAGCGAACCACCCCCATCAAGCAAAAGTACACCTTGGAGAGCCCATCCAAATGCATGCAAGATTCCTGCAAATTAAGTTGATCACTCTGCATGCATATGGAATGAATAGTGTATCGTGCATGTACTTATCCAAGCAGCCGCCACCAGATATATTTATATCTAGTGTATATAAAAAGGTTTGAAAAATAAAGTAGGAGGCGTATTATATATGTTTATATGCATAAGAAAAGGATGGTCAGTACAAGGCGTGCTCTCGGAACAATCCACAGATTCCCTGATCACAAGGTGGGGGGTGTCAAGGTTCACAGCGTGACAGGTTAACAGTTGCAATCCAAAGAACAGGCATGTGCTTTTGGGGGCTTGGTTCATCATTAGTCATTATTACTACCTTAACTAATTTTTTTGCAACAAGCCAGCCGTCTGTAGTTTCAGTTCATACTGATCTATATGCAATTTACCATCGTCGCCGAACGGGCACCAGGGTAGAAAATTCTAGCCAGGGACTCACGTACGAGGCTGATCTAACTTGAGGATTTCTCATGAACCAAGGAGGCGATAGATAAGGATTTAACCAGGTTCGGATACCAAGTGCGGCAGCTACTCTCTTGTCAGTACCAGTTTTTGTCATGCCTTCGCCTCGCGCCGAGGCACCGGTTTTGGTCTCCTTACACTATGGTTACGTTCTTTCTACTTATAACTTTCTCTAAATTGATAAATATGATAATTTTTTTGCTATTTTTTAAAGTAACTTATCAGAATAACCTTTTCGATATCGAATTATTGGCATTCTGAAGGACTATGTGAGAAAGTCTAGGATTTTGTTATAATGAACCATTACTATTTTAGAAGAGTGTGAATTTAGAATTTGCAAAATTACAGTTTTGTGGTTTCTCTGGACAGTCTGCAGACTTCGCGGCCTAACGGACCAGAGGCGGCGGTCAGACCGGCTACCACCAATGGTCTGACCAAGTAGGGTCAGCAGCCAGACTGGCTGGGGAGCGGTCTAAGCGGTTGGAGTTTTTGCTTTAGCCAAAATATGGTTTTTTTTTTGGGAAATTAAGTCATGGCGTGTTTTGGTTTGTTCTAGGTCAATGCATATGTGTTACATGAAGCATATTTTGACTAACATGAGTCAAGTTGTGAAGAACTTGCGCCCAAAAATAAATTTTTGGTCTACTAGGATGTTTGAAGTCAATTATGGTTAACGACAAGAATTAACACTTACGTTCATGGAGGAGCCGATGCTTAGAACGATTAAGGATGTCGGGCAGAATGGTTGAGCTCAAGTACGGTACAAGGAATTTAAGAAATGTTGAAACGAAGTTCGAGTGAAGGGTTGCACCATGTGGCTTGGTCGGTCCAAGTAAGACGTAGTCTAGAAAAACCAAAATAGGACAGACTTGCCAATGTGTAACAAGCCAGTGGTACATCTATACATGGCAAGCATGGCGATTGCTTGCAAAGGAAGATGGAGACTGGGTCAAGAGAGGGCATTTTGGTAAGTCAACCAAAATATCAGAAACTATCTTGGATCAAAACAGCGGTGCTTAAGAAAGTGGTTGAGGTCAAGGAAATTGAGAAGATCAAGTTGGATGGTTTTCATTTTTGAGTTTGAGTTTGATGGTTTTCATTTTTGACCGTCAGAGCCCTGAGTTTGATGGTTTTCATTTTTGAGTTGCTTGCTTTGGGGTTTGGCCTCTAATCTTAATATCCGTAGCTCAATAGCTCTTGGAGTGAAAGATCAGTGAATACTTTAGGAAATTGTGAAGGCACTGTCTACTCCTCTGTTGCTATACGTATTCTATTTATTCGCACAAACGCTCACACTAGGACTAAAAACCATTAGCAGCCTAAAAGAACAAGCCATACCACACAGGAAAGTAGCACAGTGATCTTTAACCTATCGGAAGGCGCCCGAAAAAGGGTCCTACCAGTGGCTGTTCGTGGACGATAGCCTATACAGAGTAGATTGCCCTACAAACCGAGCACCTTGAGAGAGAGAACTCGATGGCTTCGATGGGGATTGTGTTGATCTTGATGTGCCTTGATGAGTATTGACCCATAGCGATGCTGCGTGCGTAGTTCCTTTCCCCATAGCTATGCTATGCATCTTTTTCTTTCTCTATAGTGATGCCTTGTTCGTTGCTCTTCTTGCCCGCTCTGTGCCCTTTTACATAACCTGAGACCCTCTAGTAGGCTTGACAGAGGAATTATAACCTGTAGATTAGTATATCCAAACGTGATTCTTCCCAAGTATGAACTTAATAACCTTACAAACAGAATACCCGTAGGGTCCGGAGTCGTATAGAGACTTGAAGCTTGATGGGCAAGTTTACACATATTCCCTTGTATAGACCTCTGAGTGTTTCCTTATACTTTTGTAGGAGGGTATGTACCATTTTTTACTGCAACAAGCATTGGATTAGCATGCTTGGTTATATATAACTAAGGGTTAATGATAGTTCATTACTATGGTGAGGAGTATATTTCTATATTCCATAAAACAAAATTGTGTAAATATTAAGTTAATGTAATTATTGGATTGGCACAGATTAATCTTGTCAATTATTTATTTTGATTTAAAGCATATAAATGCATTATTCCTTTTAGTGAAGTATGTTATGTACCATTTTTTAATGATGTTATTTGTTGTGCCAATGAGAAATTCAGAAGAGCAACATAATATTTTAACCTTAATTTAAAACTATAAAACTTCTTTTGGATCTGTTGACATGGTTTAAAATTATAATACTTATGTACTCGATTCTTAATTTGTTTAAAAGTTTGGGTGCAATGGTGTAATTTGCAAACAATAATGGACAAAGAATGGAAGGGAGAATAGCAGGTTAGATTTTGGGGGAGGGGACCAATGAAAGCGATCTGAGCTTCATGTAAGATTGCTGTGTGCTTCTAAAGAAAAAGGAAGCATCATCATTGGGTAGAGAGCACCCAAGCAGAGGTTTATATGATGAGGTTTCTACTGCCCCCTCTCAACTTGTTTTTCCCCTGCTGCATACATATGTTTTTCTGAGGTCAAATTATCCTCACTTGACATAAGAGGACCAGGAGTGACAGTGCAAAGGCCCTGGTGGTATTTGCTTATACTTTAAAAAGTCAAAAGCTAATATAAACTTCTGGCTTTTCGAAGCGATTTCTTTACTTCTCTCACTACCGTCTTGCTCCGGAGATAAGATAGAGGGTCACAGATGCATCATCCACCCCACTCCTCTCGCTTTCATCATGCACACGTATCTCTCCCTCACTCTTTTGCACCACTCGCCCACTCCTTCTAAAAATCACTTCTTTCAGCTATTACTATTTATTTTTAGTCAAAAGTCATAAGACACAGCCAAAAGTTATCAACAAAAGCCAATATAAACGCACCCAAAATATTCTTTTGCAAAGATGCAATATCTAGCTCTGCATTTAATTTTACTTCAAACTTAATCAGTATAAGGGCATCCACAGTATTTAGAGTCTATGCAACCTCTAAGCTGGGGTACCTTGATGGCCTTCAAGCTTAGCACAATTTTATTTTGTAATATTTAACAGCTTCAATTGCCTCTAAGTTGGCGCCCATAAATGAATAGGTTGAAAGCAAAAATAATTTGAAAGTACTTATTTGATGCCTGTAAATAGGATCTAAACATAGGAAGGTATTAAGGATATTAGAGTATGTACAATGGTATGACATTAGCTGTCTGTAAGTCTTGTCACGTAGGATATGAGATAATGTAGAGGGGAAATAGGGAGTATAGAGAATTGGACCGTCTCTCATACAATAATTAATTCTAACACGAGAAACAAGGCACATTATACATAGAGGAGATGTCTATAAAGACATGTAAAAAGATAACCTAACGTAGGAGCTCTCTTTAATACTGTCTATAGATGACATGTCGGGTATTATAGACATCAGTTATCTATACCATTGTACATATAATCCCTCTATTTCATAATATTTATCCGGCACACATACAACGAAGGTACCATATTTAATGAAATTGGAATTTTTTTATTAGATAGATATAGCACTACTCAGATATAATACTACTCTATTTAATAGAGATAAATATGGTTTAATTTTATTAAATATTATTTACATTTTGTGCTTTCTTCGTATGTGCATCTAATAAATATTGCGAAACGAAGGTAGTATGATCGATTAACCGTTTTCGTTTTGCCAATGCTATCAGTAAGAGGATAGGTTGCAATGGCGATGTTCAAATGGGTAGTCAAAGGCGTGGAAGGATTATAAGATTTTATTCTGGTCAAAGGCAAGAGGAGAATATGTGAAACCGGATTCTTTACTGAATTTTTCTTCAATATGCCATCAGCAGATTGATTGATCTTCTATATATCCCTTCCCGTTCTCTATTGTTTTCCTACGGACAAACATGATTTTTGTTTCATAAGACTTCGAGAGAAATTGCTCTGTTTTCCTAAAAAAAATCTGTTTCAAACTAAGCCATGCAAACTTTGTCATCTACATATTCGTATTTCATTTTTAAGCATCAAACAAAAAGTAGGGTTTCATATTAGTTTCTACTTAGAAAAACCAGAAGCTAATATGAACACCTAACTTCTCAAAACAGTTTCTTCACTCCTCTTGCTCCAGTCTCGCTCCAAGAATATGGCAGGGGATCACGGACACATCATGTACTCCACTCATTTCGCTCCCGTCTCGTGCACACATCTCTCCCTCGCTTTCCTTACCGCTTATTCTCTTCTTCTAGAAAACCACTTCTTTTAATTATTACTATTTATTTTCAATTAAAATTCATCAACTGTATGACTCGACCCAACACAAACTATCTTATCTATCCACGTGTGAACAAGATCATATCACCCAATCACTGAATTTTTTTTGTCTGCTTACCCAGTAGTACTGTTTACCAGCCACATGTGCAACCAACTTGGCCAAATACAAGCACGGATAGGCAATTGGAAAAGAGAACTTCCATGCCCGTCGGATCAAAAATCTCCTTTTCAAAGTTCAACCTGATGATAGTTAACTACCATGGAAGAAAAATCCTTGCAGTTTTGGACCCTAGATGTCTAATCCTTACCTTCCGGGCCACTTGGAGGGCAGATATGCGGCACATAGCGCACAGAAACTTGCTTTACCCTTGAAAAGAATTGATATGTACCATATTTTTGCACTTTTTTTTGCCAGATTTGTCTGGCAATTAGCTAATAGGGGCAGTCTTCAGGTCATCATCACAATATAGATACACTTGTTTTTTAGAGGAATATAAATATACATGACAAAACTTGTAGGCTTGTCACTTGTTGCATATCGATCGATCTGGATAGAACCGCCACTCATACAAATGTTTCTCCATGAAACATAAACGAAATTTCTTTGATAAACTACTGGTGTTAAATCACTTCAGGAGGAAAGATCAGCTCTAGCATGGACAAATGTGCCAGTAATGTCAAGAAAATCTGTGTCTCCTGCTGGTAACGACAGAACATGTCTGGCTAGTGAAGGCTACATTCATGTCATGTATGGGGAAAAAAACACAAGTTTTCAGAGCACATAAGGATAACTAGAATTACTTTTTGTGGTATATATTACACTGACAGCAGATGGCTCAAGGAAATGGGTCAAGCAATGGACAGCGTGTTAACAAGATCCATGGCAATATGTCTTTCATTGAAAACAATTTGTTGTCATGCAGTGGTGGATCTAGAATGTGAGTAATAGGGGTGTAAAATTGCGAATATCTGTACTTAATTCTACATTACACAATTAAACACTAATTGCTAGATGTTTGATTGGATTTTACAAAATACAAATTATAATCAAAATTTTAAAAGGAGAAAAAGCTCACCTTACTTTCAGCTATCGACCAGACTTCAAACTAGCCACTGGCCCGCCGCGATGCCAACTCGCTGAGTGGCCCGAACCAAGCGTGCGCGCCTTCGCGGTGCACCGCCATTACCTGTGGCTGGGGGCTAGGGCATTGAGCGACTGGGACTACCCCCAACTAGCCGACTGGTATGTGAATGAATGGTTAGAGTATTTTTTTTCCAATGGGCTAGGCCAATGGCAATTAGCCAACCGACGCCAATGAGGCATGGTCATATGGGGCATGGGCTAATCCACGAGGAAGATGTTTTTAGACTGAAATGCAACTAGAATCTCATATATATATATATATATATATATATATATATATATATATATATATATATATATTGTTGTGGCTACAGACCAAACACAGAGAGAGATGGTAGTGGAGAGTGATGAAGATAAGTGTAATGGTCTGGGTCCTCCCCATGGCTTACTCATATATATATACGCATGAGGAGTGCTTTTACAGTTATACCCTTACATCTGGTTATCCCCTCTGGGGGCAGTTATGTCATTACACATGGCCTATTCTGGGCCTTATAATCTCCTACCAGGCCTGCTGGGTTTAGGTGGGGGCCACCCCTACGACAGGAGCCTCTCATGGTGAAGGGCTTCACAGGGCCGAAGCCATGTCGTCGAGTCCTTTGGCCCCCTCCGTCCCCTGCGGCCTGTGAATTCCTCCAAGCTTGTGGTTGGGGAGCCTGAAATCTGGGATGGTGGTAGCGGAGGGTGGCGCCAAGTCGAAGTAGGCGCGCGCGCTCCGTCCCCTACACTTCGAACGGGTGGTAGTGAAGCTGGCGCCTAGTCAAAGCAGACGCGCGCGCTCCGTCCCCTACCCTTCGAACGGGTGGCAGCGAAGCTGGCGCCCAAGTCGAAGCAGACGCGCACGCTCCGTCCCCTACCCTTCGAACGGGTGGCAGCGAAGCTGGCGCCCAAGTCGAAGTAGACGCGCGCGCTCCGTCCCCTACCCTTCGAACGGGTGGCAGCGAAGCGGGCGCCCAAGTCGAAGTAGACGCGCGCGCTCCGTCCCCTACCCTTCGAACGGGTGGCAGCGAAGCTGGCGCCTAGTCGAAGTAGACGCGCGCGCTCCGTCCCCTACCCTTCGAAGGGTGGCAGCGAAGCTGGCGCCCAAGTCGAAGTAGACGCGCGCGCTCCGTCCCCTACCCTTCGAACGGGTGGCAGCGAAGCTGGCGCCCAAGTCGAAGTAGACGCGCGCGCTCCGTCCCCTACCCTTCGAACGGGTGGCAGCGAAGCTGGCGCCCAAGTCGAAGTAGACGCGCGCGCTCCGTCCCCTACCCTTCGAACGGGTGGCAGCGAAGGTGGCGCCTAGTCGAAGTCGACGCGCGCGCTCCGTCCCCTACCCTTCGAACGGGTGGCAGCGAAGCTGGCGCCTAGTCGAAGTCGACGCGCGCGCTCCGTCCCCTACCCTTCGAACGGGTGGCAGCGAAGCTGGTGCCTAGTCGAGGTAGACGCGCGCGCTCCGTCCCCTACCCTTCGAACGGGTGGCAGCGAAGCTGGCGCCCAAGTCGAGGTAGACGCGCGCGCTCCGTCCCCTACCCTTCGAACGGGTGGCAGCGAAGCTGGCGCCCAAGTCGAGGTCGACGCGCGCGCTCCGTCCCCTACCCTTCGAACGGGTGGCAGCGAAGCTGGCGCCTAGTCGAGGTAGACGCGCGCGCTCCGTCCCCTACCCTTCGAACGGGTGGCAGCGAAGCTGGCGCCCAAGTCGACGTAGACGCGCGCGCTCCGTCCCCTACCCTTCGAACGGGTGGCAGCGAAGCTGGCGCCTAGTCGAAGTCGACGCGCGCGCTCCGTCCCCTACCCTTCGAACGGGTGGCAGCGAAGCTGGCGCCTAGTCGAGGTAGACGCGCGCGCTCCGTCCCCTACCCTTCGAACGGGTGGCAGCGAAGCTGGCGCCCAAGTCGACGTAGACGCGCGCGCTCCGTCCCCTACCCTTCGAACGGGTGGCAGCGAAGCTGGCGCCCAAGTCAAAGTAGACGCGCGCGCTCCGTCCCCTACCCTTCGAACGGGTGGCAGCGAAGCTGGCGCCTAGTCGAAGTAGACGCGCGCGCTCCGTCCCCTACCCTTCGAACGGGTGGCAGCGAAGCTGGCGCCTAGTCGAAGTAGACGCGCGCGCTCCGTCCCCTACCCTTCGAACGGGTGGCAGCGAAGCTGGCGCCTAGTCGAAGTAGACGCGCGCGCTCCGTCCCCTACCCTTCGAACGGGTGGCAGCGAAGCTGGCGCCCAAGTCGAAGTAGACGCGCGCGCTCCGTCCCCTACCCTTCGAACGGGTGGCAGCGAAGCTGGCGCCTAGTCGAAGTCGACGCGCGTGCTCCGTCCCCTACCCTTCGAACGGGTGGCAGCGAAGCTGGCGCCTAGTCGAGGTAGAGGCGCGCGCTCCGTCCCCTACCCTTCGAACGGGTGGCAGCGAAGCTGGCGCCCAAGTCGAAGTAGACGCGCGCGCTCCGTCCCCTACCCTTCGAACGGGTGGCAGCGAAGCTGGCGCCTAGTCGAAGTCGACGCGCGCGCTCCGTCCCCTACCCTTCGAACGGGTGGCAGCGAAGCTGGCGCCTAGTCGAGGTAGACGCGCGCGCTCCGTCCCCTACCCTTCGAACGGGTGGCAGCGAAGCTGGCGCCCAAGTCGAAGTAGACGCGCGCGCTCCGTCCCCTACACTTCGAACGGGTGGCAGCGAAGCTGGCGCCTAGTCGAAGTAGACGCGCGCGCTCCGTCCCCTACCCTTCGAACGGGTGGCAGCGAAGCTGGCGCCTAGTCGAAGTAGACGCGCGCGCTCCGGGGCTGTTGTGACCTTGTAGTCTCGTAGTGCGCTTTTAATGGCGGCTGGAATTATGCCGACGCCTGGCCTGGCAGAAGCCAGGCTGTTGCGTCGTGCAGTCTGCCATGCTGCAGGTGGGGCACGTGGCGACTCACGACTGGTGCGTCGTGGGATGTGAGCAGTTGCGTGACCGCGGCCGTTCGCCTCGTCCCCCGAGAAGTTGGACGCGTGTTAAAGAGGTAGGGGCGTTGTGCGCTGCTTGGCCACCTACCAGGCGCGGCCTTCTAGGTCCGGGCGGTTCTTCTTTCCAAATCTTGGACAGCCGAATCGCCGGGAATTTGATCCGTCTGTGCATTGAACCCCAGGGCAGGCGAGCGGCCTTTATAAGGTGTTAGTGTTGAGGTGGAGGCACCCTTTCTCGTTTTGCTTTTTGATCTGCCGCTTCGCTTGCGCCCGTGCTAATTGTCACGCCCGTTGCTCCCTTGCCTGCTTCTTCTCCTTCCCTTGTCGCGAAGAGCGATGGCCAGCCATGACGACGCCACCTACCACCCCCGCAGCAGTTCCTTGCCTAGGCAGGGCGAGGTGAACCATCCTTCGCAAGAGTACAAACTAGTGCCGCGGGGGAGCTCGCGCGCCAACAAGCTGTGGAACGCGATGGAGCACTCGGGAGGCTCCTGCTCCCGTGTGCTGGGGAAGAGCCGCATGACGGAAGGGACGCTGCAACGGCTCGTGGATGAGGGGAAGATCGCGGATCGCAATGGGGCTCGCCTACCCCGCCGGGACGAGACGGAGCCGAAGCCCGGGGCCCTGGAGGCAATTGTTTTCGTCGCGTTCTTCGATGCCGGCCTTCGGATGCCCTGCACGTTGTTTGTGGGCGAAGTCCTGCAGGACTACCAGTTGGAGCTAGCCCAGCTAACGCCCCACGCGATACTCCGCCTCGCTGTCTTCGCGTGGGCGATGCGGACAGAGGGGTGGCGCCCCAACGCCAGCTTATTCGCCACCCTGCACGATGCACATTGTTGACCCAGAAAGGTTGGCCGGGCGGTGTCCAACTTTGGTGGTGTGGACTTCGTGCTCCGAGCGTCCTGCGCGACGTTGTTCCCTGTGTCCGCCTTGTCAGGGCAGTGGGCGTCCGGCTGGACGCGGTGGTGGTTCTATTACACCGTGACCGACAAGAGCAGAATGCAGTGCCTAGGCGGGCCGATCTCGTTTAATAGCACGCCGAGTCTGAAGGCGGAGATCGACGACACACGAAAGCTACAGAGCCTCGTCGGTGTCGCCCGTCGAATGAGCGTGCGCGACCTAGCCGAGGAGTTCACGATGCATGGGGCGGCGCCACTCTCCTCCCGGGGGAAGTATGTTGTGCCGAATGGCCCTCGCGAGGACGGGTTCGAACCATGTGTGTCTCGGGTGCTTCCACCCTCCGCCCCTTGTAAGTCGCCCATCGCGCCATTGTATCTGTTTTGGCTTTCGCCTAACTGACATGATCTCCTGCGCAGTGCCTCGGCTAGAAGATGCGGAGCGCGCGGTTGCGGCGCTCCTCGGCCCGTACACGCTTAAGGAGCACCGGGCGCGCGAGGCCGCGGTGAAGGCGGCTAAGCAGGGGCGGATAAACCGCACCTGCGAGGCTGTAGGCATCGCCGTGCCCGATCGCATGGTGCCGGAAGAGCTTCCCGCCTGGACTCCCGGCGCTCAGGACGGTGATAGCTCCGCGGGGGGGGGGGGGGGCTGTCCTCGCGACGCCGGGCCCGTTCCTCGGCTGCCGTATGCGACCCAGCAGCCCCCCCGGCGGCTAGCTCAGCTGAGGCGGGGCGTGCGACCGGCGGTGGGCCTGGCCACACCGCTTCGGAGGGGTGCGCCGCCGCGGATTTCCCGACACTTTCTGCCGACGCCCGCGAGCCCGTGCTCGGGCTCGCGGCCACCGTTGAGCTGGAACCCGTCAACCCGGGGGGTGGCGTCGTCCCCGGTGAGCAAACCACGGGGGACGGTGCGTTATCAACCGTAGCGGTCGACGAGGGCGTGCCCCCTGCAGAGGAAACCGCGGGGGCGACAATGACCGTAGCTGGTTCTGCCATGGAAGAGTCGCCTGCGCCACCGCAGGCGAAACGCCCTCGGACGCAGTCCCCCCCGCCAACGAGGGGTCGGTACGCTGTTGCGGGGCCTTGCCGTGGGATTACGGCGGCTGGCGCGGCCGAGAAGACCTTCTCCCCGACCGTCGAGGCGCCCGCGTCCCCCTGGGTGGTCGACCCGGTGCCACTTCCTACCGTGATGAGGGGCGCGGGAGGTAGGTGTGAGTCCCTTTCTTCCCCTGACTTCGCGAGACTTTCTCCGATCTGCTCGCTCATTCTGCCGACATCAGGCGAGACGACGTCTCCCGTACGTGGCGAAGGATCGAGCAGCGGAGGTATGCGCGAAGTCGGGAGCCGCGTGTAGGGTGCCCCGCCGGTGTCCATTGCTGCTGACGTGGCTGTGGCCGCGATAAATCCTGGCGTGTTGGGGCCGGGACTCGCTCGCTCGGACTTCCTCCCTCGCCCGGAGATATTTTGCGACCTCACCGCCGCCGCCGAGCGTGCCGACAACGGCCTCAAGCGAGAGGTGCTGTCGTCATGCGCGGGGGACCTCCTGGCGCTCGCGTTGCAGGCCTCCGAGATGAGGGTAAGTACGTGCGCTTCCGCTTGTACGGTACCGCTAGACGCCTGCTGATTTATTGTTCCTGCCAGACGCTTGCCCTCAGCCGGTCCTTTGACGAGGCCCGCGTTCGGGAGCAGAGGGCTCTGGAAGCCAGCCTCCGCGAAGCAAATACCGCTATCGCCGCGAAGGATGAAGAACTTCGCGCGCTGGAGGACGCCCTAGTGGCCGCACAAGTTGCGGCCATGGAAGCGCGGGACGCCGCGGCTGGGGAACGCGCCGCGTTCGTGCAGTAGATCTCCGTCCTAGAAGGGGAGAACGCCCAGCTGGCGGAGGCTGCCGCCGAGAACCGCCTTGCCTTGGAAAATGCGTCTATGTCGGCGTGGCGGGCCATGGAGTCTCTGAACCAGGCCCTTCGAGATGTGTGCGTCCGAGTGCCGGATACTACGCATAGGCCGGAGGCCCTGTCGGAGACGCTCGTGCTGATCGAGGAGGGGGCCGGCGTTGCTCTTCGTGGCGCCAGGACCTTTGGTGAGCACTGCAGCTATGTTGGTGCGTGCTTCGCCCTCGCCCTGCTTCATACTCGTGGGTGTAGGCATACCCATGAGCTAGCGAATCCTCAACTGGATCTTCCCGACCGACCAGAGGTTATGTCGGACGCCATCCGCTCCATTGGGGCTAGCCTGCAGAATTTCCACCAACGGATCTGGGGCCGCTTCGGGGAAGGTGCAACGAGAGTCGCCGTGCAGCAGACGTTGCATGGGGAGGGGGACCTCCTCCAGTGGCTTGAAGGGGTCCTTCAGCGCCGTGGAGACGACGGCGCGGGCTCGTCCGCACCGCGCCAAGGCTGAGCGGTTGGTCGGGTGGTGCGGGGGGATGATGTACTGGTTCTTACGCTTGTGACCATGTAACCCTTTTGCTTTTGCAATGGAACCAAGTAGTACTTTATACTTGGTGTTACCTGCCGCCGGACGCGGAGGACAGGTCTACGCATCTCGCTTATGCTCCGTGGAGTGGCGTGTGCGAAGGCGAATCTCGACGCTACGATTTCCTTTATAGTCCGGAGACTCGCGCGTGCGGATGCGGACCTCGACGCTACGTCTTATTTAGAGTCCGTGGACTATTGCGTGCGGAGCTAGGCTCGACGCTATGTCTTCTTTATAGTCCGGAGACTCGCGCGTGCGGAGCTAGGCTCGACGCTACGTCTTATTTAGAGTCCGTGGACTATTGCGTGCGGAGCTAGGCTCCACGCTACGTCTTCTTTATAGTCCGGAGACTCGCGCGTGCGGAGCTAGGCTCGACGCTACGTCTTATTTAGAGTCCGTGGACTATTGCGTGCGGAGCTAGGCTCAACGCTACGTCTTCTTTATAGTCTGGAGACTCGCGCGTGCGGAACTAGGCTCGACGCTACATCTTATTTAGAGTCCGTGGACTATTGCGTGCGGAGCTAGGCTCGACGCTACGTCTTCTTTATACTCCGTAGAGTGCGCGCGTGCGGAGCTAGGCTCGACGCTACGTCTTATTTAGAGTCCGTGGACTATTGCGTGCGGAGCTGGGCTCAACGCTACGTCTTCTTTATAGTCCGGAGACTCGCGCGTGCGGAGCTAGGCTCGACGCTACGTCTTATTTAGAGTCCGTGGACTATTGCGTGCGGAGCTAGGCTCCACGCTACGTCTTCTTTATAGTCCGGAGACTCGCGCGTGTGGAGCTAGGCTCGACGCTACGTCTTATTTAGAGTCCGTGGACTATTGCGTGCGGAGCTAGGCTCAACGCTACGTCTTCTTTATAGTCCGGAGACTCGCGCGTGCGGAGCTAGGCTCGACGCTACGTCTTATTTAGAGTCCGTGGACTATTGCGTGCGGAGCTAGGCTCAACGCTACGTCTTCTTTATAGTCCGGAGACTCGCGCGTGCGGAGCTAGGCTCGACGTTACGTCTTATTTAGAGTCTGTGGACTATTGCGTGCGGAGCTAGGCTCAACGCTACGTCTTCTTTATAGTCTGGAGACTCGCGCGTGCGGAGCGGACCTCGACGCTACGTCTTATTTAGAGTCCGTGGACTATTGCGTGCGGAGCTAGGCTCCACGCTACGTCTTCTTTATAGTCCGGAGACTCGCGCGTGCGGAGCTAGGCTCGACGCTACGTCTTATTTAGAGTCCGTGGACTATTGCGTGCGGAGCTAGGCTCAACGCTACGTCTTCTTTATAGTCCGGAGACTCGCGCGTGCGGAGCTAGGCTCGACGCTACGTCTTATTTAGAGTCCGTGGACTATTGCGTGCGGAGCTAGGCTCAACGCTACGTCTTCTTTATAGTCCGGAGACTCGCGCGTGCGGAGCTAGGCTCGACGTTACGTCTTATTTAGAGCCCGTGGACTATTGCGTGCGGAGCTAGGCTCAACGCTACGTCTTCTTTATAGTCCGGAGACTCGCGCGTGCGGAGCTAGGCTCGACGCTACGTCTTATTTAGAGTCCGTGGACTATTGCGTGCGGAGCTAGGCTCAACGCTACGTCTTCTTTATAGTCCGGAGACTCGCGCGTGCGGAGCTAGGCTCGACGCTACGTCTTATTTAGAGTCCGTGGACTTTGTTCTGCTTAGCGCGGACAGGGGAGGCTCTTGGAACAGCAACCTTTATTGAACTCCCGTTTGCGCGGGCGAGCTTCGCCTAACAACGGGCTGGTGGCTCTACGCCTACTGTGCTGCTTCTAGGCGTAGTACCGCCGCAACCTGTCCGCGTTCCATGTATGCCGGAAGGCTTGTCCTTCAAGCGTGGCGAGGCGGTACGCCCCCTTTGGCAATGCCTCCGTTACGATGTACGGGCCTTCCCACTTGGATTCCAGCTTGCCAACGGTTTCCGCCTGGAGCGCCACTCTGAGGACGAGATCCCCAGGCTTGAACCCCCGCGGGCATATAGAGCGGTCCCGAGTACGCATTGTCTGCCGCGCGTACTTCTCAACATGGTGGGCTGCGTTTGCCCGTATCCCGTCGAGGAGGTCCAAGGACACACGGCGCTCCGCTTCGGGTGCTTGGACGAGGACCCTTCGCGAGCCGGCCTTAATTTCCTCGGGCGTCACCGCTTCGTCGCCGAAGAGGAGCTTAAACGGCGTGAATCTCGTTGGGCGCGTTACCGTTGTACGAAGCGACCATAGAACGCTGTGTAGCTCGCCTGGCCACTTGCCTTTCGGCAATCCAACCAGGTGCTTTTTGATGGCGGCAGAAATGGCGCCATTCGCCCGTTCGACCGCCCCGTTGGACTGGGGATGCCCTACCGAGGCGAATCGGAGGGTGATGCCCATGCTGTCACAATAATCTTTGAAGAGGGCGGCGTCGAACTGCAGGCCATTGTCGACCGTGAGCTCCCGAGGTACCTCGAAGCGGCATATGATGTTTTGCCATAGGAAGCGCTGTATGGCCGCAGAAGTTACTTTGGCCAGAGCGATCGCTTCCGGCCACCTGGAGAAATACTCCAGCGCGACTACCACGAACCGGAGGTCCCCTGGAGCTCGGGCAAGTGGTCCTACTATATCGAGACCCCAGCGCGCCAGTGGCCACACCGGAGGAATTGGGTTGAGGCTTGTCGGGGGCCTGCGGATGATGCGCGCCATCCATTGGCACCCTTGGCACCGACGGACGAGGTCCTGGGCGTCGGTGACGGCAGTCGGCCAGTAGAAGCCTTGTCTGAACGCCTTGCCGACTAATGACCTCGGCGCCAGGTGGGATCCGCATATGCCCGCGTGGATTTCCGCCAAGAGTTCCTTTCCTTCCTCAGTCGAGAGGCAGCGCAGGAGCGGCGCGCAAACCCCCTTCTTGTAGAGTGTCCCTTCAAACACCTGGAAGGACCGTGCGCGGTGCTGCAATCGTCGCAGCTCGGCAGGATCCTCCGGCTCGGCGAGGCCTTGTAAGAATTTGAAAATGGGCTCCCGCCAATCTCCTGGCCGATCAATGCGGTGGACAAGTGCCGCGTCCCGGTTGTCCTGCTCGATGGCCGCCTTCGCTAACACTTCGTAGAATGCCCCCTCAGGGGGGGGCAGTTGTTGACTGGCCGCCTTGGTGAGGGCGTCGGCTTGCTCATTCTCCGCCCGGGGGATGGCCTTGACGGTGACACCCAAAAAGTGCCTTTCCCTCGCCCGTACCGCGGCGAGGTACTTGGCCAACTCGGGGTCCTTGGCTTGATATGACTTGTCCACATGGCCGGCCACCAAGCGCGAGTCGGTGCGGACCAACACCCGTCTCGCGCCGACTGCCTTGAGCTTCGCCAGGCCAAAGAACAGCGCCTCGTATTCGGCTGTGTTGTTGGTGGCGGGGAAGGCAAGGCGCGCCGAGTACAGCAAACGCTGCCCCTCGGGCGTGATGATCACCGCCCCTACGCCCGCGCCGGCGACGCTGTAAGCTCCGTCGATTGTAAGCGTCCAGACGGGATCATCGTGCGTCTGGCCGGGTTGGGCCGGCGGGGTCCATTCGGCGAGGAAATCCGCCAGGACTTGGGATTTAATTGCCGTTCGTGAAGCATACGTCAAGGAGAAGGGAGCGAGCTCGGCGGCCCATTTACCGATACGCCCTGTGGACTCCTTGTTGTGTAGCATCTCCGCCAGGGGGAATGAGGAAGGCACTGTGATCGAGTGAGCCAGAAAATAATGCCGAAGCTTCCTGGAGGCCATGACCAGCGCGTAGGCGAGCTTCTCAAGCTCCGTGTATCTTGTCTTGGTGCCTTGAAGGGCTTCGGAGACAAAGTAGACAGGCCGCTGCATGGCGCCTTCCTCTAAGACGAGGACGGCACTGACCGCGGTAGCTGACGCGGCCAGATAGAGCAGGAGGGGAGCCTCTGGTGCTGGGGCGACCAGAGTGGGGAGGCTTGCCAGGTGTTGCTTGAGCTCGTTGAAGGCCTTCGCGCAGTCTCCGTCCCAACAAAATCCATCGCACCCGCGGAGTGTCTTGAAAAACGGCAGGCCCCGCTCCGCCGCCCTAGATAGGAAGCGGCTTAATGCTGCCATGCGGCCCGCCAGCCTCTGGACCTCCCTCGTTGTCTTGGGCGGCTCCATACCCAGGATGGCGTCTACTTTGTCGGGGTTCGCCTGGATGCCCCGCCCAGACACGAGGAAACCTAGGAGTTTGCCTGCCTGTACCCCGAAGACACATTTGTCGGGGTTGAGCTTGATGCCCGCCTTCCGGAGGTTGTCGAAGGTCTCCTGGAGGTCCCGGCCGTGTAGAGCAAGCTGCCGAGTTTTGACCACCACGTCATTGACATAGGCTTCGACGTTCCTCCCGAGCTGGGCGGTCAGGGCAATGGCGACGAGGCGGGTAAAGGTAGCGCCTGCGTTCTTCAAGCCAAAGGGCATTCTGACGAAGCAGAACGTCCCAAGTGGTGTGATGAAACTGGTCTTCTCCTCGTCGTCTTCGGACATGTATACCTGGTGGTAGCCGGAATAGGCGTCCAGGAAACTCATAAGTTCGCACCCAGCCGTGGCGTCAACCAGCTGATCGATGCGCGGCAAGGGGTAGTTGTCCTTCGGGCACGCCTTGTTGAGTGCCGTGAAGTCGATGCACATGCGCCAGGCCCCGCTGGCCTTTTTGACTAGCACCGGGTTAGCAAGCCATTCTGGATGGTGGACCTCGCGGATGACCCCGGCGCGAAGAAGCTTCGCCACCTCCACTTTGGCCGCCTGCTGCCGATCCATCGACATACGCCGGAGCCTTTGCTTGACCGGCTTGGCATCGGGGCGGACCGCCAAACGATGCTGGATTACCGCGCGATCCACGCCCTTGATGTCCTCCGGGGACCATGCGAAGATGTCCACGTTGTTCTGAAGCACTCGGAGCAGCTCCCGCTCGACCCCCGGTGGGAGCCCCTCGCCAATGGAGACAAACTGCCCCTCCGCCTGGAGCGGCACCTTCTTGACGCCGCCTTCGGGCCGAGGCTTGGGCGTCCACCCGGGGCCGGAGGGCCCAGCACCGGGCGCGCCGGAGAGGGCATGCACCGGGCGATGCGAGACGCGGCTGCCGCCTTCGGCGCGTCTGGCCAGGTCCTAGTCGCCGAAGATGGTGATGACACCCTCCGGGCCCGGGAGCTTTACACACAAAAATGCGTGGTGCGGGATTGCCTCGAAAGAGTTGATGGCGGGTCGCCCCAGTATGGCGTTGTAGGGGTGCGGGATACCTACGACATCAAAGATGACATGCTCGGTCCGGATGTTACCTTTGTTGCCCTCCTGACGGAAGGTGACAGGAAGGGACACGTGCCCCAGGGCCTGCAGCGGTTGACCCCCGAAGCCTTGAAGTGGAGCTCCTGGCTGCTCCAGCCGGCTTCGGGGGATTGCCATGCGGTCGAGGGCGTCTACGAATAAGATGTTCGCGGAGCTTCCCCCGTCGACAAGGACGCGCTTGACTTCGCAGCATGCTATGTTGGCCTGGATGACTAGAGGGTCTTGGTGAGGGTACTCCACACCCCTGGCGTCGTTCAAGTCGCAGGTGATGTTGCGGGGCGGCATCCACAGCTGCGGCTGCTCCCCGGGGGCTTTTGAGGAGGAGCCTCCGGTGATGACGTTGACGGTGTGGTGCTGCGCGCCCTCCGTTGCGGTGGCCCGTATGGGGCTATCCCTTGGGTGCCCCACATGGGCTTCGGCGGGGGGCCGAGGAGGCGGAGTCCGAGATCCGGCCGTCACCCTCCGCAGTTCCATCACCGCGATGCATGCCCTTGTGTAATGGTCGCCGTAGCCGTGTACCTCGCACCACTTGCCATAGCGCAGAAGCTCCTGCTCTGCGCGGGGTTGGCTGTCGTAGTCAAATCCGCCTTCCGATCCCCGGACTCCCCTCCGTGAGGCGGGGTCGGGTCCTTGGCGGGTGCTCTCGGTGGCGGGGACGTGATGGGCCGCCTGCGACCGGCGCTGGCGGCGCCGAGGTTTGGGCCTACACCGTGACGAGCCTTCTTGTACTTCGTCCTCAGTGCCTCGGGGAGGGCCTCCTCGGGGCTTTCGGCTACGGCCCGGCTTCGAGGAGGGGCCACCCGCCCCGACCTCGCGCGGGGGGCGCTCCTCACGGGCGAGGCCGAGGGCGGTGATGCTGCGTCTTCGCGCATCCTCCTCCGCCCGCGCATACTCGTCCATTTTGTCGAAGAGCTCGGCAACTGTCGTGATTGGCCTCCGCGCGTTGTATTCGGCCATCAAGCCCGGGCGAAGGCCCTGTATGGCTGCATTAACGACTGTGGTTTCATTAACATCGTGTACCTGGCCTCGAATCTTGGCGAAGCGCTTGAAGTAGTCCCGGAGCGTCTCCGAGGGTCCTTGCTTCACAGCGAAGAGTTGGTCCGCATCGATTCGCTCGACATGACACCCTTGAAAGTTGCTACGAAGCCGGTCGCGAAGCTGCTCCCACACATAGATGGAGCCCGGCTCTATGGTAAAAAACCAAGAGAGCGCCACTCCGTGTAGTGCGAAGGGGAGCCCCTTCGCCTTCACGGCGTCGTCTCCGCCAGCGGCCTTGATCGCGGTTTCGTACACGCGCACGAACTCGCGAGGGTCCGTGTCGCCTTTGTACTGGTCGGTGATTCGAGGGAACTTGAAGTCTTCGGGCCACGCCGCCTGCTGCAGCCCCGCCGAAAGCGGGGATTCCGGATCCACGCACCGCAGCGGCACGCGGCTGGACGTGGGGGCTTCGCGACTGTCCGCCCTCTCCGGCGCGGGCTCAGACGCGATTGCTGGCGCGGCCGGCTGACTCCGAGCCTCTTGTATATCTCTGACGGCTCCGCGAAGGTCCCCCAGCTCCCGCTGGAACGCGTTGAGAGCCGCCAGCAGGACGCTTTCCATCGCCAGTGCGGGCGGGGTCGCCGGTGCTTCCGACGGGCGGATCGGCGCGGGGACGACCGTGTCGCGGGGTCCCGAGCTGCCGGTCGCTCCGTCGTGGCCACCTCGGACCGCCCGGTCCGCACCGCCGGCGAGGGTTGCGGTGGGGGCGGCGAGGTCGGCTGTCGTCGCATCGGCGGGGTCGGTTGTCGCCGCACCCGTGTCGACGTCTTCGACCGCCGGGTCCGTCCTCGCAACGCCGGTGGCGGGGCTGGTCGTCGCTGTGCCGGTGACGGGGTTGGTCGTCACCGCGCGAACGTCGACGTCTTCGGCCACCGCGCCTGCATCGGCACCCGCGTCTGCCGCTGCCGATGCCGAAGCTCTGGTACTCATACGACGCTCCGGCCCGGCCGCCTTTTTTCCCTTCGCCGCCGCTGAGGAAGCTTTTTTCGGTGCCATCTTTTTCTTCGGTCTTCAGGCTTGTCTTCGTTCTCCCCACGGACGGCGCCAACTGTTGTGGCTACAGACCAAACAGAGAGAGAGATAGTAGTGGAGAGTGATGAAGATAAGTGTAATGGCCTGGGTCCTCCCCATGGCTTACTCATATATATATACGCATGAGGAGTGCTTTTACAGTTATACCCTTACATCTGGTTATCCCCTCTGGGGGCAGTTATGTCATTACACATGGCCTATTCTGGGCCTTATAATCTCCTACCAGGCCTGCTGGGTTTAGGTGGGGGCCACCCCTACGACATATATATATATATATATATATATATATATATATATATATATATATATATATATATATATATATATATATATATATATATATATATATATATATATATATATATATATATATATATATATATATATATATATATATATATATATATATATATATATATATATATATATATATATATATAGCTAAAATGGGGCACCATGGTGTCTGGGCACCAAGTCTTCCTGCCTTTGGATTGCTTTTAGATGCGTGTGTTAGAAATTGGTCCATTTAATTATAGCTATTTCCTTAATTTCAAAGCATGCATGGTTTATCACCATATTGCTAAGGCAGGGTAAGGAAGACCGATTTATAAGGTGGAGTCATCCCAACTCCTTGAATATGGAAAGAGATGATATGAGGATGGTTATGTCTAATCACACGCGCGCGCGCGTATTTGCGTATTTTCGCATGAAAATCGCGTGACTTATGACTTGTGACGCGCGACCGTGGCGCGCCACTTGGCAGACGAAGTCCATCTTTATTTTTGCTGAACTATGCACCTCACTCTCTCTGTTTAAATGAGATTTAAACATTTGAATGAGACAGTTACAAGTGAATTTACACTGCTTAATTTGTGATTTGATGAGGCAGTTACCAGTGCATAATTCTGTTTAAAACGCAGCTACAGCACCCTTAAAAGGGCCTGGAGACGTCCAGGAAAAGAGAGAGAATTTTGCACCTCCATTCTTCCCCTACTTTCTGCTCTGTTGTGCTGTGCTTTCTGAACCTCGTCGACCTTTCTTCCCGGCGTGCACCTGGAAGGAGGGAGAGCGGCTATCTCCGAACCGTTGCCGCAGAGAGTACCTGCACGGGGCGGCAATAAGGTTTCTGGGCAGCGCATCTGCGCGACCGCTCACTGCACTGCATCATCTGCGTTCTGTACTGTGTCAAGCCTGCGCGGCTTCCTGTTCTTCATCATGCTAACAAGTAAGTCGTTTGTGTGCACGTTCGACTTTGTTACTGTTTTGTTTTTCTTGTGTATGTTCTGAAATATGATGAGTAGCTTGTTGTTAGTTGTGAGTTGTGCATCATTAGTTTATTATTTTTGTCTCCTAATAAAACTTGGAATTAAAATATTGCCCACATTTGTATTAGCGTGTAAGTATAATGATATATAATATATCAGGCAAACCCATTAATATTTATTAATTCAAAAAGGCATCAATTACCACTTAAAACTGTTAATAACATATGTGATCCAATGGAGCTGCGTACTGCTACAGTACGTTTGAAGGAGGTGGCTTTGCTTCAGTACACTTTTTTTAAAAAAAATTACGAATTTTAAAGCAAAATACAAAATAGTTAATATTAGGTGATGGCAAATCTATACCGATATATAAAAAATAAATTAAATTGAAGATTATATATAGATATAGACTTGAATATTGGGTACGATAAATCTTCTATTTAATTTATTATTTTAGGTTATATATATTTGGCCTATCTAATATTGGGCATGTTCTTTTTGGCTGCGGCTTGTGACTTTTGGGCTATTCGTGCGAGGGATTACGGAGTAACAGAAACTCATATGCTGTTTTTGCCGATATAAATGAGTCGTACAGTATGTATTACAATTAACTAGTAGACTCTATCTTGAAAAAATACTCCGTTTAAAAGCTAGTTACTGTAGAAAAGTCGAAAAGCAGCTTTTAGAAGCTGAAAAGAACATGGCCATTACCTATTTCACTTTAATATTTGTAAACCTTTTTTCAAAAAGAGGTGTGCCGGAGCATGCCCTACATCATGTGCTAGTTTTATGAATATTCAGTGTTGCATGCTTGCATTATTATGTAATGTGCACGAAAAATATCTACTCCTATATACAATTTACCTATTTCCAGTGTACATTAATAGATGAAAATATCCTTTTCATAGGTGAAGGTTTATTGACAGTTCACACGAAATGCACTGTTACACCGAAAATAACACCGCAAGATGCTTTGTTGCGTGCAATTTATTGCTTATGCGACAGCTTAATGAATGGTAGCCAGTTCTGTTGATAATTCATCCTGGTTCCCCAAGTAGGGCTACCTTGTATTGAATCCAAGTCTAATCACTGTTTACAGCTTGTTATCCTCAAGACATGAAATTAAACTCTCCATTATATTTCTTTTTGAAAGCAAAGCTCTTCATTAAATGCCACTGAATAACTTTGTATGTCTATAATATACCACTGATATCTCACTGACATGTGAGACTTAGACTCATATATTAGCCTCATAATGAGTGGTGTATTATAGATCACGTAGTTATTCAGTGATATACTATAGATTTTCTCCATATAGTAAGAGTAATTTAATGAGCATGGCAGACCTCAATTGTCTCACTGGTATATATGTTTTTCCTTCTTCACTTAAATGGAGGTGGTACTATTTTTTAAAATTCCATATGTCTTTTGGACACAAATATCAACAAGAAACCACATTATTACAAAGTGAAAAGGTAAAGTACATCAAGTGCTTCAAACTATCAATCTCTCCCATCTGAAGTTCATTTCAATGGATAGAGGAAGCATAACACGTATGAATCTTCAAAAGTGTATCTACTTCTTTTGCTTCAAAATCACCAATATCTACTTCTTTTGCTTCAAAATCACCAATAACACAAGGAAAATTATCACCAAAACGAAACAAAAAAATACAAGGAGAGAGAGAAAACGAAAGCAGGGACAAAAAAATCAATGGATAAATGCAGCTACTAGGGGGAGAAAAGGAGGGGTAGGGTGAAAAGTGGATACGAATTATCCGTATTATTTGGTTACTGTATTCGATAGGATGCAAATATGGTATAGATTTTTCTATCCAATCTACAATTTCTATCCTATTCGTATTCGAATTCATATAAAAAATATGGATGTGAAAATATTATAGACTTTTACTATCCGAAATGTTATTTTATTCAGACTATCCGGGTCTGTATTCATATTTAACGAAGCAATATACATATTTTATTACAATACGACTAATGTTTGAAATAATCTTGACTTCGAGTTCTAGACGTAGTAGAGTCCGTTTCCGAGTATAACTCAAGTTGAAGTTGAGTCCAACTTGAAGTCCAAATCGGAATAGGAGTAAGAGAGTTTTATCCCTATATATTGGGGGGACTTGTATCCAGTTTTGTATCCAAGGAAGAAAAGCAAGAAAGAGGGGGAGCAAATAAGAGAATAAAGAAATTCAAAAATTTCTTCCGTGTTCTCTCAGTTTATTTGCGATGTGTGCGTTTTCTTCTGGATCAAAGTTGTAATAAGTGGTATCAGAGCCAAGGCGAGAACCGAGTCGTTGGAAAAAAATCATTTTAGCGATTCCGATTTCAGCGCATCTCACGCGGCGCTCCTGAGGCGCACGTCGCTCATCTTCGTGCAGCTCTCCTGGGAAAAAAGACACTCGTGGCACGTCCTTCCGTTCCCTCGGTCCAAGAGCAACTTCAAAGTAGCCCGAGATCTTGATCCGTGCTCAAGATCATGTCACGTTCTCCGGGAAGTGGTGTCACCGGTGACAAGGCATCATCCGGTATGATGGTGAAGGAGAGTTCCACTGTCTCGCTGCATTATCCGATACTCATGACGAGCAATTATGTAGCATGGGCAATCAAGATGAAGGTGTACATGAAGGCTCAAGAGGGTGTGGGACGCGATCGAGAACGGCAACGTCGATGTGTCACCGTTTTGTGTCAAAGTATGAGTTTAGTAAGTCGTAGTTGAGTCCGACTATATCAATGTTTTAGAATTTTTGCATCTGGTGGACCCGTACCAGTTGAGTTGAGTTCCTACATGCAGTTTACATGTAGAACGCTTTATGTGGAGGCGTGGCTGGTAGTTCATAATGCATTGAGACTAAAACTAGAGTATGTTGAGTCAAGATTAAGGGGGAGATTGTTAGAAATAATCTTGACTTCGAGTTCTAGACGTAGTAGAGTCCGTTTCTGAGTATAACTCAAGTTGAAGTTGAGTCCAACTTGAAGTCCAAATCGGAATAGGAGTAGGAGAGTTTTATCCCTATATATTGGGGGGACTTGTATCCAGTTTTGTATCCAAGGAAGAAAAGCAAGAAAGAGGGGGAGCAAATAAGAGAATAAAGAAATTCAGAAATTTCTTCCATGTTCTCTCAGTTTATTTGCGATGTGTGCGTTTTCTTCTGGATCAAAGTTGTAATAAGTGGTATCAGAGCCAAGGCGAGAACCGAGTCGTTGGAAAAAATCATTTTAGCGATTCCGATTTCAGCGCATCTCACGCGGCGCTCCTGAGGCGCACGTCGCTCATCTTCGTGCAGCTCTCCTGGGAAAAAAGACACTCGTGGCACGTCCTTCCGTTCCCTCGGTCCAAGAGCAACTTCAAAGTAGCCCGATATCTTGATCCGTGCTCAAGATCATGTCACGTTCTCCGGGAAGTGGTGTCACCGGTGACAAGGCATCATCCGGTATGATGGTGAAGGAGAGTTCCACTGTCTCGCTGCATTATCCGATACTCATGACAAGCAATTATGTAGCATGGGCAATCAAGATGAAGGTGTACATGAAGGCTCAAGTGGGTGTGGGACGCGATCGAGAACGACAACGTCGATGTGTCACCGTTTTGTGTCAAAGTATGAGTTTAGTAAGTCGTAGTTGAGTCCGACTATCTCAATGTTTTAGAATTTTTGCATCTGGTGGACCCGTACCAGTTGAGTTGAGTTCCTACATGCAGTTTACATGTAGAACGCTTTATGTGGAGGCGTGGCTGGTAGTTCATAATGCATTGAGACTAAAACTAGAGTATGTTGAGTCAAGATTAAGGGGGAGATTGTTAGAAATAATCTTGACTTCGAGTTCTAGACGTAGTAGAGTCCGTTTCCGAGTATAACTCAAGTTGAAGTTGAGTCCAACTTGAAGTCCAAATCGGAATAGGAGTAGGAGAGTTTTATCCCTATATATTGGGGGGACTTGTATCCAGTTTTGTATCCAAGGAAGAAAAGCAAGAAAGAGGGGGAGCAAATAAGAGAATAAAGAAATTCAGAAATTTCTTCCATGTTCTCTCAGTTTATTTGCGATGTGTGCATTTTCTTTTCAATATTTTAGTGTATGTCAAGTCAAGATCAGAGAAAGCACAACTTATAAGTGTGAGGGAGCCTCCACCCATTGGACTAGTCTTTGGGGGGGGGGGAGAAGGCCTAATACCACTTATAAGGTTGTTGCTCCGTGGGCTTAGTTGCGTTCAACCCATTTAGACCTATGGCCCAGTATGTAACAAGTGTTATCAGAACCCAGATGCCTAACATCTCCTTGGACCTTATGGTTGCAAAAGTGCTCAATCCATGTGTGAAGGGGAGATTGTTAGGAATAGTCCCACATGGATTGTGGGAGAGGAGAAAGCACAACTTATAAGTGTGAGGGAGTCTCCACCCATTGGACTAGTCTTTTTCAAGGGGAGGGGGAGAAGGCCCAATACCATTTATAAGGTTGTTGCTCCGTTGCTCTGTGGACTTAGTTGTGTTCAACCCATTTAGACTTGTGGTCCAGGATGTAACAACTAATTAGTTGGATAAGTTTTTAATTGAATGTGAATTCGTGTTTTCTTAGGTGAAGTAAATGAATTAGAATGATTAAGCGTGATTGCATGAGGATAAAATATTATTGAGTAGATATTCGATTCGAATTCGTATTTGTTATAATATTTAATTTGTATTCATATTTATGAATATTTAAATTTATATTCATATTCGTTTACAAATACGAATATAAATGTGATTTAGGAACTATCCTATCCATGTTGGATTGTTTTCACTCCTAGGGAGGGGCCAGCTAGAGAACATTTAGAGGGGCAGGACAGTCAACTCACAAACCCCATGCAATGCCACCCCACCCCACCCCCACCAGCTTTTAATATAAAAAACCAATTCCATTAGCCCTGCATTAGAGCAGCAGCAGCAAATGCAACTTGCTCTGGAACACATACATGAGCAGAGGCCAAAAAAACGTGTGCTTGATTGCTTCCTCCACTAGCTCCCTCTCTTGGTCTCTCTCTCTGTCCCTGCGGTTCTGGCACTGTGTTTTTTCTCCTGGAGCAGTTCTTGTAGGGTTCCTGCAGTGGAGGCATAGAAAGGTGAGCTTCTAGTTGTTCTTGTCTTGTCTTGTCTTCTCTCTCTCTCTCTCTCTCTTCTTTTGAAGATTAGGGTCTGTTTTTTTCTTAAGAGTTGAGCAAGCTTAATGGATGGTTCTTATCTGGAGCAAGCACATTTTCCTCCAATGAAATTGAACGATGTTTTCTAGTAGTAGTTCGGTAAGAATGTTTCTTGATGTTGGTTTGGTCGCTTTCTTGTCCTAAAAAGCTGCCTTTTCTTCTGCGCTTTTCTGTTGGTTTCTGTGAGACGTTTTCAGTTCCCTCTGAGAAGAAATCGCAGTTTTCTGTTATAATCTTGGGGAAGGAGGGGAAAAAGAAACACCTCTCTCGGTCGATCTCAACAAACCCTGTTGGTCTCTCTCTTGTCTTGTCTCTGACCCAAGCCTTTTCTCAGCGTCTTAGCCAGATCTTCTTGGCGCCGGCGGGAGGCTCGTTTCGTTCCCGACGCAGGTACGTCGCGCCAATGCCATCGCCTCCTCCTCTCGCCGCCGCCGCCCTATCAGATTTCTTGGGGAGCTCCTCCCCTTATGCTCCACCAATTTGCATGAGTTTCTGTCGGTTAGGCTTATAATTTTGTTTGCCAGCGTGTCAAGTTGCAAGATGATCTTTTTCTCTGTAACAATTCTCCAAGATTTAATAAAAACGTGCGGCTGTCGATTGTTTCGGAAAATTGATATTAGTTGATTGCAAGCAAATTGCTAATTTTATTGGAGGCGTGCATGTGTATTTTTGAAATGTGCTGCTACGTGTCAAAGTCTTCAGTCTTGACCTTACCTCACGGATGAAGATGAACAATGGGGATCGGGCCAAGAGAAGTGCTTTTTCCCAATTTTTTTTGGGCTTTTTGTTGAGAGGAAGTTCATAGTTTTTCCACTCCATTTCTTCAATTTAGTGGGATTTACATGTCTTTCTTTTCCTCTACAAAAATCACCAAGAATATATCTTGGAATTTGCTTAGGGCATCTCCGGTAAAGCCACGTCTACCGTTGGTGAGCTTCACCACGTCAGCAAAGTTTTAGGTGGAGGAGATAGGAGCATGAGAGAGAAGGGAAGTCATCTTAGCATGCGACAGGTGCAACACACAAACTAAGATCGAAGTGATGAGCGATTTCGTTGTTGGAGCAGCATCGTCCGCTCCCCATGCGGTTTTGTGGGGCACGCTGGAGTGAAGTTGTCGGCGCTAGCCAAGAACGGGAGGACGACAGCTTCCACACCTGGTGCCAACATCGACCTCCATGCCCGGCGATGACACCAACCAGGACGACATCGACGTCCACACCTTCCGACCGTGGCGAGGGAGATTGGGCCTCCGAAACGACGCAAGTGGGTTGGATCCGGGCGCTAGCGGGGAATCCAGTTGCCGGCTAGCCAAATCTGGTCGAAACCAGATGCTTTAGTGACGGTGAGCTCGAAGGCTGGTAGTGGCGAGGAAGGAAAGAGATGGTTGTGGAGAGTGTGAGGGGCGGTGATGAGCTTGGAAGATGTCAGTGAGGGAGAAAGGGCTGACGTGGTGGAGAGGGAGAGACTGACGAGGGAGGGGACACTGGCACGATGGATGAATGTGGTGGCCGACGGATGGAGGTGATGGGAGAAAGAGAGAAAGAGGGTGGTGCACTGGCGGGGTGGTTCAAGTTGGATAAAAGAAATTGTCTCTACTACTTAAAAGAGAGTTAGTGGTGATGTTCATTTTCTCCTCTTAAAGTTGGTGGTGATGCTTCGTCTGCCCCTTCCAATTCCCCTTGCACCTCCCTAAAAAACTTTAACAAAAACAAAAAAGGCAATGTACTAAAAAATACAAATTCCACCACCTACAAATTCTCTAGCAAGAAAAAACAACAGAGCTCTACCGGATGTACGGTAGAGCCGAGGGACACTGCCAAGCGCGTGGGCTAGGCAAATCAATTCCGACTATGTCGACTCAACGTACTGGAATAATATGATTTTTTATCCGTAACAAAGCACGGATATTAGACTAGTCCTAGTAATATAGCAAATTTGGAGTGTGTAGGACAATATATATTAATAATTGGAAACAAGTTACTGAAGTAGTTGTCTATTGTGCTGATGCTAGATGACACGGGGGCTTAGAGACGACTTTCAAAAGACGGCCAGCTGTACATGCCCTTAGGGCATCTGTAGTGTATGAAAATAGAGGGTCTTAAGCCACTTTAAGGTCAACCTTATACATTACAGGGGTGACCTTAAGCAGGCTATAAATAAAAAAGGCTTAAGGCTGGTTCTCAAGCTAAAGACCTGGCCACAAGCATTAAAATACAATTTTTCTTTATCTGCCGAGTGGGACCGTCTTAAGGCCTCTTAGGTTATACTCATACACTATGAAGTCGGTCTTAAGATTTAAATGAGACCCACCTTGCCCTTATATACACTATGATGCCCTTATGCACATTCCGATCTTGTTGCCAACCAAGGAAAAAAAACCAAAACCTGTGTTCTATGGATTGCAATTATTTAATCCCTGCTTGACTGCCTTCCTTTTTTTTTCGAGAAACACTGTTTGATTGCCTTCATGTGCTAGATCCTTGCAAAAAATTCGTCTTGCATCCTATCTTGCCATTCATGTCGCTTGCTAGCAATTTTAACCAAGATAATATTCCTCCCCCTCACTGGTGCTTGTTCAGTTGTTCCCATGGTCTCCCAACTTTGCCTCACCAATTATTCCCACTGTCCCCTCACCCCAAGATGCTGCCCTTGTGCTTTGCAGGCGCTGCTGCTTCCTCTGCGTGTGTGATCCAAGCTTGGAGGTGGAGTTCTTGTTCTTGGCATTGTGCCCTCCCGGACCCAGATCTTGATGCAACTGCCGAGTAGTTTACTGATGCAGAGGGGGTCTGGTTGGGTCTTGACCTGATTTGGTGGGGGCTCTGCCGCGGCGCAAGGGGGACTGTTCGACCTGGATGTTTATCACTAGTTGTTGGTCTTGTTCTTTGGGCTTGGTAAGCATTCACATGGCAGTGGCCACCGGTTTGGTACTTTCTTGATGGGTTAAGTGTTGTGGGTTTGTTGCGGTGTTTCTTATTGGCTCCCGTTTGGTGGTGACTGGTGAGAAGGAGGGGAAAGGACAAGAGCTAGAGAGAACAAACGGAAGAGAGGAGATTTACAGGCTATTTTTCGGCGCGCCACCATGAAGCATATGAAGCTTGGATCGAAGCCGGATGTCTTTCAGACAGAGGGCAGCAATATCAGGTAAGTTAAATTCGTTTCTGTTCTTTCTCATAGTTTTTTTTTTTTGCAGATTCTAGAGGCATAAGATTTCTTCGGTGCTCATTGTGCACTGTATTTTTATTGATTTGCTCCACTTCACCATTGTTTTGTTGCACGGATTTCTAGTTCATGAAATGTTCTAGAGCGTTTGTGCTAGGAATTATGAGATCCATTTCACTCCATAGGAATAGGGCTCCCACGTTGTTAACTCTTGCGTGTGCCCATTTTCCTGACATAACTGTGTCTTAATTTGTGCCTTGAATCTGCAATTCGGCCAAGTTCGAGGGGATCTGCTTTTGAATGTTTCTTGAAATAAAATCCAAATCAACGACGTCGCTAAAGGGGGGCAATCATACTGGTAAACTAATCATATAAGATCAGCAATTCATTAGCTATGTGGTTGAAACTGGGCCTAGTTCTGTAGCTTTCTGTACTCCATTTCTTAAACCAGAAGGTAAAGAAGTGAGCATACTGTGGTGCTATCAATTAGTTTGAGTTTAGGAATCTGTGTGAAACTTACAATAATCTTGAAGTATTGATAGTTACTGTTACAAATTTATGTTACCACTATTTTTTTATGAGGACAGCAGCTGCCAACTAAGATTTTGAATTGAACCCTTGTAGCAAATATTTGTTGGATTAGTTCCATCTTCTCAAAGCTATATAACTAGTCCAAGTTTCACAGGCTCTGCTATTTTATATGTAGCATGTGTTCCAATTGATATTAAAACATTTGCACTAGGGTTTGGATTGCTTTCTCATTTAACAATCTTCATGAAACTGGTTGCCTAGCATGCTAAGCAGTGCGTCTTATGATGACAATCAGATAGTTAACTATCCAAATGATCTTCTTTATAGGTTAATTTGTCCTTGATTCTTGCTAATGGCATATGTTCTTAAGCTTCCTCTGTACTTTGAGGGCATGTAAAATTTTACTGATAGGATTGCCTTTCTTAATTTATTTATTGTTCAACTTTTAGATGAGTGGATTGGTTGGTGACATTGTGGTCCATCATGTAAATTAATTTCTTGGAGATCAATTAAGTTCACCTTGCCTTGCTACGTCCAATTTGTTGTTTAATCATTGTTCTAGGACCACTTATCAGTTCAATTAGTTACAACTGTCATGCACACTGCTACTAGATGTGAAGTTGCTTTTCTCACCTTTTTCTAGCTTTGCTTGTGGTCCTGTACTTACGCAAATGCTCTGTCACTCGTTCTCTCACCTTTAGCTGATTCAGTGGGTGGGGTTTTGGTTTCATCATGTCATTTCATCTCTGCATTATTTGGTATTTTGGATTATGTGAATTTACCTTACCATCTTCGTGGTCTGTAAGTCAAGAATTTTACCCTCCCAACGCCTGTGATCATGTTTGTGAACTATTAATGTGGGTCCACTTTATGAACTGTGCCAATTTCACTCATTGTGTGATTCTGTTTGCCATCCAAAATCTTCACATATTGTACCTTTGCCATTCTCTTGTAATGATGCACATGAGTCTCCATGTCATGATACATATACTGTTCAGCTCCTCAGGGAAAGATGTACTGTTTATCAAATGATAACATGGCCATATGAATACCCTCATGTTGTTCATGTCTAGGAAATACTCTAGTTATGTTGGTTTTATGCATAATATAGCTATGACATGTACCCGCATCGAGAGAGAGAGAGAGAGAGAGAGAGAGAGAGGAGAAAACTGTGTACAGGAATATATGTGAATATGTGGCTAATTTGAATTTGTTCATTACCTTTTTTTTCTGGATCTATTCAGGTGAAGTGAACTGTGAGCAGCACTTCTAATGTTGCACCTAATTGTAGTTAGATAAATGATTTGTACATTTCGTTCATCTCAATTGTTGCACCTAATTGTAGTTAGATAAATGATTTGTACATTTCGTTCATCTCAATTCACTTCTGTATTGTGCTTTTCCTCTACCTGTATTGCATAGCTGTGATGCTAATGTTAAGTGCGATGGCATGCTTTTCAGGTTTGTTGCGACGGAGCTGGCAACAGACATTGTTATCTCCATAGGAGATGTCAAATTTTTTCTTCACAAGGTATCAACTATTTTTATTTGTACACATTAGTATTCTCATGGTGTGTTTGACTTTGTGGTGACTTTTTAAAAGCACTTCTATTGAATTAGTATGTGTTAACTAATTGATATACTCTTTTTTAGATCTGTAACATAAATACCTTAGTAGAATTGTTACATATTTTGCATGACTAACTAGATTCTACAGCACTGCCAGACTAGCTCTTAATGTAGATAATTTCTGTTTCGTTCCACCTGAAATTATAAGGTATGCTTATGATGATAATCCTTTTGGTGTGTTTTTATGATTTATCTATTGGAGAATCACAATCTTTTTGTTTGGGTGGTTCATCTTTTTAGGAAATCGTTGGTTAAGCAAAACATTTTAGGACTCTGTGAGTCCTCTCCAGTAAACAATTATATCATATGCAATCATGGCTTGAACCTTGGAAGTGCTCGAAAGCTTTGAAAGTTTCCATTGTTTTTGTTAGCACACACTTTTGTATTGCAGCAGAAGGATTTGTTTATACTGTTACAAGGTGAGGAAGAGTAGAAATGTGAAATGTTAGATGTGTTGCAATAGCAGCTCATAGGGCTATATACAATATATGAGACACACAAAGACCCTAACCCTAGATAATAGGAAATGACCTAAATATCCTTAACACTCCCCTCAAATGCAAGGCATATACAATAGCATTGCATTTGAAAGAGTTGACACTAAAATAGGGAAAAATCGAAAATCCAAGTTCTGAAGTTGTCGCCATAGTGTGCGCTCTTGAAAAATTGTGTCGAGTACTAACCATTCGGAATTGTGCAACAACCTAGAAAGAACAAAGTGTAAGGGCTGAGAAAATAGAGGTAAGCGGGAGCAAAGTCGACCATAATAACACGACGAAGAGGATGTGAAAGGTGGCACAAGTAGAGAGAACTGCCAAATCAAGCCGACGAGGGAGATAGAAGCGTAGCAGCAAGATTGGAGCCCGAGATGGTGGTGGCACAGTGCACAAGAAGCACAACGGAGCCGTGGTGCAGAAGAAGCGCGGTGGCCTTAGAAGCTCAGGGCGACGATGCAAAAAGAAGCAGCGGTATCATAAAGACTTCTACAATCTACAGCGGCTCAAAGAAAAGAGCGACGGCGGCGGCTATGTAAAAGGAAGGAGAGGACCACATTCAATCCAAGAGGATGAATCGTGGCTAGTAAAGCAGTCGGCTGACTGACAGAAAATTTGTGGATTCGCATGGCTTTGATGAACTGATAGAGAGATGCTATAGATTTGGATGGATACAACGGAAGACTCAAAAGAAAAAACTCAAAGGACAACAAAAACTAGCAGTAGAAATATCAGCACATCGCCTTCATATTCCCCCCTCTCTCTTCACCCCCTCCCTCCCTCCCTCCCTCCCGTCTCTCTCTCTCTGCTAGAGAAGCCAGAGGCGGAAGGAGGCGACGGCCAAAGGAGAGCCCAACAGTGGCGTGGTGCAGGGGCGCGCGCAAGAGACGCAGCGTCAGCAAGGAGGCAACATCTGTGGTGGCGGCGACCAGATCTCCAGATCTGAGGCGACGAATGCCCAATCCGAGGCGGCGGTGACTAGAACTGAGGTGGCGATCGCCGGATCCGAGGCAGCAGCGGTAGCAGTGGCGGCCAGATCTGCGCAAGGAGGGCCGGAAGCGGTCGGATCCGGTGCGGGCCAGGTCGAAGCTTGTCGGAGGCAAGCTGGATCTGGCGTAGGCCGCTAGCAGTGACAGGATTCGGCGCGGGCCATCCGACGCGGGCTGAAGGCAGTCGGATCTAGTGCAGTCCGACGGCATGGAGCGCGAAAGAGGTTGGAGGCGGCCGGGGCGCCGAGACGGGTGTGGGCCGACGGCGCGGAGGGAGGCCGGAGGTGGCCGGAAGAGGACGGGGAGGTCGGCTGGATATGGTGGCCGACGACGGTGGCCACCCCCGAGAGCGAAGATCACTCCTCTCAGGGGCAGCAGCAGCGGAATATGGATCGAGCTCTAAGGCTCTGATACCATGTTACAAGGTGAGGAAGAGTGGAAATGTGAAAGGTTAGATGTGTTGCAATAGTAGCCTATAGGGCTATATATAGTACATGAGACACACAAGGGCTCAAATCATAGACAATAGGAAATGACCTAAATACCCTTAACATATACATGTCTTTTATGCCATATGATTGAGTAGAGTGGTTTGCTTAGATGATGATTCCTATCTAATGCAGGTTTGTTTTATGTTAATCAAGTAGTTAGGATGCTTTCTATGTGAAGAGGAAAAAACGTTCACATAGTCGTGCAAATTATTTGCAGTTCCCTCTTTTGTCAAAGAGTTCCCGCTTGCAAAGATTAGTGGCTTCAAACAATGAGGAAAGCAACGATGAGGTGGATATCTCTGACATCCCTGGTGGACCTTCAGCATTTGAAATTTGTGCTAAGTTCTGTTACGGCATGATTGTAACACTCAATGCGTATAATGTCCTTGCTGCTCGCTGCGCAGCTGAGTATCTAGAAATGTTTGAGACCATTGACAAAGGAAACCTTATCTACAAAATTGATGTGTTCTTGACATGGAGCATATTTCGCACGTGGAAGGACTCAATCATAGTCCTACAGAGCGCAAATTCGTTGCTGCCTTGGTCTGAGAATTTGAAGTTAATCAGCCACTGCATCGACTCTATTGCGTCGAAGGCGTCAATCGATCCGTCAGAGGTTGAGTGGACATACACCTACAACAGAAAGAAACTCCCATCTGGGAATGGCCTCGATTCTCATTGGAATGGCGTCAGGAAGCAACAGATAGTCCCTAAGGACTGGTGGGTTGAGGACCTTTGTGAACTTGAGATGGATTTATACAAGCGGGTGATCACGACGATCAAGGCAAAGGGAAGAACACCTGCTATAGTAATTGGAGAAGCACTGAGAGCCTATGCATACCGACGACTGCTTGGTTCCATAGAAGTTGCTGTGAGCAGTGGGGTTGATTGCACAAAACGTCGTGCAGCTCTCGAAACCATCATGTTTCTGTTGCCCACTGAGAAAGGTTCAGTGTCATGCGGTTTTCTTCTTAAGCTGCTAGGAGCTGCATGCTTGCTCGAATCTGGGGAGTCTTATCGTGATAAATTGATCAAGAGAATAGGCACACAATTGAATGGTGCTTCAGTTCCGGACCTTCTTATACCAGCGAATACTAGCGAAAACTCTGTATATAATGTAGACCTGATCATGGCAATAGTGGAAGAGTTCGTGCAGCATAGTGATAATGGTAAGACAAATTTTCAAGATGATGAAGAAATTGTGGAGGTCGACAACCTCACTTCTGTTTCCAGCACGTCAAAGCTGGCAGTTGCAAAGCTGATCGATGGATATCTTGCTGAGATTGCTAAAGATCCCAACCTGCCTCTTGCAAAGTTTATTGCACTTGCTGAAATGATGTCTGCTTCATCCCGACAAATGCATGATGGGCTATATCGTGCCATTGATATGTATCTCAAGGTAATATACGCAAATGCATGTCTTGCCGTTTCCACTAAGTGCTTGTGCTGTTGGAGTTCAAAACTCACACCCCTTTCCATGCTTACAGGAGCACCCCAGCCTACCGAAGAGCGAAAAGAAGAGACTATGCGGATTGATGGACTGCAAGAAGTTGTCACAAGATGCGTCCATGCACGCTGTGCAGAACGAGCGCCTTCCTCTGCGTGTGGTTGTGCAAGTTCTCTTCTTTGAGCAAATCCGAGCATCTGTTGCTTCTGGAAGGAGCGGGACTGCAGCTGAGCTTCCATCTGTTGTTCACTCCCTTCTTCCTAGAGAGAATGGCAACTCCTATGGCAGCTCCAGGTCAGCTGCCACAACGACAACCGAAGAGGAATGTAGCGGAGTCCCAACATCCAGTGATATCAACTCTTTCCGGTCGATGAGGCTGGCCAACAACAGCGGTGGCAGCGAGAGGAGCAGTGGCAGCAGCGACATCAACAAGAACGGCGACGACAAGAGCGCCGGTAAGGCGAAGGGAATGCCGATGCCAAAGAAGATACTAAGCAAGTTCTGGTCTGGGAAAACAAACGGGGGTGAGAGCAGCAGCTCGGACACGTCAGAGAGCCCTGGGTCCCTCAACCCAGAGGAGGTGAAGTCCACACCGTCGCGGAACACGAGGCAGTCGGTGTCCTAGTGGCTGGTGTTAACGGAGCAGTGGCCATGGTTTTGTTCTGCTCTTTCTTTGATTCGCCGTTACATATGAGTAGCAATCTTAGGCCCTGTTTGGAATGCGGGAATTTTTCCCGATTCCTGCGGGAATTGAACTGTTTCCTGCAAAATTCCTGTGAAATTCCTGTGAAATTCCTCTGTTCCAAACAGGCCCTTAGAATGTGGAATACTACTGACTCGCCCGATCGCCGATGATGTTTTTTAGCATTGGAGCGCTAGTAATTGCCATAGGGGCTTGCTTAGTCATCTGTGATATGTTCAGAAACGCTTCATGAGATAATCCTGTAATTTTTTTGGTGCGATGTAAAGAAAGTACAGGTCCTCTAATTTGGTATATCACTGGAGTTCTTGCAGACACTGTCACGGTGTTTACAGTTTCCTGTGTGCCATCTATTATCAGAAGCTTCTGCGAAAATGGATCGGACACGGTCCAATCCGTGCAAATAATCGGGCTTTCGCAAATTGGCATCACGACCACGAGAGCAGTTACCACGAGACCGGAGGAGTGAAAGACGCGGCCTCGCCGTAGCAGTCGACGGCGGCGCAACGGTCTTCAAAGCGGCGGCACGGCGTCCATGAACGGAGGGGAAGGTGCGGTACGGTGCGGGTTGGAGTGGTCAGACGCGTGCGTGCGCTTTGATGCGGCCGAAAGCGTGCGTGACTTCCGCATCTAGCGCGGACGTGCAACGTAGCAGTTTCGTTGCCTGCATTGCATACCTGCCTTGCGTCTGTAGATGTACTGAAAAACCAAGAAGAAAAATTCCAAGGGATTGCTTAGATATGCTTGCATTGAATCCAATCCCTTCGAATTAGCAGAGATCTAGTTTAATTTCCCTCCCTCTCCGATAGAATTGGTCACGGTCTCCAACTCTCCATGCATCCAGGCAAGTTGTATTCCGCGATTTGATCCATTGGCCATCATGCTGAGTGTAAGATGATGCTCTAAGCTAGTGTTTGGTTGGGGTTATCGGAAGCAAAATTTTACCGGGGACCGGGAAGACTGAAAAAGCCGGTTATCAGAAATTTTCCGAACATTTCAGTCCGAAATTTTCAAACAAAATTTGAATTTTAAACTAGTTTAATCTGAAAATTGTCAAAAATCGGCTAATAATCGGTTGAAAATATCGACAGAAAATTTTGAAACAAATTTTGGCCAAATTTTTTTCTAAATTTGATAAAATTCGTGCAAAATAAATTTTTTGGAGCCGGATTGTATTTTTACTGGAGGGTGTTGGTAAGACCGATATTTCCAATAATCGGCTGATTATTAGAGCATCTCCAGCAGGGCCCCTACTTGAGCCCTCAAAATCAAATTTGAGGGTTTGAGGTAAAAATAGAGGTCCAGCAGGGCCCCTACTAGAGCCCTCAAATTTGAGGGGCCCCTTAAATCCCCCCTTCAGCCCTCATTCCTAGGGGGCCCCTACTCCGGCCCTCATTTTTCAGCTTTCCTCGTTTTTTCCCGCACGAGTGAAACAAATTTAAATTTGGAACAAATTTGAATATTCGGAACAAATTTGAATTCAAATTTGAATATTCGAAACAAATTTGAATATTCGGAATTAATTTGAATATTCGGAACAAATTTAAATTCAAATTTGGATATTCGGAACAAATTTGAATATTCGAAATAAATTTGAATTTAAATTTGAATATTCGGAACAAATTTGAATTTAAATTTGAATATTCGGAACAAATTTGAATTTAAATTTGAATATTCGGAACAAATTTGAATTTAAATTTGAATATTCGGAACAAATTTGAATTCAAATTTGAATATTCTGAACAAATTTAAATTCAAATTTGGATATTCGAAACAAATTTGAATTGAAATTGGAATATTCGGAACAAATTTGAATTTAAATTTGAATATTCGGAACAAATTTGAATTTAAATTTGGAACAATAAAATTCGAAACAAATTTGAATTTAAATTTGAATATTCGTATTTGAATTCATAAATTTAAATATTGTCTCTCATTTTGAAATCATAAATATTTTATTGTGTATTGTGCTTTTGTCTCATACATATGCATATAGTGTGTGAGGAAATAGAGGGAATTGAGAAGTAGGGGCCCTGTTTTGAGGGCTCCTGCTGGAGTGCAGCCCAGAAAACAGGGCCCTCAAAAGTAAAGGGAGCCCTCAAATTAAAAGTAGGGGGTCTGTTTTGAGGGCTCCTGCTGGAGATGCCCTTAGAGCCATGGATGGGATAAGATAGTCCTACTTCTTTGAGGTGCAATGGAATAGGATGATGTAAGTAGAGTGTTTGGTTGAAGGAACAACACGATATTTTACTAGTATGGTATATTTTGGACTGTAAGTTTGTGTTCTGTTGATACAAATTAGTAAAATCCTACTTAATTTAGTTCGTGCCTACAGTTCACACGCGTGAGAACTGAGAAGTGGAAGACACTTGGTAGTATGTGACAAGGTGACGAGGGTGGCATTGTTAGGCGAACAACGAACAACTAAAGTTGGATTTTGCACAGCGGTGATGGAAAGAGGCTAAGGAAAATAATCCTACGAGTCCTGGGTTCTATGCATGTGAAGTTGAATCCTCCTTGGACATGATTTCATGGTAGGGTTCATGGGGTAGTTAATTGAATCGAAGTTAAATGCCATTTGTCATGCTCTAACGAGGGTCCAACCTCATATGCATAGGACCAGAACTAATAGGATTATTTTCCCTAGGGGCGATAGAATTGTGCCCAAATAAAGATTATATTTTCCACAAATTTGATTACAGGATCTAAAATGAGCTAAGTGGGCACTCCCAATAGTCCTTTTAACTGGTTTTAAACATATGGCACATCAGATCTATTTATAACTAAAAGTCGATAACAGGTATTTTAGAGTTGCTAAGAAAAAAGAAATATAGTAGAAGTTCTCACAAAAAAAGCAAACATGTATCTTTTAATTTGATGGACCTAAATTATAATGACTCAGATTAAAAGAAAGAATTTATATATATACAATTTAAACTTAATCATAACCACCACTTCGCGCAACGCCAAGCCCAGCTTGACCCCTCTCCTTGGATGGATGCGACGGTGCAATGTGCATGCTTTTATCGTGAGATGCATTGCGTGCGGATGTGTAGAACTGCATTTGGGCCAGCCGTGGGCTGCATGAACTTCAGCCTAGGCCCATGTTGCCCAAAGCATTGACGTTCCTTCGGTTTCTGTTTCATGATGATGCTGCGTGCTTTGATACGATAATTTGGTATTCATCACGATTTGTAGCAGTGATCCCTGCTAAATCGTGCATTTGATGGTCCAACTAGTCAGAATATATGTGTGCAAAGATGGTTAATTATATGATTCTAGAAAAAAAATAAAGTTGTGAAACACATTGTTGATAAGTGTGTATGTAAAATAAATCATGTCTAAGAATAATAAAATTAGAAAATAAAAAAAGTCTATGTCAAGTATAATATAAAATAACTAAAATTCGAGGAAGAAAACAAAAACTGGCAATTTGATTTCCATACGAATTCCAAAGTAAATCCTAGAAAAAAGAAAATGTATATAATATATACTAAAAATTGATCACATGAGTTATATATTTGCTAAAAATGAGAAATAAGCCAGAAATAATAAAAAAGAAAAAACATGCATTCCTCAATTTAGTGGACCTTATTATGGTGAGTAAATGATCGTTAATGGATGTTATAGATAAAACAAGAAATATTATAAGACAAGACTGCCCACTATAGATTCTAGATAAACCCAATAAAAAAATCCTAGATGACCCACACTAAAATTCACGGATGAGAGGAAGAGAAAGATATTGATGTGCAAAATAAATGAGTAAAAGCTATGCATAAGATAAATAAGAAAAAAGTAGCACTTGGCAAGATAAAAAAGGAGAAATAAAAAAGACAAGATATATTCTACTGCACACTTACCAACAATATGTGTTTCACAACTTTGATTTTTTTTAGAATTACCATCGATGTGGTAGATTCTAATTTAAGTTAACTATATCAACTGTTGGATGTTATCTATTATACAATAAAAGCATAGGATGTTTGATTACATCAGCTGATTGAAAAGAGAAAAATTATAGAAATTCTACCAAAATAAAAAGAAATATCTTGTTTTTAATTTAGTGTACCCTAATTATATGTAACAATCCTTAACCGATGAATGTTACATAATAAATAAGAATAATTGCTAGAAATTCTAAAAATGTATCTAACTCTTAGAGTAATAAATCATAACTAATAATTTTTCTTGATCTATAAAAGTACACATAAAATTGATTTACACTATGATATGCATACATGTATAGTTGGGAAACTATTGTATGAAATTAAGATGTAAGATGCTGGGATGGAATTAAACTCAAGCGATTCATGCACAGGAACAAACTTGCCTATAATATTCATTATAATTTTTATTCTTTTAATTGTATTACTATGGATACAACTATTGTCTTTATTATTGGAGATGCCGATTAAAAATTATAAAGAACATATTTTCTTCCCAAAAATATAATCTATATCCTTTGTTTTAACATATATTACTATACATTAGTATCATAAATGAAACCAATTATACAAATATAAAAATTAAAATCATATTGATAACGCTCTAAAATTTTAATATTTTAATTCTTTTCTGTGATTTACAACCCTTTATTTTCTAGATGTAATTTATTTGTTATTATTACATATATACAGCTAAACTAATTAAATATGCTCTAAAAATTATGTCCGCGTAGATGCGTGGGTCACCGTACTAGTTTTTTAAAGCTACATCACATTTATGGTGAGATGGAAGAAAGAGAGTGAAGAGAGAGAGAGGAGTTGCATGTTTCTTGTATGTGATACGACCTAGGCACTAAGACAACAGATAAAAAAAACTGTATTGAAGAGGAGCTCGTATCTACATCTGCTGTGTTCATTTGGACTTCAGCTTCTGGCTTATTTTTCAATATTCATAAATTTCGTCTTTTTCTAAACTTTTGACTTTTTGTTGAGCTTTTTTGCCGGTTCTTTTTTTCCCCGTATTTGTTTGTATTATACGTAATGGGCTAACATATTTTTTATATTTTTTAATTTTTTAAATTTAATTACGCTAAATAAGCATCTGTCAGCTACAGTATTTTTTCAGCCAGCTACATTACTTTTTAACCATAAGCCATTCAAAAAAAGCCCAAATGAGCACCACCGGTCCCATCTATTTACAAGCGGCAACCATCTATTGCCCACCCCACCCACCCCAAAAAAAAGCCTATACACGACGTGATTGATCGCCGTACAGTTCCGACCTGATCCTCCAATTCCGTCCCATTCCATTGCCCGGCGGCGTGCGTCACGCCGCACTCGGCCAGGAACAGGAACCAGACCACGCACCCACACATAACGAAGGCAAAGCCATCCGGATTAACAAATCCCCAACTTGTAATAACGTAGAAAAATAGGCAGCCGTAAGGGAAGAAAAGAAAAGCTTATGGTGCCAAGTTGCACCTGCGCCAGACACACGGGAGGGGGAGAGAGAGAGAGAGAGCCACGATCCAGGAGGAGCGAATTTAGGAGTGGATCAAATCGAAGGGCCAGGGCAATCGGAAGGCGCTGCGCTGGACCGCTGTTGGGGGGAACAAGAAGAGGCAGGCAGGCAGGCGGCAGCAGCGGTCGAGGTAGCGGCGACCTCAGCCCTTGGCGGCAGCGAAAGGGCAGGGCCAGCCTGCGGCGCAATGGCCATTAGCCCGCCCGGGCCCAGTTGCCTCCTCCGGCTCCCCACTTTTTCCTCCCTTTCTGCTGTGTCTCCTTTGTTCCTATCCACAACCCCTCTTCCATGGCTTAAATTAAGCCAGACGTCCGTATTGAACTCCACTAGGCCTCGGATTCTCTACCTCCGCTGCACTCGCTTCAGTTTGCGAGCAGCACGGCCTCCCTGCGCCGAACCATAAGGTAGGAAAGGAAAGGGAATATGAACGAGAATTATGCAAGTTAAGAAACAATGCAATTTGTATAGAGAAAATGCAGTCGGCATTAAAATTAGGATATGATATGGTCTATGAAATTTTTGATAGGGTATTACACATATCAAACAGAGAAACATCAATGGCAAGAAAAACATCGATCTCTCAAACCCCTGCCCAGTTCCAATGAGCACCTTCCCCCTGTCACCGGCTCTGCTGCACACTTTGCTTGTCTTGCTTACCACCCAGAGCTACGAAAGAAAGGGTTGGTGTGTCTAAAAATTTAACCCTAACTCTATGGATTGTTGGTCCGTCATCATCAGGATCGTCGCAAGAAGCAAATAAAGCTTATCACCGCAGTACTCATCATTACTGGAGAAGAACTTGGTGGACAATAATTTACCGTCTGCTTTGATTTGAGAACCAAATCATGTTCCTCACTTGTATTGTTTACCCTGGATTGGAAGTGTGCGCCTGGTTGTTCACACAAAAAGCTTTGCACATTAAATCATCATACTATAGCGTATAATCAGAGAAATCATGTGTGCCATACCGCAGTATTCCCAGTGTGTAATAGCTCACGGTTTTACGACGCTTAATTAGCAAGCAGCTAGCTATAAGCGGGGTCTTGGTTGGTGCGCAGAGGATCCGGCAGGGGTGACACTAATGCCGACAGGCCATTGCGGCAACACGGAGGCGCCAAGCCAACCGCCCATGTCATTGGAACCCCAATACCAACCAAATGGAATGGAGTATCATTATTTCCTGCGCACCCAGCCGCCTCGCATCTGCTTCTATATAAGCGCCTCGGCCGCCTCCGCTCTCCAGCTCCTGTTATTAGCTTAATTAGCAGCTTGGCACCTACCCTTGTTGTTAAGCTACCACCGACCATTTCGCCGACGCATCCAAGTTAAGCTAGCTAGCTAGCTAGCGTTCCACGCTGCGTATCAGGTGAACTTTGCGTGCGCGCACGAGCGAAGCGAGATCGATCGATCGATCGATCGGATTTGGCCGGTGGCGGGCGAGGTGAATTAAGTGATGAGCTGCAACGGTTGCCGCGTGCTGCGCAAGGGCTGCAGCGACGCCTGCGTGCTGCGGGCCAGCATCGAGTGGATCGACGGCGCCCAGCAGCAGGCCAACGCCACAGTCTTCGTCGCCAAGTTCTTCGGCCGCGCCGGCCTCGTCGCCTCACTCGCCGCCGTCCAGCTACACCACCGCCCAGGTACCTATATATACACGCACCTGCCCACCAACAGTGCCTAGATCATATATACAAGAACACCGATCGACCTCCCACCCATACGCCGTCTTGATGTCGAGGAGCTAGCGAGTCCGGCTACTGCGTGTTCATATTGGCCGGTTGTTGATAAACTTGTAGAGAGATATTTATATATGATTTTGATCGATATAAATGAATTTACTAGAATATACACTACAATCGATTAGTAGACGTTATATTAAAAAACACTCTATTTGAAAGTTAGGTACTATAGAAAAATTATTTATTGGTAGAAAAACGGTTTATAGAAGTCAAAACGAACATTCAGTTAATTATCTCTTCTAAATTGTGGAATTTTAGCGAGTTGTACATAGATAATTTAAGCAATTCAGATGTCCATTTCGAAAGGGCAGCTCAAATAACGGCAGTTAGCAAGGCTGTCAAAATTTGTAAACATAGCCTAGCTAGGAGAGGAGGGCCTTTTTACATATAGTGGACCTGTTGTTTTGTTAATTTGGTTTATAGATTTTTCTATAATTTATAGATTTTAAATTATTTATAAGAGGAAGTATTGAATAATAGAAATTTACGTATGATTTTTATCAATATAAATAAAATCATTACAGTGTGTACTTCGATTAACTTATAGACTTCATTTTTAAAAAAACACTTTATTCAAAGTTTATTTATTGTAAAAAAAATTAAAAATAGTTTTCAAAAGTTAAAAAAAAAGATCTGTAGCGTGGCTACATCTTATCTCACGTACTGTGCTTTGCCTCGGTGATCACTAGAAAGAGAATTCCCCACTTCGGTTTTATCTCGACGAACAATGTTAACTGCTGAGTGATGACTTGACCTGACCTATTTACCTAGGCAGTATTGTAATAGTACCATTAATTTAGTATTCTTTTGGACGGTAATGCGGCCTTACGACGTGCCCATGGGACAAGACAAACTAGAGGGGAATCTTTTAGGCATGCCCAACTGTACTTCACCGGTTCACTAAACAGGTTGTTTATACCGTATTAGTGACCAGGAGATATGCTAATTAATTGAGTTGATTTTCTCTCGACATTTGTCAGCAGGACAATTAGGAGTATCTTTTGACAATATTAAATAATCCGGTGTTTGCTGTCTGTCGAATATAAGTTACATAGTTATGAATTAGGACTTCCAATATAAGAAAGTTTATAAATTCAGACAACAAAGGATAAATTTATTCAGGGCGAGAAAGTTTACAAATTCAGTATTTGGTCCATAGATAGAAGCGTCCTTTCCAGACTTTAAACAAAACTGAACAAACATAGACCGGTTTAGAAATAATCTCGACATTTCGAAAGCAAGTGAAAGTCTTATGACACACATTTCGTTTGGAACTTACACAGCTAGTAATTAATACGTACCAAAAACCGATTAACGTGGCATGTATGATGGATATTGCATATTTGCATTGCAGCGTTGTTCCGGTCGCTCCTGTACGAGGCGTGCGGTAGGACGATCAACCCGGTGAGCGGCACCGTCGGGCTCATGTGGACCGGCAACTGGGACCTCTGCCAGGCCGCCGCCGACGCCGTGCTCCGCGGCGAGTCCCTCCGCTCGCTCTCCGCCGTGCCCGCTGCCTTCACCGACCGCGACATGGCCGGCCTCTACGGCAACGTCGGCAACTCCTCCTCCCTCCACTCGCCCGAGAACTCCTCCTCCGCGCCCCCCAGGAAGCGCAGCAAGAACTGCGGCGCCGGCGGCCAGCAGCATCAGCAGAACAAGCTCCCCGCGGTGCTTCAGTCTTGCGAGCTGGACCTCTGCCTGACGCCGGTGTCGCCGCTTGCCGGCGGGAGGCGAGGCGGCGCGTCGGACGAGTACTCGACGACGACGTGCGAGGAGTTAGCCAGCGCCGACGCCGAGGCGGGGGCGCCGACGCTGCTCAACCTCTTCAGCTGAGCGACTGATGTATTGTGTAAGCTGTAATTGTGCGGAGGCCGGCCGGGTTAAGTTCATCTTTCTGGGCTGGTGATCGATTAGTTAGCTGCATCGATCGGTGTTAATTAATTAAGTTTTTTTTTGGGATGTATAGCTTGGTTTTGAAGCGATGATCCATGTTAAAACTGTTAAGTAGCGCTGTTGTATTTTGGTGAGCGAATGAACAAGTTCTAGTCTACAACAAATATGGAGTGACACAGAGCTACACAGGTGTGCTCGCATGTACTAGGTCAGGGTGATGCTATTTGGCGGTTTTTGGACCGAACACGGTAATCGAGGGGAAAATGATTTCTTCAAATTCAACTTATTTAAATAGTATTTTAAAACTTTCACTCCACTAATAATTAGAAACTAGAAAGATCACATTTATCAACTAACAAAGAACTCAGAAGCAAGCGGAGTTCAATTTCCCTAGACCAATCAGACCACAATGGAGGGAGCGCTAGGACCAATCTGGGAGCTAGCGATCTAGCCGCTGAAATCGGCCACTTGGGGCGGTCAGACCACACCTCTGTTCTAGACATAAAAATCAGTCCGAGTCAAAACAAAAAATAGTGCAATATTCAAAGTACAACTCCAAATAATTTAAAACTTTGCATACACCTTGTTGAAGATCTCAAGAACCTAATTCACACAAGGATAGTTGGATCTTGGCTAAAGTTCCAGCATTTTCTCAAGACAATTAAGGTTGCACCAAAACAAAAAAAACTCAAGAACTTGAGATATGACTTCTCATGGGTTAAATATGGACAAGATGGCTCTAGATGAGTTCTCACATGTCGTAGCAAGTAAGAGCACAGAAAGATTCGAGATCAAAATCCTAGGAATAAGATATCACTAGAAGAACTCCAAATTTAACCAAGCCATGCCATCTTTGAAATCTTGTTATAGTTGGTCCCGAGATGTATAAAATATGATTCTCATGAGGCGTCTCCATTACTTACACATCCTTGAAACCCAGTAAGATCAAGAGGGAAGGAGAGAGAGAGAGAGAGAGAGCAAAAACACAAATCAAAACAAATTCAAAATCAAAAGGAGCAAGAACACACTATGTAGGATGAACAAGTTTGATCTATTGTAACTTGTAGATATACTAGTTATGTACCCGTGCGTTACAACAAAACTCATTGAATGTATAGAGAATCGTGCTATGGAAGAGCGTTGCTTTGATTGATTGAAAAGTGAAGAATGGTGAGAAGTTGAGGGAATAGAATGGTTGGAGAAAAATGGACGTACAACCACCAACTCGTTCTTTTATAATAGTAATGATGATTTATAGTCACTCCACCCTGGAGGATAGAGTTCTCTTTCCTAAGAGCACTCACCTAAAGCTTCCCCTCAAAGGAAGTCTCCCTCAAAGCCTAAAGAATGGATGTTTGGTTAACCTCCTCACCATACATGCCTCCAACCCATCCTACTCATATAGATGGAGCAACGAACCTACATCTAACCCTAATAAATACTATCTATTAGCACAACTGAGAAAACCCGTTAATCTCACACATACATGACTTATGCATGCTTCTCAAAGCACATAAGCCTAAACCCACTAAGGAACAAGTTTCCAATCCACTTAGCCTCCTTAGTGTCTCCTTGAACTAAACCACTCTCCCAATGCCCTCTAAGCACTGCAGTTTTGGTCCCATCGCTATTTCTGATATTTTGGCTTCCCCGCCAAAACACCCTCTCTTTGACTGTGGACATCACTTCTTCCCTGAGTCTAGTCCATGGTCAGCTCCTCCTTTACAAGCAATCTCCATGCTTGCAACTGTAAGTTCACTAATTGCTCATGCATTAGCAAGTCTCTCCATGTCAGTTCCTCCAACCATGCCTCACTTATACCAATCACACCATTCGATGAATCATTGCTTGAATGTTCCCTTTAATATCTCTTCTTCCTTGTGCCTTGCTTAAGCCCAACCATCCCACCCAATGTCCTTGACCATACCTCAGCTCATCCTCGAGCATAGTCTCAGTCCATGCCATCGATCATGGTTGCTTCCAAGCTTCCCTGCACATTAAATACCAAAAAACATTTTTGGGCATAAGTTCTTCACAACTTAACCCGTATTAGTTCAACATACTTCATACACCATGAATGCAACAACCTAAGACTCCAAAACTCAACCCATGACCAATTCCCACAAATACCCAAATTCCCTAGGATATTTTTCAACAAAATTGATCTGACCGCCAATGACTGTCCGATTAGATCACGTTGATCAATCTGGTTAAACCTCGGTAACAGGGCAGTCGATCAGATCGTGACACCCATGCTAGTCTAACTGCTATGTAAAGAATCTAGCCCCATTGTTATGTGTTAGTGGTGAGTATTGGCAATTGATGACAACCGTTTGTGGAACTAATATTCTCCTTGAGTTTCTGAAATCGATTAGGTTCATGGTGTGAAGACATGGGATGATTTTATGTATTAAAGATCATCAAGTCAAGGTTTGGGATGAAAGATGGCTTCAACAGTTGAAGGTCATTAAGAAGATGATACATTATGTGTTGATACTCATCAAGATCCTGAAGAGGAGATGGTCATGGCTTAATCAAGATCCTTAAGAGTAGATGATCAAGATCTCGAAGAGGAGATGATCATCAAGTCAAGAGAAGACTCATCATATGTTGATATAGGGCAAGTGAAGGTTGCATTATGTGTTGATGCACATCAAGATAAGAACCCAGATTTAAAGTGAAGAATTGCGTCATCAAACTTCAATAGCATGCACAAGGCAAAGATATAATTAGATAGGGCTAAGTAAGTGTTCCTAATCTTTTACAGGTCATGCGTTTAGTTGAAAGTGTAGGACCGAACAGGCAACAGAGGGGGGGGGGGTGAGTGGTGCCTTAAAATTTCCCCAAGTATTCACACAATCCTTCTTCTCCAATAGTTACAGAGCTATGAAGACAAAGGTTGAATGCTCACTAGACGATCGAAGGAATAGACCGAAACAAACTGAAAACCGAGAGCGGTCAAAAACAGACAAAGCAGTCGAGAGCTCTTTGCTGTGGTCGAAACGACCAGGCAAATGGTTGTCTGTAATCAGAGAGGTCGAACACCAACTCGTGGTTGATCAACCCACTCGGAAGACGAAAGTTCAGAGCGGTCAAAGCCTCTCTTAGCAGTGGTCGAAAGACCAACGCGATCGAAACCATATGACTGCTTGAGACTATAGTGTGATCGAAATCAGTGGGATGCGGTTTGGTACTTGACCATGGTCGAAAGCATACGACTGCTTAAGACTATAGCGTGATCGAAATCAGTTGCTCCGTACACTGGCCACAGGCACCCCTGGTTTTGCCTCTACGCCCGTACGCCTAGCTCCTCCCCTACCACCAACCTGCGCTATGCCCTATGCCTACTCTCATCGCCATGAACATGCACGTACGACACCTACTGCCCGACGTTACTCCTCAGCGATGCCCTGCCCCGCATTACTCTGCCTGTGCTCATCTTCAATGGCGCTCAACGGCCAGCTACCTCTCCCGGCTATAGAGGAAGCCCTGGGCTCGCCTCCTAGTTCTCCATTCCCCCTTCCTCCTTTTCTTCCTCTCTAAGCTCGGCATGAGCTGCCAGTGTGCACCGCCGTAGCCCACTTGCCAACTCCACCACTTCGGCTATACCTTCCATAAATTGTCCGTGTCACGGTGTGTCCCCGGATATCTTCTACCTTCCCCCTCGCTCAATTGATGTTTCGTGCACCAGGCTTGCCACACGGTCGCTTCCTCCCTACCGTCAGCCTAAAGCACCTCCACTACCGCCTTCTTGCCTCCGCTCCATGACAACCCGATTCCTCCCTTCTAGAGCTTCGCCACGGCACCCTAGAACTCTCCTCGTCGTTGGCTAAGGCCCTCCTCCGCCCCAGCGCACAGGCACTAACCACCTGCCCACGCCACCGGACCCTCACACTATCAGCCCTTCCCTGCACCCCTCTGGCCAATCCGACTACTCAGGTGAGCTTCTTGCACCCTACTTATGCCCATGCTCCCTCCAGCCTCGCCTCCCTTCACTTTGGCCACCGTGGCCCCGTGGCTCTCCCATGCCTGGCCGTTGATCATCGCCATCCACCCACCATGGCACCTCCCGGCCGAAGCTGCCACCCCCAGGGGCATCCTCACCCATGGGGCTCCCATTTCAGCCGCTACCGGTGCTCCCTGGGCACCCCTCGCCGGCAAGCACCATCGCCTTGCACCGCCCCATCTTCCCTATTTTTGCCTGGTTCAACAGAGAGGCCCCATTTATACCTCTCTCTCCCTCAACGACGGGTGGGCCCGGCTAAAATGATGGGCAAGCTAATGCATGATTATCTCTGGTATCTCTTGCTCCTATGTTCATTCTTTGGGTTTACTGTTAAAAGTTTAATTTAAATAAAATGCCCCTATTCATGTCTTGCAAATAAAAATGAAAGCAAGTATAAAATTTGTTTTGAAGATGGGATGAGATTCATGCAAATTAAATTTATAAACAACTTAACCTTGGTTAATTATATGGTAGTCAAGATTTATTAAATTAATCCTCTTGTCAGATTAATAAAGCAAGATTATGCCATTTATTGTTTCCCTAATTAAAAGCATTTTTTTTGCAAAATACTGGTAATTATCATAACTTCAATAAAAAGAACATCATGACTAAAAGATTAATTACGAAACTTAATAGGAGATTTATGCACATTTAATCTTGCTTAAGTTTATGTCAACAAGAAAAAGAATGGCAAGTAACTACAATAGAGGTAATTAATTGCTCATTATCATGAAATAAAATTGAAGCTTTCTAGAATAACTTGATGCTCTCAAATTACACTAAAAGACTCAAATGCCAATCACAATCCAAATGCAAGTGACCCAAATAATAACTACCATACCTTCATTTGAATTTAGCAATGCAAGTAAAGATAATTGGTATAACAAGGTTTTGCCACACAAAATATTAATCATGATCTGCTCATTCTAAAATCATGAGACCTTTCATTAATTAGTGCCTAAAATAACTATTGGTAAAGTCTCTCATATTCATCTGCAAAATGCCAAGAATTAAATCAAGGATACCTTATAATTGTTTAAAACCTTCTGAGGCATCACAAATCCTTCTCATACCCTATCACTAATCAAACGGTTTTTAGAAATAATTGTAAGCCACTAATATTTATCTTAAACCCACATCTTACAAAAAGATACATAAAATAATGCTAACATGTGCAGATAAAAACCTTAATTAAAAGAATCTTGCAAAAATGCAATCTTGCCTAATCAATAATCATCCAATCATGATCTCAGGACTTAAATTTGTCCATAATGATTGAAAATAATTACTAATGCAAGAAACAAGTTTATCAACAAAACCCTATTAACTCATAACCCATCCTCCCTATGAATCTCAACTATTAACCTTTATTAACAAATCTGTTAATCAGCCAACTAATCAACTTTGTGCATGATAACAAGTTGCCCTAGGACCAACTCTATACCTTAATTGAATTATTAAATTAATGGTTCAATTATTTGGCAGTTGCAATCTCAGATAATACTTCATCTAGAAATATCAAGATTTAACCTACTAAAATGTACCCATCACATGTGAGACCCATATCCTAAAAATCACTAAGTTGTTAGCGCTCAATAAATAACACTAGTATCTTGTTAATCTCTCTCATATATCCGTATGTCTACCCTGACTCATGGAACTTTCTTAATAAATATAAATTGAATAAAGAAGCTATTAATTAAAAGATCGAAACTTGGTATCTTGTAATCAGTTGTGTCTAAGTTATACTCCAATCTTAGCAGAATATTCTTGTGAATATTCCTTCCACATCAATTCCTTCTTTTATCCTTCCCGGTGAAGTTACTTTGTCATTCCACTCTCACCCAAAAAATCGTATTGCTCTATCTCTGTCCTGCATCCCGCTAAATCATCTCTCTATTCTCAATCATAATATAAGTAAAACTCAATTAAAACTAGTTGAACTTTTGCAGTTATTTGGATTTATTTGGTTTTCTATCTGTTTGCCGTGTATTCGAAGTTGAAGCCTCAAGCAACGACAAGTCGAACACGATCAAGATTTGGGAAAACGCGAAAATCTAGGAATTAAGATCACTGACTGAGAAGGCTTTGAATAAGATCAATGCCATGGTAAACTAAGCAAGGCAAGTCATCACTTTGATCATATTGATCTTACATTTTATGCAAAATTATATTTCCTTAAATTATCAAATTGCATGCTTAATTTATTATGCAAATGTATGTCAAAGCTTATGGTAGCTATATGCCTACTTGATATTGTAATATTTTTAATATGCCATCCTCGACACTTGAATCACCTGATCCTTGTCACCATAGATGTGAATGATAACTTTACTAGCTATAAGTCATATTAAATGACATGCTAGTTTTGTTAAGTCTTAGGGCACTAGCATGCCCTATTCATCGATCTTAAAACATGAAATCTTGATTTGGGACAGCCACAGGATGTAAGTGGCTGATAGTTTGAAACCATATATTTTATGCTTCTCAAAACCCTAAAAACTTGCTATACTTGTCTGGACGGATGGTGAGAGTGGTTGGTGTGGATGGAGCATGAGAATATGTGGTTTGTGGTATGCACCACCCAAACAAATTAAGGATTTAATCTTGTGTTGACCTCCTTGTGTAAAATAGTATAACCACAAGCTGGCAAATTGTAGCCTTGACTGAATAATTTACTAGACCCTTGAAGTCATCTCATACATAGGGAAAAGGAGGGATTGTGCAGGAGGAATAAACATCCGGTTTGAATGGGACGCCGAGTAAAGGTGATATTCACCAGTTGCGCTAGACATTGTGGTGGAATTTCCCGCACAACTTATGGAACCTTCTTCATGAGGGATAAGCCCATATGGGTGAGATGACAATAGGGCGAGGTATTGTAAAGGCCTCATGACGATATCTCAATCTACATGACCGAGGAATCATGTGGGTCCATCGAGCTGATTATCTCTTGTGGGTAAAGTGTACAATCTTTGTAGAGTATAAACCGTTCGAACATCCATGCCCATGGTCAAGGGTAGACATGAGAATTTCCTCGAGTTAGTTCTATTTCAAAAACTTTGGTGGGTGGGTAAAAACCTATCAGAGAGAAGTACTCTGACTTTGGCTTTTCCTGGAGGGAAGTACTCTAGTGGTGATAAAAATTAGCATTGGTGGAGGTAATCATGCATTATAAAAGGTGAATGTAATTTGCACTACTATTATTATTGCATTCTCACCATCAACTTTATAAAATCTATTTTAATTAAAATTGCTAAGTATCAGGAATTTTCCTACTTATTGTACTTTCAAAACATTGTTTTTTAGCAACTAAAAGAACCTCAAGCCTCCCTTGACAACTTTGCATATAATATTATTGCATCTTGTGTGGTGGCTTACTGAGTACCGTTGTACTCATTCTTGCTTAATTACTATCAGTCAGGAAGGAAGGAAAAGATTGACAAGTCCTGCTGTGCGTTGAAGGAGTCGACAGAGCTGGAAGTCGATGAGGCTGAGGACTAGGTCACGAACACAGTTGGCTTCCTGTGGGCAAGTCTTGAGGGTCCCACCTGTGTGACGTTTCCACCGCTGCATTTTATTGATTTCGGCCTGGTCAACCCATGAGTAAGTTACTACTGTATTATCTATGTTTCCGCATGATATATTTTTGATATACAGTGATGTATCTATGAGTACTATCTACTGATTTAGAGAATAGTGTGATTAAATCGCAGAGGATCTGGGTTTGCTAAAACAGAGGTCCAACATTACCCTTCTTTCATTTAATGCATGCATGGCTGTTAAACGCTTTTCTCATCTCACAGATGCAGTGAACGACGATTCTCCATGAAGGCCTGCACTTTCGTTAGCATGCATGTATCCATAAATAGCATTTGCATTGGAACGAAGCACAACGGTGGGCATTGAGCAAAATTAATAGGGGTATATGAGGAATAAAATCAAAGATAATACTTTGGTATATGTGTTCGTCCTATATAAATCAACAAGTTCTAAAGTAAAATACTTTCTATATAAATCAACAGAGGGAGTGGCAAATTTTGCCCCTGGTTATTTACGCGGTGGACGCTGGTGATTGGTGCTCCTGTTTTTCTATGTTATTTTCAGATGCATATCTTGAAAAAAAATGTAAAATACTGCTACAGGAGCATAATGATGCACCAGCAGCACCATGCATTGGAGTTTTTTTAAACGAAATATTAGCGTTAGTACTTATGTCAAACTGCATGATTTATTTATGTTACTTGTAAGTTGTAACTGCTCTTGATTGCCAGTTTCGGTTGCAAATAGTGTAATCATCACTATTTGTGTGCTGATTCCCTGTAGTCACTCCTTAAATCCACCTAGTGAATTTCACCTAAACCGTTTATCCTATCATTGCATAACTATCATATTTGCCAAAAATAATATATAGAAATATATTTTTATTCATGCTAGAGGAGTACTAGTCTATACAAGGACCTATGAACAATTGCTTTTCACCACTTCATTATTTTCATAACGACCAATTAAGTTTGAACTTGCTAGTTCAAGGACATACACTTAGGCCAGTCTCAGTGGGGGTTTCATGGAGTTTCATGGGCATTAAATACGCTGACATGGCACTGTATTGATGAAGAGAGAGATGATAAAAGTTTCATGGGAGTAGAGAGAGTTTCATAGGGATGAAACTCTTCTGCACTGTTTTCAAAATATGGGTGTTTGGAAACTGGGACATGAAACCTCCACTGAGACTGGCCTTAGAGCAAGTTTAATAGTACAGATAGCTGCTACCTCCAATATATTTCCATGTCATCAAAAGATAATGATGCAGTCAACTCATACAATAAGCTGGCTATAAGTTGTCTCCACAAGAGCTCTCAATCATTTAATACATACATGAGTATTGATAATTTAATACATGCATGGGTATAGCAATTAGTTCTATGGGTACATGCATGGATAATGCCTCTTTTCCTGTGCTATAGCCTGACTCTTTCATGGGAGTCGGTTTGGCTCTCTCTCTCTCCTTTTCTCTCCCCTCCACATAGGACTATGCTGATATGGATTCCCTTATAGCTAGTACAATCAGCCTTATTAAACTTGCTCTTAGCGAGTATGGTTCAACCTTAATTGCTTTTTTCATTTGACCCTATATAAGCACTTAATGCACTTTGCATGGACTTATATTTCCGTATCCAGGTTCTCATTTGAGAAATATTTGCAATCATAGAGGCAACATTGTCGACAACTTGTCTTTTCTCCTATATACTCATAATTTGAGGTTATTTCATTGTTAACCAGATCTTCATCATTTTCCAAAATAAAAAAAATTCTTAGTTGTTTTGCATTCCCAACATTATGGTTTGTTTGCGCTTATATTGTTGGTGTTGGGAGAGTGGCCCTCACCTTGGCCCAATCGGCTCACCAGGAGCAAACCCAAGTATATATGTAACTAGAAGCAGGCCCATGAAGCCCATGCCAAGAAAATAACATATTTGCACCCACTAGTTAAGACCCCACAGGGGGTATTTATGTAAACACTTCTCCTATGACTATAAATATGACCCCTAAAGCATCATAGGGAAGACATAATATTTGTGTAAGAAAAAGACTTGAGTTGAAATTGAGTAACGTGCATACACTCTATATCTCTCCCCTCTCTTGAGTTTTAGGCTCTGGGTATCCCTCTTGGGCCTCCCGAAGCTACGATATCTATTTTTTGGTGTGTAAGCACAACAGTTGGCGCCATTCGTAGGGAGTGGCGTAGAAGCCATAAGCTGAAACCAAAATGCTTGGACCAGATGACACCGAAGAGGAAGCCAACACCAGCCTTGAAGTGAAAGAGCAGCACAACCACAGGGCGAGGGAGCCAATGGTCGAGGGCCCCTTGCCCCTATGGCAATGGCACACCTAGGTGGCCACACCCAGCATCATGGTAGGTAACAAAGACGACCTTCTGGCAACGGCACATGTTGTGGAGTAGATGACATCGCAAGTGGAGGACCACACTTCGATGGCTCCCGGTAGTTCTGGTGCCTCGCTGTCACCATGGAGACATCTGGTAGCCCTAACGCCTTCACCAACACCATGCAGTGAGCCGAGGGCACCCTGGCATTGACACCGAGTTCGAGCGGCGGTGACTTGGAGGCAATCTGCAAAATGCTACAGCGGAAGGTGGTGAACCTGTGGAGGCCCATGTGTGAGATGCAGGAAGCGCAGAACTAGAATGCACCAATCGTCATCATGGCGGAAGTGACCGTGGAAGGAACAAAGAGTCTGGGCACCACCACCGGTGCTCGCAATGCCCCCTGATGGGTGCACCCCGAGTCCTTCCCAGTGCGAGATTACAGCGGTGCACCTGGTAGAAGACTTCAAGATGCCCACGGTTGAGCACTACAAGGGTGGCACCATCCCCACATATTCCTACACATCTACGAGATGGCTATCGAAGCTACGGGAGGAGATGACTCGACCAAAGCGAAGAGGTTGCTGCTCACCCTACAGGGGATCATGCCGTCCTGCTTCTTCACGATTACCCCTAGCTCCAATTATGTGTGGGAGCAGGTTCACAATCTCATGAACAACAATTTTCAACGCAACTACATGGAACAGGTCGACGTCGACTAGCTCTTCATGATAAAGCAAGCCCCTGGAGAGAAGCTATGAGAGTACTTCAAGAGCTTCACAAAAGTTAGATGCCAAGTTAAAGATGTCAACAAGATGACAATCATCAACGCTGCCATCTGAGGCCTTCAGAAGGGGCCCCTCATAGAATACAACGTCCAGAAACCCATAAAAATAGTGGCCAAGCTCCTTGACAAAATAGAAGAATACGTGAGGGCTGAGGAGGATGCGGTGAGAGGTGAAGTCAACGTTATAGGGCCCACCAACGAGGACAAGCGCCCCTCATCCCAGAGGGAGGGCGTAACCCACAAATAATGAAAGGGGCCCCAAGGCAGATATGAGTTCAGCATCAAAAGGGGTAGCGATGAGGTCCTCGCCCCCAGAGGCTGTGTCTATGGCAAAGGAAGGGGTCATGGGTGCGAATAGGGGCGAGGATGGGTTTATATGCATTAAAGGTGTAGGGTGCACAGCAAGGGGAACAACCAACACACGAGTGCCCCACCATCATAACACTTTGTGAAAGCATGACCAAGGATCACGTTCAAGACACGAGGACATCGGTGGTGGTGCACATAAAGTAGTCTCTAGAGATACCACCTACCTAACCCTCTCTGAGAATGCTACGAATAGAAGCCTAAGACAATGGACTCCGGCAGGTTATCAACGCCATCATAGGGGGGTCATCCCTCGAGTTCCCATCTAAGAGGCAACGAAGGAACTACGTGCATCGAATACACCACGTCGCCACATACCCAGCACAGGTGCTCCCAGCATAGGCCTGAATTGACATCACCTATAGGGCAAAGGATACCACAGGAGTAGACTTCCCCAACCAAGGCCCGTTGGTTGTTGCAACCAACATTGTGGGGTGTGAAGTGAGGTAGGCCCTAGTGGACAGGAGCAGCTCCGTAGACCTCCTATTCGTTGCTGTCTTCGACCAGATGGGCATTCTGTGAAGTAAGACAACCCATTGTTGGTCAAGAAGGCCAACGGGAAGTGGCGTATGTGCATCGACTTCACTACCCTCAATAAGGCGTTTCCCAAAGACAATTACCTCTACCACACATTGACCAGCTGGTGGATGCCACCGCCAAATGTGAGATGGTGAGTTTCCTCGATGCGTACTCCGGAACCATGAGATTAGCATGGCTAAAGAGGGAGAAGACAAAACCAGCTTCACTATTCTTACTAGGATAGAACATCAAAGCCTATGTGGACAATGTGGTCATGAAGAGTAGGTGCGTAGCTTCGCATATCGAAGACCTCTAGGAGACTTTTGACAACCTCCGCCAAGCAGGCATCAAAGCCTACCCTAATAAAATCCATGCTACATAGTACATGGAGGTTGCCAAGAACATCAAGGAGGTCTAGAGGCTGGCAGGCCACCTCGTCACTCTCAGTCACTTCCTATCAAGGGCCGCTAAGCGACCACTCCCATTTTTCAAGACCCTTCATAGCTCTGATGGTTTCCAATGGATTGAGGAGTGTGCACGAGCCTTCCAAAAACTAAAGCAAACCTCACAGACCTCTCGAAGCTCACATGCCTAAAACTAGAAGCTTTGCTCCTATTGTACCTAGCAACAACTCCTCAAGCCATCAACACGATGCTAGTTCTAGAGGAAGCACGCACCCAGCGCCCAGTGTATTGCATGTCTAAGGTACTACAGGGAGTGAAGACATGTTACACCGAGCTAGAAAAATTGGCCTACACCTTGCTGATGGCCTCACAGAAGTTGAGGCACTATTTCCTAGCACGCAAGATATTGTGTCCTCAGCCTTCCCCCTTGGGGAAATATTGCAAAACAAGGAGTCCACGGGTCGCATCGGTAAATGAGCCATCAAATTGGCACCCTTGTCTATCACTTACATTACCCACATGGCGATAAAATCATAAATCCTAACAACCTTCATCAGAGAATAGACACCCACACGCCAACCGAACCATTAGCTTCCCTAGATCCAGTGTGGCCCCTGCACTCAGACAGCACGTGGGGGCACGGGGGCCAAAGTTGGGGTCATCTAGCCTACACAACATGCCTCAAATTCCCAGCTACCAATAATGTGATGGAATATAAGGCCTTGCTATACTACCTCTACAAAGTAAAAGTGCTAGGAGCTAGGAGGGTGCTTGTCTACTGTGACTCGTGCTTGATAACGGGCCACATAGACAAATTGTATGAGGCCAAGGACCCAACCTGACAAAGTGCCTCATTGTAGTCAGGGTGATGGAGCGCCACTTCATGGGCATCGTAGTTAAAGCTATACCAAGGGGCGACAACATGCAAGTAGACACCCTGGCCAAGTCGGCTAGCCAAGGATGCAAGCCACCCTCCGGCGTCTTCTTTGAAGTCCTCACGTCCACTTCCATCCCATAAGAGCATAGGGTCACCCCTAACATCCTATGCATCGACCAAGAAGATGACTAGAGATTCCCCATCATTACATTCCTCTAGGGGATTGAGGAGCCAGATGACCCGTAGGAGCTCCAGAGACTAACATACCAGGCAAGGGCCTTTGACATAGTGGACGAAGTGCTGTACAAGAGGGGCATATGTGCCCACTCCTTCAGTGCTTATCGGGCCATGAAAGCCAAGAGGCATATGTGCCCACTCCTTCAATGCTTGTCACGCCATGAAGGCCAAGAGCTCATCATGGAGATTTACCATAGCCTGTGAGGCTCGCACTTGGCCCCATGCACCCTAGTAGGGAAAGCTTTCTACTAGGGATTCTACTGGCCCACAACTACTTCAGATGCATGGGAGCTGGTCAAGTGCTATCAAGGGTGCCAGCGGATGGGGAGGGTCAGGTAAGCACTGCTGACCCACCTCTAGCCTATGCCGCCGTTATGGCCGCTCGTGCATTGGAGGCTTGACATCATAGGGTCACTCCCACATGTACCCAGTATCCTCTGGTTCGTCATCGTGGTCTATGATTACTTCTCAAAGTGGGTGGAGATGTAGCCCCTCACCAGGATCACATCAATTGTAACTCAAAATTTTCTTTGGCAAAATATCATATGCCAATTTAGATTCCCCAAAGAAATCACCATGGACAATTGCTTACAGTTCGACGCGGCAGGCTTCCAGGCCTTTTGTGAACATATGGGCATTAAGATATGCTGCACCTTTGTAGGCCACCCGCAATCCAACAGGGCTGTCAAACGTGCAAATGACACCATTTCGAATGGAATAAAGAAGCACTTGGTTGGCTTCCCAAAGGGAAAGTGGCCAAATGAATTACCCAAGTTCTGCCGATCCATACACACCATGACCACATGCCCTACTGGATTCACCCCATTTAAAATGCTCTTCAACGATGAGGTCATGACACCCAAAAGACTAAAAGTGATGTCCCATCGCACACTAGTCAAGATGCCCCTGGTAGAATACAACTGCCACTGGACCTCACCGACAAAACTAGAGTCCAAGCGGACAACTACTTCACTAAATACATAGGGACAATCGTGGCTTCCTACAACAAGAAGGTCAAGCCGCATCATCTCACAGTGGGGACCTCATCCTCAAGAAGGCTCTACAGGTCGCCATGATGAACAAGCTATAGTTGAAGTGGGAGGGCCCGTACATAGTGACAGCCTCCTTTAGAGCAGGCTCATATCACCTTTCCACCCCTCAAAGGTGAACTGCTGAAGCACACTTGGAACAGTGACTACCTTTGTCTCTACTATGCCTAGACACTTGGAGGACTACACCAACCATATTGTAGGTAAGCATCCCAAATCACTAGCCAGCACACTACTGAAGAACTAGTCCCTCCATTATAAGTTAATAGTGACTTTTAGTAATTAATGACAATCGATTTGTGGGACTAATTGATGAGGCAATGGGGTCCCGATTTTCTGATAAGATGATAACTTTGATTTGGAGGAGAACAACTTTGACGATGCAGGCTTCCAACCGGCCACGACTAGAACACCAAGCAATCACTAAATCACACTCCAAGTCGTTATCAACCGTGCTAAGAACGCGGTTGACCTGACCACGAGGTCTATTCCTGCATGCAACCGAAGAACATGCAAGAACAAGATAACAAGCAATCTGAATTGCAAATATATAAATTGAGTTCAAACGGTGGGATTCCACAGGTTCTTTATGGTTGGTCCAGTCGACACAAGTGAAGAACAAGAGTTTTCACAATGAAAAAACTAAACAAACGAAATCCAAGGAAATTAGAAGGGTGCGGTCTCCTTAAATAGGGGAGGGAAAACTGTGCAAAACTAAGAAATAAGGGGTGGTACTATTCATGATACTGTTCATGTGAACAGTATGGGCCTAGAGAGGGGACGCCTTCCTCTTGGGCTCAAACATTACGAGGCCCAATTTGGCCCAAACAGGTGACACAGAATCTTGTTTTAATGATTACGATTTGTACAGGAGGAATTTGGAGTTGAGACTAGATCCATTAGAAAGAGGATGAGAAAAGATTTCCAACAAGTACTCGTGGAACTCAAAGGATTCCGTGTGTGAAAGTTATGCACATTTGAAGTTGGGCATGTCAGGCTGAATCCGAATTGATCTGGAGGCCAATTCCAACTTGAAATTTTGCTTTACTTGGACAAAAAGTGACGTGGTGACCTTGAGGAAGAGTTGAAAAGGACATCGACTTGGTCTTGATATGCTAGTTGGCTTTCCTTTAGGTGGACCCCAACCACGAGTTCGTAATGTTGATGCAATCCTCCTTGTATAGCTGCACAAATATACATTTTTATCATTAGGTAGCATCATATTCTCATTTAAAATATGTTAAAGTTGAAGAAACAAATTCACCTTTAGTTTAATCTCAATATTGGGTGCTATAGTTGTATGTGTTTATGGCATGTTCACATTATTAATATTTTCTATGAGTTGGTAAAATAGGTTAGGTTCCATGATGAGGATGACTTGGAAAAGCATCATGAGTTGATCGTCATCAAGTCAAGGTTTAGGATGAATGATGGCATCATGTGTTGATAGTCATCAAGCCGAGATCCCCAAGTGGTAGATGGCTTCATGTGTTGAAGGCCATCAAGTTAAGAGGATGCATCATATGTTGATGTATATCAAGACAAGGACCCAGACTTGAAGCAAAGATTTTCATCATCATGTTTCAAGAAGATGTGCAAGGTAAAGATATAACTAACATAGGCTAATAATGTATTTCTAGTCTTTTACCAGTCTCAGTGTTTGTTTGGGAGACCGGATTACTAGTGTAGGTTGACATACTATTAAGTTGGGTCTAGTAACTTAAGTCTCATTATATGTTGATACTTCAATCCCACTTGCTTTAGCTCTCTATGGTATGATGCTAGTATTTGTGAATGTATTTTACAAGTAGTTATGGCTCATACATCTCTCCTTGTGGCATGTGACTGTGCTTTGCAAATATGTTTTGTAAATTGTTGAAGTCTATGTACCTAATTCTTACAATATGATTAAAGTTTGTAAATATATTTTGCAAATTGTTAGAGTTCATGCCTTTTTCCTTGGCATAGTCTAAGATTGCTTGTTGCTATTTCCTTGGACTTAGACCATGGTAGTGATTTTTGAGTTCTTATGCTTTCTACATTAATATAATGTATTTGAGATCATGCGAATAGGTGGGTTGTATATTCCTTTGAATAATCTTTTCATAGAGTCCAAGGTCACTCAATTCTGACATTAGAGTCAAAAGTTATGACTGTTTTTCCAAGTATCACCTATGCTAAAATTTAGTATTGGTACTACCACTGTTGTGGTTACAGACCAAATAGAGAGAGAGAGACACTACTACAAAACATGGATACTGTAATACATTCCTGTATCACATTCGTCAATGTGTTACAAAGAAATTCCATAGTAACATAAAACAATGTGTTACAGACAATGGTTGTAACACAAAACACTTGTTTTATAAAAATGTGTTACTGAGAACAATTATAGTATCACAAAATTAATGTTACAAGTAAAATGTTACAAAGATTGTACTATGTTGTAACACATAAATGGAACATGTAAAATGTGTGCCAAATATATACCCTATAGTAACACAAAACAATGTTACAACTAAAGTGTTACGAAGAAACATATATATGTGACCTTCCAATTCATGGTCTGCAAGTACGTCGCAGTCGGTGTCGTCTTGGCAATCACATCGTGGTCCTCACATGACTCTTGAGCAGCAACTATTAGGCAATTGAAAATGTCATGTAGTTGATGGAGCACACTTCCAAACTGTTGGGTTGAGCACAAGCTACACTATAGGAGAATAGTAAACTCCGTGGTTGCTCATGGTATCTCGCAATTTGGTAAATTATACGATTTCAGTATTCATATGAACGTCATTGGTATTGACAGGTGGTTAAAAAAATGTTGATAGCAACAACTACGATCACGAAAGATGAGGTGACTCACTTGGCGTTTGGCTCATTTGAGCTTAAGCTTCAAGTTTCTACTTTTTTTTAATTTAGTCTTTTTTTTACGTTTTGACTTATTTTTAGGCATTTTCTCTTTATTTATTTATATTATCCACTATAATATAATTATCTTTTATTTTTAAATTTTAATTTGGCTGAAAACCTAACTGTAGCTACAGTAAAAAACAGCTACAATCGAAAAAATACCGTAAGATTAAGCTTCTCCTTAGTGTAGCTCAGTCACGATGAAAGATCCACGTTTGAATTCTGAAAGCTCTGCTCGGATTTTGCGTCTGCTGGAAAGTTTCTGCCTAACCTGATGTGAAAATCTGAAGTCACGTCTCGATGAAAACTAGGTGCATAAATTGTTTAATTTAGGGTAACTTTCTCTTGCGTTCTAGAAGGTTAGAGTCTGGACCATGTACGACAGATTAAAGAAACATTTACCTTTCATTCTACAGAACATGAGGTCAATTGGACAGGATCTACATGTTATAACTGCAATATCGTCTCTCCTCACCAGCTCAACTGTCAGTAATACAGCAACAATCTCTGTTATCAGATATCATGTCACACCCAAAAAGAGCTAATTTTGTTATCCGAATTACAGATTGGCTGTGAAGAAAACAAAATTTCTTGGATCGGTAAATTGGCACTCACTAAATATCACTAAAAAAAAGAGATTGGATTCATTCACCCAATGCCACTGCTATAGCCACCAGCCCACCAGTGCATGTTTTCAGTGTAAACCGACAGGTTTCAATTTCCTCAATGGCGCTCCAGCAGTTCCGAGCCAGCTTGTGGACATACATCGATTGCCTTGGCAGCACAAGTTGATGTGGATTTGCTTGTGCATTGCCATTTGCAACCAGCAAGTACACCATTATATCACGGGCCAAAACTTCGGTGCTTCTCACTCGTTTGCAACTGGTCTCTTCTCCAGCAATGATGCCAAGAAAGCGGAACATAATTTTGTAAGAGGCGGAAGAACATGAGACAATCCACTGAATATAGTTTCCCAAGGTCTCTCTGATGGGATGAATGGAATATCTGAAACCTCTTTCTTCGACTCCAATTTTGGAAGTTCTCCATAAATAGAAGCGTAACCAATTGGTGCTGGAACGACAGAAAAAGAGCTTGAGTACTTTTTCTACAGGTTTTAGAGTGGAAAGGAAAAAAGGAACAGAAAAAAGGCACAAAGCAATGATGTTCAAAAACAGTTTCTGAAAGGTAATGTATTTAACAAGAGATATGTTGGCATATGATGTTCAAGTACCATATAAATATTTCCACTAGCAAATACGGGTGGTAAGAGCAGATGAACACAATGAACAGCAAAACAATACAATGAACTCACCATGCTCCTCAGCTTGAATCTTTTTTTGTGCGCTCTTGCTAATCTGGGACTCATTATTTCGGGGATCAAAGATAACATATTCATGTGAACCATTTACATAAACCAGCAATGACGCCTCTCCATCTCTTGTGTTGTTGCTGTTTGCATCAAAAGTGGGATCACCCTTCACAAAAGCAATGCTACCTCCCCTTGCCTGAAGAAAGGTAAGATTAATCAAAGTTATACACAAATACAGCCCGTGATCCATTCCCCTCAACAGATAGATGCAAGCAGCAGAGAAGAAACCAAACAGAAGTTTTTATCAGAACCGAAGCAATAAGCAACTAAACACACACTGTGCTACCTGTACTAGTAGAAACTTGGAACTTCTTAAAATGACCAACAACAAAATTCACTTCCGCAAATTATATTGCACTCAAAACCCAGTTGAAGTGTTGAACATAAGATATAATAACTCAGCCGAGCTTACCTTCTTTACTGACCAGAAGGAAACAGGGTTTGGATTTTCTGCATCGAAAAGTAGTATTACCCCATCTTGCTCTGTCAGTGCTACTCCATCAGAACAGCTTAGACGAGCAAGAACCGCAAATTCACCCCTACTTGACGAACAACAAGCAGCTGTCAAAAGTACACACAGCAACATGAGAATTAGATGAAATGGGTTTTGCTTATTTAAGGAAATGGAATGATGGACCACCAATTTGTTTTCACAACCCCAACTGTCTGGCAACATTTTGAAACGTTGGCACAAGAGAATAGGCTAGAGATAAGTACTGTACTAGCTATAATTTGCCTGCTTTACTCCATATGATGCAAGTGTGCAACGCTATTGGATCAAGATAACAACATTCATGCCTGATCAGTGTCACATATTCACATTGGAACTGAATCACTGGAGCTATCATTGGCAGCCCTTGCAGCTGGCCAGGTTCACCTTAATGGTCATACTGGAAACGAATTACTAGAACAGTTAGTCAAACAAGCTGCAAAAACTAATGTAACAAGGTTACCAGATCCATTTTAGTGTGCCTCTACTGGTGTGACTAAGCAGTTTGATGCTTCTTCAAGCATCAGAAATTCAAAATTATGTATATGTGTTGCCCGATACAAGAAACAAAATGCATAGTCAGAAAAGGCAAAGCATGCATTAGATGCTATTTCACAGTTTCGTACCTTCTGCAAAAAGGCTGTAAGACCATTGCATGGAAAGATTTGAAACATTCCATACGGCAACCTGTGGTCTTGAACTTTGAGATACAGACATCAAAAATGCTGATGTTCCAATGAAAGAAAGTTTTGTAACTGGCTGCAAATTCAAAAGGTGACACATATCAAACTGCCACTCTAAGCACAATGGCAAAAGGACAGGTTGAGAAAATATATACCGATAGTGCTTCTGCAATCATGCCAACAAGCGCATTATTGTCAGGATCCCACAATGTGATGACACTCTCAGCTGCAACCGCAAGAACAGATCCATCAGCTGAGAAGGCTGCAGCTGTCATAGGTTTTTTCCTGCAAAATTTTAATTATTCAGAATGTCATCTGCACCATTTACCAAATAAATTAACAAATGAAATGATGGCAGCCTACATGTGCGGTTATACAAGGCCCTAAACAGTAACCATAAATACGCTTATGACTATTTTTCACTGATAAATATTAACAAGTATTCTTTGGAGATAAATCGAAGTCAACTCACTTGTATGAGCCAACTGATTGGCATCTCCAACCAGATTGATTTTTTTCATTACTTGGTTGTAAAGACGAACTTTGGACCCAAACCTACAAATCAAAATAGTAACGTTTAGGAAATAAAGAAACAAGGCATCATCTCAAAAGCTAATAGACATGCACTGATGCACACCTTGAAGTTTCCACCAAAAGAAGTGCTCACAGCCATGTTTTTGCCTGGGCGGAATGCGACAGCAGAAATCCCAGCATCACTGCATGAAAAATTAAATATGTGTCAGAAATAATAATTTCAGTAAATATTTATCACCGACCTTATAAACATGTACCAACCTGTGAGGCTCATAAATGACAGTGGACAAAAGATATTGTCCAAAGCGAGACCCATGGTTCCAAAATTTCAGTGTAACAAGGCCGCCTAATTCTTCTTCAGGAAGCTTGACATCCACAGTGCACATAAAATTCCCATCAATGGACAATGAAACTAAAGAAATATACATCTGTGGTAACAAAACAAAAACGTGTAAAATGTCTAAGGCAAATTCAGAATACCAAACTAATGGTAACAAATTATTCAGATATCAATGGAAACACACAGAAAATAGTTTACCATTGACCATCCCCAATAAATTCCATTGATATAAATTACCATTATAGTAGAAATTAAATAAACTTTAGAAGAACTTATACAATTAAACAGAGCAGAAAAGGAAGGAACACAAACCATTGAAGAAACGAGTTTGCCCAATGAAAATTTATGGAACTGTAGCTCATGAACTATTATTGGTCATTCAATCCACTGGTGCTAGCATCCACTGTGGTTCCCTCAATGTCTCTTCTGACCCATTGATGCCTAATATTTGAATTATTGAACAACTCTCCAAGGTGTGTGACATGGAATGGCTCGTTTTCTACATCATCTTCCCATTCCTCACAACCTGTGTCATATGTATCTCTTGGTTTCATCTTCATTACCACAGACCACCCAGGATTTGTTTTGTCTTGAACGTAAAACACCTGGTCAGCTTGGTTAGGAAAAATGTATGGTTCATGACCAATCTTTTCTCCTGTATGTATCAGGTGTGAGAAATTGACAAGTGTGTACCCATACTTGTCCTTTTTTATTCCTTCATGCGTCATAGGGCCACTTCTTTTAGAATTCTGTTGGCCATAGAGTATAGATTGCATAGTTTTAAGAGCATATATTAGTGCCTACCAAGTGCAACAAAGAACCATCCAAATCTGAACCAAATAAAATTAAAGGTAGTAGAATGAATATGTAATTTACTCTTTTGTGTATATTTGATTATTCAAGTACAACTTAACTGTTGCAAATTATGGTAGTCATCAAATATTTATTTTCATCAAAGATAAGTAGATTCGACTCCACCATTGTTCGTGATTTAGTAAGTGTAATCATGGCAGTCTAATAAAAAGATTATAGAGCCCTTGATTGTATTTATTCTAAACATGTGTTCATGTCCCCTACATTTGTTCGCAGGAAAAGGAGGTATAAAGAAAAAGAAACATTTAAATGTAAAGCATACTGAAGCACTATACACCAATGAAGTAGAGGAGCATGATGATGAGAACCAGAACACATCAGGTACATATGTAGTTAGATCAATCCAATTTATGTGGGCTGCATCTTCAATTGGTTAGTATTACTATTAAGTTTTTTTAATAGGTGATGGTGATGAAGTATGTAAGAGAAAGGGGACTGTTTTAACACATGTTTGGGACCTACCTGAAGGGGATCGGATACTAGTAAAATGCAACACCCTTGGGCAACCCATTGGAGAAGAAGGTGGTCTCTTAGGGCAATTTTTAGGCACCATAGCAAGAAATGGTGGATATTGTCCAGTGGATATCAAAGATTGGAGAAAAGTCAAGAAGATTAGTGCTAAAACTATAATTCAGCTCATACAGGTTTGCTAAATTTTACAAGATGTTATATTGTGAATTTAAGTTTTTGTGTGCTAGTTTTCATGTGAGAAAGTAAAGTTCATGGAAAATATCTATATAACCCCCCTGACGTTTGGTAGTGTGTCTACTTCACCCCCTGAACTACAATTAGGGGGTTATGTAGAGTTTTTCCTAAAATTCATTCATCAGTAACTCTTTCTTATTTCAGACAAAGTTTCTCTATCCTCGTTCATGTGAGAAATGGATATTGAAATCAATTGGAAGAGATTGGAGAAAATACAAGGCAACATTAAAAAAGACACTATTCAATCCAAAGAAAAAAAGGTTTGTTTTGTACCAGCGTTGTCCAAATGATGTCGATGAAGAACAATGGATTGCCTTAGTAAAATATTGGAAGTCAAAAGAAGGAAAGGTAGGAAAAGGGTACCATTATTTATGCTATTTAGCATTTTTTACGCTAATTATTTATTATATCCTCAATTTTTATGTATATATTGGTTAATTCTTTTGTTAATTTACTTTCTTGTAGGCCCTTAGTGAGAAGAACAAATTAAGTCGTGAAATGAAGAAGACAACACATACAGCTGGTACAAAGAGTTATGCTCGTTGGGCTGAAGACTTGGTGAGTCATCTTGCATTGTTTAAAAAATTTATGTATGTTTTCCTTTTCTTTTCTTTTATTGATATTGTTTTCAGAGACAAGCTGACCCTGAAAAAAAGCGGCCACATAGAGCAAAGGTTTACTTAGCAACTCACAGAAAAAAGGGAAATGGGACAAATGAGACTATGGTATGATACATACACATGAGATTTTGGCAAATTTGAAGCCTTTTAGTTTGTTTAATGTATGAATGTCTTAATTATAGGTTCAGTTGGAAAATCTCCTGGACACGCAACCAGAATTAGCACAAAATAGCGAGGGAAGAGTTGCATGGGAAGGTGATGCATTACATCAAGTATTGGGAGAAGAGAAAGCTGGACAAGTACATGGCATGGGATTGCTTCCAATTCCGAAACAAGTCTATGGTCGAACAACACGTCATTTCAAGGACATTGATGTAGTTACACTAGGTGGATCATCATCTGATGTAGAGACTCACATGTTGGAGGAAATAAGGCAACTCAAGGAGCATTCTAAAATGCAAGACAAAGTGATTGAAGAATTAAAAAGCAATCAGAGGCACTATGAGAATGAGGAGCCAACAATGGTAGCAATGTCTATTTTAATTTGTAACTATATTATATTGAAATGTTACTCAACCTCTTTAACTTTTCTAGGTGAATTGCACAGCAAGTGATCATGGTAATTCTCAAAAACAAGGAATGCATTTTAACAAAAAGGTATTTCCTTTATTTTCATGTTTTCATCTAATTTAGTATCTCTTGACTTTAATATTGTTTGAAATTTTCAGAGAGTTCAATGTGTTGCACCAAATCAGAAGGAGGTATTGCTTAAGCAGACGAACGAATTGGTAAAATGTCTTGCTTGTGAAATTAGTACTTCTTTACCTACAAAGTTTTTTTTAATAACTAATGCTATCCCCCTTTCTGATCTTTACTGGGATAAAGAAAGATGTGAATCTGAATATAGTGATGATGATAATCTATATTTGTCTAGTGAAAAGGTTATCAATTGGTCTCTTGTCTTTATGAATAATAATATACTCTTCATTCATTATACGTCAATATTATTGCCCGGTGATTATGATTTAATGATTGTCTATTGGAACTAGTGCCAAGGTCATGCAGATGACAAGGAAATATCAATTGAGGAAGCAGAAGCATCATCCCCACATGGCTCTGCTATAGATTCTAGACAAATAGAGGTACACCTTTTCAATGAACCATTGAATAAGATATATTTTACTTGCAATGTCAAATTTATTCAAGATAAGTATTACATAACTTTGTAAAAATGTATAAATACAATTATCTTTCTCTTCATTTCAGTTTGATTCTTGTCCAAGGATTTCTGGCGAAGGTAGAATAACAAAGAAACAAAAGGTATATAAGAATCAAATGTTTCCATTTATTATAGTAATATTTGTGCCATATATTATTACATACCTCATTTTACATGTGTAAGGATCATCAGGATGTGGCTCGCGACAAGGCTACGTGCCAGAAGCGTCCAAAACATGTGCAAGATCATCCAATGAAGGTATATAGATATGATATCACTTGTTCTAGTAGCTGCATTATCTTGATACTAGTGGACACGCACGTGTGTATCAAAAAAAAAGTTTATACACAATAGGGGGATTGCTTACACATTAATAATTTATTAAATAGTTTTCCACGAGAAAAAAAGATTTAGCCAAACAACTACTAAGAAGATACAATAATACCCGTGCCTACATACTTAAGATCGTATATTAGTAATGCTTAATGTTATTTTAGTTCAAATAAATATGACCGCAACCAATAATACCCGTGCCTACACTCAGTTCATCAGCAGCAATCATTTCAGCTTTTGCTTTGTCTATCTTTTCTTGGCAGGAGCATATTTTTTTGCTGATAATCTGCTATGTCATATGCAAAAGGATCATGAAATTAAGATGGCCATAATGTTCTATCTCTGAAGTTTATTGCTGCACAGTAGGTTTTAGGTGCTATCAAACAGTTTATTGTTAATGTTATCCTTATTAGTTCTGCAATATGAAGTGTTGATTCCATTTTCATAAAGATATAGGCCGCACTTAGTCTTAGCAACATGTGCCGCTATCTTGATATATACAACAAATGCTTGCTGGTCGCTAAGTGATTATGTCAAATTAATGCAGGTTGGGTCCACAGTGAAACTCATGACTGCCAAATATCCAAATAAGGAAATTGTGGCATATGCAACTATTATTAGCACTAATCCAAAAGCAAATGTTGGTGGAGTTGAGACAGGAAAACAATTCTACAAAGTGCGTATCAATCATCCCGTTGAAAAAGATGAGCCATTAGTGAGGCCTATGCCTACCTACAACAACATTGGTGACGCCCATGCCAAAGGAGTACCAATTGCTTGGCCTTCGATATTTGTATGTTTGAACTAGCTTTCTAAACTTTACTTTACTGTGGTGAACATGGATAGAATAATACTTAATGTTACAACTTGCTACCTATTTGCAGGTTCAAATGATCAATGGCTGAATTCCTATATATCGATGCGTACAAGAATGGATGAAGAAGTGATGGATTTTAAGAATATTAGATATTGCATTTTTGTTTCTAGTAGTATGGACTTGTACTCTTCACTACTATGTTTGTTTACTCTCTAGAGTCATATCATTGTGTACATATACTATCACTTCATCTGAGCAAGTACTATGTTTGAAACCTTTCTATTATCTGTGGATCTTTATATGATTATTGAAACTTATAGATTATGTGATTCTACAATGTGTCATGTTTACTATGAAAAATCAATAATAACACTATATGCCACATACAAAGGTAAAATAAATATTTTTTTTCCAAATTTCAAAGTGTTACAATAGGTACAACATGCGTTACAAACCATATGTTCCTTTGTTCCAAACTATATGCTCTACAAAAATGAGGAAGTGTTACTAGAGCTAAAAAACAGTGTTACAGTAGAGAATCACTGTAACACTAGACAAATGTTCCAGTATATAAGTAAATGTGTTACAGTTTAGTAACACTTTTTTGGATGTAAAAGAACACATATATGGTGTTCCAATAGACCAGTATATAGTAACATGGGCAATTGAAACACATAAAAAATGTGTTACGAGGAGAGCTAGTAACACTTTCTTTAACCTATAGTAACACATGTTGGTGTTGCTATATCCATGTTGTGTAGTAGTGAGAGAGTATGGTAGTGGAGAGTTAGGTGAGCAGTGCTTGGGGTCTCCCCCATGGCATGGATGGCGTATATATATTCACATGGGGAGTGTTTTACAATTATGCGCTTACACTCAAGCATCCCTCTCAGGGGCATTTATGTCATTATACATGTCCCATTTTGGGCCTTACAACCTTCTAACAGGCTGGCTGGGCTTAGGTGGGGGCCACCCCTACAACAGGAGCCTCTCATAGTGAAGGGTTTCGCGGGCCGAAGCCATGCTGCTGAGCTATTTGGCCCCCTCCGTCCTTGCGGCCTGTGACCTTCTATGATCTTGGGTGGAAATGACTTTGCCAGTGTGTCCCATGTGGTTCTGCGGGCTCGGAGTCGGGGGTTGCAACCAAAGTCGTCTTGCACGCGCGAGGTCGCAGCGGCCATCGGATCTGGCCTGGAAGAAAGTCATGCTGCGAGCCGAGTTCACCCCGCAAACACAGAGTGGATGTCGCAGGCTTTCTGCCGAGACGGAGTAGACGTCGGAGTTGATGTGTGGGGCCGCATCTGGGGCGTGGCAGTTTGCTTCACGGTCTGACGCCGATGTCTCGATGTCACCGAAGATCGGTAAATCGGGGTCGTGTTGGACCGAAATGGCGACAGAGAGGGGGGGGGGGGTGAATGTCGACTTTAAAAACTTTTTCCAAAATAATCTTCTCTCCAATAGTTATGAGAACTATGAAGAAGAGTTCAAATGCCTTCTAAACCTTTTAACACAAGGGAGACAACAGATACATAACACAGCAGGGAAGAAGCACATAAAACAAAGGATGTCTACAGCAGCAAAAACAGGCCGGTCAGACCGCACATAACAGGCCGGTCAGACCGCTGTGCCTGGGCCGGTCAGACCGGCTACCCTGGGCCGGTCAGACCGCCGGTGCCTGACCGGTCAGACCGCCCTTTGGATTTTTCAGGGCACCCAGCAGAGCAGGATTTTCAGACAGCAACTTCAAAACTCCAAACAACAGAGAGGTTTAGGTTTTTCTCTTGAACTTCTTAGCCCAGAACAGCAAAGAACAAAACCACAATATCAAGGGGAGTCTAGGGATCAAGGGAATTCATCTCAAAACCAAGAATTGAGGAGATTCCTAAAAACTGAAGATTCAACAAGTGCTGCACTAAATTTCAAATTCCCATCTCATTCTTGATCCTTTGGCCATGAAACTTTGAGGATAACAAGTTAATAGCCTCTGGACTTTATATGCCAAGTTTCAAGCCATCTCAAGGAGTGAATCAAGATTTTCACCAAAACCCTAGAAATGACAAGGATGAACAAAGAAGGCCCAAAAGACAAAAACTGAAATCAAACACTTGGCTCTGGGATTTTAGCTGACCAAATGGTCTAGAATCATAACCCCATCACAGAGCAATCCATTTTGGTACTCCTCAGCAAGAAACAACAAGAAATCGAAAAATCAAGAAATCATGCATAGAAAGCATCGAAGGGAAACAAAGAACAGGAAGTCAATCAATCTCAAATAAAGACATCTTGGATTGATAATGAGGAAGAGAGATATATGATTACATAGAGTATCAACTCATACCATCCCTACAACCCCATACATGCTTAGAGAAATCAAGAACCCATCTCCTATCCTTCCCCCTAGCTCTCACATACACAAAAACAACACACAGGAAGGAGACACCCTCTGTGTTTCTCACCAACTCATCAACCACTAAAGCCTAAAGCAAAACAATCTCTCCAAAGGTTCTTTTGACTCAAGCAAACCCTAACTCTCTCCCAAAGCGATAGGAATACATGCAGCCACTCACTCCTATTTATAGCCCTTGGCTAACGGGTCTCCAACCCGTTACGCCCGCCATATCCAACGGAACCTGCTCCCGCTTGTGCAGCCTCGCGAAATTACCAATTCGCCCCTCCTGCACCTTCCGGGAAGCTTCCGCGTTCCTTGTCGTCCAAGCCTCGCAACCACCTTGAGTCTCCGCCGTCTTCGACACATTCGACCGTTCTGACCTCGACACCGCCTGTGTCTAGTCCGGTCACCTCGTGTCTCGCCACGACTCCGCCTCGATGTCCTACAGCCATCACAAACAAGAAACACATCACATAGCACCGCTCGATACATGAAAGCATAAATAGCATAAAATCGCCCAAACGACCAATCGGGAAGACGAATATGCAATAAGACCGTCCAACCATACCCGACTGCGCCAAATGCCGACCTGGCACAGAACACCCAAACCAAACTCAATCTTTGCAACATGCTTGTTAATTACTCATCATACACATGTGGTCACCTCCACATGGTCTCTCAATCTCCCCCTTGATGAGTATATTGACAAACCCAGAAAAAGCACAAAGTTGAGTTTGAAAAGCAAATCGAACATGGTCCAAAGGAGGAAAATGATGCTAATGACCATGTTGACACAAAGAGCAAAAGAAAGAACAAGTTTTCCTCAAAGCTCCCAAAATAGCTTTTTCTCCGCTATTCTCCCCCTTTTGGCAATAAACACATCAAGGATGTAAAAGAGATATTAAGGTCATAAGAATGGATGAAATGGCTGAAGTTTGATTATTTTAAGCATTTAGAGCCATGAAGATTATCCAAAATGACCATATGAGAATTACATCAAGCCATAATACATAAACATGCTATCTAGATCATGACAAGATATATATAAGGCAGCTAAACCAACGAAGTCACAATCTGAATTTTTAGTGCAAATTCTTAGCATGTCAAGTCAATAAGCTAAGCGGAACCAGGAAGCTAGTGTTGAGTCAATATAGAGTGCTACAAGTTCTAGAATGAGACATTTGGTTAAGTACTTGTAACTTTTAGCAAATTGAGCACAAGTGATATAATTTTACTTTAGAAATCACATGATTGTTTCCAACCAGATTTTTGTTTTAGTCATATGCTAGATCTCAAGCCTTATGCGACCACTCCAAGCAAGAAGCTTAAGAAGATGGTCCAGGTCATCCAAAACTCCCCTGAGTTCATGCCTTGTGCAATGGCAAGCCGTCTCATGAGAAAGAATTGGTGAAATCAATTTGTTTCGCACAAAAGAGATCTTTTTGCATTCTCATGAACATAAGACTTGTACTAACTCATATGTCATCAAGAAACTAGAATAGCGCAATCTAAAGCTCAACAAAGATTTAAGACTCAACTCAGCCTATTTGACATGGCATGAATCATAAGAGGATAACTAAAGGTAGACTAGTCACAATAGCTAACATGACATGAATTAATTCAAGTTGAGTAATTTAATTATCATCATGGCAAAAGCTAGTCTACACATATGAAGTCATGATAAATCTAGCAAATAAGCACAAGTCATGGCAAGGTGTAATGCATTGTAAACATGTCATGAAAGGATAATAATCAAGGCTCCATACGGTTATATTACAATACAGAATGCTGAAATGCAAGAAAGTCCAGCTCCCCCTCAACATATGATGCATCTTTTAGTTCAAGTTGAGTTATGTCAAAATTAAGATCTAGATGCTCCCAAATGAACTCCCCCTGAACCAAAGTAATAAAATCGAGAAGCTGGCAAAGAAAATCCGAAAGGGCAGTCCTTAAAGCATAGACAAGATGTAGAGGATACTATGGCTTAGACTGACTCTCATCTACCCCATATGACTCCAGAACTATCAGCTAATCATCTAACTCACTAAGGAGCAAACACGTACCCCGTCTACCTGAGGGTGGCCCAACCCTCGCTAGAACCTATAAGAAGTGAGTGAGCGCAACCTAATGAGAAGAGAAACAGCTAATAAGCAGCATCCTAGAAACACAAGATAAGAGTAAGAAGTCTAAATAGCTAGACGTAAGAAACGCTCTAATCTATGCTAGAAGGACTAACCCAATGCACCCAAATGCAATACAACAGATAGGAGTAAGAGCATAATCAATATAATAAAGCAGTAAAACACAAAGCTTCCCCTCACAATAGTCCATAGGGACAAACCACCCCAAGCTCTCCCCGTAGAGCTAAAAACCTCGAGCTATCCAAAGGCTTGGTAAAGATATCAGCCAACTGGTGGTCACTCTCCACAAACTGGAGCACTATGTCACCCTTCTCCACATGGTCTCGAAGGAAGTGATAGCGAATATCGATATGCTTGGTCCGAGAATGCTGCACTAGGTTCTTAGCAATGTTAATAACAGAAGTGTTATCACAAAAGAGTGGAACACTGTCGATAACTAACCCAAAGTCCCGCAGGGTCGAGACCATCCAAAGCACCTGGCTGCAGCAACGTACTCGGCCTCTGCGGTGGACTGTTCAACACCAGACTGCTTCCTCGGAGACCAGGAAACGAGAGAAGTGCCAATGAATTGGCAGGTGCCAGAAGTGCTCTTCCTATCTATCCTACAGCCAGCAAAGTCTGCATCCAACCTGGGGGGCCTTCGGTGCGACAACGTCCGCCTGTCCGAGTCCTCGCTGCTGAGGCCCTCCAACCCTCGTAAGTGTTGGGGTGGAGCCTTGCTTTTCCCCCCTTTGGCGCGACAACGATGGTTTTTTTATTTATTATTTTTTTGACTCCGCCTCTTCTCGCCTATAGGGCTTCTCTTGGGGTACGCGGAGCGTGCGGTGGCCGTGTTCTTCGGACCGTATGCGGCCAAGGAGCACAGCCTGCGCGATGCTGTGACCGCGGAGGTGAAGCTAGGACGGATAAACCGGGTGTGTGAAGCTCTGGGCATTCACGTGCCGGAGCGCGCCACTCTGACCCCGAGCCAGCCTCGCCGCTGTGACGACGACGGCAAGGGGAAAGGATTGCCATCTCGACGGAGGGCCCGGTCCTCCGTGGCCGTACCTGGTGTGTCGGCTGTCGCTCTTGTCAGCTCCGTCGGGGTGATCTTTCGATGGATGCTGACTCCGACTCGACGAAGTATGCCGATTCGGACCTTGAAGGAGGTACGGAGGCGGTTCCAGGCGAAGTGTCCTTGTGCAGCGCCACGGACCAAGGGTACGGCGTGGACAACCAGGAGGGCGGAGTGCCGCCGCCTGCGCTGGCTGCCGAGGTGGAGGAGTCCTTGCCCCGGTCTTCGAAAGCGAAGCAGCCACGCACACGGTCGCCCTCGCGTCCGGAGAAGGGGTTCGTTGTGGCGACCAGGGTCAGAAGCCTGTTGGAGTCTAATTCTGACACAGAGGTCCCCTGGCCTGGTATCCCTGCAGTTCCCTCTAATGCTGCGGTGACCGGGGTCAGGAGCCTGTTGGAGTCGGATTCCGACATAGAGGCCCCCTGGCCCAGGGAGCCGACTTCTTCCGGGGGTGCTGGTATTCCTGCGATTCCTTCTGAGGCTAAAGGGACAACCTAGCAGAGCTCGCCGGTTGATGCCGAAGGTAAGCTCGACTCCCTTCGTACAATTCTACAGGGCTTTCGTAGGGCCCTAACCACTACCCTTTATCATTGGCAGTGGCACGGTCTCCTGAGCGCGGACAATCTTCGGGGGGTGGGGACGTTCCCTTGGCGAGCAGGCGCCGAGACGGCACAGCGAGCGGCCGCTGAGGAGCGTGACGGCTTACTCCAGCAAATCGCTGCGCTGGAGGAGGAGAAAGGCCGCCTTGCTGTGTCTCTTGGCGGGACCGGACTTTGGGCGATGCCTCGGTAGCCGCATGGGATGCCATGCTGGCTCTGGAGGGCGCCCTTGAAGAACTTGTAGCTGAAGTGCCACCTCGCTCCTTCGGCCCTGAAGAGCTGTCGCGGACACTTTGTCGCATCGGGGAGGCTTCCAACCTCGCTCTCAACGCCACGAGGTCTTTTGGGAACCATTGTTCCTTCATAACTTCGCGCGTAACCTTTGCGCTACTCCGGCACCGAGGCTACCGGCCCGTTGACGGGTTGGCTGACCCCCAGCTGGAGATGCCAACAAGGGTCGGAGTGATGTCAGGCGCCATACATGCCGTTCATCCCGCATATTCTGACCACATGTACCGCTGTGCTCCGAGCAGCAGCTTAATAGGGACCGGTTGCTAGTCTCTGACCTCGTGACCCGCTGGCGCCTTTGGCACTGGCGATGGGCCAAGGATTCGTTAGACTTTTGGGCAGCCCGGGCTTTGCCGAGCAAGGCTCCGGCGCGGGAGTACATCAAGGTGGAGCCGGACGAGTAGCGATCCTAGATGCGTGAGGACGCTCATACACTAGCTCTTTGGGGATGTTGCTCACCGGACGCCTTTATAAACATTCGTGTACGAATGCGATAAAGATTGGTCGAAATACACTCAAGCGCTTCATCCTCCACCCTTTAAAGTGGTGGCAGCGGGGCCAGCGCCTAGCCAAAGTAGACGCGCGAGCGCTCCATCCCCTACCCTTTGAAGTGGTGGCAGCGGAGTTGGCGCCTAGTTGGAGTAGACGTGCGAGCGCTCTGTCCCCTACCCTTCAAAGTGGTGGCAGCGGAGCTGGCGCCTAGTCAGAGTAGACGCACAAGCGCTCCGTCCCCTACCCTTTGAAGTGGTGGCAGCGGAGCTGGCGCCTAGTCGGAGTAGATGCGCGAGCGCTTCGTCCCCCACCCTTCGAAGTGGTGGCAGCGGAGCTGGCGTCTAGTCGAAGTAGACGTGCGAGCGCTCCGTCCCCTACCCTTCGAAGTGGTGGCAGTGGAGCTGGTGTCTAGTCGAAGTAGACACGTGAGCGCTCCGTCCCCTACCATTCGAAGTGGTGGCAGTGGAGCTGGCACCTAGTCGAAGTAGACACGTGAGCGCTCCGTCCCCTACCCTTCGAAGTGGTGGCAGTGGAGCTGGCGCCTAATTGAAGTGGACGTGCGAACGCTCCGTCCCCTACCCTTCGAAGTGGTGGCAGCGGAGCTGGCGCCTCATTGAAGTGGACGCGCAAGCGTTCCGTCCCATACCCTTCGAAGTGGTGGCAGCGGAGCTGGCGCCTAGCCAAAGTAGACGCGCGAGTGCTCCGTCCCCTACCCTTCAAAGTGGTGGCAGCGGAGCTGGCGCCTAGTCTCTGTCCCCTACCCTTCGAGGTGGTGGTAGCGGAGCTGGTGCCAAGTCGAAGTAGACGCGCAAGCACTCCGTCCCCTACCCTTCGAAGTGGTGGCAGCAGAGCTAACGCCTAGTCGAAGTAGACGCACGAGTGCTCTGTCCCCTACCCTTCGAAGTGGTGGCAGCGGAGCTGGCGCCTAGTCGAAGTAGACGCACGAGCGCTCCGTCCCCCACCCTTCGAAGTGGTGACGAAGAGTGCACTCCTCACGCCATGCGCCCACTGATACAAAGACGCTAGGGCAACGGCTGCCGCTCTTGTACTGGGCTTGGAGGAAATGAAGTCCTCCAGATCCCAGCCGAGCAGGCGCATCCTGCGAAGGCTGACTCGAGAGCGGGGCAGCCTCCCGGCCCTGTCTTTTGCATGCAAGAAGCAAAGGGGCAGGGTGCGAGCGCTGCTTGGTGTCCCATCACACATGCATATGCAGGTACAACTTCCACATGTTCCATTTATACTTCGTGGAGTGCGCGCGGGGACAACATCCGCTCGTCTTATTTATACTCCGTAGAGTGCGCACGGAGGCGAGCCTCTGCTGTGTCTTATTATACTCCGTAGAGTGCGTAGGGACAACATCCGCGTCTTATTTATACTCCGTAGAGTGCACGCGGAGGTGAGCCTCCGCTTTGTCTTATTTATACTCCGTAGAGTGCAAGCGGAGGCAAGCCTCCGCTGCGAGCCTCCGCTGCGTCTTATTTATACTCCGTAGAGTACGCGCGGAGGCAAGCCTCCGCTGCGTCTTATTTATACTCCGTGGAGTGCACAGGGGCAACATCCGCATCTTGTTTATACTCCGTAGAGTGCACGCAGAGGTGTCCCCCCACGTGTCTTATTTTATACTCACGAAGAGTGCGCGTGTTTGCCGCATGTCTTTGTTTATACTCACGGAGAGTGCATGCGTTTACCGCGTGTCTTTGTTTATACTCACGTAGAGTGCGTGCGTTTACCACGTGTGTTTGTTTATACTCACGGAGGGTGTGCGCGTTTACCGTGTGTCTTTGTTTATACTCACGGAGCGGAGAGCCTCTGGTGCTGGAGCGACCCATGTGGAAGCCCGGTGGGGTGCTTCTTGGAGCCATCGAGAGCCTTTGCGCCGTCGTGTCCGCCCTAGGAATCCCGGTGGACCTCGCGGTGTGGGCCTCGGGTACCAAGCTCTATGCGCCGGGCATTATCCTGGTCACCATGGGTAGTGATGATACCTTGCGGGCCCAGAGCTTCATGCATAGAAAGCCGTGGTGTGGGACTGCCCCGAAGGAATTGAGGGTTGGTCACCCCAATATGGCGTTGTACAGGTACGAGATGTCGACGACGTTGAAGGTGACGTCTTCGCTCCTCGCGTTGTCGTCCCAGCCAAAGGAGACCTGCATGCATATCTGGCCCAACGCCCTCAACAGTTGACCTCCGAAGCCCTGTAATGGGATTCCCGAGGGGCCTAAGCGACTTCGAGGGATCCCTATTTGGTCAAAGGCCGCTACGAACAAGATGTTCGCGGAGCTTCCTCCATCGACTAGGACACGCTTAACGTCGCATCCCGCGATGGCGACGTGGATGACCAGGGGATCTTGGTGAGGGAACTCCATGACCTCAGCGTCAGCGGGCGTGAAGGTAATTTCGTGATGTGCCCAGTCCAGCGGTGCCTGCACCGGGTATGCTGCCACGTGGTGTAGCCTCCGCGCATATGCCTTCTGCTGCCGCGCCGAGGCGAACTCCAGCGAGGAGCCCCTGGAGATGACGGTTATAACCCGGCGCTGGGCTCCCTCTGGGGCTTGGATCCACATGGGGCCTTCCTGGGGCTACTGCACGTGGGCTTGAATCCCCAAGGGGCCCTTCTGGGGCTGCAACCCATGATCTTGGATCCGCATGGGGCCCCTCTAGGGGTTGCTGGACGTGGGCCACGACGGGCGGCCGCACCTCGAGGGTTCTATCCCTGGCGACGCTCTATCGAAGCGCCGTGATGGTGGTGCATGCACGCGTGTCGTGGCCACCTCGACCATGCACCTCACACCACTGGCCGTAGGGCTGGTCTTCCTGTTCCGCACGGGGCCTATCATCGCGGCCTCGGCCGCGCCCCCGCCCTCGACCTCGGCGACCCCGGCCGCGATCGGTGGGGGCGCTGTCTTCGGAGCCGCCCTCAATGTCAAAGACGTAGTGGGCTCTCCGGGACTTGTGTTGGCCACGCTTGGGCTTGTCGCTCGACGAGTCCTTATGCTGGGTGTCCTTGCGCTCGGGAGTGTCCTTCGAGGACTCTTGTTTGCGCTTGCCCTTCGAGGAGCCTTCCTTCGGTGAGTCTCTGTTCTTCGTCGAGCCTTCCGCCTGATTGGTGTCGGAGTCGTCGCCTTGGCACCGTCGCGCGTCCTCCTCTACCCTGGCATACTCTTCCATCTTATCGAAGAGCTTCGCCACCGTCTTGATTAGCTTTCATGCGTTGTACTCGGCCAGCGGCCCCGGGCAAAGGCCCTGCACCACTGCTTGATGATGGTTGTCTCGTTGACGTTCTTGACCTGGCAGCGGACCTTCACGAAGCGCTTAAAGTATTCTCGGAGCTTCTCTGAGGATTTTTTTGCTTGACAGCGAAGAGCTGATCCGCGTCGACGCGCTCGACGTAGTTCCCCTGGAAGTTGTTGTAGAAGCGGTCGTGAATCTGCTCCCATGCGTAGATGGAGTTTGGCTCTATGGTAAAAAACTAAGAGTGCCACTCCCTGTAGCGCGAGGGGGAGCCCCTTCGCTTTGGTGGTGTTGTCTCCTCCTGCAGCTTCGATGGCAGTCTCGTACACGCGCACGAACTCCTGAGGGTCTGTGTTGCCCTTGTACGGCTCGATGGTGCTCCTCCGGCCATGCTGATTGTTGTAGGCCCGCGGAGAGGGGGGACTCCGGATCCACGCGTTGCAGCGGGATGCGACTGGACGTAGGGGCCTCGCGGCTGTCCGCCCATTTTGGCGTGGGCTCTAGCGCAACCATCGGCAGGATCTGCTGGCTCCGAGCCTCTTGCATATCTCGCACAGCTCCGCGAAGGTTCGCTAGCTCACGTTGGAGCGTGCCGATGGCCGTCAGCAGAGCGCTCTCCACCGTTACCGCGGCTGGGGCTATCGGCGCACTTGGTTGCACCGTCGGGACAGCGGCGACCATGGCTTGTGCTCCTGGGTTGCCCGGTGCGCCGGTGCGGTGGATTTCGAAGTCAATGACGAGGCCGACGTTGCTGTCGGAGCCGCTCGCTGCTCTCGCGCCAGATGTAGGGACGGTGGCCGTGCCAGCATGGGCGTCAGTGTTACCGCTCTTGACAACCCGGTCGGTGCAGCCGGTGTCAACCGCACGCCAGCAGTGAGCTTGATCGTCGCGCCTGGGGTGGGGTCGATCGTCGCGCCCGGGGTGGGGTCGATCGTCGCGCCATGAGCGTCGACGTTCGTAGCTGCAGCGCCAGTGCCGACGCTCGCGCTCGTGACTGCCGACGCCGAAGCTCTGGTGTTGATGCGCAGCTCCATCGTGCTCCTCTTCTTCTTCTCTGCCGATGCTGAAGTTTTCTTCGGTGCCATCCTTCAAATCTTGAGGCTTGCTCTTGTCCTCCCCACGGACGGCACCAACTGTTGTGGTTACAGACCAAACAGAGAGAGAGAGTATGGTAGTGGAGAGTTAGGTGAGCAGTGCTTGGGGTCTCCCCCATGGCCTGGATGGCATATATATATTCACATGGGGAGTGTTTTACAATTATGCCCTTACACTCAAGCATCCCTCTCAGGGGCATTTATGTCATTATACATGTCCCATTTTGGGCCTTACAACCTTCTAACAGGTCAGCTGGGCTTAGGTGGGGGCCACCCCTACAACAACCACCCTTTTACCTGTGGTATTACTACCCAAGCTAGTACCACCGCCCATTATTTAGCGGTACTTCCACCCGGTATGACCGACCGGTCTGACCGAGGTCTCCAGCATCACAGGGCTTTGTATGACGATTGTTTTTTTGAGAGAGCATGTTTTTGAGCTCTTCTCACCATTTTAGGCCGGAATGACCACACTTTTGTGTTGCAGTACTACTACACATTTTGTAATGGCTAGTTTCGAGTGTTTAATGTAAAAGTTTATATCAACTATAAACTACTACCATATAAACTACGGTACTACTGCTCATGCTGATTTTTACTGATTTCATCTCCAACAGATAGTTTGTGGTGTGGTTATAAATACCTTTTTGGCCTGTTATGAGATAATCCTTTGGCACTTTATTTCATTCTCTTGAGCTAGTGTGAGCTTCTACTCCTAAGTATACATGTGTTGCACCTTGTGAGCAAGGAGAGTGGTCTCTAGTTGCATGTTTGGCATCTAGAGGTGGATTGAGTATCCACTTGAGCTTGTGCCTGTGTTGCATTTGGTGAGATTCAAGCAAGGGGCTTAGCTTGTTACTCTTAGAGGTGCTAACTCCTAGATGGCGTGGAGGCATCGTGGTCTAGTGATCTTCTCAAGAAGCTTGTGAGAATGAGTTGGTAAAATAGGTTAGGTTCCAATGTGCCCCGATGTACTATACGGAGTCTAAATCAACGCCAAGAGGATAACACGCCCCGATGTACTTTACAGAGTCTAAATCAACACAGGGAGGCCAACATGTCTCGGTGCACTCTACAGAGTCTAAATCAACGCCCAGATGCCAACATGCTCTGGCATACTCTATAGAGTCTAAATCAACGCCCGAAGGCCAATGCTCATTGGCATACTTTATAGAGTCTAAATCAACGTCGGGAGGCCAATGTAACCCAAGTACTCTATGGAGTCTAAATCAACGCTAGGAGGTCAACACACCCCAGCATACTCTGAGTCTAAATCAACGCCCGGAGATGTCAGGACCCAAAATTTGTATCCCAAACCCTATGTGTTTACCATGCTAGTCTCATGATTAGTGGCTAGCACACACATTCAACAACATTCATGTCACATCCATATACGATAAATTTAAAACAAGTAATATATATAGATAGCGAATAGACATAAGCCTACATGGCAAAGTTTACAACACATGAGCTGACCAGCCAAATAGAGCATATAATAAAAAAAGATCAGCAGAAGCAAAAATAAAATAAAAGAGGCATCAAAATCCAGCAAGTATGCCACAATCCATATCCACAGGAAACTGATTATGGTAGAACCCTAGAAAGCGGTATTATCGATGAAACCTACTACATAATAATAACCGTAAGACAGGTCTTCTTCTACATCCTCTGAATATGTTTGACAAGCAATGGTTGAGTACAAAAATCGTACTCCACAAGACTTTTAAGCAAAGATATATAGTATGTAGGCTGAGTCAAGTGTAGCTGTCTAGTCTAGTTCAATTTGCGAAACATGTGTTTAATTGAAATAACAAGTAAAAGATTGTAAGCAGAAGTTGTAAGAACATTTAAACTTGATAAGTAAGTAATGGTACAATAATAACGACAAAATTTAGAACATGAAGTTTGCTGCCCAAGAACTTCGAAACAGCAGCAATAACCTTGTTGAACACACTATGCATGGATTTCTCATCCATACCTTTCCAGAACCATTTTATAGAACATAAAACTACTAAGGTGGAGTTTTCACCAAGTCGTCCATGACCATAGACACGGCTATTCTAATAGTTTTACACTCTACAAAGGTTGCACACTTTACCCATACGACCTAAACATCCCACCATGTTATACATGTCACGTGATACCATTGATACCTGATTTGAGAGTTTATGACAAAACCTTTACATTACTGGTGCTAACAAGCACCACGCTATGATTCCCTTCTCAGGATGGGGAGTGCCCTCTAGCGTCCAAAGACTCATATGATGTGTCGAGTAAACTTTCCTAACCAGCAAGGTCCCTCTGAACATAGATGAACCTCTATGCCTGCACTATTCTAAAAATCACCTACAATCTACCACCTATGGTAAAGTTGCTAACACTTGGTAACTTATTATACTAAGGCCTTACCATAAAGGCATGTGTGGTTGTACATTATATCTTGGGTCTAAGTACACCATAGGCTCAGTCCTTACTGACCTGGGTGAGACATCCACAAACCACAATCTCGTGCTAACTGCACCAGTCTTCACAACCATTAGCCCAATCCAAAACATGTTTTTCATTTTATTTTCTAGCCAAAGTGATAGAGGTAACCCCTCTAGACCAATTCTTAAGTATCTCCTATTTTGAACCTTTTGACCCATTTCCAACCTAGCATATCTAGTACCGTTATGAGCATGGCTAAGCATCAACTACTGCATTTAATCTCTAAGTTCCATGTTTTACTAATAATGGATAGTAATGCTATGGTGATAATAGCAAGGGTGATAATTTATCAAAGTGAGATCGATGCAACAAATGGGTATAGCTACCGTCCTTACCAATATATCGGTTTTTTACCAAAAGTACGTGCATGTATAATAGTTTTAATACAACATACATAATCATTGAAATATGAGATCAACATTACCAAAGGGGTACTTGCCTTACTTGTTAAACTCTTAGTCTTGCTTTGGCTCATCAATGAAGTTTTCCTGAACATCGGTATCCAGTGGGCAAATACCAAATATTGCAAATAAGAGTCAAATAAATTCAAACAAAGAGAAAATCCAAATATGTTTGCAGATTATTAAAGATCATGATTTTATAAAATTTTAGAGATAAAAATCACTTAGTTTGGGGGTGCATATTCAAAAATTACTTGCATTTGAATTTGAGTTGAATTGAAAAATGATGGACAAATAAAAGGGAATTATTGTGCATGGATTTTAATTTCTATTTTTCTTTATAAAGGAAATCCTAGATTATTGTGTCATTAGGCTGCTAGGTGGTACTCATAAGAGTTTTCTTATTTTCTAAAATAACTGATAGGTGGGGTCCATATGTCAACGACTCATTGTTTGAAACCAGTTTAAATTATAATTTTAACTTGATTAATCCACTCTAGCCACATGTCATAGACTCATTAGGCTTAACTAAGATTAATTAGCATTAAACTAATCCTACCCTCTGTGGGGTCCACCGGTCAGTGAGACGGCATAGGGGCGAGGCGGTGTTTCTCGACCGAGCTAGTCAGCAAGCTTGCCAATGGCGACGGGAGAGCTGGTGGGGGCTATAGTGAGGTCGGGAGTGGGTAGGTAAGCTCAAAGGAAGTTCTCTGGTGGGGTTGGCGACAAATGGGGTGGTCAGAGGAGGGCTTTCGTCAGCGAGAGGGCAGCGGTGAAGTCAACAAACTGCATTGCAGGGGAATGGGTGTAATTGTAGGACAACGGGGGCATAGCTTTTGCTTTTTGCGCTCATTGCAGTGCTAAGTGTGGCAGCTCGGGGACCAATGGTCACCGGAGGCAGGCCAACGGCGAAGTTCTACGGTGGCATATAATGGAGCTATGATGGCAATGGCAAAAACTACTGCTTCAAGCCAAATTAACTATTGTGTAAGCATCAGTGGCTCACCAGGATAACAAAGGTGAGGATGGCAACATCGGAGGAGGTACGAGGTGTTCAGACGATGATGAGGAGTGGCGGTGGTGATGGAGTGCGTGATGAGGGCTCTTCATAGCGGGAATGAGCTGCAACAGAGCACGACATGGTGATCACAAGGTTTAGGGGATGGTGAAAATGACCATGGTGAGGTCTAGGCTCACCAGAGCGGTGGAATCGAAGCAGCGACGATGGTGACCAGCGCTAAGGATGATGAAGGATTTCTAGTGAGTCGCTACATTAAACTTCAATTAAATGCAAGGATGCTAAAAGGGATATAAAGGCACAGGATGACACAAAGAAAAGAGCTCGGAGCTCATTGAAGCAGGATATGGGCTCAATGGAGCATGGTGGAGTTGTGCACGAAAGTTGGAGATGATGAAGGTATTCCAGGTGCTCTAGTGGAGGAAAAACTTTGCCATTGGGAAAAATGGAGATGGTGTTGTAAGTGAAGAGAAGGGCGAGTTCGAGTGGGGCTTAAATAGGCTGAGCACCATGATTCACTCGGCAATTCTCTCTGGCAACGACACGGGCTTGGCACTGGCAAGACTACATCCAATGAGACGGCTCAGGCAAGTGCAATAGGGGATAAGGGTGCTACGGAGATGCTACCGGTGTAGCAATGAAGGGCACGGATTTGGCAAATGGCTTGTCATGGTGCACTCGACACGGTGTTACACGGGGGGTTGTAGCATGACTGGAGATGGAAGAATGGTGTTGAGTGGGTCCTAGGCCCATGTTACAGAGTGAGAGAAGCGGCAAGAGAGAGAAAAACTATGGAATTAGATCTCTGCGCAAGAGAAGACAGAAAGGCGACGGCGGTTTCAAGAGAAAAGGATTTAAAATTGATTTTCCTATTTGATTTAGTTGGAAAATTCAAGTTTGAATTTCCAAAATTAGCAAATGGACTCCAAAAGTTTTGAAAATTGTTGGAGAGGCACATTAGAATATGTAGATATTAGATAAATTATTTCCAGGCTTTGTTTAGGTTTCAATAATTTATAGAAATTCTAATTGGAAAAAATGCTGAAATTTTTTGGAAAAATCTAAGAATGCGTAAATAATGATTTTAAAATAATTATAATGCAATTAGGAATAAATTACTAACCATAGATAGTCAAGAAATGAATGGATCTACAATCACTCTTGCCAAATAGTCTCTTTTCACCAAATGGCCACCTCAAAGCCCCACCTCCAACTCAAAGTAGCAGCCTAGATCTAGAATTTAAGACGGATGGTCAACAGGTCTATGTGCAATTAATATAGTGGAATAATCCCAGACGGTTTTTAATAAAAACCATATGTGATGATTTAATTACCACAGACAATTTGTAATACAAATCATGTGTGAAGTATCACAAATGGTTCAAATAAAAAACTGTCTATGATATGTTGTGAAGTATCACAGATGGTTCAAACAAAAAACCGTCTATGATATGTGGCAATATCACAGACGATTCTTATTAATAACTATGTGTGATATTTCACAGATGGTTTTCACCATGAACCGTCTGTGATATTACATCTTCACAGATGGTTTTATCACTAGTAGCAACACAGATAGTCTCTAAACTAAAATTATCTATGCTTGTATTTAATACTGACAGTTTTGGGGAACCGTCTGTGATGTGGCGTCTAGTATTAGGCTTTTATGTAGTAGTGAGTATCAACTAAATCTCTTCTTTAGCTTGTCTAGTATGTGAATCGTAATACTAATGACATTTTTCACACAGAAAATATCAAGGCCTTCAACATTTTTGGGTTTTTCTCTCCCCCTAATGCCCATATTAGATCTTTATTAATAACATTTCATAGAAACCCCCTATTATGGGCACTGCTCTAATGGAATTTCAAATCCAACTCATATCCCTAACTACTAGTGGAGGCTCATAGATGTATGTTGTGGTGGTGATATTATGTGAGAAATGATTCATTCTTTTAATACACATTAATTTAAATTTGGGGGTTATTCATTATATGCAGTGAGACTTGTTTTAATGCAACGACATGAAAAACTGCATGTTTCCCTACTACTAGTGGGTTAATTTCTACTACTAATTGATCATCTCCAACTACTGGTGGGTTATAATTCTGTAATTTTCAACTATTAGCACAAATATACCAGCAATTTGAAAAAGCTTTAGGGCCTAAAAATTCATATGCTACCACAACATATAGTCAAAATTTACAGTTCTTCAGAGCTAAAACTCTATACTTTCTGTTGCTTGAGCTTATAATCAGGTTCATCCCAATATGGTTGTTGGTCTACTAGACCATTTGTGCTCCAAGCACACAAGCTAAATAATGATGGCACTAGTAGAATCCACAACATAAGTATGTTAGTGTGACAGTATTGCGCCATAAGCATAATAGCAGGATGCATGGTGGCAAGCTAGTGCTTATAAAGTAGTGGCCATGGATGGTTTCAAACCAATCCATTGCATTTAAGTATTATGGTTAGTAGAATTATTTTATAGTCTAGCTTTTTTATTATTATTGCCCATTGTTTTGACCCACTTATTCATACCATGTTCAAACTAATTTGAATCATTAAACTTCAAGTTAGTAATTACGAAACATATTTTCTTATGGTCATAAGTAGCATGTTCTAACATCATGATATAAATCTACAGGGTGCTTTACAAGACATAAATATAATGCTAAGACGTAAAACATTGACCACAGTTAATATGCACATAAATACTAGATTTTCTTCTGGGGTCTTAGTTTAATCGCCCAAAAAGATTCACTATTCTACGATAACATTAATTATTCTACTAGGATATGACAGTTTAGTTAAGCGGGTGGTAAATAATATGTGTGACTTTATTAATTTATAATGCCAAAGTAAATGTGGTCAATTTAGATCATGTAGTACCATTACAATCATGTAGGTCACCATGTTCTAGTTTGGGAGTTATGGTTACTTCAGGTAAATAATATAGTTGTGAATGGCGATGCGACATTCTTCACGCGTGATGACGAGGGTGCAATCATGGACTACATGGATAATGGCCATTGACAACATAACATAATGTCAATTCTTCATATCTACTAGATATAGATAATCATTATGCAATATATTTATTAATCTCCCACATAATCTAGATTATTTAATTGCTTTGAGCTTATTTTGTTTCTAGTTTTGACCCACGATATGCCATTATGCTTAAAATGGATCTTGTTTTCCATATTTTGTTGTGACTCTTCATATCAAATTTATCAATTTACCTCTCATATCCGAATTACTCCCCCTTTTCACGCCAACCAAAATTTTGAGTGATAGCTTGTGCATTTTGCATTTGCTTTGAATCAACTCAAATGCGTCTAGCAATACATTGCACTCTTACTTCTACTAGAATATAATTTTAATTTGGCGTGAAAACCAACGTATACCTTGTAAATTTCATCCTATGAAGTTCTTAAGTAAGAAACAATGTGGTAATGGGTGAAATCATATAGACTTCAAGTCTTAGGTTGTAAATTATTTTGTACTTATTCGTAGTGGCACATCTAGAATGAAAATGACAAGAGGTCACCATACATATCACCACATGTGTATGGAGTCACTGGGCTTAAACTGCAGGGGTGCAAACCTATGCATATGTTGGTTTTAATAAGGAAAAACAAAATTTGACCCAGTGTGGATACACCCATGCTTATTCAAGGATTATACTATTTGCTCAGCCAAAAACAGTCCTTCAGGGATTGATATAAGGCCAATAAATTTCATTTGCTCATGTGTTGTCAAGAAATGTTGTTTCCCTTTTGCCTACTAGGCATCAGTGCACACAAGGAACTAGTGAATAATGACCTATTTGATTAATTGAGGCTCAATGGATATGAATAGTAGATTTTCAATGGTTATTTTGAATAGGCACGACAATTTATTATTCATTATGTCATGTGTACAAGTCACAAATTTTATTCCATGAAAGATTAATTATTTGACTACAAGAAAGATATACTACTAGCAAACATTTACTACTAGTAAGATGTGCTACTAGCAAAGGGCAATATAGGTAAGGTCTAGTAATTTAGGAGCTTGCCCTATTTTTCTAGGAAAAAATTTTGGCCTAAAGCAAGAGATAAGAATTTGCTCTACGTGAGCATAACCAAGTTCTATATGAACTATATCTAAACCAATAATGCCACTCATGAAGGTAAGTGACCTCTAATCATAGCTAAGGGTAAAAATGGGACTACTGCAAGTCTCTATATACCTCTTTTGGACTTAACCATACTCTAAATGTTTCTTCTTTCTTTCCCTTCCACTATACTACCCATGGCCTTTTCTATGGTTATGAGCATTCCCTTTCTTCAAAGTGTTTGCATGTTCTTCTCGAACAAGCATGAAGATCACTCAACTTCCATTCAGAACACTCAACATACTTGGTGTAATGATATTGTTGTTGTAAAGTCACGTTTCTAGGGTAGAGGTTGGACATAGCCTTCTCAATCCAATTAGCTTTAGTAATTGCATGGTAGCATAGACTTAATTGAGAGATAACGTGGTGCATGATAGGATTATAATCCACTATGGACTTCTTGCCACCAAAAGCTGCAGTTTGATCAATGTCCAGGTAGGGTGGTTATTGCCATACAGGGAAGTCAAAATGCAACTTAGTGATGTGAAACACATATAACAATCTTCATGAAATTTTGTACATATTTATTGTTGGTCAAATAATTTAAATGCATGAAATGAGTGCAAAATAGTAAATATTGGTTTTTTCTATTATGTACATATTTTTCTTAATTTCCCATAATTTTCCTAGAAATTTCATGATTTTATGACAATATTAAGGTATTAATTAAAGCAATTTTTCCCTAAATTACTAAACCCATAAGCATTAGTTCCCAAAATCACAAAAGAAACAATAAAAATACGATGCTTCCAAAGATATACTAAATATGAAAGAGCCTTAGATGTCAGTGTTATAACAAAAAACCGTAAACACAAAGGGTTTTTCGCAATAATGCCAAACATCTGAAAATCACCGCAATTTACGAAATTCTTCTACAAAATTCCTTATACCATGAATTACCTCCATTATTATCCTAAACCCTTGGGGCTTTCCTACAAATTTGGTCATTCGGGTCACTTCAAATCTGGTCCAATTTGCACGTGGGACGTATTCAGTTCAGTGAGCTTGGACCGAAATCATGTCCATCCCAATTCCACCGTAGCCCAACTCGGCCTGCGAGGTGGGAGTTAAACAAGGGAGATAGGGTTCTAACCCTAGTGCCATTTAGATGGCAATGCTTGTGCGTGCAGCGGTGGCGGTGTGCATAACAACAAGGCCTAGGTAGTGGGCATGCGGTGCGGTGCTTGCGAGCACATGCGAAGGAGTGGCTTCAAGCCGGTGGTGGAGGTGATGCATAGCTGTGGACCTGCGACGGTGGTGGAGGTGATGCACGGTGATGTAGACCAGCAGCTATGCATGCGGGCGCAGAGCTGATGTTGGCGGCGGCACTCGAGCTGGTGGCATCAGGAGTGGTGCCACGTAGGGCTGCGGGCGACATGACGGATGGAGGTGTACGGGCTGACGATGGCGCGGATCAGCAGCGCGTGCAAGCGGGGTGTTAGGATGTTCAAGCAAGTTGCCGGTAGTAGGTTCAATAGTTGGGCATGACCCTCTGGTTATGCGTGTCAGGCGTTCAACGTGTGCCGCGTTCACATGGAAACGGTTGCTTCTTTTCCGTCGGTTTTAGTTAGTAGTCGTGCATCATGGTTGATCGTGGGATGGCACGGATCATGTAGTCATGGCGTGCGCTTAGAGGGCATGTTGGCCATGATCTGTACTCGTTGATGATTAAATAGAGTCCTTAGTCTTATCGAGCGTGACCACGTTTATGATCTGCACGGATGTTTTTGTGAATGAAATGTCTTTGTGAATGAGTTTTAGCATTACACACACTTACACGTTTTTCAGAGCGTGACTTCCCAAAGACTCTACAGCTAGGAATCCGTTTTATCCGATATTCGTATCCGAGAAAATCTGTATTCGAAAATATCCGTATTCATATTCGAGAATATTTGTATCCGTATTTGAGAATATTCGAATTCGTATCCGTATTCGTTTTAAAAATATAGATTCATATTCGTATTTGAGACTATTCGACTGTATCCGATCCGTTTCCTAGCCCATCAATCTGTACTCATTGATGATCTGCATGGATTCGTATTATGTACTATTTGAGAATTTTCACATCGATTGCGCTGAGATCCTGGCCCATCCAAACAAGCCCTGAGTTTTTCTAAACCGACCAAAACTCTTTTCTTCTGATCAATGGTAGATGATGAGGACATGACCCCTATGGATACAACCATATTTGCTATGCTTGTTGTCCCAATTACAAGAGCTCCTACGCATCGCTTAAATTATCAAGTGAGCTCGTTTCAAAGAGGTTTTACTTTGTTTGATAAAGAACTTATGATATTACATAATGAGAGTTTGTTGCGTTTGTTATCATGTACCGAGATTTATGATTAAGATCATGCAATACGTGAGGCTACACATATGTTAAAACCGAGGACGGTTTTCTGTCAAGAAGCGGAGGATGATGTGACCACGCCGCAAACACATACGACAATAGTGCCCAATATTAAGATTGAACTAAAGGTGAATTCGTTTCTTCAGACTCAACATATTTTAAATGAGAATATGATGCTACCTAATGATGAAAATACATATTTTTACAGCATCACGTCACTTTTACACCAATTCAAGCAAGAGTTCAAGATGGACACATTTTGGAATCCAATTCGGCCTCCAGATCAATTCGGACTCAGCCTGACAGGCCCAACTTCAAATGTGCATAACTTTCACATATGAAGTCCGTTTGAGATCCATGAGTACTTGTTGGAAAGATTTTCTTGTTCTATTTCCAATGGATTAGGTATCACCTCTAAATTCCTTCTGTGCGCGCTGCAATCATTAAAAGAGTCCGTGTTGGACATGTATTGGAATCGGATTCGGACTGCTGCAATGGTGCAAGTTTAAACGGATGTAACTTTCTCATAAAGACTCCGTTTGGGACGTTCTTGGACTTGATGGAAAGCTTATCAAGTATAATTTCTAAAGGATTCAACCCCATCTTCAAATTCTATCCGAGCCGGCCGCAATCGTCAAAAGAGTCCGTATTGGGCACGTACTGGAATCGGATTCGAACTGCTGCAATGGTGCCAGTTTAAACGGACATAACTTCCTCATACGGACTCCGTTTGGGACGTTCTTGTACTTCATGGAAAGATTTTTAAGTCTAATTTCCAATGGATCTAGCCTCATCTTCAAATTCCATCTGAGCCGGCCGCAATCATCATAACAGTCTACATTGGTTTCTGAGTTCGAGTCAAAAGGGTGCTGCGCCACCACCACTTGGGCACATGGGCCTTGTAACCCTAGGGCGTGCACCTTGGCCGCCACCCCTGGTTGTTCTCTGTATATAAGAGCCGCCGTCTTCTCAGTTAGGACTTGGATTTGGTTGAGTTTAGGTTTAGCTATTATGCAAACTTCTGTTCTTCAGTTGTGTCGGACGACCACCTGTCAAGACAGCCTTCAGAATCCCACCTTTTGAATTCAATAGAAATATTTGCAATTTCAGATTGCTTGTTATCTTGTTCTTGCGTGTTCTTCGGTTGCATGCAAGAATAGACCTTCGTGGTTAGGTCAACCGCGTTCTTGGCACGGTTGATAATAACTTGGAGTGTGGTTCAGCGATTGCTAAGGTGCAAGCGACGTCGTTCGGTTGTAGTCGGATCGTAAGGGTCAACTCCGCCAAAATCGAAGTTATCATCCTATCAAAAGATTGGGACCACATCGCCTCATCAGTAGAGCTCCTGCCATGTTTTTTTAAAAAAAGCATCCACAGCTTGTCCGAAAAGGACCAAGAAGGTAGTCAACAGTAGGGGTGCAAACGGATTGGATACGGTCGAATAGTCTCAAATACGAATATGAATCTATATTTTTAAAATGAATACGAATACGAATTCGAATATTCTCAAATACGGATATGAATATTCTCGAATATGAATATGGATATTTTCAAATACAGATTTTCTCGGATACGAATATCGGATAAAACAGATTCCTAGCGGTAGAGTCTTTGGGAAGTCACGCTCTGAAAAACGTGTAAGTGTGTGTAATGCTAAAACCCATTTGTGTGTAATCCTTAGTCCTTAGACATGTTGGCCAAGGTGAAGAGATCACCAAACTAGTTGTACAAGATCACCCTGAGTGTAGTACAGCCGGTTTGCCTGAGCTTGTAGGTCGACGACGAGGCATGGCACTGGCATGCTCGCTTTGGGCACATCACTTTTGACGCGCTCTAGAAGATGTCAGCAACGAGCATGGTGCACAGACTTCCTCACATGAACCACATCGATCAAATTTGTGACGAGTGCCTCATCAGTAAACAACGATGCGCGCCTTTTCCTCAAGAGACCAAGCACCACACCAACGGCTGCCTCGAGTATGCAAACCCATCACGCTGGTGACACACGGAGGCAAGTGCTATTTCCTCTTGCCCGTCGATGAAATGAGTCGTTACATGTGGCTCATTCTCCTCTAAGGCTAGGACAATGCTACCAGTGCAATCAAGAAGTACTAGGCCACAGTCAAGACCGAGACCAGCCACAAGCTGTACGCCCTGCTCATCGACTGTGGGGGGGAGTTCACCTCCGTGGACTTCATCAAGCACTGCGCCGAGCAAGGTCTACACCGGCAACTCATGGCACTGTATTCACCCTAGCAAGATGATGTCGTTGAGCGTCGGAACCAAACGGTGATGGCAATGGTGAGGTGCATCCTCAAGGACTAGAGGGTGCCTGGTGAGTTTTGGGGAAGGCCCTCACCACAGCTGTCTTCATCCTGAACTACTCTCTCATAAGCAGCGTGAGCGGGAAGACCCCTACGAATCCTGGCATGGTGTGAAGCCAGCCGTGCACTACCTCCATACCTTTGGTTACGTAGGATATGTGAAAGCCATGTGGCCGCAGACTAGCAAGCTGGACGACAAGAGCGCTCCCATGGTGTTCATCAGCTATAACGACCGCTCCAAGGCATACCAGATGTTCAACCCCTCATCTGACTGAGTGCACATCTCCAGGGACATCGTCTTCAATGAGGGGAGAAGCTAGGACTGGGAGCACTCCGAACAAGCTAGCGGCCACAATGGCTTCACAGTGGCCTACTCTATACTGGTGGTAAGACCTAAAGGTAGCTCGCCTGAGCCGACATCACCAATTTGACCGTGGCAACAGGTGAGCACTCCACTAATCTGACCTCAGGCGCTAGTGCTTCGACGGGAAATTTGCATCTCCGCCATCGGACATCGACCTCGACGATGAAGGAGCTCCCCAGAGGTTCCACATGGTGCAAGACTGCATCGACGACGCTCCTCCACACGATCTCAGTCCTGATGAACTGCACATGCTGACAATGGAGGAGCCAACCTCTATCACCGAGGCTCAGGCTAACCAGGGATGGCGGATGGCGATGCAGGAAGAGATGAACTCCATCAAGGAGAACCGGACATGGGACCTCATTGACCTTCCAGCTAGGAAATGCCCAATTGGTCTTAAGTGGGTGTTCAAACTAAAGAAGGACACCCGCGGCGAGATCATGAAGTGCAAGACGCATCTAGTGCCCAAGGGATATGTTCAATATGTCGGCATAGGCTTCGACGAGGTGTTCGCGCCTGTAGCGCACCTTGATTCTGTACAAGCACTTGTGGCAGTGGCTGCCCATGAGGGATGACTGGTACATCACCTCAACATGAAGTATGCCTTCCTTAACGGTGACCTCACGAAGGAGGTTACGTGGCACAGCCCCTTGGCTTCATCTCCACGGGCCACGAGCACCAGGCACTACGCCTGCGTAAAGCACTTTACATGCTTCGACAAGCGCTAAGGGCCTAGAATGCCAAGCTCGACAGTATGCTGACCTCCCTCGGCTTCAAGCGAACCTCGTCAGAGCATGCCGTGTACACCTAGGGAGCTGGTGACTCACGTCTGCTCTTGGGTGTGTATGTCGATGACTTGGTGGTGACTGGTGCCCGTCTGGAGGTGATTGACCGATTCAAGGCCCAGATGGAAGTCGAGTTCAAGCTACACGGCCAAGCTACTGGAGAAGGCCGGTATGAGCGGCTACAACTCTGTCCATGTCCCAATGGAGCCACAACTGAAGTTGAGCAAGGAAAGCTCAAATCCTCCGGTCGACGGCATGTTCTACCGCAACATCGTCAGAGGCCTATGCTATCTGGTACACACAAGGCCAGACATCACGTTCGCAGTCGATTACGTAAATTGATTCATGGAGTCGCCCACCACTGAGCACATCAGCACCGTGAAGCACCTGCTATGCTATGTGGCAGGGACAATCGACTATGGGTGCCGATATGCTAGAGGAACAATGGCGGGCAAGCTTGTTAGGTACAGCGATGCCGACATGGCCGGGGATGTCGACGACTGAAAGAGTACCTCCGGCATGATTTTCTTCATTGGGGGAGCCCAGTGAGCTGGCCGAGTATGTCATCTTACGAAGCCGAGTATGTTGCTGCCTAAACGGCGGCATGCCAAGGGATTTGGGTCGTAAGTCGAAAGTCAGAAGTCGTAAATGAGTGCTCATAGTCGTAACGAGTACTCGTGGTCATAAATCGTAGCCGACTGTCGACTTGCTGCGATGAGACATGATCGTAAATGACTTCGTGGTTGTTGAGTATCCGCTGCGACACGAGACATGTGGCTCATGTGTGCGAGCGCGGTAGCAAAGCGCGGTAGCATTTGATGTCGTCACTGTCGGGATGATGCACGTGCGACTTCTTGGCCGACGAAAACATACGTGCAAACCGGCCGGCGTGCGGGCCATCGGTGGTGCAGGCTTCCAAAGCCGGGATTTTAATATATTGAATACGAGTAGACGACAAATGCATCAAGGGTTTGACGGCCGATGAACGTTCTTGTAATCGTGCCTTCCTCATGTCACACGCGTGAGGAGGTGAGCCGTGAACTCACCTGCTACCTCAACTAAGGTTAAACCCTAGAACAAGACCTTACGCAAGAGAACATTGATTCGTGCAAACGAAAAGGAAGCAATTAGAGGCAGTTACGAGATTAAATTCATTACTAGGAGGAGATGGAAATCGAATTCGACGACTTCCATGAGTATTCTAGAGCATTCTCAACATGTGCGAGAATAAGATAGTTTCTAGGAATGCTCTATAACAAATAGTTTAGTTTGCCTTTATGGCAAAAGTTCGAATTATCTAGAGCTAAGATATTTTAGAGGACATATCTAGATACTTTGCTAGATGTTTCGTGACAGAATATATGTAGAGGTTGATTGCGATGACCCAGCCCAATAAAGCCCTATCGAGCTACGGCCTTTGTGCCTCCACGTGCGAAGTAAGCGATGGGCATGGGAATGTCCCACAGCGCTACTTTGATCGAGGGCATGGATAGCACATAAGGCTAGGTGATCCAAGCGTAATAATATTGGATTAATTATTTACATGAAACGGAGACGATAGCGTAAGCAGGTTATTGTGTGCCTGTAGTTTAACCTATTGGGGGTAAGCCTAAGCTAGTTTAGACGTTAGGCATTACACAAGCACGTGTAGATCAGAGGCATGGGCATAGAGTGTATGGCACTTGTAGGCACACAGTATGCCACACGTGTGTACACTGGATTGGACACATAGATGCATGCCGTGAGAGATAGTCCTGCTCATTTGTTTGTCCTTATGTGGGTGTGTTGAGACAATTGAGGACATGGGACCTATGAGGGCAAGTGTATATGACGATCCAGCCCAATGAAGGCCCATCGAGGCTGCGGCCTGCGTGCCTACATGCAAGTGAGCGATGGGCATGGGAGTGTCCCACATCGTTAGTTTGATCAAGGCATGACCAGCATACGAGGCCGAGTGATTCGGGTCGCCTAGCTACAACCGCCTGAATTCACGAGGTGCATATTGAACAAAGCAAGGTACGACTTCGCGTATGAATGAGATATATCACAGCTATAATTGGTTCTGGTTTGAAGATCTGGCCGAGCCTGAGGATGGGTGTGCGGTGCACCCGTTGGGCGCAGCGCATGATAGCTTTTCCCATGAACGAACCATGCAGGACATGCATGTGTACATGTTATCTTGATGCATTCCATCTAGGAGGAGGCCAAGCGGTGCACATGGATTTGATGGAAAATAATAGGTGCCAGACATTCAATCGGTTGGAGCAAGGAATAGAAAAGGAGTTCAGTTGTTTGGTTTGCGTAGATCACGTACCAAACAAAGCATCCAAAGAGATGTTTTATATAACAACCCAAAAAAATAAAATTTTGAATTTTCTTGAGATTTGCTTGAATTCAGAAAATTTGCCAAATTGGAAAATCTCCTTCAATTTCTGCTTTCTCTTTCGGGAAAGTACATTTTCACCTTGTCCTTAGCACTTTCTCGCCATAGCGCCTTCACCACTATTATTCCTGCCACATGGCCGCCTACCATTCGCATGCCCACCAGCTCGCCCGTGCTAGCTCACGCAGCAACTTCGTCAACCATAGCACAGTAGCTGTGCCACAAGCCACTCTCCTGCCATCGCCGACCTCGCCACTGCCACCTCTACCACCAGTTGAACTTGCATCTATTATTATCATATTACAACTCGTGGCTTGTTGTGTGGCTTGCTGAGTATCTAATATACTCAATCTTGCTTATTTTCAACAGAACAGACACCAGAAGAGGAAATGATGCATCAGTTAATGTGCTAGGGTTACAATTGCACTCAAGCATTCCTGTGGGAGTTCTTCGGTTCTTCCTGAATGTAGGTTAAGTTTTCAGCTTGGACACCAATAAAACTATTGTAAATTGGCCGTTAGGTCATATTTTAATCAAGCTAACCCTTTTAAAATACTCGTGAGTAGGCATGGTACTCTTTTTGACCGCAATTGAACTCATGGGTTGTTGTAGGAAATACGATGTCCCTATTCCCAAAATAGGGTCGTTACAGAATGTTATCAAAGCAGACTTGACTGTAGGTTGTAGCCATAAGTATAGATTTGGTTCCGATAAGAATAAGAATTTTACAAAACTCTAATTTCTTGTATAAAATAGTTGCAGAAACTATAAGCATTATTACTATCATATCTCTCCAATTTCTATCTCATCTCTCTTAGACTTGTAAAGCTTTCCTTTTGGTTTTTGACAAAATATTTAAAACTCGTGTTGCTGCCTAGGCTAACTTCTTATTGTAGTTATTGACAAAATGGAACGGAAACTAAGCTTAGTAGAAGTAGTACTAAGTATGGTGTCAAGAAGTATAGTATGAGTGTCTTGACCCAAAATTTTCCTTTTGAAGAGCTACAGGGTCACTATTCGAGTAGTTAGTTAATAATACCCTTTTGATTTCCTAGATGCTACGGGTAAAACCATATGAGTAGATGAAGTTGTTTTGATTGTACTGCTATAATAGCCAAATTGTGCTATCAACTTGTTAGGTTGTTATATAAGCGATATGTGCAAAACTATTTCTAGTTTCAAAGAAAGATTATATTTGAAAGCTTTTTGCTCCTACTCTATTTCGTCTTGATGCTTACTTATATCGTTCTATTCTTACCCTTGTTCTTCCCTTACCTATCATATTCCAAACCACAAAAAAATTAAATGCCAATTCCTAGTTGCAAGAAGTAGATTGATTTATACACATAAATCCATAAGTGATGAAAGTAGATAAACCCATAAGAGACTTGTATAAGGAGTGATGAATAAACAGGTATATTGATGGATTCATGTTGATTATTAGGGAAAAAATGGTAGCGAGAAATTTGGATGGATCACTTAGTGGAATTTACCAGATGGAATTGACTAGATAGATGGATTGACCAAATTTTGGAGAAATAAGAGAAGTGATAATAATTATTAGATTATAACCTTGATAAATGATACTACTCTTGGTGGATGTTTACAATTGTGAATTAATAAATAGTAGAGCATAGTTGATTGTTGGATGAGCAAATCGTGATTATGAATCAATAGTGGAAAGGATTATATTATTAAGGAATCTTGATACGAATGATATTAGTGGATTTAACAAATAATAGATGGATTAAAAGTAAGAATATTGGATTATCACTAGGATGTATGATTGAATAATTGGCAGATATCAGTTCTGAGATTGGATTTATATTATAAGTTCATGTGGAAGTTGAGACTTATGTGAGATTTAGATAACCATGATTTAATTAATGAAGTTATGTATGATGCAATAGGAAATGTAGGTTAAGTGGATTTGATAAAAGATGATGCATATTATTTGGAGTTTTAGATGGTAATGAAACTATGACTAAGTGACAAAGGGAGATAGTATAGGCATAAATAGTAAGCAATAGTATTTAAATTGATGATAAGGCCATTAGATACTAAGCCTATTAATGGAAGTAGTGTAGGAATGAATTAATCTATGGATTGATATTGAATATCGGAAGATATTGGAATATCTTTGCAAGTATATGAGAATTTTTCAAGATAAGTATTCTAGGAAAGGCCAAGATTATATGATTGATTATGGCAAAATGATTGATATTGTTGAACCTTTGTTAATGTAATTTAGGATTCATTGAGAAATACGACTGACAAAGATTACCGAGTACCATCAATAACCCATTTTTAATAGGAAGGCAATCAGAAAAATCCTTGAATTCCACTTTATTCTAATCATCTCTTACTTCTTTCCTGCTCTTAGTTTTATTTCAGTCTAACTTCCTTTTCTAAATCCAAAAATATTATAGACCTAATTCCTGAATCCCAGTTACGGTTGAACAGAATGTCACTGGAGAAATTGGAAATCTCACAGCACAACAAATGGAGAAAAGATATTTTGAAAGCAACCCAGTATGGTGGAAGTCCTAGCCCAAACCAAGATACTAGAATAACAAGCAAAACTACTGCAAAGGTGTCACCAAAAGAATCAACATCAGAATTAAGTGCAACTACGTCCAAGTTTGCAATTTTTCTAAAGACGCAAGCACCTAAATTCTCATCAGGAACAGAGCCACTAAGTGCAGACAATTGGTAACAAAATATTGAAAGAAAAATAGACATTATCCAGTGCACAAATAAGGATAGAGTTTTTTGGGTACTTACTAGGGGCTAAAGAACACGCAGGGGAAACACAAACTCACAAGCTCATCAAAGATAGGGACTAAAGAACATAACTCATAGTGGAGTTCACTACCAAACCAAACTAACTGCCAGCTTAGGTACAATCTGACTGCAAGGCCCCAGTCTAACCACTCAGCATGCAAGGTAAGGCAAGAGCTATAGTTATCAGCATCAGGGATAAGAGATATAAGTTTATCATTTTCCATGTTTAGAATCTCATTTTTAGTTTTAAGCTAGCTATTTCTTTTCATGACTCATTCCATGCACTTAACTTGCTTCAAGTGATCAGCTACTACTCTATCATATTTAAACAACAGTGAGTCAAAGGGATCTACCTCATCATACTCGATGTAGGAATCATCCTCGTCATGCATGTTGTCATGATCATCCTTGCTTGCAGCTATGAAGCACATGCCGGTGAATCCAACAAACTTCTTCTTCCCCTTCCTTTGCTCCTCCTTATCACTCGAGGTTGAAGGATCAACAACGCTCAATCTTAACCATTGAGGGTTGTGAGCAACAACATGATCACCTTCTAAAGTGCGGCATCGTGTTTAGAGAGTCAATGAGGCTTCTTATCGTAGTCCTTCCTCCACTATCATCTCCATCTCTGTTCACAAAGTTAGGATATCTAGCACGAAAATGACCCATTTTGCCATACACAAAGCACACAACTAGACCACCTATCCTACGCTCTCTTGCTTTGTGGTTAGCATAGGTGAATTTGCTAGTAATGAGTCATAGATCATTTATGGGAAGGCTATCAAGTTGCTTATTGCTCATGGCTTGAAAACCAGACAAGAAAAACTAGAAGAAACATTCTCACAAGAAGAGCAACTCTTGATAGGATCAACCACAAGAACCATCGTCTTCGAACCTTTGGACTTCTTGGCTATGACACCCATCTCATGGGTCTTAAGCAGTGAAAACAGCTTATCAATAGTCATAGTTACCAAGTCTACCTTGTCACTAATGGATATGACTTTCATTTCCCAAACGCTAATGTTCAGAGCACTCAGAGCATGAGTCACATTGTTGGCTTCTAAGTATGTGACTCCCACAGGTTTCAGATCACTCAAGATCTTATGGAATCAATCAAAGAAGGAATCGATGGATTCTCTAGGTTTCATCTGTAGATCTAGTAGTCCTTGAATTGGGTCTCACACACTTTTTTGACTTCTGATGTTCCCTCATGGTAATTAGACAGGATTATCTGGATCTCGTGTGCGGATGTATGATGAGTGACTCAATTGAACTCATTTTCCTAGGCTTTGGATCAAGAAGTTGCGTGTCTTAGATTTGTCACAATCTCAGCTAATAGGACAGCTTCGAGGATTGTGTCATCGACAGACAAAGCAAAGGGACTTCTTACTTTGTTCCAAATAGCTAGGCCTTGAGCCTGGATGTACATCCACATCCTTGTCTTTCAATAGGGATATACGACCACATCAAAGACATAAGGATTGTTATGATACCTCTCCGACATCATTGCTCAAAAGATCGATTAAGATATATAAAGAAGAGCTAAATGGGCTTTGATACCACTTATAGGATTGGGTATGGACAGTCAAAGGGAGGTGAATGACTCTTTCATAGTCTTTTCTCAAGTATTAACAACAACACGCAATGAAAACACAAGCTCATCAAAGCCAAGAGCCAAAGAACACAACTCACAGTGGAGTTCATTACCAAACCGATCTGACCATAGGCGTAGGTGCGGTCTGACCGCTAGGCCCCAGTCTGACTAAAGGCTTTGCTGGTGTAATCGCTTAGCGCTGGACCTCTTGGGCACCATTCTAACCGCACTCTAGTTGGACCGCTTGGTTCCTTGCAGTCCAACTGCTTGTGGAGGAGAAGTGCAGAATAGCACTGCACATGATCCAAGAAAAGAATCAAATCTCAAACCACTAATCCAAACATGGTCAAACTTGGCACAAACCCTTCCTAATATATTAAGAACCTATTCCAATCATGGATCATGGATATCGATCCGAAGTTTTGACTTTTATCCAAAACAAGGAATGTTGCATCCAAACCATACAAAAGAGAGAAACCTTGATCTACTCTTACTCATGAGTTCTAGAAGATCTAGATGACCTTGGTTGGGTTCTCACTTGTCATAGCATGCTAGATCGCAGCACGAACTCATCCCAAATCACCCACAAGAGCAAAACCCTAAAATCACCAATCTCTTGAAGAAAACCAGGTAAAAAAACTCTCCCTATAAGATGCCTAGATGGAAAGGATCTGATTTTCAAGAGAAATCTCCACCTCTTGCTTGTCCTTGGCATCAGGAAAAATCAAGAAGAGTGAAATCCAAATAAGAAAGCTAAATAAATCAAAACCACAAGAAAGGATCCATGGCACAACTCACTTGGACAAATTTTGGATGATCATTTCACTTCAAGAGGAAAGTTTTTATAGCCAATCCCTCAGAATGATAGAGCTCTAAGCCTAGAGTACACACATAAGACTCCACACAAAAGAAACCCTAACATTTCTCTCTCTAATTGATATCTCTCTCTCTCTTCACACACAAAGCTTATATAGTGGAGGCTTCCACCATATACCAAACTCTAAACAACCAGCCATTCTTAATGAATCACACCACTTATAAAATGGAGAAATCGGGTAACCCATATGTCGTAGGGGTGGCCCCCACCTAAGCTCAGCAGGCCTGTTAGGAGGTTATAAGAACCAGAATAACATGTGTAATGACATAAGTGCCCCTAATGGGGATGTACGGATGTAAGGGCATAACTGTAAAAGTATACCCCATGTGAATATATATATCAAGATGAGGGGGAGGGTGAGACGGAATACTCCCACCTCTCCACTACCATCTCTCTCTGTTTGGTCTGTAGCCACAACAGTTGGCGCCGTCCGTGGGGAGGACAGGAGCAAGCCTGAAGACCAAAGAAGAAGGATGGCACCGAAAAAAGCTTCGTCAGCGGCGGCGAAGGGAAAGAAGACGGCTGGGTCGGAGCGGCGCGTGAATACCAAGGCTTCGGCATCGGCCTCCGAAGGAGCTGGCGGCGGCGTAGGCGCGGTGGTCACGGGCGTCGACGCTCGCGCTACAGCGACCGACCCCGCCAGCATCGCTACAACGACATCCAACCCCGTCGCTGGCGCTGCAACGACAGCCCCCGCCGCCCTCGCCGGCAGCGCGGATCCGACGACCGGGGGTAGCCGCAACGAAGCATCCGGCGGATCCGGAGATCGTGCGGCGAGGGTCCCTGCACCGACCCATCCGCTGGGTGTTCCGGCGGCCCTGACAGCACCTGCGGTGGAAGGCGCCCTACTAGCAGCCCTCAACGCGTTCCAGCGGGAACTAGGGGACCTTCGCGGAGCCGTCCGAGATATACAAGGGGCTCGGAGCCAGCAGGCCGCGCCACTAATCGCGCTCGAGCCCACGCCGGAGGGGACGAACAGTCGCGAAGCCCCCGCGTCTAGCCGCGTGCCGCTGAGACGCGTAGATCCGGAGTCCCCGCTTTCGGCGGGGCTGCAGCAGGCGGCGTGGCCCGAAGACTTCAAGTTCCCTAGCGTCGCCGACTCGTACAAAGGCGACGCGGATCCTCACAAGTTCGTGCGCGTGTACGAAACCGCAATCGAGGCCGCGGGCGGAGACGACACCACGAAGGCGAAGGGACTCCCCCTCGCGCTGCAAGGAGCGGCCCTCTCTTGGTTTTTTACCATAGAGCCGGGCTCCATCTACGCGTGGGAGCAGCTCCGCGACCGCCTTCACAACAGCTTCCAAGGACACTATGTCGAGCGAGTCGATGCGGGCCAACTCTTCGCCGCGAAGCAAAGACCCTCGGAGAAGCTCCGGGACTACTTCAAGTGCTTCACCAAGATCCGATGCCAAGTAAAAGACGTTAATGAAACCACCGTCATTAATGCAGCCATACAGGGCCTTCGTCCGGGCCCGATGGCCGAGTACAACACGCGGAGGCCAATCAAGACAGTCGCCAAGCTCTTCGACAAAATGGACGAGTATGCGCGGGCGGAGGAAGATGCGCGAAGACGCAGCATTACCACCCTCGGCCTCGCCCATGAGGAGCGCCTCCCGTGCGAGGGGGGCGGGTGGTCCCTCCTCGAAGCAGGGCCGCAGCCAAGAGCCCCGGGGAGGCCCTCCCCGAGGCAGCGCTACCGGGGTACAGGAAGGCTCTTCAAGGAGCGGGCACAAGCCTCGGCGCCGCCAGCGCAGGTCACAGGCGGCCCATCATGTCCTCAACACCGACAGCACCCGCCAAGGACCCGACCCCGTCTCATGGAGGGGATTCCAGGGATCGAAAGGCGGACTTGATTACGGCGGCCAACCCCACGCAGAACAAGAGCTCCTACACTATGGCAAGTGGTGCGAGGTACACGGCTACGACGATCATTACACAAGGGCATGCGCCGCAGTTATGGAGCTGCGGAGGGTGATGGCCGGGTCTCGGGCTCTGCCTCCTCGGCCCCTCGCTGGAGCCCACGTGGGGCACCCAAGGGGTAGCCCCATACGAGCCACCGCAACGGAGGGCGTGCAGCATTGCACCGTCAGCGTCATCACCGGAGGCTCCTCCTCAAAAGCCCCCGGGGAGCAGCCGCAACTGTGGATGCCGCCCCGCAACATCACCTTCGACTTGAACGGTGCCAGGGGTGTGGAGTACCCTCACCAAGACCCTCTAGTCATCCAGGCCCACATAGCACGCTGTGACGTCAGGCGCGTCCTTGTCGACGGGGGAAGCTCCGCGAATATCTTGTTCGCAGAGGCCCTCGATCGTATGGGGATCCCCCGAAGTCGGCTAGAGCAGCCAGGAGCTCCACTTCAAGGCTTCGGGGGTCAACAGCTGCGGGCCTTGGGGCACGTGTCCCTTCCGGTCACTTTCCGTCAGGAGGGCAACAAGGGTAACATCCGGACCGAGCATGTCATCTTCGACGTCGTCGATATCCCACATCCCTACAACGCCATACTGGGTCGACCCGCTATCAACTCTTTCGAGGCGATCCCACACTACGCGTTTTTGTGTGTGAAGCTTCCAGGCCCAGAGGGTGTTATCACCGTCTTCGGCGATCAGGACCTGGCCAGACGTGCCGAGGTCGGCAGCCGCGTTCCGCATCGCCCGGTGCATGCCCTCTCCGGCACGCTCGGCGACGGGCCCTCCGCCCCCGGATGGACGCCTAAGCCTCGGCCCGAGGGCGGAGTCAAGAAGGTGCCGATCCAGGCGGAGGGGCAGTTTGTGTCCATCGGCGAGGGGCTCCCACCGGGGGTCGAACGGGATCTGCTCCGAGTGCTTCAGAACAACGTTGACATTTTCGCATGGTCCCCGGAGGACATCAAGGGCGTAGACCGAGCAGTAATCGAGCATCGCTTGGCGGTCCGCCCCGACGCCAAGCCGGTCAAGCAAAGGCTTCCGCGTATGTCGATGGATCGGCAGCAGGCGGCCAAAGCAGAGGTGGCGAAGCTTCTTCACGCCGGGGTCATCCGCAAGGTCCACCATCCAGAGTGGCTCGCTAACCCGGTGCTAGTCAAAAAGGCCAGCGGGGCCTGGCGTATGTGCATCGACTTCACGGCACTCAACAAGGCGTGCCCGAAGGACAATTACCCCTTGCCGCGCATCGATCAGCTAGTCGACGCCACTACTGGGTGCGAACTCATGAGTTTCCTGGACGCCTATTCCGGCTACCACCAGGTATACATGGCCGAAGACGACGAGGAGAAGACCAGTTTCATCACACCACTTGGGACGTTCTGCTTCGTCAGAATGCCCTTTGGCCTGAAGAACGCAGGCGCTACCTTCACCCGTCTCGTCGCCATTGCCCTGGCCGCCCAGCTCGGGAGGAACGTCGAAGCTTACGTCGATGACGTGGTGGTCAAAACCCGGCAGCTCGCTCTGCATGGCCGGGACCTCCAGGAGACCTTTGACAATCTCCGGAAGGCGGGCATCAAGCTCAACCCCGACAAATGTGTCTTTGGGGTGCAGGCGGGCAAACTCCTAGGTTTCCTCGTGTCCGGACGGGGCATCCAGGCGAACCCCGACAAAGTAGACGCCATCCTGGGTATGGAGCCGCCCAAGACAACGAGGGAGGTCCAGAGGCTGGCGGGCCGCATGGCAGCATTAAGTCGCTTCCTATCTAGGGCGGCGGAGCGGGGCCTGCCATTTTTCAAGACACTCCGCGGGTGTGATGGATTTCGTTGGGACGGAGATTGCGCGAAGGCCTTCAACGAGCTCAAGCAGCACCTGGCAAGCCTCCCCACTCTGGTCGCCCCAGCACCAGAGGCTCCCCTCCTGCTCTATCTGGCTGCGTCAGCCACCGCGGTCAGCGCCGTCCTCGTCTTAGAGGAAGGCGCCATGCAGCGGCCCGTCTACTTTGTCTCCGAAGCCCTCCAAGGCGCCAAGACAAGATACACGGAGCTTGAGAAGCTCGCCTACGCGCTGGTCATGGCCTCCAGGAAGCTTCGGCATTATTTTCTGGCCCACCCGATCACAGTGCCTTCCTCATTCCCCCTGGCAGAGATGCTACACAACAAGGAGTTCACAGGGCACATCGGCAAATGGGCTGCCGAGCTCGCTCCATTCTCCTTGACGTATGCTTCGCGAACGGCAATCAAATCCCAAGTCCTTGCGGATTTTCTCGCCGAATGGACCCCGCTGGCCCAACCCGTCCAGACGCACGATGAACCCGTCTGGACGCTTACAATCGACGGAGCTTACGGCGTCGCCGGCGCGAGCGTAGGGGCGGTGATCGTCACGCCCGAAGGACAGCGTTTGCTGTACTCGGCGCGCCTTGCCTTCCCCGCCACCAACAACACGGCTGAATACGAGGCACTGCTCTTTGGCCTGGCGAAGCTCAAGGCAATCAGCGCGAGGCGGGTACTAGTCCGCACCGACTCGCGCTTGGTGGCTGGTCATGTGGACAAGTCATATCAAGCCAAGGACCCTGAGTTGGCCAAGTACCTCGCGGCGGTGAGGGCGAAGGAAAGGCACTTTTTGGGTGTCACCGTCAAGGCCATCCCCCGCGCGGAGAACGAGCAGGCCGACGCCCTCGCTAAGGCGGCCAGCCAGCAACTGCCCCCCTGAGGGGGCGTTTTACGAGATCTTAGCGCAGGCGGCCATCGCGCAGGACAACCAGGACGCGGCACTCATCCACCGCATTGACCGGCCAGGAGATTGGCGAGAGCCCATCTTCAATTTCTTGCAAGGCATCGCCGAGCCGGAGGACCCCGCCGAGCTTCGGCGCTTGCAGCACCGCGCAAGGTCCTTTCAGGTGTTCGAAGGGATACTCTACAAGAGAGGGGTTTGCGCACCGCTCCTGCGCTGCCTCTCGACTGAGGGGGGAAAGGAGCTCCTGGCGGAGATCCACGCGGGCGTGTGCGGATCCCACCTGGCACCGAGGTCATTATCGGCAAGGCGTTCAGGCAAGGCTTCTATTGGCCAACTGCCATCACCGACGCCCAGGACCTCGTCCGTCGGTGCCAAGGGTGCCAGTGGATGGCGCGCATCATCCGCAGGCCCCCGACGAGCCTCAACCCCATTCCCCCGGTGTGGCCACTGGCACGCTGGGGCCTTGACATAGTAGGACCACTTGCCCGAGCTCCAGGGGACCTCCGGTTCGTGGTAGTCGCGCTGGAGTATTTCTCCAGATGGCCGGAAGCGGTCGCCCTGGCCAAAGTAACTTCTGCAGCCATACAGCGCTTCCTATGGCAAAACATCATATGTCGCTTCGGCGTGCCCCGGGAGCTCACGGTTGACAACGGCCTGCAGTTCGACGCCACCCTCTTCAAAGACTATTGTGACAGCATGGGCATCACCCTCCGATTCGCCTCGGTAGGGCATCCCCAGTCCAACGGGGCAGTCGAACGGGCGAATGGCGCCATCTCTGCCGCCATCAAAAAGCGCCTGGTCGAATTGCCGAAGGGCAAGTGGCCAAGCGAGCTTCACAGCGTTCTTTGGTCGCTTCGAACAACGGTAACGCGCCCGACAGGATTCACGCCGTTCAAGCTCCTTTTCGGTGACGAAGCGGTGACGCCCGAGGAAATCAAGGCCGGCTCGCGGAGGGTCCTCGTCCAAGCACCCGAAGAGGAGCGTTGTGTGTCCTTGGACCTCCTCGACGGGATACGGGCAGATGCAGCCCACCATGTCGAGAAGTATGCGCGGCAGACAATACGTACTCGGGACCGCTCTATATGCCCGCAGGGGTTCAAGCCTGGGGATCTCGTTCTCAGAGTGGCGCTCCAGGCGGAGACTGTTGGCAAGCTGGAGTCCAAGTGGGAAGGCCCGTACATCGTGATGGAGGCATTGCAAAAGGGGGCGTACCGCCTCGCCACGCTCGAAGGACAAGCCCTCCGGCACACATGGAACGCGGACAGGTTGCGGCGGTACTACGCCTAGAAGCAGGACAGCAAGCGTAGAGCCACCAGCCCTTTGTTATGCGATGCTCGCCCGCGCAAACGGGAGTTCAATAAAGGTTGCTGTTCCCAGAGCATCCCCTGGCCGCGCTGAGCAGAACAAAGTCTACGGACTTTAAATAAGACGTAGCGTCGAGGTCTGCCTCCGCACACGCGAGTCTCCGGACTATAAAGCAAGACGTAGCGTCGAGGTCCGCCTCCGCACGCACCAGTCTACGGACTTTAAATAAGACGTAGCGTCGAGGTCCGCCTCCGCACGCACCAGTCTACGGACTTTAAATAAGACGTAGCGTCGAGGTCCGCCTCCGCACGCACCAGTCTACAGACTTTAAATAAGACGTAGCGTCGAGGTCCGCCTCCGCACGCACCAGTCTACGGACTCTAAATAAGACGCAACGGGGGGACGCCCTCGCGTGCACCAGTCTACGGACTTTAAATAAGACGTAGCGTTGATGTCCGCCTCCGCACGTGCGAGTCTCTGGACTATAAAGGAAGTTGTAGCGTCGAGGTCCGCCTCCGCACGCACCAGTCTACGGACTTTAAATAAGACGTAGCGTTGAGGTCCGCCTCCGCACGCGCGAGTCTCCGGACTATAAAGGAAGTCGTAGCGTCGAGGTTCGCCTCCGCACGCACCAGTCTACGGACTTTAAATAAGACGTAGCGTTGAGGTCCGCCTCCGCACGCGCGAGTCTCCGGACTATAAAGGAAGTCGTAGCGTCGAGGTCCGCCTCCGCACGCGCTAGTCTACGGACTTTAAACAAGACGTAGCGTTGAGGTCCGCCTCCGCACGCGCGAGTCTCCGGACTATAAAGAAAGCCGTAGCAACGAGGTTCGCCTCCGCACGCGCCAGTCCATGGACTTGGAATAAGGCGCGGATGCCCTCCCTGCGCGCTCTACTGAGTATAAACAAGGTGCGGAGGTCTTCTTCCCTTCGCATTCGGCGGCATATAACACCAAGAATAAGGTACTACTTGGTTTCATTGCAAAAGCAAAGGGGTTACATGGTTACAAGCGTAAGAACCAGTACATCATCCCCCTGCCCTACCCGACCAACCGCTCAGCCTTGGCGCGGTGCGGACGAACCCGTGCCGTCGTCGCCGTGACGCTGAAGGACCCTTTCGAGCCACTGGAGGAGGTCCCCCTCCCCATGCAGCGTTTGCTGCACGGCGACCCTCGCTGCATCTTCCCCGAAGCGGCCCCAGATCCGTTGATGGAAGTTCTGCAGGCTAGGCCCGATGGAGCGGATGGCGTCCGACATGACCTCTGGTCGGCCGGGAGGATCCAGTTGCGGATTCGCTAGCTCATGGGTATGTCTACACCCACGAGTGTGAAGCCGGGCGAGGGCGAAGCACGCACCAAGATAGCCGCAGTGCTCGCCAAACGTTCTGGCACCACGAAGAGCAACGCCGGCCCCCTCCTCGATCAACCCGAGCGTCTCCGACAGGGCCTCCGGCCCGTGCGTAGCGTCTGGCACTCTGACGCACAGATCTCGGAGGGCCTGGTTCAGAGACTCCATGGCCCGCCACGCCGACATGGACGCACCTTCCAAGACGAGGCTATTCTCGGCAGCAGACTCCGCCAGCTGGGCGTTCTCCCCTTCTAGGACGGCGATCTACTGCACGAAGGCGGCGCGCTCCTCAGCCGCGGCACACTTGGCTTCCGTGGCCTCGAGTTGTGCGGCCGCCATGGCGCCCTCCAGCGCGCGAAGTTCTTCATCCTTCGCGGCGAGAGCATTGTTTGCTTCGCGAAGGCTGGCTTCCAGAGCCTTCCGCTCCCGAACGCGGGCCTCGTCAAAGGACCGGCTGAGGGCAAGCGTCTGGCAAAAACAACAAATCAGCAGGCGTCCAGCATTACCTTACAAGCTGAAGCGCACATATTTACCCTCATCTCGGAGGCCTGCAGCGCGAGCGCTAGGAGTTCCCCCTCGCATGACGACAACATCTCTCGGTTGAGGCCGTTGTCGGCACGCTCTGCGGCTGCAGTGAGGTCGCAAAATATCTCCGGGCGAGGGAGGAAGTCCGAGCGAGCGAGCCCCGGCCCCAACGCGCCAGGATTTACCGAGGCCACGGCCACGTCAACAGCAGCGGACACCTACGGGGCACCTTGCACAAGGCTTCGGACTTCGCGCATACCTCCGCTGCTCGATCCTTCGCCACGTCCGGGAGACGTCGTCTCGCCTGATGTTGGCAAAATGAGCGAGCAGATCGGAGAGAGTCTCGCGAAGTCAGGTGAAGAAAGGGACTCACGCCTACCTCCTGCGCCCCTCGTCGCGGTAGGAAGTGGCGCCGGTTCGACTGCCAAGGGGGAGGCGGGCGCCTCGGCGGTCGGTGAGGAGGTCTTCTCGGCCGCGCCAGACGCCGTAATCCCGCGGCAAGGCCCCGCAACGGCGTATCGACCCCTCGCTGGCGGCGGGGACTGAGTCCGAGGGCGTTTCGCCTGCGGCGGCACAGGCGATTCTTCCGCGGCAACACCAGCTACGGTTACCATCGCCCCCACGATTTCCTCTGTAGGGGGCGCGTCCTCGCCGGCCGCTGCGGTTGATAACGCACCATCAACCGTGATTTTCTCGCCAGGAACGACGCCACCCCCCGGGTTAGCGAGTTCCAGCTCAACGATGGTCGCGAGCACGGGCTCGTGGGCGTCGGCAGAAGGTGCCGGGGGATCCGAGGCGGCGCGCTCCTCCGAAGCAGTGTGGCCAGGCCCACCGCCGGTCGCACGCCCCGTCTCAGGTGTGCTAGCCGCCGAGGGGGCTGCCGGGTCGCATACGGTAGCCGGGGAACGGGCCCGGCGTCGCGAAGATAACACCCCCGCAGGGCTATCACCGTCCTGAGCACCCGGAGTCCCGGCGGGAAGCTCCACCGGCACCGCGCGCTCGGGCACAGCAATGCCCAGAGCCTCGCATGTGCGGTTTACCCGCCCTTGCTTAGCCGCCTTGACTGCGGCCTCGCGAGCCTGGTGCTCCTTAAGCGTGTACGGGCCGAGGAGCGCCGCCACCGCGCGCTCCGCATCTTCTAGCCGAGCCACTGCGCAGGAGATCACGTCCGTCTGGCGGAGACCCAATAGATACAATGGCACGCGTAAAACGTGCTGGGCGACTTACAAGGAGCGGAGGGCGGAAGCAGGCGAGATACGGATGGGCTGAACCCGTCCTCGCGGGGGCCGTTCTGTCCAACATACTTCGCCCGGGAGGAGAGTGGCGCCGCCCCATACATTGTGAACTCCTCGGCTAGGTCGCGCAGGCTCATTCGACGGGCGACACCGACAAGACTCTACAGCTTTTGCGTGTCGTCAATCTCCGCCTTCAGACTCGGCGTACTGTTAAACGAGATCGGCCCACCTCGGCATTGCATTCCGCTCTTGTCGGTCACGGTGTAGTAGAACCACTGCCGAGTCCAGCCGGACTCCCATTGCCTCGGCGAGGCTGGAGCGGGGAACAACGTCGCGCACGACGCCCGGAGCACGAAGTCCACGCCACTGAAGTTGGACTCCGCCCCGTCAACCTTTCTGGGTCGACAGCGTGCGTCGTGCAGTATGGCGAATAAGCTCGCGCTGGGACGCCACCCCTCTGTCCGCATCGCCCACGTGAAGACAGCTAGGTGGAGTATGGCGTGGGGCGTCAATTGGGCTAGCTCCAACTTGTAGGCCCGCAGGACTTCGCCCACGAACAACGTGGAGGGCATTCGAAGGCCGGCGTCGAAGAACGCCACGAAAACAATCGCCTCCATTGCCCGGGGCTTCGGCTCCGTCTCGTCTCGACGGGGTAGGAGAGCCCCATCGCGATCCACGATCTTCCTCTCATCCACGAGTCGCTGCAGCGTCCCTTCGGTCATGCGGCTCTTCCCCATCACACGGGAACAGCAGCCTCCCGAGTGCTCCATGGCGTCCCACCACTTGTTGGCGCGCGAGCTCCCCCGTGGCACCAGCTCGTACTCCCTGGAAGGAGGGGGCACCTCGCCCTGGCTAGGCAAGGAACCACTGCGGGGATGGTAGGTGGCGTCGTCATGGCTAGCCATCGCTCTTCGCGACCAGGGAGAAAGAAGCAGGGTTACAATTAGCACGGGCGGAAGCAAAGCGGCAGATCAAAAAGCAAAGCAAGAAAGGGTGCCTCCACCTCAACACTAGCACCTTATAAAGGCTGCTCGCCTCTCATACGGCTCGAAGCACAGACAGATCAAATTCGCAGCGATTCGGCTGCCCAAGATTTGGAAAGAAGAACCACCGGGGCCTAGAGGGCCGGGCCGGGTAGGTGGCCAAGCAGCGCACAACGCCTCCACGCCTTCAACACGCGTCCAACTTCCCGGGGGCCGAGGCGAACGGCCGCGGTCACGAAACCGCTCACATCCCACGACGCACCAGTCGTGAGTCACCACGTGTCCCACCTGCAGAATGGCAGACTGCACGACGCGACAGCCTGACTTCTGCCAGGCCAGGCGTCGGCGTGATTTCAGCCGCCATTAAAAGCGCACTACCAGACTGCAAGGTCACAACAGCCCTAAAGCGCAACCATATCGGCGCCAAGCTCCAATCTCAGCGCGGGGACGGAGCGCGCGCGCGTCTACTTCGAGCTAGGCGCCAGCCTCCGCTGCCACCCGTTCGAAGGGTAGGGGACGGAGCGCGCGCGCGTCTACTTCGAGCTAGGCGCCAGCCTCCGCTGCCACCCGTTCGAAGGGTAGGGGACGGAGCGCGCGCGCGTCTACTTCGAGCTAGGCGCCAGCCTCCGCTGCCACCCGTTCGAAGAATAGCGGACGGAGCGCGCGCGTCTGCTGCAACAAGGCACCTTCCATTCCAGACCTCAGGCTCCCCAGCCACAAGCTTGGAGAAATTCACAGGCCGCAGGGGACGGAGGGGGCCAAAGGACTCGGCGACATGGCTTCGGCCCTGTGAAGCCCTTCACCATGAGAGGCTCCTGTCGTAGGGGTGGCCCCCACCTAAGCCCAGCAGGCCTGTTAGGAGGTTATAAGAACCAGAATAACATGTGTAATGACATAAGTGCCCCTAATGGGGATGTACGGATGTAAGGGCATAACTGTAAAAGTATACCCCATGTGAATATATATATCAAGATGAGGGGGAGGGTGAGACGGAATACTCCCACCTCTCCACTACCATCTCTCTCTGTTTGGTCTGTAGCCACAACACCATACATAAACAAACTTTACATTTGACACACTTACATGTTTTTCAATGCATGACTTCCACATGGCTTGAATAGCCTGGTAAGATGCTTCATCCTCAAAGACGTGACCTAAACCACTTTAGCCAATACCACAGTTTTGCAAACCGCCACTTCACCCGGTATTGGACAATTTTTTCAATTGCCACCCATCGATTTTCACGAAGATGTGATGCCTAATGCCGTCACCAAGATTGTACGTCTGCTTCGAGACCATCACCACTTGAAATGCCCAAGTCATATGGGACACCATATCATACCATAGTCTGTGATACCCAATTACTTGCCGTTAAGATTGTACGCATGCTCCGAGAACCGTCACCACTTGAAATGCACAAGTCCAATTGGCACACCACATGCACACACTTCCTCACGATTCTTGTCTTTTTTCTATGCTTCTCCGCTTAAGATGATGCTCAACTCAGACTTACATGACACACCATGGCCACCAAACCTCGATCTTGCTACTCACCGTAACAATCATCAAGTACTTGCACATTAAAGAACAAACCATCGATCTGAGCATAAATAACATGCACTTGACTCTCATTAGTAAATCAACACATGCATGCATCTACACCATGACTCATGTTTGCGTCGACTCCCCATGACTAACAATTATATGGAGTCTCGCCATGACTAACATTTGCATGGACTCCACCATGACTAACTCGATCAAAACCAACACAACTCCTCTCAGCAACAGGGGTCGGTCTGACCACGGCCACCAAGCTAGTCAGACCGGCTAACACACGCCGGTCAGACCACCATTACAATGCTATTCAGACCACTCTCCTCCGATCGTACCGCAATCCTAAAGCCGGTACTACCGCACCCTAGTTAGATCATCACTTCAAGGCCAGTCAGACCGTCAGCTAGGGCTGTAAAAAAAGCTCGAGGCTCGCGAACTGCTCGAGCTTGGCTCGCTCTAGATTCGATTCGAGCTTGGCTCGAGCTTCAAACGAGCCGAATACGAGCTTCATCTTAAGCTCGCGAGCTTTAACGAGCCGAGCTCGAATAGCTCGCGAGCTTAAGATTTTTTTTACCCTCCCCAATTCCCCACACCCCCTCCCACCTCTCCTCTCAAAATCCCCCACCCCCAGTCCCCCACCTGGCCACCCCCACACCCCCTCCCTACTCTCCCCCAGTCCCACTCCCACCCGCCTCGGTGCCTTCGCCTACCCAGCTGTCCCCCGCCGCCGCCCCTCCTCGCCGCCCCCGCCGCCGGCCGCCCCCCACCCCCGTCCCCCCCCCCCCCCACGACCTCTGCCTGCCCCCCGCCCCTCCTCGCCGCCCCCGCCCCTCCTCCTCGCCGCCCCCAGGCCCCAGCCGCCCCTCGTCGCCCCCGCCGCCGGCCACCCCCCCACTCTGTCCCGTCCCCCTCTTCGCCCTCCTCCTCTCCCCCGCCGCCCCTCCTCGCCCCCCCCCCCCCCCGCCGCCGACCCCCTCTCCCGCCCCCCCCCCCCCCCCCCCCCCGTCCCCTTCCTCTCCGCCGTCGCCCCTCCTCCCCCCGCCGGCGCCCCCCGTCCCCTTCCTCTCCCCCGCCGCCCCCCCCCCCCCCCGGTGGCCCCGTCCCCCTCCTCGCCCCCCGCCGCCACCCCTCGTGGCCTCGTCCCCCCCCCCCCCGCGCCCCTCCTCTTCCCCGTCGCCGCCCTTCCTCGACCCGGCCCGCCGCCGCCCCTCGTGGCCTCGTCCCCCTCGGCGCCCCTCCTCTCCCCCGCCGCCGCTGCCCCTCCTCCCCCCCGGCACCCCTCCTCTCCCTCGCCGGCGCCGCCCCTCCTCGACCCGGATGGCCGGATCCGGCAACTCGGCGCCTCGGCCACGGCTCTGCAACCGCAGGTACTCCCTCCGAGACTCCCCACCGAACCTACACGAGCCGAGCTCGAGCGAGCTCGATTTTTGTTCGAGCCGAGCTCGAGCCCAGCTTGAAGTTTGATGTCGATCTCAAGCTCGCTCGAGCTCGGCTCGAGTTTCTACCGAGCTCGGCTCGAGTTTCTACCGAGCTCGAGCTTGCCAGGTCAAGCTCGCTCGAGCTCGGCTCGTTTACAGCCCTACCGTCAGCAACCAGACAACAAGAACAAGAGGGTTCAAAACACAAAATCAAATTCAAAATTTGATATCAAGGCACAAATAAAATCAAATACTCATCACCAACATAGGATGACCACCACATATCTTACAAGAAACAATTGTCCAATTGAAACAAGAGCTGCCAACAGAGTATAAACTCTGCACTAGACCCCTAAAAACGAGGTAAGACAACCAAAACGAACTGCATTGGACCGTTTCTTTCCCATAGCTGTGTCTTGCTTAACATCCCAGTGTCTGCCCAAATGGAACGTACTGAGCTATCTGATACGTCACAATATTGGTAGCAGATGTGTCCGGGAATTAATTAGCTGGACGTGAATAAACTTAGTGGGTTGCACATTGTACACGATCTCGGTGTATGAGGCGCATGTATTAGCTTAGTCAACCAACGTGCAACATGGGAGCACAAACGAAGCAATTTGACTTGACTACGGGAATGTATGTATATATGCACCGACATAACGCCACCACGACCAATGGAGACGCGTGGTATGTATGGCTCCTCGGCTATATATATATGGCGGATGGGGTTCTACATGTCATCGGCCACAGCACCACAGCATTATTTACACGAGCAGAGCCAAAAGAGCTGGTACAAACGACCATAGTGTTTACGTTACACACGCACACAACACACGCGGATTGAAATGGCTGCTGCTTCCGTCTCGTCGGCGAGCCTGGCCACCACCTGCCTTCTCGCCCTGCTCCTCGCCGGCTGCCTGGCTGTCGCGCTGCCCGCCGCCGACGCGCGCCGTCTGATCGCCACGGCGATGCCACCTGCACAGGCACCGGCGCCTGAGTCGGGCGCCGACTACGCCGGCCGGGTGCTTTTCGAAGGCCGCGGGCTGCTCGCTGGTGGCCTCCGGCTCGCGGGGAGGCTGCTTCTTGGCGTCGGATTCTGACTTCCGAGGGGAAATGGCGTGCTCTAAATCTATCGAGCGTCGTCGGTGGTCCATCGACTTTGCCTTGTTCGTTGCATGGATGTGGCTTTGGATTTCGTACTGTCTGTCTCGCTGCAATCGTCCTATATTCTTTCTTTTCTTCTCTTGCCATCGAAACCATTAGATATCATGGTTGTTTAGTTGAACAATACGACCTTTCTGGAAAAATTTATCTCTTTTTTGGAAAAAATTATCTCCGTGTCTGTTTACGTGAGTATTAGTATTTTTTTTCTACCGGAGATTCGTATCGTTTCATTTCATTGCTTAGCAACATGCTCTGTTTTTTCCATTGCTTCTTGTATCTCCGCCACCAGGGCCCACGTCCAGTGAGCCGCAGCTGTTGGCATATTTATGTGTATTTCATTTACAACTGATGATCGAATTGTGATTCATCTCTTCGTGTTTGAAAATCATAACAGCTGGGCGAAGATAATCGTTTTTTAATGAATGCATGACTTGTGTGTGGTCGCTCGTTTTCTTATGAGTGTAGGATCCTATACTGTAATCCAAGCGAGGTGAATGATTGTTTTCGCTTTTTGTAATTTTTTTAGTGTTCGGGGAAGGTTTCGATCGCTCGGTGCTCAACCGCTCGATCGATCGCTCAGTTTTAATCTTCGATCGGTTTATACATACTCAAAATCATTAACACCAGGAGCAGAACCACTAGATCACTTGTGCCTTCGAGAAATCAGCGCCTTCGAGTACTTATATTTCCTCTGTTTTCCTGACAGCGCTTTGACACCTTTGCACGTCGTCGTAAGCTTCAATCCAATTACAATCACCAACACTTTTTGAGCAAATCAAGAACCAGATTGATTCAAAATGATGTTTATTGCTAGATTTTTGTGGATTTACAAAATGCCCTCACAAGCACACCTAAAAAGCGCCAAAACTAAAGCCTTTTCAATCAACTCCACCAAAAACATTGCATTAACCCTTAGTATCTTCCTGCTTTTATAGGTTAACGCCTCAAATCGTGCTCTTAACAAACACAGACACCAAACACTATCTGTTCTGAAAATCAAGGATCTGAAACTCTTCTAAACATGGATTTTTCATAAACTCTAAACCTTTTAAGTTATGGACACCTTCCATAAATCCTAACTTATCATATGTAAAAGCCTTCAAAACCACATCCCCCATAGCTTCTTCACGCATAAATCATCTTTGATCTCCATGTGCTCTAGCGTGAGCCTGACCACCTCATGACATCCTCGACTGTCTAGACCTCAGATTTCCCCCTCCTAATCCCGGTCCTCCTCATCTCCGACCATGATCGTCTCTAGACCCAATCTACATATGCAAAGATGAAAGACCACACCTCCCGTAGCTTCTTCACGCATCATCCACCTTTGATCTCCACGTGCTCTAGCAGGAGCCCGACCACCTCGTGACATCCTCGACCGCCTGAACCTCAGATTTTTTTCCCTCCTGGTTCCGGTCCTCCTCGTCATTGACCATAACCATCTCCACACCAACCTATACATGCAAAGAACAAATAACATTTTTCCCGGTACAAGTTATTCCCGACTTGACCGACATTAGTCCACACACGTAAACCACACACTTAACCATCAATAACTACAAACCAGATCATGCACAATTTCAATCTCCACGCTCTCCAAAACTCATTCTCAGACCACTCGGTAAAACTGGTCAGACTGCCATACCCAGGCCAGTCAAACCGCTAGCCCAACACACACAAGTACTCGAGGTACTCGAAGATAACAAAAATTGAAGCACTCGAAGTCTACGAGTACCGACCATGAAGCCTACGGCAACTAATCGCAATGCCTACGACTACCGATCGTGAGGTCTACGACAACCGATCGCAAAGCATACGACAACGATAACAGATCGTGAAGTCTACGACCACCGATCACAAAGTCTATAGCTACCGATCAACGAGTACCGACCAAGTACTGTAGCACCGACTACAGAGTACCGAGTACCGACCAGGTACTATAGCTATCGACTATCGACCGGTTACTATAACAAAGACCACTGATCACCGAGTACCGACCAGTTACTGTAACTCACACTATCGATCACCAATCACGGGCGACACCACTGATTGCTGACCGTGGTCGTCGTCTACCAATCGAACAGTCCAATTCAATGTAGCTCTCGACCGGTTCACTATTTCATACGACCAGTTCTCTGATCGAGGTCGTTCTGCCATGGTCGTTTAGTCATGGTCGTTCAGACGTGGTCGTTCTACCATGGTCGACATGCCGTGGTCGTTCGATCATGGTCGATCTATTGTGGTCGTTCAGCCGCGATTGACATGATGTGGTCATTCAGCCGTGACCGATCTACCATGGTCATTCTGCCATGCTCGTAAACTCTCGGACTTCCGACCATAGTGGAAGTCTGTCGATCGAACCGCCCAACACAAGACCGATCGGACCGCTGACTACAGATCATGGTCGAAGTCAACCGGTCGGACCGTCCAATACAAGGTGATCACACCGTTTATCCTGAATATTCCTACAATTCAAGTTTTCCAAAAGAATATCGACTGAAACTTTTACAAACATAAATTTCAATACAACTCTAATATCAATTATTCATTATCACTAAATTCATAATCTATCCATATGATCTAATAATAAGCCTATTGTTATGTTCAACCTTTTTGGGCCAAACTTGTCGTTTTTCCCCGGGGTCATGAGATGCACTTAAAAGTAAGCGTGTACGATGGGAAAAGATGGAAAGGATAATAAGGCCAATATGTGGGTAAATCTGCAAGACGCTTTACAATCACTAGTAGTGTGCACGTGCTAACGCTACGGTAAAATACAAAACAAGATAAAATTTGTAAAAAATAAAACGAACAATCAGATTCATTAATCCAGTGTCACACAAAACTAATGCCTTATCATACCTACTATTGCAGGCAATTAGACTTCTCTAACTTACAATTGTTTAGAAGCTTACAGTCGATGTTCAGACTTCAGACATTGAATCCAAGGACGTGCCGCACCTGCTGCTTGATCTGTGACAGGGCGATGACGACGTCAACATACCAAACAGCGCCGGCGCCGACGGGATCCTCATAAATGCCGCCTCCTCCTCCCCACCCCGCGCCGCCGCCTCCTCCCCCGCGTTCTCCCCGTTTCCCCCGTTCTCCGCGTCTCCCCACCTCCTCCTCCCCCGCGCCGCCGCCTCCTCCTCCTCCCCTCCCTCCCACCCCACGCTGCCGCCTCCTCCTCCTCCCCACCCCGCGCCGCCGCCTCCTCCCCTCCTTCCCACCCCGCGTCGCCGCCGCCGCCTCCTCCTCCCACTCCTCTGCTCCGCTGCCTCCTCCCCCGCTCCTCCACTCCGCCGCCGCCTCCTCCCCCCCCCCCCCCCCCCCCCCCCCCCCCCCACTCCTCCGCTCCGCCAATTTTACCACCCGATTTTAGAACATGTAGTATGATAAAATTTTAAAATCCATAGCAATGCACGGGTATTCAGTTAGTTACTAATAAATGACAACATAAGCCAAATAATAGAATCTAAAACAAGTGAACAGGATAAGTCATTCAGTCTTTTTTGAACTTAGTCATTCAAAAGAGCATAACTTCACAAGTTTGTGAGGTCACATACAATTTGTTCTGGAGCATCAGTCTGCCTGCACATCACCCATGGAATGCCAGTATCAAGCCCAAGTGCCATCTGCGCTGCCCATTGCATATATCTCTTGCCTGCTTCACCATAATTGCTTTCAATATTCCCATATTCATTTTCAATCTGTCAAACATTATCCATAGAAGTAACAAATAAGAAGGTAAGTCATGTTCATGTTCATTTTTAACATATAAAATATAATTAGCACATAGCATGAACCATCATCACCTGCTTCATATAAGTTTGTTGCATATATTTTTGGTTTTGGATGAATGAGATGGTATACGAGTCTAACAATAAAAGAATGGGTTGGTATATGGCATTAGGATGGTTTCATGCAATCAATTTGTCTCCTGAAAAAGTTACGGCATTAACAAGAATGAACCGTGCAATATAGCACATAGATCCTTGTGAGAAAAGGTCAAACTGGACAATTTTCATATTCTATTGTTCAATAACTGAGATTCAAGAATGGTTTTCAGACCTGCTGTAATATAATGGGACCACCTTGCCAAGAATAAAGCTTCTCCTGCTTCACCGTATCTACAATTTTTGTCACAAAAGTCTGCATTTCAGCATGTAAAAACATTTATAAGGTTTAGTGGTTACACAAAAGTGTTTGAGCATGCTATCCATATAAAAATTATGCATTATAATTCCACAATCTTGTTAGACATAAAGTGCTGGAATCTTATTGACTTTACATACTATAAAATTCGTATCAGTTGAAAAAATCATGATCTAGAAAGGGCCATGGATCAACAATGGAATACATTTTTTTACCTTGAATGGTTCATTGTCCGTTCGGAATTCTATGCCAGGGATGTCGCGTAACCAAACAGGGAAACCACTACATAAATGCATGGCAAAAAAACAACATAAATACTGTGAAAGAATAATTTTGATCAAGTATTTCTCAATAGGAGAAATGTAATAAAATATGGAATTGTGTAATCTTAAAATTGGTAAGATAATGTTTATTTTAGGACGAGAATAAGATCACGGAAATATATAAGATAAATATCCACCATCAAAAGTTGAATTGCGAGAGGAAAATACTGCATAAATCTGAAGTCTAACTAAAGAGTATAAAGTGCATAGTCTGGGCAATATGTGGCCCTCAAAGTGCTTAGATTAGCTTTGTTCATGAGTATAACTGTGTAAGTTTGATTGCTGCGATAATTGACCATTTATGGAAACAAAATAAGAGGGTACACTAATTATAGAGCATCTTATAGAATTAGCCAAGTATATATGTGACAGGAAAACTAAACATATATAGCATTTCATCCCCTCTCAAAAGTAGAAGATAATATCCCATCCTCCTAGGGAATGTTGAATGTAATCCCCAAGCTAACCAACTTTAATTGTGCTAATTTGGTCCCGCAAGTGAAGGTTCAAATAGAGGTCCAACCGTTACTGATTAGAGTAACCATGGTGAAAAACTGAAAATTGTCAAATTTGACATAGCCAGTTAGGCCTATATGTACAAGCTGAAAAGAGTTATCATAGTTGTACAAGGATGCCCATGTGCATGCATGAAAGTGTGTGTGTGTGTGTGTACCAGCAAGTCTAGAGGTGATTGATTTATTCTGCCATGTCTCATGAGATTTGAGGGTCCAACCAGGGTCTAAAGGTGAGAAAGTCTCATAGGATTTTCTCTCGTTAAACATAGCCAATTATAAGAACTTCGTTAATGTTTCAAAAAGCCCAAGAAAGTCATGTGCAAAACTACCTGTATTTCGACGATTCATGACAACAAATTGGAATCTGGGTTGAGTGTTCCTGCAAGAAGTATACACTTCTCATTGTATGATACAATTGTATTCAATACAACCAAAAAATGCAATTCATTACTCCTAAACCCAACACATTTGCATTAACTGAAGAATAAGACAGCACGTCTCGATTCATAGAGAAATATGCCAACAAAGCAATGCCAGGATGTGTAAATGTTGAACATTTGGTACCATTGTAGTTGCACAACAGTAATTTCCCCTGTTAGAGTTTTCTTTCTTTTCTGGCAAGTTTTTTAAATTCTAAATTAGCATTACTCAGTAACCATTAAAGTACAATTTTGGTCTCTCAAACAAACAACCCCTAGGCATCCAAAAGTAGCACAACCAGTACAATATTTACAACAGCAAACAGCACACGCGCTGCCCTGCATCTAGATAACAGAGAGATAATCCACCGCACAATTGCACTAAAGTTGCCAGAGGCCAGCCTACACTTGTTATCTGCTTCATCTTTATTGATCGAAAACGCTCCTCACGTTTTCGAGAATACATTAGTGATGAATTCCCATGAATGTGCCCTGAAGAAATTGAGAAACAATGCCATGCATTAAGACCACCAACATACTCTTATTTTCCTTGGAAGAAATGCACGTATGTACACTTTCAAATTCTAATCCCTTGCCATAAAAAAAACCAAGGCAACTGTTTTTGCCCACATGCTTTCATGACTTTTGTATGACTGCATGCATTGAGGCTGCCTGTTTATTGTACAATGACAGACATTTACATTATGTTAGTAACGATCAAAACAATTTATAAAAAATGTCAGAATGTCCTTCCTCTTCGTATCTTCAGTTGTGAACCCCGATGTGCATCCATTACTTTTGCCAGATTGGAGCACTTAAAGCTTTGTCTGGTTAGGTTGTTATGTGCTATTATTTTTCTACATCTCAAGAAGGTATAGATGGTCGCCATCTCGGATAACACCAATGTCATCTATTTCAGCATAATCTCTACTGACCACTTTTGTAGGATGGAAACCTGGAAACTTCTGACCTGCGTTGTTATGAAATATATGATGAGAGAAATGCATGTTACAATATCTAATACACTGTAAATTTTAGTTTACATATGATGTCTGCTAAGTACTGATCATACTCCATGACCAAATCATAGTTGAAAGCTAGATGTTTTTACTTACTGCCAATTTCAAAAAGCTCCTCCAATGAACCGGGAAGGTTGATAAGCTTCCCATTCTGTACTGTAGAACCTGTTGCGTTACGAGGATATATGTGAACTGTAACTCTTTTATTGGCTGCTTTTATGTAACTGCAATCTTTATTTCTGTTCCTTGTTATGTTTTCGGGTGTCTTGTGGGGAGACCCCGGCTGCACCGTTGCATGTCTTGTTTGCCAGCTGTTTGCTGCACTGCCGTCTTTGGATTTTATCTGAATGCAGAACTCTTCAGCACTTGTTTTGGTCTCACAATTTATGCGAACCTCATCGAGATCCTCTTCTTTATCCATCATTCCATATGTTGCCCAATACTTGCAATTTGATTCATTATGGCTGTTTTCTTGCTGTGTCACCCTCATTTGGGTTGCTTCTCCAAGTGACTTTGTTGAATCTGTATCATCTCCAAATGTTGGAACCTTGTTACTAATATCCTTGCTTTTCTGCTCTGTGTAATGTAGGTATGACCCTTGTAGCAGCCATTCATCTCGAGGAACATGGAATAGCTCATACTTGCTCAAGAATCTTCGGTCTGGTTGATTCACTTCAGGTAAACTTTGCTGTAGCTTCTGCTTCTGCTTCTGCATATTGGCATAAACAACTGTCAACTTCTGTTTGGCTGAAATTAACTATCTTATATTTAAATTTTTTGAAAGCATGTCTGAAAATTGAAGCTGTACCTGGAATATATTGTTCTTTAGAATGTTACTGTTCATTGAGAAAAGTGCAATTAGCTTACTGGTAAAAACTTGTACAAACTTGGGGTCAGAACTTAATCAGAGATAGCAAACTAACCACTGCTCCTGAAACTATGACGTAAATATCTGCTGCCCCTTCATTTTGCAATACTATATCTTGCTTTGGTAGAAAATACTCAGCCTGCACTTCCATGACCTATTGTCCAACAAATTCAGTTAGTACAGACAGCATAAAATATTCTTCTCTTCAGATAGTAAGAAAAATTATTGAATAATTGATCATATTACAAGTTCTGCTATGAAACTGTTGGATACTCCATGGAAGAGGTAGGCTTGCCGTATGATTGGAAAGAATAAGCTATATGCAATGCTTGAACGGATTCCTTTTGGGAGACCATTTAACATGGCCTGCTGGTGGAGCCCTTCCGTCTTGAATTGTAGGCAGAAATGAGACAGCATTTACTGCTTTATGTTCTCAGGCAGCTGATTACGTGCTGCGAACTCTGAAGCCACTTGGATTGAGTCCCTCTGCATCATTTAAAAAAGCATCAATATAGAAGTATACATATGGAACAGCAATGCAGGTAACTGTTTTAGTGAAGTGGTTGCTTGTGCTGTTTGTAGTTGCTTGAGTTTTTCTTTGACCTTGAATTGCATGCTGTTTTGCTGGTGTTGTTGTCACTTAGAATGGTTGAACGACTCAGGGATACAAGAACTTGGTACCTTGTGGCATAATTTAGCTGTATGGCATCCAAATACAGCTTACTTGTATTTTTGTGGTAAAATCTGAGGACATCATATATCCTATATTTGTAAATGACATGCTAAATTCTAAAATTCTCTTGTGTGACATAAACTGTGGTGCCTCAGCGCATATAAATTTCATTAAAAATCTACATCCCTGAGTGATTATTAATTTATTATGAAGACGGAAGGACTGAGTTTGACATTGAGATGTCTTGCCAATAAGTTGAGAAACATACAAATTTCCGGGTGCGGCTGGTCCCATGAACAACAAGGTTGGTCATGTTTCCGATGAGATAAGCTGTCAAGCCCAGATTAAACAGCATATAGAATATGTCAAATAGCATCTCTCTTGGGTTCTCAGCATGTAGGTCCCCATATCCCGTTGTTGTCAGTGTTGTAATGGACCAGTAAAGAGCAGTAACATATCCAGTCCATAGGCTCTCTGATCTGAAAGTAGGCATCACAGCACCTATCCATGTATTCTCTGGTTTGGGATATCTATCAGCAATCATATAGTTGAAGCATCCCGCACAATGCACCGCAAAGAGGGTGACCTGCATTTGGTCATTACATATTTTATACACCTAAGAATCAGCAAATTTCTTCCCCTGGGCAAAAAGGACTGTGCAAGCTTGAAACTTTTACAAAGAAAGGCGAGTTTCATTTTCTGAATGACTTACAAAGAAAGGCGAGTTTCATTTTCTGGAACTGAGAGAGCGAGGGAGGGGGCGAACAGTGTCGAAGACGACGGCGCGGATGACGCGGGCGGCGAGGGCTGCGGCGCAGGCGAGGCCGGAGGCGCCGCCGCCGATGACTGCGACGGAGGGGTCGGGGGGCACGGGGGTGGAGAAGACCACCTGCTCCTGGTGGAAGCTCTTCTTGATGGCCGACTGCCGCGAGAAACCAGGCTTACCACGCCGGCGCCGCGGGGGCGCCCTCGGCGGACGCTCGGGGGAGAGGTGGAGATGGGGGAGCGGCGGCGCGGTGGAGGATGGGGGGAGCGGAGGGAGTGGCGGCGCGGTGGAGGACGGGGGGAGCGGCGGGAGTGGAGGTGCGGGGGAGAGGCGGAGATGGGGGAGCGGCGGGAGTGGAGGCGCGGGGGAGGAGGCGGCGGCGCGGGGTGGGGAGGAGGAGGAGGAGGCGGCGGCAGCGCAAGGTGGGGGGAGGAGGAGGCGGCGGCAGAGCGGAGGGATGGGGGCAGGAGGAGGAGGCGGGGGAGGGGAGGAGGGGCGATGCGGGGTGGGGAGGGAAGGAGAAGGAGGCGGCGCGTGGGTAGGGAAGAGGAGGAAGGAGGAGGTGCCGGCGCATGGGGGCGGAAGAGGAGGCGGTGCGGGATGGGGAGGGAAGGAGGCCGCGGCGGGTGGGGAGGGAAGGGATTCGTGAGAGGTTCAATGATGTGCATGATCCAAATGATTTTGGCCTTAGGATCTTCAATGTGTAAGAGAAGAAGGTTTGAGGAGAGATCCAGACTATTCATTTGTATGAAGTTGGATTACTTTGGTACACAAATCTGGGTGGACTTAGATTTGTCATGACTGTGGGGGTGGTTGAGGGGGTGGATTTAGTAAAGAAAATTTTGGTGTATTATAGAGTAAGGGTAGATATGGTGTACTATTTAGCGCTAATTCTATAAAAAAAATAATAAGTGCTATTTTACGTTCTCCCGCATGAAAAGATTCACACGGTCAATCCGTGCCTCCATCGGTGGAGCGATTTCCGTGGATGGCGGAGGGAGAGGTGTGATGTTGGCTTATTTCTTTTCGGTTTATGAATTATAATTTTTAATTTATTTATAATAATTAGTTTTTAAATAGTTTATTTTTTAAGATGGTGTCTATAAATTAGTTATAGTAGACATTCTACCGATTTTAGCTATATTAGTCAAAATCATACGTGATTGTATCTCTCTATGCTCTTTCATGAACAATTAAAATTAAAAAACATAAATCAAGGTGTAACCAAAAAGATCGCACTGTTACGATCCAGCAGACTAAAATACAGTGGTAACCCAAAGATAGTGAGAAGGTTGCCACGACCGGAATCGTGTTTTGCAGAAGGGGAAGCCGGAAGCGAACACCAGGGAGGCGTCTTAAAAACAAAGATGGGAAATAAATCAGAAAGTTATGGGAAAGTGGAAAATGACGGAGGCCTAATAAGTTATGGGAAAATGACGGAGGCCTAATAAGAATTTTAGCCGACAACTTTCTCAGCCCAAAGACCACAGTGCACCATAATTTAGCTCACGTGTCAGGGACAATTAACAAGCCCACAATAATATTCAATCCACAATCTACAGCCCAGGAGAGGGCTACAATTATTCAGTTTAGTCTATGTAGTTCGTATACATTACAATCATGTACAGATTTTTGAATGGAACCCCTCCATGCATAATACAAATCATTTTGCAATATTCAAAACAAATGCTAAGGTAGCAATTATTTTCTGTTTCTTGAACTTTTTTGTGGCCGGAAAGTATAAATATGGCTTCCTGGATTTTTGATGTTTGGATGAATGGATGTAACAGTAAGCGTCTGTTGCACGTGCGGCAGTTCATTATGTGGTGTTCTTATTTTTCCCATGTTTTCAGTAAACAGGTGAAAACTCGCTAAAAATGTGCATCTTTCTAGTAATAATTTATCCAGTTCTTCACACTACTACAGAAAACAGTATTACAGACGGTTCAGAAACGTCATCACAGACGGTTTTCTGAACCGTCTGAATTTATGGGTCAGTGATAATGGAAGGTTATCACAGACGATTTTCGAACCGTCTGTGGTGAAAATATCACAGACGGTTTTTAAGTAAAAACCGTTTGTGACATATCAATATCACAGACGGCGTCTGTGATATTGATATGTCACAAACGGTTTTTACTTAAAAACTGTCTGTGATATTCCTTTCAACATCTAAATCTATTTCTGTTTATTGGCTAGCCTCAGGAAATGCTAGCCATGCCCTCTGAAACAAGCAGATATGCATATAATTTCTGACAAACATACAACATCCAATTCACATACAATATCCAATTCACATCGCACTTCATTTGACAAACATAAAACATCCATTTGACAAACATAAAACATCAATTTCGCAAATCAATTAATTGAAATGAAATAAAATATCCATTAACAAATATACAATTACAAAAGATGTACGTTGCATTTCCACTTAGATGGTAACATTGCATTTTTATTGCTCTATCACTTCGGAATCGAGGTCTCGCGAAAGGAACAGAGCCATAATCAACGAACTTTGTCAGGCTGCACAAGCAATACTTGGATGGTGCATGATTGCCATTCAAGTATTGCTTGTACAGCCTGACAAAGTTCGTTGATTATGCACTGTTCCTTTCGCGAGACCTCGATTCCGGAGTGATAGAGCAATAAAAAATAATGGTGCGCAGTGGAACTTTCCAGCTGGGTTTATGACGTTAGCCACCAGAAAGTACGCCATCTCTCCTCGAATGTGTGAAAGGTCGGGCTATTTCAATGCAGTTGACGGGATGAACGCAGCCTGTCGATAGGAATATCAATGTGCGTATATATAACGTGATAAGTATGAAGTAATTATGGGAACATTGACAAACCTTGGAATTGGTGATCCTCGAGGAATCGAGGAGTAGTTCCATATGGTGGCAAACGTAGAATACACATGTGTTGCCCAGCGACTGCTGGTGACACTGCAAAAAATGTAATGTGTTAATTCAAGAGGCATTACTACCAACTGTTGCATAGGATTAATTAATGTGTAATAGCGAATGTCTTAAAATCTCGAGCATGTGTCAGGCCTTTGACCCCTTGCTTCAAGACACCTCCCATTACAATATACATCTCGAATCCCCTACGTGATTCGAAAAAGTTACCTTAGTCATTCGGAAGGAAAAAAAGTACAATATAGGTATGTAGGAAGAAAATGTACTTACCTATCAATTACTTGGCTGACAACTGTGAAGTCCATTTTATTCTTACTTAGGGAATCAAGGTAATATACATTATTCCATTTTGGTACAATTACTATCAAAATCCAATGATAATTCTGATTGAAGGGCATAAGTACATATTCCTTATTGCAGCATTTCAGCAGTGCTGCTGCAATGTACCTCTCGACAATGGATGACTCCTCGTCGATGGTAGTCTTGGCCTAGTGTTTATGTTATCCAGGTCGCAGTCTTTTAGAATGTAATGGCCCCTGATTTTTGTAGTACCTTTTACAGTAAGGCAGCCCATGAGAGTTTTGTGATTAAGGGGTGTTCGTATTGATTTTTGCTGATAACTTTTGGTTATAGATTTTGGCTGAAAATAAATAGTAGTTGTTGAAAGAAATAACTTTAAGAAAGAGAACGTGAGTGGTGGTGAAAGTGAGGAAGAGATGTGTGCATGTGACGGGGGGCGAGAGTAGCTAGTGGGGTGCGTGATACACATATGACTCCCTGATTTATCCCCGATCGAGACGATGGCGAAAGGAGCAGAGAAGATGCTTCAAGAAGCTAGGTGTTCGTATTGTCTTTTGATTTTTCTAAGAACAAGATAGAAGCAAAAGCTAGTAGAAACAGGCTCTGAGCATCATGATCATGTCAAGCATCCATGTGAGAGGAAAAAAAACATGTCCAAGAGCTTTGACATCCAACAGGCAACAGGCGTTGCATGTGTGGTTTCCTTTTAGGGGAAAAGGTGAAGCAGGAGCTCAGCTCTCCCCAGCTATTGCATTACATTATTGGGGGTTACGGAGTAAAAGATGTTTCTCGAAAAGAAAAAAGGAAATGAGGTAATAAGGAGAATAAATAGCTGCTGCAGTTGTGTGCTACAGCACTATGGCTTTGAGTTCAGAACGATAATACAGACTTCTATATTACCCTTTGTAATCTATTGCGTCCATCTTTGAACGACCTTTGGGGGCTACTTGTCCATTCCTTAGCCTTTGTACACCCCATTCCTGAGACTTCTTGCATTGTCCATGACAGCACGCTCATGTCCAGTGTCTGATGTTGAAAAGCTTTCCTATTTCTTTCCTTGGTAGAGGTTCCATAGTGCCAAACTACCAATATGATTAGGTTGTACACTCCTTTAATTTCCTAGGCAATTTCTAACAATTCCAAGAGACTGATTTACAGAAATCTTCAATGCTTTCAATGTGTTTAGCACACCTTCAAGGGTGGAAATAGATGTTGTGTGTCTTCAGAACAAGTTCGCTTAGCCGCTCAGCCGTGATAATCCAACAGTAATGGCATGCGGTTTCTCCTGAACCTTTATAGCCGATTTCGTTAACTTAACTGCCATTATTTTTCATTTTCTTCCTTTCTTTATAGGAAACATATATGTTTGGCAGTATCAGAATGTTTCATTTTTCCCTTGCATGCATGCATGATGCACTTTCGTGGTCTATTTTCACAAGACAAACATGTAGAAAATGATAAATTTAGCACTGTTTCAATATAAGCCTCTCTAGAACAATATATAATGTATTGCAAGTGGTTTATTTTCGCAAGATCAGCACTAGAATTCCTTTATGAATTCACCTGTCATAAACAAGAGAACTTTCTCGTGGCTACCAAAAATTTGTAAATGCAATTCTTAAGTAATTGAACTGGTAGATTTAACTCCGGAACATTCAAATTATTCTTACTCATATATGAAATCAACGCTGCTTAATTTCACAACAAAGAAGAATTCTCAAGCATGCTCCGTGGACCAGCCTAAATTTCAGTTGCCAATTCACCATTTCCCAGCTGTAGCAAGCTTTGAATATCATCAATAATATGAGAGGTATCAGTGTAGGGGTGGACCCATGGGTGTTCAGCTGAGCACATATTAATTTTTATTAAAAAAATACAGTATACACTAGGTATAATTACACCTATACACTCTTAATTAAGCCAAAATATTACATATTTGTACCTAAAAATATAAATTGACCTAATCCAACAACACCTCTCTCTCTCTCAGCCCACTAGAGCTCTCTCTATACGTACCAAACTCACCACGTCCTAAATTCCCTAAGGCCCCAACCAACCACCCAAGTCTTAACTGGCTCATCTCTTTCTCTCTCAATACAGCGGCAACGCGCACGTAGAGGGTAAGAGGGTAAGAGAGCTGCCCAATTGGGAGGCATGAGGTAATGCTGCAGTGGTGCAAGCCCATAGTGGCCACATGTGGCGGCGACCAAGGAAAGGAAGAGGGAACATGTGGCGTGCAATGGCGGCCGACAACGACAAGCCGACAAGAAGGCAAACCAATTTCCAAATCAGGACGACAGATGTGCTCTAAGAATGAAGTGAGGGCGCAAGGTGGTACAGGTCAGCAGAAAAGTGATGCGGCGAGTTGGGTGATGACATGGCGAACAGGGAGGTATGAAACACACAGCATTGTAGCGAGATCTCATTCCCAGGCGAGTTTTGTTCGGCCTCTCACTCTTCCTCCCAATTCCGAACTCGACAAATCCCAAATCGTTCATTGAATAATTGTGCCTTTGTAAAATATAGATCATAGAGCCTTCAAAAATGGAGAAGTTTGCATATTTGAAATCTTTGTATGTAGTGTTAGTTAAATTAACATAATAAAGGTAATTTTGAACTTTTAAATTGGTTAGCGTAAAATTTGAATAAGTTAGAAAATGCATGAAGAGTCATAGAGTTAAAATTATATTTTGCTTAATTATTTTGTAAGTTCTTTACATTATTTTGATATGTTTTTGTTTGGGACAATTTATACTTTGATCTTTTTCCATAGAAAACTTTTTATTTTTTCTTTGAGTAATATTTTATTAACTCCGATATCTAATATAGTAGCGCTAATGGAAGATAATCGATAAGAAGAAAAAAGTAACCGACTTGTCAAAAGAAAACAAGAAAGCAAAATAAGTTACAACGATGCCTAGCACTACCAGCAACTTCCTTTCCAGGAATCTTTCTAAAGCCATTTATATGAAGCTTTCTCCCTGTATTCAGAACACAAAATACGCCAAGACACCCATCTGTGTAACAAAAACGTGATCTCACCTTGTGCAATGAACCAGACTCAAGCGTTATCGCTTGTCAGATGCTTTAGCAAAGTAGCTACTACTGAAAGTTCTTGTCCAATGTTGAGAGAGATCTTTCCGTCTCGACAGGTGCGCGGCCTCAAGGACCGGTCCATGTCGCACTGCGATTGGCAAGCATGAGAGGACAAAGGGGAGAGACGTGCCCAATCCGGACACACAAGATTGATTTTTCGGTAAGTATCATGGCAGAGTAGGCCTTATCAAGTTCCCAATATTCTTGCACTGATTTTTGGTTAAGTATCATGGAAGAGTAGGCCTTATCAAGTTCCCAATATTCTTGCACTCCATGTCAAACAGACCCCCCACTCTTCCTGTCCTTTGGCCCACTAATCCTGCACATCGCAAACTAGATGTCACTCTCTCTCTCCTCCTCCTCGTTTGGCTTCTAGATATGAGGAGCTTCCTTTGGAATCCCATAGTTGCCATAATGTCATTGTGGCCGAACTATGTCCAAGGAATAAACATGTCAACACATGCCCACATGCACTTGACAAAAGATTTTGGAGGCTTTGCCATCCTGAGTGGGCATAATAGTTTCTGCATATTGCAATTGCCAGAGACCTTCTTGCACAGCATTCTGCCCCCTCATCGTGTGATGGGTCGTTGATCTAGTTGTGGTAAACAAAAGTGGCAGACAAGGGTTCATCACCGGAAACTCCCAAGAAAAAAAGTAGTTGCCTTTTGGACTTCGAGATAGAACTAATCTCATTCACCTGTGATTCCAATTAGGAAGAGGACTGCTTATTTCTCACATGGCCAGCCTCTAATTTTCTAACCAGGCTGGAAAAAAAATTATGGGAAATTTTACCATCACTCTGAACTCTGAAGAAAGGAACTGCTGTATAAATAGGATTTCTTACTGTCACATTCAGCTTGAAGTTGAAGGGATAAGGTCAAAACAACAACTGAACTGGAACTCAGGTTGCTGCAAGTACAAGGTTGAAGGCTACTTCATGGTGAAGTGACATCAGCACAGCACCTGTAACAGGGTAAATTGTGCGTTTTCCCGATTGTTCATTTGTTACATTGGTTGGCTTCTAGTTGTCTAATTGAAAATGTCTGATATATTGCCGTCTCCATTAAGAAAGGAACAGCTGCTGCACAAGTAGGATTTCCTGTTACCATGTTCAGATTATTGGACCTCAAGAGTTCAAGGCACAGCTCAACACAATAGCTGAGCTGGAGCACAGATTGAGAGCTCGTGATTTGAGAACTACCTAAATGTCATTATTACAGCACTTGTAACAGGGCCATCATCAAAATGTGTCTGTATGCTCCTATTGAAGCCAGGAAAAAAAGTTATTTTTTAGCAGGAAAAGACAACTAGAAATAAAGGGTGATTGTGGAATAGAAGAACTAGATGCCAATGGGGCCCTGATCAATTGTGCTTTGAGAAATGCATATAGATCTGCATATCTCACCGAAAGCGACTCATGTTGGAGCTGCCCCCTGCAGATATGGCTAACTATGTAGAAGGAAGCCAGGTGCCTCTCCTTTTCTATCTTGAAATCGATCAAGTTGACTCAGGATCAAATGTAAGAGGCTCTATCTTCCCCAATGCTAACATCTCCTCACACTTTCACAAAGGATGGAAAAGCAGAGTGCAAGAACTCGGATCCCACCTGCCTACACAAGGCCACCTACAAAGTACATCTGGTCCTCTATCAGTGGCACCTGTGACAACAACAGTCTCTCAATACTGGAAAAAAAAGGAATTTACTAAATAGTACTCAATTGTTTTTTATGTTTATGAGTACTCAATTTTTTTCATCCATGGATGTTGCTTTTTGATCCACATTGTGCATGATTTTGATTTTGTGGTTTTTTCTCTAGGTGAATAATGTGATAAGCGAGTAATCAATTTGTTTAGTGTCGTCGAGAGTCATAATATAAACGAACAAGTAGGGTTTTTTGTATAGTTTTTGTCGTGTTCTTTATAGTTTGTTTTGTTCCTCTTTTTTACAAACTATCACATCATTTTTTACGTCATTTGATTTGTGTAAAACTAGTATATAATTGATGTAAAAAGGCCATGTAGAAAAGAATAATATGTATTATAACATTCCTCAATATATCGCATCACATGCTAATAGTTAATGATCAAACTAGTGGAATGAGGCGGATATGCATCCAACATCTAAATAATTGAGTACTCTTTGACAAAATAGTATTCGAACGAGATGGGAGAAAGCAAAATGATATGTAAGATCTCAAATTTTGAATACTATTAAGCAATAAAGCACTTAAGAACTTCCTAGACACCACCAAAAAATAATATGTGATGCCTGACATCCTGTGGAAACATCATTGTTCAGTGTTAACTTCCATTGTTGGCACTTGAGGGAATGACAAAATGCATGCATAAAACAAGGTTGTTGACTTAGTCACAGTGATTTAGTCTAAACTCTGAACTGTTAGTGTTCATATCAGTCAGCTCCAGTTCTAGTAGAAAATGACAGGACTTGGTGTGCAAATCTTTTTAGCACTATCTACTGCAGAGTATGCAAATCAAATGCGGCCCAATCATCATGCTTTAGCATAAACATTAGTTTTCAGAAGGTAAGCGTAGGACCGACGGCAGTGACTAGAGGGGTGAATATGAGTTTACTCTTTTTCAATAACAAATCAAACTCCTGGATTATTCATGGCTTCGAAACACGTGACAGAAGATCAAGCACAAGCCAATCCTACAATAACAGAGCCAAAACACTTCTCTGACGGTCTAACCGCAAGGAGATAGCGGTCTAACCTCTTGGCCGGTATGACCGTAGGTTACTGGTAGTCAGACCGCTCAACAATATAGTATTTTGTTTTGGCTTTAAACTCAAAAATTGGTCAAAATGTTCAATACCAAAAACCTAGAGTTAGTTATTTCAAACATTATTGGTATTCAAAAGTTTCCCAAAAAACCAACCAAACAAAAATTATTTGGATTTGAAACTCATTCAAAATCTTTAGTTGACCTAAGTGGTCACAATCTAGCACTTAAGTGGCTTGCCATTAGAGCCAAAATTATTGACACATATTGGCTCATAAGGTTTTTTTCAACTCATACTGAAATTGATTGCTTAAAAATACTCCCTAATGCTTATTTTTGTAATATTGAAGATTTCATTGAAAATGAGTTGGTTTTTAAAAATGAAAGCTTAATTTGTTAAAATCTATATTCAAAATATTTTCAATCTTGACATATAGTTGGAAGTGCTCCACAAGTGGTTTAAATTTCTTTGTGAAAGGCTTTGGAGTAAGGTACAATATTATATCATCTCTCTCCTAAAAATTCCAATCTTTAGCATGCTTCTTGAAAAATCAGAACTGCCGTTGCACATTTTGCGGTACTTCTGTCTTTTGGAACTACCGACAGTGCTACTGCAGTACTTCCAATTTTTCTAAAAAATAGTTGATTTGATTCAAACCTGTTGATTCCAATTTTATTAGCCATTCCATTTGCTCCTTAAAGTCAAATTGATCTTTGTTATATTGTTACTTACTCTCGAGTAATCTCTTGACTTTACATGCCATTTTGATCTTTTTGTGATACTCTTTTATCATAAAATATCATTCTCTTTAAGAGTCGTAGACTTTTGATCATCTTGACCTCGGAATAAGTTTTATCCTTGTCTTTACAAGTGATATCATCTTTTCCCTTTTCAAAATGGTATCAAATCTTTCCTCTTGCCGAGCAAAATCTTTTCTTAACCAAGCTATTGCATACATTATCTTTCAAGTGGTATCCATTCTTACAAGTGGTATATCTCTCCTAAATGATATCCTCTCAAATGGTATCGTCATCTTCTCTCAAGTAGTATTTTAAGTAATATCTTCCTACAAGTGGTATTCCCTACAAGTTTCATCTAGTGAAAATCATGGAAGATGAAGTGCCAAGTTTGACCTTGTGGGATACGAATTGATCATACAAGTGGCATCAAGTTTACAAATGAAACCAATCACACTTGATGTCTTGTATGCTCTCAAAATGGTATCAAGTCTTTACAAATGGATTTTATCGCATTTGATATCATCTGAGCTCATAAGTGGTATATAGGCTCTACAATTGGAATTAATTAACTTGGTATCATTCATGATTACAAGTGATATTTTTCAAAAATGGAGTCTAATGTCATCATAAGTTGTATAAATATCAAAATGGTATATTCCTTTCATAGAAAAGACAAAAGAATCACAAAAGACTAAGAGGCACCTAGTATGGACAAAAAACTTACAAGTTGTACCTATTATGGACAAAAAATTTACAATTGGTATCTTTAATTTTTGGTGCTAGATGGCATAAGGAGAGAAAGGTTAAACGAAAGAGAAGAGATATGAAAAGAGAAGTCAAACAAGAAGAGAAAAATTCTTTGTGTGTCAAAGAAGAAGAAAAAAAGAAATGCCAAGTGGAATCTTTGTGTAAAGGGGGTTTTCTTTGTGAAAAACTTATATAGTGTTTTGGGCCTAATAAAGTAAAAAGGGTAAAGTATTAATATGGGAAAACTATTTTACCTATTTGCCCAAAATATTTTATAGACCTTGTGAATGAATATGTTTCATTCTCATTTGCTTTATTTGATATTTACGAAGTGAAAATTAGTTTTTAAGTTTTTAATGAAAATTCTTGTATCCTCATGCTTTGAAAGTACATTTTAGCATAACTTTTGAAAGGAAACTCCTTTTTTGAAATCTCTTATTCGAAAATTTTCTTAGGAGTCCAAAATTCATCTCTGCAAATTTTTGAAAGCATATCAACTACATTTGAGAAAGTTGTGTACTTCTCTCATTTTGACAAAGTGTTGAAAAAATCGGAGTTTTACAAGTGGTTTTCAAGCAGTTTTGTGATTTTTATATCTGTTAGTGTGCTCATTATGTGAGGAAGGCACAATTATGACTTTTAATTCTCAGATGTTAGTCTATACTAACAATTTATCTCAGATTTTTTGTATATTTGTAAGTCAGTTTTTCAGCTAGCTTTTGAAGCACAATTGGAATGTCAACATCTGAAAATCTGTAACCTCAAATTGGAATATGGTCCTGTTATGTTGGGCCTTCCCCATGCCCAGGGCGGCCATATATATTCACATGGGAAGTATTTATAATTATGCCCTTGCACTCAAGAACCCCTTCGCAAGGGTATTTAAGTCATTATACATGTCCCATTTTGGGCTTTACAACCCTCTAACGGGCCGGCTGGGCCTAGGTGGGGGCCACCCCTACAACAGGAGCCTCTCATGGTGAAGGGCTTCACGGGCCGAAGCCATGTTGCCGAGCCATTTGGCCCCCTCTGTCCCTGCGACATGTGACCTTCTGTGATCTTGAGCAGAAATGGATTTGCCGACGTGGCCTAGCTTCACGGCGAAGGCACAGAATCGAACTGGCTGCCGAAGCCATCTGCGGCCGCGAAGCCCTCCAGCCGCGAAGTCGAAGTTGCTGGCGGAGCCACCCCGCCAAATCGAAGCCGAGGCGAGGTCGGGCTCATCCCGCGGACATGTTGTCGAAGCACGGGCCGGCCCGCCCCGCGTATGCGAGGTCGGAGCCGAGGGCGGGTTGGCCCCGCGGAGACGAGGCCGAAGCAAACACGCCGCCAAAGTGGTTCCAGGGTTGTCCTATGGACGCGAAGTTAACGTACAGCCCGATGGCTCGCAGCCTGAAGACGATGTCTTAATGGCACCGAGGATCGCGCCAACCCCTTGGGTGTCAGGCGATCGCGCGACTACGGTTGTACGCACCTTTTCGAGGAAGCGGGACACGCAGCGGGATGTGATTGGCGCGTCGTGCGCTGTCAGGTAGCCGTGCGTTCCTTCCCGAGAGGGCGGGACACGTGGCGGGACGCGATTGGCGTGTCGTGTGTTGTCAGACGGTCGCACGACCGTGCGTTTTCGACTTCCACCGGTTGCGCTTCCCGATCATGGGGAGGCGAACAGTCGGGCTCCCGCCAGTTGCGAACGGTTGGGATCCCGCCAGTCACGCTTCCCGAGCGTGGGGGAGGCGCGAAGGCTTTATATACCCCATCACCGGCACACCACCGTTCTTCCCCACTTGCTCATTTGCTCCCTTGCTGCTCTTTTGCTCTTTCTGCGCACGCTGCTCTCACCCTGCGTCCTGCCAACGCTCACCAATGGCTCGCGGTGAAGAGCACACCCACTGGCCCAGTGGTGGCACCTCCTCCAGCTGGCGCAGCTCGTCGGCGACAGAGATGGATTACACCTTGGTGGGGCGCGACCCATCTCAGTGCAACAAGCGGTGGACGACGTGGAAGAAGATGAAGGGCCCCTGCTCCAGCATGCTGGGGCATACCCTCGTGACAGAGGAGACGATCCAGTCTCTCCTTCGCAAGGGGAAGATGGCGGACCGCAGCGCGGTTCGCCTACCTACGAGCGACGAGACGGAGCCTCACCTGGAGGAATCGAAGGCTATCGTATTCATCGCATACTTCGAAGCTGGCCTCCGCATCCCCTCGGCCAAAATCGTCTACGACGTCCTAGAGACCTACAAGTTGGAGTTGGCACAGCTGACGCCCAACGCGGTAGCTCGCCTGGTTATTTACAGCTGGGCGATGCAGACAGAGAGTGTTTTGTCCAGTGCCTCACTCTTCGCCTTCCTGCACGGCGCGTGATGCCAGCCAAAGAAGCTCGAAGGCGGGGACATCTCCAACTTCGATAGTGTCAACTTCATTCTACGGCCGCCGTGCACGAAGATCTTCCCCGCTAACGTGACGCGGGCGAAGTGGGAGTCCCATTGGATGCGGCGATGGTTCTACCACCGAGTGGCAAGTGGCAGCCGCCTCCGATGCACAGGGCGGCCAATGGAGTTCAACACGTTGCCGAGCGTGAAGCTCGACTGTGAGGACTAGCTGAAGGCGCGGAGTCTGGTGGGGATCACTCTTCGCTTCAATATGCGGGACCTCATGGAGGAGTTCACGATGCACGGCATGGCACCGCTTGCCAGCCGGTGGCACGTCCAGCCTGGGCCCATACGGCCCGACAGCGTTTGGCTAACCGTGTCCTTGCTGCAGGCGCCCTCCAACCCGCGTGAATTCTACCGCCGTAGACCACATTCGACATCTCCGCGTGTTTTTTAACAATGCTTCGCTTCTCATGCAGAATTTCTCCTGGAAGATGCGGAGCGCACAGTAGGTGTGTTCCTTGGGCCGTACACGGCCAAGGAGCATGATCTGCGCGAATCCGCGACCACCCCAGCAAATCTAGGGCGGATAAACCGAGTGTGCGAAGCTCTAGGCATCCCCGCACGAGAGCACGCCATGCCAACATCAGGTCAGTCCCGCCGCCGTGACGGCGACGGCAAGGAGGCGTTTCCCCCTCGGCGTAGGGCCCGGTCTCCTACCACCATATCCAGCCTGCCGGCTGCACCTCTGGCGATTCTTGCCGGAGCCGAAGGCACGACCGTCACCGGGTCCGACATGGCGAAGTACGCCAACTCGGATTTGGAGGTGGAGGCGGAGCACGCTGCACCCGGCGAGGAGTCCCTGGGCGGCGCCAAGGAAACGGGCCACGGCACCGACACCCAGGAGGACGAGGCCTCATCGCCCACGCTGGCCGTAGAGGCCGAGAAAGCATCGCCCAAGTCCCCGAGGGCAAAGCGCCCCCGGATACAATCGCCTTTCCGGCCGAAGGAGGCATTCGCTGTGGCGGTCAGGGTTGGCCATCCGGCCCCGAGAGGGAACTCACCGCCCCCGACGCAGATGAATCCCCCGTGGTCTGGATCGAGGCGGAGCGAACACCCCCATGTGCCTCACCTAGGCAGATCGAAGGTAGGCGCAACTCTTTCTCCCCCCCCCCCGACTTCACGAAGCTTTCTCCGATCTGCTCGCTCATTCCGTCATCAACATCAACTGAGACGAGGTCACCCAAACGCGGACAAGGGTCGAGCAATGGAGACGGCCACGAAGTCTCTGGCCTTCATGCCCTAGACGTGACATCGATGCCCATCGCCCTCGAAGTCACTGGCACGGAGACTCAGCAGGCAGCTGTCTCTAACTTCATTCCTCGTCGGAGATGTTGCGGGCTCTTCAAGGGGCCGCGGACTACGTGGACTCCAGTCTGGACCGACGGGCGCTACTGTCCTGCAGCGTGGAACTCCTGGAGGGCGCGCTTGAGGTCCCAGACATGAGGGTGAGTACTTGACCGCGACAATTTACACTGTTACTTGGGACTTCACTAATGATTGTGCTGTGCAGACCCTTGCCCTCACTTGAGCCCTGAAGGCGGTGCCTGCTCGCGAGCGGGGGGCGCTAGAAGACAGGCACTGCACTGCCAAAGAGGCCCACGCCATGAAGGACAAGCGCATCCGTTTCCTAGAAACGGAGGGCGCGAAGGCGGTCTCCGATGCCCAGGAGCTCGCAACGAAGGCACAACATGCAGCGGCAGAGGCACAGCGTGCGGCCACTAAAGAGCACGATGGCCTACTTCAGCAAACAGCAGTGCTGGAGGAGGAGAGAGCCCGGCTTGAGCATCCCTTGGAGAGAGGGACTGGACTCTGGGCAACGTCTCAGTGGCGGCATGGGACGCCATGGAGGCTCTGGAAGACGCCCTCAAGGACCTCTCTGTTATCGTGCCACCTAGGACCTTCAGTCCTGAGGACCTGACGCGGACGCTTCAGCGAATTGGAGAAGCTTCTAGCCTCGCCCTCAACGCCGCCAAGTCCTTCGGCAACCACTGCTCGTTCGTGACCTCACGCCTCGCCTTCGCCCTGCTCCACCACCGGGGGTGCAGCACGTGGATGAACTGGCTAACCCCCAGCTGGAGATGCCAGCTAGGGTCGGGGTGATGTCAGGCGTCGTGCGCGCTGTCCGCCGCACCGTCCGGGCCTTCCACGATAGGATTTGAGACTACATCGAGGAGGCCGCGATGAAGGTGGCGCTGCGACGGACCCTGCATGGCGAAGGGGACTTCAACAAGTGGCTTGACGAAGTTCCACAGTGCAACGCAGACGGTGCCGCCGTCCCAGAGCATGGTGCGGACCCGCAGGTGTTACGCTGGAGTCTTAGGGCGTAGGCGTGCGTTGTGATGTGTCCGCTCTTTTAGTAAAATGGCGCCATATGGTCGCCCTCCCTTTTCTTTTGAATGAAATGAAAATGAACCAAGTGTTCTGACGATGCGTACTGTTTTGCTCTGGGCAGATACTTGACATGGGCCGATTACTAGTTTCGGACCTCATGGTTCGACGGTGTCTTCGGCATTGGGTGTGGGCGGAAGACGCCCGGAACTTTTGGGATGCCCAGACTTCGGCAGGTGGGACTTCAGAGCGAGAGTATATCAAGGTGGAGCCGGAGGAATAGCGACCCTAAGTACTCTAGGGCACTTGTAGGCACTAGGTCTTCGCAAATGTCATTGCCGAATGTCTCTGTAAACATTATTTCATTGATTCAATAAAAATGTGGTCCAAGTAACTGAGCGTACTCGTTGTCCTTTGTGATTGTACTTATCCTCGACCGACACATAAAACCGCAGGTGCAAAGTGGTCTTCGCTGGCATTTTCCTTACGTATATTGCGCGACTTAGGCGAAGTAGACGCTCAAACACTCCATCCCCTACCCTTCAAAGTGGCGGCAGCGGGGCTGGTGACTAGCCGAAGTGGACGCTCGAGCGCTCTGTCCCCTACCCTTCGAAGTAGCGGCAGCGGAGCTGGCGACTAGCTGAAGTAGACGCTCGAGCGCTCCATCCCCTACCCTTTGAAGTGGTGGCAGCGGGGCTGGTGACTAGCTAAAGTAGACACTCGAGCCCTCCGTCCCCTACCATTCGAAGTGGCGGCAGTGGAGCTGGCGACTAGCCGAAGTAGACGCTCGAGCACTCCGTCCCCTACCCATTGAAGTGGCGGCAGCGGAGCTGGCAACTAGTCGAAGTGGACGCTCGAGTGCTCCGTCCCCTACCCTTCGAAGTGGCGGCAGCGGAGCCGGCGACTAGCCGAAGTGGACGCTCGAGCGCTTCATCCTATACCCTTCGAAGTGGCGGCGGCGAAGCTGGCGACTAGTCAAAGTGGACCCTCGAGCGCTCCGTTCCCTACCCTTCAAAGTGGCGGTAGTGGAGCTGGTGACTAGCCGCACGATCTTGCACCTATTGTACTCCATAGAGTACACGCGGAGGCCGCGCGTCTTATTTATACTCCGCAGAGTGCACGCGGACTCCGCGCATCTTATTTATACTCTGTAGAGTGTACGCGGAGTCCGCACGTCTTATTTATACTCCGTAAAGTGCACGCGGAGTCTGCGCGTCTTATTTATACTCCGTAGAGTGCACGCGGAGTCTGCACGTCTTATTTATACTCCGTAGAGTGCACGCGGAGACCGCGCGTCTTATTTATACTCCGTAGAGTGCACGCGGAGACCGCGCGTCTTATTTGTACTTCGCAGAGTGCACGCATAGTCCGCGCATCTTATTTATACACCGTAGAGTGCACGCGGAGTCCGTGCATCTTATTTATACTCTGTAGAGTGCACGCAGAGTCCGCGCGTCTTATTTATACTCCGTAGAGTGCACGCGGAGACCGCGCGTCTTATTTATACTCCGTAGAGTGCACGCGGAGTCCGCGCGTCTTATTTATATTCCGTAGAGTGCACGCGGAGACCGCGCGTCTTATTTATACTCCGTAGAGTGCACGCAGAGTCCTCGCGTCTTATTTATACTCCGTAGAGTGCACGCGGAGACCACGCGTCTTATTTATACTCCGTAGAGTGCACGCGGAGACCGCACGTCTTATTTATACTTGGTAGAGTGCACGCGGAGACCGCGCGTCTTATTTATACTCCGTAGAGTGCACGTGGAGACCGTACGTCTTATTTATACTCCGTAGAATGCACGCGGAGACCGCATGTCTTATTAATACTTCGTAGAGTGCACGCGGAGACCGCACGTCTTATTTATACTCCGTAGAGTGCACGCGGAGGCTTGCCTCCGCGCATCTTTACACCGAATGAGACAAGTTTTGCAAACGGTGAACTTTATTTTCTTCCCGTTTGCGCGGGCGAGCGATTACAAAATGCAAGGTACCAACCGTGTTGTGGGCATCCTTTCGGCCTTATACATAATATCGCCGCAGCCTATCTGCATTTCATGTGTGACTAAGGGTCTGTTCTTCCAACATTGCGAGGTGATACGCTCCGCGCTGCAGAGCCGCTGCGACGACGTAGGGGCCCTCCCACTTGGACTCCAGCTTATCGACCGTCTCCGCATGAAGCGCCATTTTGAGGACGAGGCCTCCCGGCTGGAATTCGTGTGAGTATACGATGCGGTCGTGTGCGCGTGCCACTTGGCACGCGTACTTCGCGACGTGCTGGGTGGCGCTCACCCGATTCCCGTCAAGAAGATCGAGGGACAGTTCACGCTCTTCCACTGGAGCCTGGACTAGGACCCTCCTCGAGCCAGCGTTGATTTCCTCCGGTGTAATAGCTTCATCGCCGAAGAGAAGTGTTGGATCGAAGTTGGCGACAGAGCGGGGGTGAATGTCGCTTAAAAAACTATCCCCCAAAAGGTACCCACTAATAAAACTATTTTCTTCAATAGCTATGAGAAGCATAAGAAGAGAAACAGTTCATATGCTCCTTGGAGTTAAAACCAACCAGAAAAGAGAACGAAAAAACCCAGACAACAAGGAAGGAACAAGACCACATCTGTAAATAACTGGAATCAGCACCTAGTGCAGCCGGCCGGTCTGACTGCCCATGGACCGGTCTGACCGCAGTTGGCCGACCGGTCAGACCGGTCCAATAAGGCCGGTTAGACCACTGAAGGGCAGCCGGTCAGACCACTGTTTGAAGTTCAGAGCAGGCAGTGGACTGTATTTTCAAATTGCAAATTCAGGACTTCACACTGCAATAGAATTTGAGACTTCACTCTGAAATTTCCAGTCCAAAACTATAAGACTACCACCTAAATAACATGCAGAGCCTATAAGACCAAGAGAAACCAACTCAAGAGCAAGAATTTCAGATTTGAGGGAAAATTGAAAACTTACAGAGACCTGCCCAAAAATCAAATTCCCACCTAATCTTTGATTCAATGATCATGAAACCAAGAGATTGGTTAGGGAATAGCCTTAGCACTCAGAGACTCAAACCTGGGCACCTTCTTTTAGGAGAAAATAAAAATAGCCTCAAACCCTAGAACTGGGAAACAGAGAAAAACATGAACGCAGGAATGAAGAAAAGGAGATTCTTCCGATTCAATCATTTTGCTCTAGGAACAAGCTAACCAAAAGGTCTAGAAATACAATTCCATCACCGAGCAATCCATTTTACTACTCCTCAGCAAAAAACAAACTCTAGAAAACAAAAACTTCAAATCAACAGGGGGAGCAAAAACAACAAACAGAGACTGAAATCCATAAAAAGGGCACAAAACCAAATCATTTCCATGAATGATTGCAAGAGATACAAAGAGCTACGTCCCCATACGTGATTACAAACAGAGGAATGATTACATTGGTGTCGCAACTCATCTCCATCCTCTCACAAAACACAAGAAACCCAAGAACACACACGAGAGAAATATGAGCAACAGGGAGCCTACAGGAGACAACCTCTTGCCATCTCACACCCACTCTCAACAACTAAAGCCTCAAAGCAAAACAACCTTTCCAAAGGCCATTTTGACTAAAAGCAAAAAACCCTAAAAGCCATGCACTCCCCTCTCAAGACATGCATGTACCTGGACACACCTCTCCTATTTATAGCCTTCGCTTAACGGGTTTCTCCCTCGCTTTACCCGCTAATCAAAGACCCAAACCGCTTCCTCGTGCAGCTTCGCACTTTTACCGAAACGCCCCTCCTGCACCTTCCGGGAAGCTTCCGCATTCCTTGTCGTCCAAGCCTCGCAACCACTTCGAGTCCTCGCCGTCTTCGGCACACCCCGACCGCTCTGACCTCGGCACCGCCTGCGCCTAGTCCGGTCATCCCGTGCCTCACCACGACTCCGCCTCGACGTCCTGCAGCCATCATAGACAAGAAACACATCACATAGCACTACTCGATACATGTAATCACAATTCGCATCAATGAATCGTACTCAAGCATAAAATGGCCCAAAAGCTCAAACGGGAAGAAGAATACGCCTCATGTCCGATTAACCAAACCCGACTGAGCCAAAAGCCGACATGGCACGAAATGCACAATCCAAACTCAAACTATTTAGAACTCTCGTCAATTACTCATCACAAACATGGGGTCATAACCACATGGTCTCTCAATCTCCCCCTTGATGAGTATATTGACAAACACAGAAAAAGCGTAAAGTTGAGTTTGAAAAGAAAGTCAAGCATGGTCTAAAGAAGGTCAAGGAAGCTTATGACCATGTCGACAGAAGGAACACTAGAGCAACAACAGAAAGAGCAAATTGTTCTCCAAAGCTCCAGTTCTCAAATGGCTTTTTCTCCGCTATTCTCCCCCTTTTGGCAATAAAATCATCAAGGCACAAGGAAGAGAACCAATCATGAGAATGGATGGAATGGCTGAATTTTATTCAATCTAAGCATTTAGAGCCATGAAGATTATCCAAAATGACCGTGGATTATTACATCAAGCCATAACCAATAAGAATGCTAAGAAGATCATGACAAAACATGTATACTCAAGCAAATCGAAGCGTGATGCCCATGCTGTCACAGAACGCCTTAAATGGAGCAAAGTTGAATTGCAGGCCATTGTCCACGGTGAGCTCCCTAGGGACTTCGAAGCGGCATATGATGTTCTGCCAGAGGAAGCGCTGCATGGCCGCGAAGGTTACCCTAGCCAGGGCAACGGCTTCGGGCCACCTGGAAAAATACTCCAAGGCGACTACGAAGAACCGAAGATCTCCTGGGGCCCGCAGAAGTGGGATGGGCTGCAAGCTCGTCGGGGGGTCTGCGGATGACCTGTCCCATCCAATGGCAACCTTGACATCGACGTACAAGGTCTTGTGCATCGACGACGGCAGTTAGCCAGTAGAAGCTTTGTCTGAATGCCTTGCCAACCAGGGATCTCGGCGCAATGTGCGAGCCGTAGAGCCCCGCATGAATCTCCGCAAGGAGGTGCTTTCCTTTGTCGCGTTAGAGACATCGTAGAAGTGGGGCACAGACTCCCTTCTTATAAAGGACATCGTCGAGCACCTAGAAGGATCTGGTGCAATGCTGCAAATGCCAGAGCTCAAGGGGGTCGTCTGGCTCCACTATGCCTTGCAAGAAACCGTAGATGGGCTCCCGCCAGTCACCCTACTAGGCAATTTGATGGACGAGAGCCGCATCGCGGTTGTCCTGAGCAATGGCAGCCGTGGGCAGGACCTCGTAAAACGCTCCCTAAGGGGGGGGAGCTGCTGGCTGGAGGCCTTTGAGAGGATGTCAGCTTTTTCGTTATTCGCACAAGGAATGACCTTGACCGTGATGCCCAGTAAGTGGCGCTCCTTCACTCTCATCGCCACTAGGTACTTAGCCAGCTCAGGGTCCTTGGCTTGGTAGGATTTGTCGATGTGGCCCGCTACCAGACGTGAGTCGGTGCGGACAAGGACCCTTCGTGCGCTAAGAGCTTTAAGCTTCGCGAGGCCGAAGAGTAGCGCCTCGTACTCTACCGTGTTGTTGGTGGCTGGAAATCCAAGGCGTGCTGAGTACAGCAGGCGGTGACCCTCCGGCGTAGTGACCCCTGCGCCCACCTGTCGGTGTTGAGCATCCACACCGGGTCCTTTGGCTGTTGCACGTGTTGAGCCGGCGAAGTCCACTCCACGAGGAAGTCGAGACTTGAGATTTGATTGCCATTCGCGAGACGTACATCAAGGAGAACGGTGCAAGCTCGGTTGCCCACTTGCCAATATGCCCCGTGGACTCCTTATTGTACAGCATCTCCGCCAGAGGGAACGAGGATGGCACAATGATGGGATGGGCAAGGAAATAATGCCGGAGTTTCCTCGAGGCCATGACCAGCGCGTAAGCCAACTTCTCAAGCTTAGTATACCGCGTTTTAGCGCCCTGGAGGGCTTCGGAGACGAAGTACATGGGCCGCTGAAGGGCGCCCTCCTCGAGGATAAGGACGGCGCTGACTGTTGTTGTTGTAGCGGCGAGGAAGAGTAGGAGGGGAGCCTCTGGTGCTGAGGCGACCAAAGTGGGAAGGCTTGCGATGTGCTTCTTGAGGTCATCGAAGGCCTTCACGCAGTCGTCATCCCAGTGGAATCCGTCACAGCTGAGTAAGGTCTTGAAGAATGGCAGGCCCCGTTCCACTGCCTAGATAAGAAGTGGCTCAACGTGGCCATGCGGCCAGTAAGCCTCTGGACCTCCCTCCTTGTCTTGGGCGACTCCATGGCGAGGATCGCATCAACCTTGTCGGGGTTCACCTGGATGCCGCGTCCGGACACGAGGAAGCCCAAGAGCTTCCCCGCTTGCACGCTGAAGACGCACTTGTCCAGGTTGAGCTTGATGCCCACTCTCCTGAGGTTGTCGAAGGTCTCTTGAAGATCCTAACTGTGGGAGGTGAGCTGCCTGGTTCTAACGACCACATCGTCGACATAAGCCTCCACGTTCCTCCTGAGCTGGAAGGCCAGTGCCAGCGCGACGAGATGGGTAAATGTTGCCCCCGCATTCTTCAGGCCGAAGGGCATCCTGACAAAGCAGTATGTCCCTACCGGCGTGATGAAGCTGGTCTTGTCCTTGTCGTCCTTGGCCATGTAGATCTGGTGGTAGCCGGAGTAAGCGTCTAGGAAGCTCATGAGCTCACACCCTGCCTGGCATCTACCAGCTGATCTATGTGTGGCAAAGGATAATCATCCTTCGAACACGTCTTGTTGAGGACGGTGAAGTCAATGTACATACGCCAGGCGCCGCTAGCCTTTTTCACTAGCACCAGGTTGGCAAGCCAGTCTAGGTGCTGGACCTCGCAGATGACTCCAGCCTAGAGAAGCTTCGCTACCTCCACCTTGGTCACTTGCTGCCGATCGATCGACATGCGCCGAAGTCTCTACTTGATCGGCTTGGCGTCGGGGCGGACCGCTAGATTGTGTTCAATGAGGGCGCGGTCCATGGCCTTGATGTCTTCTGGGGACCACGCGAAGATGTTCGCGTTGTCCCGAAGTACTTGAAGTAGATCTTGCTCAACTTCGGGAGGAAGGCCTTCGCCAATGGACACGCACTTCCCTTCGGCATGCAAGGGCACCTTCTTGACCTCGCCGTCCGGCCGGGGCTTTAGCGTCCACCCCGGGGTGGAAGACGTGTCTGCCTTGGGAGTGTCAGTGAGGACATGCACCTTACGTTGTGGGCCTCGAGCACCGAGCTCTATGCGCCGGGCGAGGTCCTGTTCACCGAAGGTGGTGATGATACCCCGTGGGCCCGGGAGCTTCATGCACAAGAAGCCGTGGTGCGGGACCGCTCCGAAGGAGTTGAGAGTCGAGCATCCCAATATGGCGTTGTAGGGGTATGGGATGTCGATGATGTCGAAGGTGACGTCTTTGTTTCTTGAGTTGTCACCCTGGCCAAAGGAGACTTGGAGGTTGACCCCCGAAGCCTTGTAATGGGATTCCCGAGGGGCCCAAGCGACTTCGGGGGATCCCCATCTGGTTGAAGGCAGCCGCGAATAGAATGTCGACGGAGCTGCCTCCATCCACCAGGATGCGCTTGACATCGCAACCCGCGATGGCGGCCTGGATGACCAAGGGATCTTGATGAGGGAACTCCACGCCCTCCGCATTAGTAGGCGTGAATGTGATGTCGTGCTGCGCCCAGGCTGACGGCGCCTACGTCGGGTACGCCGCCACGTGGTGCAGCCTCCGCGCGTAGGCTTTCTATTGCCACGCCGAGGAGAACTCTAGTGACAAGCCCTCGGAGATCACATTTATGATCCGACGTTGGGCTCCCTCTAGGGCCTATATCCGTAGAGGGCCCTCTTGAGGCTGCTGCATGTGGGCCACCACTGGTGGGGCCGCTTCTAGGGCTCTATCTCTGGCGACGCTCTAACAGAGCGCCGTAATGGTGGTGCATGCTAGCGTGAAGTGATCCCCACGGCCGTGCACCTCGCACTACATGCCGTAGTCCTAGTTCTCCTGCTCTGTGCAGGGTCTATCATCGCAACCCCGGCCATGTCCCCGCCCCCGGCCTCTGCGACCTCATCCGCGAAAGGCGGGGCGCTGTCCTCAGACCCGCCTTTGATGTCGAAGACATAGCGGGCCCTCTGGTTGCGCTTGGGCTTGTCGCTCGAGTCCTGCTTACGCTTGGAGGTGTCCTTGTGCTCTGGGGCGTCCTTCGAAGACTCTTGCTTGTGCTTGGTGGCGCTCTTCGACAAGTCCCTCTTCTTCAACGAGTCCTCGTTCTTCGACGAGTCCTCTACTGGATTAGTGTCGGAGTCATCGCCTTTACGCCGCTGCGTGTCCTCCTCTGCCCTCGTGTACTCTTCCATCTTGTCGAAAAGCTTAGCGACCGTCTTGATTAGCTTGCACGCGTTGTACTCGGCCAACGGCCCCAGGCGGAGGCCTTGTATCGCTGCGTTGATGATGGTGGTCTCGTTGACGTCTTTGACCTGGCAGCGGACCTTGGTGAAGTGCTTGAAGTACTCTCGGAGCCTCTCTGAAGGTTTTTGCTTGATGGCGAAGAGATGATCCGCATCAACACGCTCAACGTAATTCCCCTGGAAGTTATTGTAGAGGCGATCACGGATCTGCTCCCAAGCGTAGATGGAGTTCAGCTCTATGGTGAAAAACCAAGAGAGCGCCACCCCCTGCAGCACGAGGGGAAGCCCCTTCGCTTTGGTGGAGTCGTCCCAACCTGTGGCTTTGATTGCGGTCTCGTACACGTGCACGAACTCCCGGGGTCTGTGTCGCCCTTGTACGGCTCGATGGTGTTGGGGAACTTGAAGTCCTCTGGCCACGCCGATTGCTGCAGGCCTGCAGAGAGGGGGCACTCCGGATCCACACGCCGAAGTGGAATGCGGCTAGATGTAGGGGCGTCGTGGCTATCCGCCCGCTCTGGCGTAGGCTCTGCCGCCACCAGCGGGACTTGTTGGCTTCGAGCCTCTTGTATATCCTGCATGGCTCCGCGAAGGTCCGCCAGCTCCCGCTGCAGCGTGCCGAGGGCCATCAGTAGGGCGCTCTCCATCGTCAATGTGGTTGCACCGGCAGGAACACCGGCATGCGCTATCAGGTTGGCCGCGACCATGGCGTGCGCTCCGGAGCTACCCGACGCACCGGTGCGGTGGACTTCGAAGTAGGTGACGAGGCCGGCGTTGCCAACGCTGCCGTCGGAGCCACTTGCCGCTCCCACGCCGGGTGTGGGGGCAGTAGCCGTACCAATGGTGCGGGTATCGGCGTCACCGCTCCCGACACCCCAATCGGTATTGCCAGCGCTGGCCGCCGCGCCAGCAGCGAGGCCAACTGTCGTGCCACAAGCATCAACATCGGCAGCCGCAGAGCTAACGTTACCATCCGCACTCGCAGCCGATGCCGAAGCCCTGGCGTTGACGAGTGCCTTTGTCGTACTCCTCTTCTTCTTCGTTGCCAATGATGAAGCCTTCTTCAGTGCCATCCTTCTTTAGATTTCGGAGCTTGCTCTGTCTTCCCCACGGATGACGCCAACTGTTGTGGTTACAGACCAAATAGTAACGTATGGTAGTGGAGATGTTAGGTGAACAATGTTTGGGCCTTCCCCATACCCAAGGCAGCCATATATATATTCACATGGGAAGTATTTTACAATTATGCCCTTGCACTCAGGAACTCCTTCGCAAGGGTATTTAAGTCATTATACATGTCTCATTTTGGGCTTTACAACCCTCTAACAGGCTGGCTGGGCCTAGGTGGGTGCCACCCCTACAACAGGTCCAAATGTAAAAAGAGAAAAACTTCAAAAGCTTTGAATGAGCTCTCATGAGTAAGATTATTTGAATATATTTTAAATATCTTTTCATTTACTTACCTCAATTTCCCTCTTGGTCACATATGTTTATTTCATACTCTTTATGACCAAAATTAAATTAAATCAATTGGTATTAAACTCCATGTGTTGGAAAATCTCCATTTTGGCTAAATTTGCTTTCTTCTTGATCTTTGGTGATAAATGCCAAAAGGAGGAGAAGAATGAATAATAGCATTTTATTCAAGTGTATAATGCCAAAATGGGGAGAATAATATTGACGCTAAAAAGGGGGAAATAAGCATTGTTAAATTGTTAAAATTTTAGAATTATCAAAAAGGGAAATTTCTTTATGCTTATGCCTTCACCTTAGTTGAATTTCCTATCATATTCTTCATTTTCATCAAAATACTATTATTGTTAATGGATTTATCATTCATCACTAAAAAGGAGGAGATTGTATGTTCAAACTCCATTAAGTTGATTTTGGTCATAATGACAAATACAATTGTGAGACTAATATATTTATTGATTATAAAATTGCTTAGTCTCATTTGGATGAAAAGGTGAAAACATAATAGGTATGCATTCAATATCACATTCTTATCTTATTACATTCCTTGGATCCGAAATATAGAATGAATTTCACCAAATAAATATAACTTGAATATGTGCATATGCTTTCACAATACATTCTTGTATACACACATTTAGGGGAAGATCGTTCTATGTTTTAATGTTTCATTAGTATTGATCTATGTTCCATTTTCACATATTAAGAACCTTTACTTTGAGACATACCCTTGAGTATATATAGTTTGTGTAGTTCATATATACTCATAATTGGGTTGTCATCTAGTTCTTCCATTATATATTAATGATTGGATAATTAATGACAACCGGATAAGTAAGCTTTATTTTAAAAGCTTATCTTAGAGTATACAAGTATTATGTACATGATGTATACTCGCAAACAAATTTTTATCTCATTATTTGTTGAGATCGTCATGAATTACCAAAAAAGGAAAGATTATAGAATCTAATCCATCCATTATGAGTTAATGGTGAAGTTTGGTAATTAATGACAATTATTTTGTGGACTAACATTTTCCATAAGTTTGATGAATAGATTAGGTTCCATAAATAAGGAAGATTTGAGATGACTTTATATGTTGAATATCATCAAGTGGTGGATGCATCATGAGTGATACATGTCCAAGAGATGTTCATATGTTGAAGATCATCAAGTCAAGTGGTGCATGGATCATGAGTTGATTCATGTCCAAGAGGAGATGGTCATGTGTTGATCATCAAGTCAAGAAAAGATCCATCATATGTTGATAGAGTTGAAGTAAAGGATGCATCATGAGTTGATGTACATCAAGACTATGACTCAAGGCGAAGGTATGGCTAGCTAGGGCTAAGGATGTGTTCCTAGTTTTTTACTGGTCTTGGTATTTAGTTGGAAGATCAGGTTGCTAATATAGGTTGTTGTACTATTAAGAGGGATCATGTCTAGCAGCTTAAGTCTCATTATGTGTTGATAGCTCAACCTCACTTGATCTTGCTCTTCTTGGCATGAGTTTTGTATTTACGAATATGTTTTGCAAATAGTTGTGGCTCATGTGTTGAATTCTTGTAATATGGGACAATATATTGCAAATGTGTTTTGCAAGTGTTTGAAGTCCATATTTCCATTCTTTGTAGTATGAGACTTATATTTGCAAATGTGTTTTGCAAATGGTTGAATCTCATATATATAATCCGTGTTTCATGATTCTAAAAGTGCGCAAATATGTTTTGCAACTTGTTGGAAATCATAGATAATCCTTCTGTGCATGATACTGTAGTTTACAAATATGTTTTGCAAAATCTGTTGAAGTATATGCACTTATCAGGGAAATCAAAATTACCGTAGTGTATTATGCGGTACTACCACTGAACAGAATTACCAGTGTTGTAATCATAGAACTTCGTGTTTGCTAGTGGTCAAGGACATGAGTGGTCGAAACCGACTTGGTCAAATCAAAGTGGTCGAAGATTGACATAGTTGATGACCTGCGTGGTCAAACCAGGGTGGTCGAACCAGCGCGATCGGAACCAACGTGGTTGAGATCTGTGTGAGCGAAACTAGTGTGGTCGAAACTGGCGTGGCCGAGATTTGTGTGATCAAGATAAACGTGGTCGAACCCGAAGTGGTCATGACCTATGTGATCGAAACCAACGTGGTCGAACTAACATGATTGATACAACGTGGTCAAAGATTGATGTGGTGGTCAGAAATCTATGTGATCAAAAATTGACGTGGTCGAAGATCAACATGATCGACATGGTTGAAACCTTTGTGGTTGAAACCAGCGTGGTCGGAGACCTATGTGGTCGAACCGGATAGTGTGGTCAGAGACCAATGTAGTCGGAGACTTGTGTGGTCGAATCGGACAACGTGGTCGGAGATCAACATGGTTGGAGACCTAAGTGGTCGAACCATCCAACGTGGTCAGGGATCAGTATAGTCGACGATCGGTACTTTTGACTAGCTCTTGTGAGTGGTACTTCTGAATTTCAGAACGACCGGCTTGTGTAGCGGTATGTTTTTTTAGAGAGACACTTGTGTGGAATCTTCTTGTCCCCGAGGAAATCAGTAGTTTCACTTGACTACTGCGGTATTTTCGATGATCAGTAGTATCGGACTTTGCACGTCGGAACTACTGGATTTACCTGCAACAGCTAGTTTTCTAACCATTGCAAAGGGGAGCGGAAGTACCAGTCGTAAGCCGATGATACTTCTAGAAATCCTATTTTCTTAGGGGTTTTGCTTCCAACAGTAGTTTTTGTGGTGTGGGTATATATACCCCATTGTGGCCGATTGGAGATAGGTTTTGCTGCATCCCGTGTCACTCTTTTGAGCTAGTGGGAGGTTCTTCTCTCAATTATGCATGTGTTTCACCTTGTGAGCAAGGAGGAAAGCTTTAAATTGCAAGTGTTGCATCTAGAGATGGATTGCGTATCCACCCAAGTTTGTGCATTCATTGTACGTGGTGAGAGTCAAGCGAGGGGTTTTACTTATTACTCTTAGAGTTTGCCAACTCCTAGACGGCATTGGAGGCGTCGTGCGCAGTGATCTTCTCAAAGAAGGCTATGAGAAGAGTACCCGGCGAAATTGTAAAGGTCAGAACTCACCTACCCGGAGCAAGCAAGAGCTACTACTGGTGGATTGAGGTGTTTCAGCTTAATTCATGGAGCCGGTCCAATTTGTTTGGGCTAACCTCAACGTGGACTAGGGAAGACTGGCAAGTCTCCAATCACCACGATAAGAAGCAACCGTGTCAATTGTAGTTTATTTTCTTGTGCTCAATTTACATTCGAGCAATTTACATTCTTAGAATTAAATTGATTGCTTGTTACCCTAGGATTGCAAACCTTAACATAGACTTAGAATGTTGTTGCACTTAGGTGAACATAATTAATTTTGGCGATATTTGTGCTAAACCAATTTGAGTTAAGCTTCTGTATCTTATACTTGGTTGAGCCAAATAGAAATTCATAATTAATTAGAGAAAATTTTCAGACCGCATATTCACACCTCTCTAGTCAGCCTCATCGATTTTACAACTTGTCTCATCATGATTCTTATTTTTCTTCAGTGCTTCTCCGCTTGAGATATAGCCTCACCCGGACTTACGCAACTCTCCATGGCCTCAGGCTCTTCCCCTAACCTCGATATTGTTGTTGATCACCAGCAATCACCAAGCGCCCTGCACATCAAAGAACAAGCAATCATCGCAAGCACAAGTGATATATGCACTTAACTCTCGTTAGCAAACACCACATGACACTCCTGGCCATGATTAACATAATACATGGACTACCGCCATGGCAAACAATTGCGTGGACTCCCGCCATGTCTAACACTTACATGGACTCCCGAAAAGATCATAGAGCAACAACACAACCGAGATAAAAGTCAACTCACACACTTCAGCAAAGGTCGGTTTGACCGCCAACCAATGGCCAATTAGACCACTCCAGTCAGACCTGATCAAACCTCGGTAGCAGGGAGTTGGTCTGACCGTGGCAACTATGCTGGTCAGACCGCTCGACACATCTCCGGTCACACCGCTCTCAAATTTTTCGCGCAACAAAATAAGGACCTATCTAGAATAAACGTATCGACAACTATGGGCCAATATAACCGCTCTCCTGTTAGACGGTTGATCACTTGACAGCAAAATCAGATAATGCAAATGACACAATCAAAATCAAACTTTGACAATAAAATATAACAAAATTAATACTCATCACATAATATAAGATGACCTCTGTGTAGTCTTACAATAAGCTACAACACAAGCATAAAATTTTTAATATGTACGTAACTTCAACAGGGCGCTATCAATCGCGTGATGCTTGTGCTAATTTGTAGGGCAAGATTACTGCATGGCTTGTCGAGACCAAATAAACCCAATCATTTAACTGGAGTTTGGACCGCAAGTTTTCCTGATTAGACAGCTAGATTCCAGAACAACTACTACATGTTTACCGTCAAAGAGGATCACTTTCATCACCCCCTGCGCCTGCCAATACACAAGCGACACCTGTCCACATGATCGCCACCGCAAGCAAGCCCCTTGTCGCGGAAACTTCATACCTGATATTTCGGATAAAAGCAGCGCTACAGTGGCAAGAGCTAGGTAGCTGGCTATACTGTGAACCAAGAGACCGAGACGAGCATGGCAGGCAACCGGGGAAGGTGACGTAAGCAGCTAAAGAGAGGGAGAGAGAGAGAGATCCACTAAGTGGAGAGACAGATTGAAGTTCTCTCTCTCTCTTACCTCTTGATTCCTCGCAGACCCTCCACACGCCTCCATTACCCAAAAGAATTATTCCCTCTCGCGCTACGTTAGCTTGTCCCGGTCCCCGCTATAAAGCAAACTGCAAACCTCAAGCAGGCGCAGATATAGTGGTGCTAGGTAGTGCGTGACCTCCCTGAGCCTAGTGAAGCAGCAAGAGCAACCAAGAAACACCAAGTACTGGCTAGTTGCATGCAAGACAGGGAGTACATGGAGCAGATGGACGAGGCGTCGTCGGTGAGCAAGGGGAGACCGGAGCAGCTGCTGACCACCGGCGGCGAGCAGGGGGACGATGGCGCGGTGACGTGGCTGAACCTCACGCTAGGCGTGAACGGAGCGCAGCCGGAGCCGGCGGCGGCGACAGAGACGGCGAACTCCTCGGACGGCGAGCCGGTCAAGCCGCCTTCTTCGACTGCCGCCGCGCCGCACAAGGTGTTCTCGTGCAACTTCTGCATGAGGAAGTTCTTCAGCTCGCAGGCGCTGGGCGGGCACCAGAACGCGCACAAGCGGGAGCGCAGCGCGGCCAAGCGGTCGTCGTCGTCGTACCACCACGCGCACCACCAGAGGATGGTGATGGCCGGCCTGCCGCTCGAGGCGCACGCCGCGTTCATGCGCGCCCTGCGGGTCAACCCGGCGAGCTCGGCGATCCACAAGCCGATCACCCAAGAGGCCACGGCGGCGAGGTTCCACGACGGCGTGATCGGCCCGTGGCCGCCGCTCGTCTACGAGGAGGTGCTCAGCTCGACGTCGTGGCCGGGGAGCTTCAGGATGAGGACGCAGTCCGAGCCTCCTAGCTCAGAGGAACAGCAGCAGAAGCAGCCATCAGAGCAAAGTAAGAAGATTGACTTGAGCCTCAGGCTGTGATCGATAGATGATTATAGGTGTAGTAGGGCTACTTGTATTAATTATTTTGACCAGTACATAATTATTAAGTGTTTAATTCTCAAGTTTGTGCTAGCTTCTGAATAATGGTTTCAGGGGACCTATCAGCTGTTAAGTCTGAATTTTCATATATCATCACCAGAGGCATGCAGTCAATCATTTCTGAAGGTTTTGCTGTTCAGTTATTTTCATTTTTTTTCAGACGTGAAATTCATTTCAACGTTGCATCCTGCAATGGTTTTAAGTTAGAAAGTCAGGATGATCAGGTCTCAGAATCTGGCATAAGAAAGGATAAGAGAGAATGTATTCTGCACTGCCTAATGGCCGTGTGTGTAGACAATTTTTTTGGGTTTTCCGTGTACATCACCTGATGTTTTTTCAAACAATCGACCAAATTTCTTATCTTGACATGCATAAAGATTTGTGCACCGCCACCTCCACCTTCTTCTCTGATGACGAGGGGGTGCAGGGTGGGAGGCGACAGGGTCGGGGTTAGGATTGAGTTTAAATAGGATTTGGATAGGTGGATCTGGAGCGTTGGATCTATATCCGACGATCCGAGAATCTGGAGCGTTGGATCTTAATATAAGAATCACGAAATTTGAATAATTATTTTAAAGGAAATATTTGGGTGATTTGGGTTTTTTGGCAAACATATCCCAAGAGCTTTCGGGGGAAAGGCATGAGAGTACATTCCTACAAATATACAATACTACTAGGAAAGAAACATATTTTGAGAGTTGTTTAAAAAAAATCAAATCAAACAGCTCTCAATATATATATCTTACTTCCCTCGTGATCAAAGCCGTACACTATTCAGCAAAAGAAAAGACCTAAAAAAAAGGCAACCAAATAAGAAAGAAACTAGCAGGTCGAAATCAAAGAACTGCTTGCTAATAACAAAGTTCGTGCGATTTTAGTTGTACTTCATTAATATGGCCTTTGAAATCTGACTTTGTTCAGACAAGTAGTCCGACATGGACAGCACAGTAGTCTGCTGTTCCCATTCATCAACTTGCAGCTGCCATTCCAATCAGCATAAAGATGGATAGAGAAGGAGCGGCAGAAGCAACCCAAAGTCGCTTATATTAGCCAGGTATTTCTGAAAGAACTAGCATCTTTTACAGATAGGGTAAGGCCAGCCAGGGTGTATCCCATTCATCGCACCCACCTTTCGGTTTTCTCGTACTCCACACCACACAGCATTATGCAAATGGCTTTGGAAACTTCCCAAAAAGTAGCCCGGTGCATCTTGTTCAGTTGTTCGACAACAGAAATTGTCCCATCAAAAGAAAAAAAACAGAAATTCTGTGGAGTATCTTTGTGGAGAAAGTTCCCTCTTATCCTTTGACAAAATTGTGCTCTATTTCTTCGAGGTTAGTTACCTGAAGCACGGTACGTCCGGGTCATGATGCAAGGTCATGGCACATGGTATGCCATACTTCCTTCCAAAATCCACAATAATTGTGTACCATGTATCATAAATTGTAACTACGCGAGGGGTTACGATGAATCTGGTAATTATTGGTCTACCATCCTTCCGCTCTGAAAGCAATCCTAAAGCACATCTCATTATCAGTGAAACATGGAGCCAAGTCATGGATGGGCGTACCTGCTGTTGACTAACAAATTTGGTGGAACTTTTAATAAAAGGCTATTAAAAAGGCTTAGTTTGGAGTTGGACATAGGTCAACTAAATGTGCAAGGCTTAAAAAAAAACTTCAAACTTGGCAGACAAACAGAAGCTAAAAAGCATTAATGTAAAATATAAAATTACAAAATGTTTAAAAGTGTTTTTTTTGCAAATTACTGTTTACTCTGCAAACCATGGGGCATTAATGTATACACTTTTCAAGTAGTGCACACAAGCAAAATTCACCACTTAGAATATTTAAAGCCAATCAACTTCATCGGGAACCCCGCAAGTTGAAAAGTCTTACGATACATATTTGATCTAGTTTAAGATGTTGGATCTAGTTTGGTGACTAAAGATGAGCAATTCAAAATATTTCATCAAGTTTGTATTTGAGTAGAGCAGCATTAAGCAAGATGCAAGAGAACTCAATTGCAGAGTTGTCATGCCTAATTGCAGAGTTCCCCTGTAAGTACCTTGGATTCCTCTTTTGATCAGGAAATCTAGAAAGGTCAACCTTTAGCTGATACATGACAACGTGGCACGCCGGTTATCAGAATGGAAGACATACCTTCTTTCACCTGGCAAGAGACTCGTACTAGTGAAATCAGTGCCAAAAGCGATCCCAGTTTACCACGTCATGGTCCTTTTTTCTAAAACAAGGGTAGAACTATGTCATTCATTTGAACAAGAAAAGAATATACCGGCCTCAAAAAGGAAACACCACAAAAAAAGAAATACAAACACTTGGTGTATATCCTGGTAGGGCACACCAAGTGAAAGGCCATCCCAACACCTCACCTAGCAACATCAACGCATATAAAAATACCACCGGGACACACCACAACATCAAAAGCACTTAGCTACTCAACAAAGAAGGAGACTCTCACTAACACCTAGTCACTCCACTAGCAACAGAGAGTATCAGAAGACAACGTTTGAGGCTGTGATATCCCACAGCTCGTAGTTGAGACCTCGCGTCTTGTGTAATCTATAGAGAACAGCCACAGTCAGGCTTAGAGAGAAAGAATCTTTTAAGACCTCCATGTATTTGTCCATGGCTTGTTTATCTACTTCTTTTTCACCATCATCGGCTTGTTTGATTGTGCTTAACCTTCTCAACAATCTGCCTTGTGTTGTTTTCTCCTCAATGGGTCATTGAAATTTCAACTTGGAAGCTAGGCAAATACCTCTTCTCATAGTAGGCATGTGGGGTAAGCTCAACGCCTTTGCAGACTTCCATATCGAGCTCCCTACTTCTCGGGACACAATCCCCAAAGGAGCCCAAGGTGTCTCACCTACTCCCAAACTCAAATTTAAGAGGACTTTTATCCATCATTGAGGCCTATTTCACCGCAGAAAAAGGTGGTTCCTTCAGAAGCGGCATGGTTAGGATGGTAGTGGTTGTAGCTAGTCTCTCCTACAAACTCGGCTAGCAAAAAAGAAGGTGTCTCCATCTCGACAAACGGCGATGGGGGAGGTTGACAACCAAAGTCCTACAACCCCACAACAAGAGTATCCTCCCGTGAATATCTTCAGCATCCACCGTTGATGACAACTCTACCTGTAACACTTGTGGTGGCTCTGCAATTGCAGGTGACAAAGAACATTTCTCCAACTCTATGGCAAAAAAGAGGAGGCTCACAACCATGCACCTCGCTACACAAATATCCTCCTCCTCGTCTACTGCAGTCAAACCTGAGGACAACTCCACAAGTATCTCATTATGAGGGATCTTGAGCTTTTCGCACACCAGGCAAACAACTTCTTTTTCCTGACATTGACTTTGCCGAAGAAAGAAATCTTGAGTGAGCTTTGCACCTAAGGCTTATTAGAGGTGTTAGATCCCGAGGGGTTGAAGATGCTATTAGTCGGCAAAGATGGCACCAATAGGCAAAATGCCCCAAACCCCCATAATGCAGGCAATAGGGAGGGTTTCAACAAGTTGCCACCCGATGATCTATGCAAGGCAATTGAAACACTTGCTATAAAACAACGAGGAAGGGTGAGAAAAGGTTGATCTCACCACTAGGGGAGGCTCCTGAGCACTGAGCAAGCTTGGGCACGTTGCCATCTGAGAGCCAGGTGCAAGGCAAGAGAACACTTTTCATCCAACCCGATGGACTACAAATGCTAGGATGGTTGCAACCAAGGGCTTTGCTGCTTGTGGCAATGTTTCTCCTGAAGAACAGCGTGAGGTTGTGCAATTTGGGCACAACTCTTTTCTTTGACCTAGGCTTCTAATGTGACGACCCTGGCTTTGGCTGGTGCTATGACAGCACCACAGGCGGACTTGGAGCACCTCTCGTAGACTTTAATCTGCGAGGTCACAATGTTACCACCAGCAATGGCAGCACCTGAAAGGGATGGAGGGGTGAAGCAGTGTTTGAGGAGGCCGTCGTTGACATCACCCCAACAAGAAGTGTGCTGAAGGTAGGGCGCGTAAAGTGGTGCTAGAGGTGCGTAGGCCGTGGAGGGGTGATGCGAGAGGATGGGCGGAGGCGATGGTACGTGGTGTTTGATGCCGACATCGGAGTGACAAGCAGCAATGGTGGAGGTGGACAACAGTGGTGGGTGTCAGAGATAGTATGGAACAGATCTAATGGCTTGGAAGGCTTGGACCTATCGGCTTGAGGTTGGGGAGTAAAGGAGACATTGGAGAGTTGGAAGGCTGCGTCATGGGGTGGCACTAGAGAGATGATGTCAGCAGTGGCTAGGGCCTAGGTCACCATCTTGGTACCTTGGTCGCAAGGGGAGGAGGGTGTGAGGTATGGAGGACGGCGCAAAAGGGCTGGATGCTGGCGGCGGGGGAGGGAAACCCTATGGAGGAGCCAGAGTGCTTGAGATAGGAAGGTACCTCCTGGCCCTTGATCTACCTAAATGGGCGATAAGAGAGATCGACAAGTGCAGGCACTCTTTCCTTAGGAAGGGCAAGGAGAATGTGCATGGCAGGCACTACCATGTTGCTTGGCCGTCTAGCTAAATGCAGGTCAACAAAATTTGGTGGCCTCGGCATACATAAAACATAATTTAGAGCTATTGGGGAACGCATTGAGGCTTAGGTGGCTGTGGCTACAGCGAGTCAACATGTAGCCTTGACATTCCCTCGAACACAACAGAGTATGCGATGTTGATCGGTGACAAGTCAGTTGAAAGTATAGTTCCAAGCAATGTGCAGACGGTCCTAGCCTTGATCAGAAACAAGCGCACAATGGTGAAGGCTTTACAAAACAAAAGATGGGTCAGGGATATCCTTTGTTCATTTCTGTAATGCCATTTGGGACTTAGCACAGCTAGAATGCCAGGTCGATAAGATGCACTACAATGGCGATGGGAAGCACCGGGTTCTTACACTTCCAAGTCTGCTACCTAGCCTTCTTCACAGATTGATGCAATTCACATGTAACGGTCCAATTTTGGATCATGGGCACCCTTGCCATGCAAATATTTCATTTGGATAACTGTGCGATGTCGATGTTGGATGGGCAATAGGTTGCAAAGACTAGGGGTTTGTTTGCTTGCAACCCTGAGCAAAGCTAGCCTAGCCGAGTGGCTCTTTGAGAGTTGCCAGAGAGTTGTTTGATTGGAGGCCTAGAGCTCCCACCGCTTGCCTAGCTTGAAGACCCTGACAGCACCATTAGCTTGGCTTAGGCCACCAAAATCAGAGGCCTAACTCCTTGAACACAAACCATAGCTGCCTATGTTCCTGACATATAAAGAATGTGCATACCAAATTACAAGTGAATTGGAGCTTTGATATGAGAGTTTACTCAATTTGTGGTTTTAACCCAGTTTTAGTGTAGTAGAGGTTCAAGAGCTAATAGATCCCAATTTTCTTAGGTTCTTTCTTGATATTTGGTTGGCATAGGTTCTTAACATCATGATCTTACATTGTTTCAAATTTTAAATCATTTGAAGTTCTGGATCAAAAGCTTCATCATTTTTCGGATTTGAAATAGTGCTGAAATGTGCCCTTTTTCGGTTCTATTTTTACTATTCATATGCCGATTTCACTATTCATCTTGGTAATATGATTTCACTGCCATGTTTTGCTAAATTTTGTTTTGGCTTACATTTCTAATCTTAGTAACTTTGTTATTATTTAAGTGAAAGAGCAAGATTACTGGAGGAAAATTTTTGATCGACACTATTCACCCTCTCTGGTTACCGTTCTCAATCCTACAAGTAGTAAATTCCTAAATTGGCATTAATCTGTTATGAAAACAAATCAGATTATCATTTCCACCACATTTATAGAAGTTTTCAATAATAAAAGTCGCCAGACCTGATCTGGTCTAAGACACATGTGAAGAGCACGTCATTTGGTGCATACCGCATGCTAAGTTATTATTTTGATACACTCCTAAATCTTCCTCGAATCTAGAGTTGCCCACTAAAACATGTTTATGAAGAAAGAATCAACATCAGAAAAAGAAAGTATTAGGGCCAGTGAATCAAATATTGCACTTGTGGCCCAACAAATAAAGGCATCAGGTTGCAATGTATGAATATGATACACAGGTACAAGTCTCCACTTGCCTAGCCTCGTACTGAGCTTTAATGTCTAATAAATCAACCCCGAAAGCTCCTAGCAGCGCTTTGACACCCCCAGCATCAAAGGACGCTCAGTACCCCTAACCGTCTCTCAACTTCAGTCATCATGTATCTCGCTTGAGGAAAGCTCAAAGAGTGTAAATCTTGCTACAGCATCATCCAGGAACACCTATGCCTTGAGGTCTTCGAAGTATGATGCGGGGATCTCAACTGGAGGTAGCAACGCTGATACACCCTTAAACTGTTCCAGAGATGATTGCATAGTTAGACCAACAGCGGAAGCATGCGAATGATCAGACGGTACGATTATGCAACTGTTAAGGTTCATGCTTACCCTATGTTGCTTGTATTTGTCCCTGATTGCCATCAGAGATGATCCTTTCCTGTTCAGCTGCAAGTCATGTATGCAAGTAATGCAATCCTTCAACTCAGTTGCCCTGTAGCCGGTCACTGTTTGCAACTTCTTGCTCTGCGACCACACAGAACAAAATGAGTTGCCATTTCAAAACAGATGATTCAAAAGCAACGCTTTGGATGGCATGGAACTATTTCATACCCAAGGGTTGGTGTCTGGATCAAGGGTCAGCCTTGCAACGAACACTGCGGAAGCTGCAACAACTGATGGCAAGAACCGTACACAGCCGTACTCCAACAGGCTCAGCTCGGCAAGATAGCTCCCCATGAACTCCAACGACAGGCTAGGATACTGCAATATACATCACAACACAATTAATGAGATCCGGCAACGATGTACACAAGCAGGAAGCAATCAAGACAGCACCAGAATTCAAATGTAACAAATCAGAATTGTGTGTTATTACCTTCTTATCTTCTTGGCTAGATCTGATGAAGATCCTGAAAACATGGAAGGAAACACAAAGAAGACAAAAGATTTAGCACCAGATCCATGCTGAGAAACAAGGATGGGAATATCAATTCGGACTAATTTGGTTTGTGATGTACCTTAGGAACGTCTTGGTGGTAGGATTGCCCATCTCAAACTTGAGAAGGTTTAGTATATCACTCTCCATCTTAACAACCTGCACATCCCCACAAGCAACAAGAACACAGCTCAAGTTAGCATTTTAGCATCGGCCGCCTGCAAGATCCAACACAAAATGAGCCAGGCAGGCAAGAGATGAACACCCACCTCCTGCTTCATGTAGGTGTTGTCGGTGATGTAGCAGAAGTCCTCCACATTTGGGGGGCTGATCTCCTCATACTTCCTGGATCCACCCCCACGAATCCAAACTCAAGCTCAGTTCTCGAACTAATCGAACATCTTGCACTGCAATGGGGGTGAAATGGGTGCTTACGAGGCAATGAGCATGGCGGAGACGCCGAGCAGCTGCAGCTTCTGGCGGTTGATGGCGTTGGCGGAGAGGAATCGGTCGATGTAGGAGACTGTGAGGTATAGCGTGTCGGAGACGATCTTGTACTCCTCGGCGACCTCGACGAGCCAGTCGACGAGGATGGCCCGCATGTTGGCCGTGACGTCCACCTGCACCGTCTCGATGTAGTCCGCCGCCGGCCGCCGCTTGGCCTCCACCTGCGCATGCCCACACCTCGTTAGAATCTTGCAATGGAATCGCCGAAGAGAAAAACAATGTGGGCAAGAACGAAATGCGCGTACGTACCTCCATGGAGCGGAGGTAGGAGTAGATGTCGGAGGCGTAGGGCGCGCAGAGCTGCGGGTCACCCTCCTCGTCGGCGGCGTCGGGCGCTGGCGGGGGCGCGGGCTTCTTGGGCTCGGGGGCTTGGGAGGACTTCTTGGGCCTAGGGTGCGGCTGCAGCACGGCGTTGGAGAGCGTGGAGAGCTCGCTGAGTGCGACGCGCTTGCGCTTGGCGGCGACGGCCACGGCGGTGACTATGGCGGCGCGCTTGGCGGCGGCGCGGGTGAGGCGGGGCGCGGTGGCGGCGTTCTCCTTGTCGGCCATCGGCGGCGGTAGCGTGGGCGGGCGGCGACTGCTCCTCCGACTCCGAGCGCGGCAGGGCGGTGATCGAGCGTGGTCGGAGTCAGAGCCGGAGGCGGAGGAGGAGTTGAGGGGGGGCGGGGGGAGGCGGTTAAGTAGCAGATGGCGGAACGGGAATGGGAGGGAGAGGAGGCCGCCATTAATTTTGGATTCGAAGGATTTCGGAGCGATGGGGTTTGGATTGGAGGGAGGGAAGCTTGGCTCCGGGTTCGCTTTCCGCTGGGATTTGGAAATTCGTTCGAGGCAGGCTGCTTGCTTTTCGGGCGGATTTGGAGATTTCGAAGTGTTTCGGACGGAGGCGGGGGGAGCAGAGGGCGGGCGGGCGGGCGGGCGCGGGATTTTTCTCTTGAATTTTTTAATTCGCAAAAAGTGCGTCCGCTCGCGCAGGATGGTCGCTCGTTTCGCTTGGGTTTTTTGGGATTTGGGCGCGCCGCCGCCGGCGCGGCGAGGTTGACCTCGGGCCCGCGTAACAGCGGGTGGAGCCTTCAAAATGACATTTCACTGCTTCTTTTCTGCCGCTGCTGCTGATGATGTTCCATCCGTGTCTGGGTGAATCGATTTTGGAAGTAAAGGAGAACTTGGAATTTGAAATGTACTGCTAGTTGCCAAATATGAAACAACAGTTACAACATATGAGGGCATCTTCAAAAGTACTACTTTAATAAATTATATCTCTTATGGGAGATGCAATCTAAGCATATAAATCAACGTAAATAGTAATAAAGTGTGAGAAGAAATATGATAAAAATAATATAAAATTGTTAGAGAAATTAAGGGGCCGCTCCAACGGGCTGCTAGATTTTGTCTGAAATTGCACTGTATCAGCTGTTAGTTTTTCTGAGTCATTTGATAATAAAATAAGAAAAATAAAAACACCATTATATCATCACGGATAATACAAAAGAATAAAGAGAAAAAAAAACAAGGTAAAAAAAAGCCTAAAGGCCAAAAAACCCGAAATTAAGAAATCAATGCATTCCAAGTGGCTTCTGGAAACTAGAAACCAAAGGCTTTTAAGCCATTTGGAGCAGAGCCTGATTTTAGATAAGAACTGTTAAAATATTATTTCTAGTACTGTCTTTAGATGAGGCGAAAACCTTAGAAACGATCATAAGAGATAGCCTACTGTATATGCCTTGGTAGAAACAAATGATCGGAGTGATGATAGAGAAAACAAATATTATAATCTTGACAGTATAGCGTAATTAATTGCATTTTTATCGGTTGTCTTAAGCATTAGTCAATATTCTAAAAAACATATTTATCGTATTTTAAAAAATGCCATGATTAACAAATATACCGTACAAACACCTCTACCACCAAACGTACCTTGATCCTTGTTGCCACAACTGGCCCTGCTCAAAATGGCCTAGGTTTGTGGCTTATGTTTCACTATTCAACAATTTCATTTTTTCTGGTTTTTTGGTTGTTTTTTGAGCTTTTTTGTCGGTTCTTTTTTTCCATATTTATTTGTACTGTCTGTGATGGGCTAAATTGTTTTTTCTATTTTTTAAATTTAATTACGTCAAATAAGTCATCATAAGCTACAGCGTAATTTCAGTCAGCTACAATATTTTTCAGTCATAAGCCACTAAAAAAGTCATTTTAAGCACCCCCACCATCGTGTTGTCTTCATCCTCGTTGCCAACCCAAGACATCACCAAATGGCCTCCATTGATCGCTCTCCCTTCCTTCCCCATCACCAGTTTCCTTCTTCTTAGTACGACGTCCCACATAGATAGATTGGAGGAAACCTATCATCGTCGCCATTCTTGCACCACTGTGGCCGGCGAGCAAGAGGACATATTGGGTGACCCTTTTTAACAAGGTTGTCTCACGTGTCTGGTGTCATGGGAATATATGGGCCTGTTCGGCAGTGAGGAAGCCGGCCGGCTTTTCGCAGCCGCTACAGTACCTAACTTTTAAACGGAGTATTTTCTCAAGATGGGGTCTACAAGTTAAACGTAGTACACGTTAAAAGCCCAACATCTGTACCAGCCAAAATCGCAAGTGAGTATCGATCTCTCCGTAATCTGTACCGTAAACAGCCAAAATTCAAAAATTTCAGCCAAAAGCCATAAGCTGCAGCAAAAATGAACAAGCCCTATGTTTGCATAGGCCTTAATGTGTCACAGTTACTTTAGAAACTCATTGGAAATTGACGAGAAAAAATAGAGAGAATTGCACAGACGAATATTTAGATTATAGAAAACTTTTATGCAAAATTGGCTTTACAACATCGCAAACATGTGGCGTTTACTAAAAGGACACCAGAAAATCAATAGGCCCTCGTAAACCAAGACGTGGCCATTGCAGTAAGGAGGGGTCAAGAAAAATAGGTTATATTCCTTTCAATTTTATGGTTATGGCTTCGCCCGATAAATAAACGGAATGGTTTCTTCGCCGTCTTCTTAAAGCAGCTTATCAATATTCAGTTCATTCGCACAAGCGCTCGCTTTAAAGACAAAAATCATCAGACGCAACCAAAAAGAAAAGACCCATATTCTTGTAACCTAGTCATACACATGGGCCATCTCAGTGCTTTCAGTTGCTGGTCGCCAGGAAAGGTGTCTTTTGCCCCCCCCCCCTCGCGCGAAGGGATCACAACTTGTTAGATGTAGGGAGGAATCTACATCGGCTCTAAATCTACTTGACCTCAAAGCCATCATTATTGTTGACGACTGAAGATGTCGTCTCCAAAGTCACTGCCTCCAGATCCATAGGTTGTCACTGCCACCCCACTGTCGTCTTAGGGTGTGTTTGGTTGGATGAACCATGACATACTTGTATGGGACAATCATGGATATACCCTTATCCCTGTGTGTTAGTTGAGTTAATAGAACCAATTTGTCCTGAATGGAGTGCTGACAACATTCCCATGAGATGTTGAACCATTCCATTTGCCAAGATCAACCGAACGATGCAGTACAGGAGCCTCGTTCGCTTGTGTCGCGTCCACTCACCCCTCTCTCTTTCTCGCGTGTGTGCAAGAGCTTGATGCTACCACTCCTTCCCACCTTCTTCCTCTACTGCCAATGCCGCCAACCATTCCAACGCTGCTGGTCTAATGCACACTACCTCCTCCTCATAAGGTGGCACCAAGCACGCGGCACAGGGACAGCTAGAGCAGAGGTAGGTGCGTGACAGTGCACGACAATAGGGCTTGGGGAGGAATTGGGGTGGCGGTGGCTGGGAGGGAGGGGCACAATTAGGGAAAACATAAGCATGAAGGGGTGGAGAGGAGCTTATTAGAGTGGCCAAAGATGGCGAGGAGGAGCCGAGGTGGGCTAGCAACTTGAGCCAGGGGCGGCATAGCGAGACCGTCGTGGGGGGAGCATACGGGCAAGGAGGAGCTGAAATTGGTGGTGGGGGAAGAAAGAAGGAGGTGCAAGGATGCTCTAGGAGAGAGGAATCGGAGGAGAGCTCGGCGGAGAGGAGAGGGTGGTGGTTGCGGTGATTTTTGGCCAGAGGTGAACAAGAAGGTGGCGTCGGCCCTCCTGTGTGTGGAATTCCAAATTGAGGGGGGGGGGGGAAGCGATTGGGAGTGTGGAATGCACTCTTAATGCAGTTTGATTGGGGAGGAAGTCACTAGGTTGGGCGAAACGGTGAGGTGGACACGGCAGCCGACATGGTATAGCACGGCGTCACGAGTTGGAGTCGAGCTCGAGGAAGAACTAATGGTGTGGGGGTTTGGGAAAGAAGGATACATGGGAGGCAAGAGGCGGCGCAGTATGGTGTGGGTTGTGCACAGCAACCTTGGCACAAAGCCCGACATGGTGGCAAGGTCCTGCATGACGTGACTCGCGGAGGGTGCGATTCGTGCGATGTGGGTCAGGGTGACACAACTCATTCAACTTCACCTCTCAAACCAAACACCATCTTGAACCACATCTAGGGTCATCTCATCCAAGCAACCAAATAAAATTGTGTATTATCTCATCCCACTAACCAAACAATATACTTATACCATCTTATCTAAGATTATCCTATCCATCCTGCACTATCTCATTCTATTTACTCGTTCACCTAACCGAACACATCTTGAGTCATCACCTCCTGCCCTTTCATCATATCTCTCCTTTTCTTTTCCACCTCCGTCGTCGTCTTTGCCGTCAAGATTTGCTGCAGCCACCGACGGTTCAGAGGGAGAGTTCGGTGAGAACGAGAGGGGGTATGGGAGATGTGGTGAGAGAAGGGGCTGTGTGACATTTAATTTAATTTAGCTTTTGAGACCCATGTGTAAGGTGGGAAGAGAAGCTAGCACCAGAGAAAATTTTGCTTACACCGTGTGACAGGTAAGACATTGGGGATGCCCTTATATTAGAGCATCTCCAAGAGATGCCCAATAAGTTCACACCCTAAATCTCTTTTTACAGATCCTAATCACGATATAAGGTCTCAAAATAATCATTCCCTCCAACAGATACCCTAAACCAGAAAAACAGTATTGGGAGCCTAGATCATCCTCTATAAGTAGAGAGCGATAGCCCATTTTTTGGGTGTGTTCTATTTTTGGGAGTCTATTTGGGAATCTGTTGGAGCTACTTTTTACCCTTTAACTCTAAAATTTAAATATTAAGAGTCATATAGAGTATCTCTCGGAGATGCTCTTAGTACCATGGCATTTCCGATGGAAAGCCAAACCAGATAGGAAACCTCAATTCTGAAGCTGTCCCTGCAAGAACTAAACTCGGCTACTCAAAAGGATCTTCACTACATGGCTGAACTAGCGCGAAAAAAAATGTCTATTGACAGTCCGGAGTCCTGGTGCATAGGTCATATTTGAACAGATTCTACAATGGAATGTCTAATTCTAGGGTGATTTATGCTTTCTTAATTATATATCACATTTTTGAACCCTTGGATAAATCTAGAATCAGAAGCATGCATCTTAAAGCTAATCCAAAGGTTAAGAAAAATCAACTTAAAAGCTAACAAAAAGTCAGATAACTTGCAAAAAACAAATCCTGATATACAAGTGCATTATTCTAGTATACGCCGAATGGCCGGAAATATAGCACGGAGAACTTACCTTGTTGAATAGCAGTGTCATACTCTCTACAGTTACGCTCATCAAAAGCAGCCTACCTTCGTTGAAAACATTATGACAGCACGGTATTCACGTTGAAGAACTTTGATAAGGCTCGACAATATAACAGCATTAAGCTGGAAAACATTGACCACATACAAACAGCAAGTTTGTACAGGGAGGTCTATCCACAATGCTATCACAAGATTAACAGCAAGTTCTTTTTTACACCGCACAATATAAAAGGAAGAAATTAAAAAAAATGTTCGCATCAATATTTAACGCTAACTTTAAACCCGAATGGCTGTTTCCTGACTTTACAAGAATTACAACAGGAACTATGGCTCAGAGCTCCCTGATTGAGAGCACCTTTTTTGACATGGAATGCAGTGTAACTGCCACCTCGGCCACTTCTCGGCCAGAGCATTTCCATTCACTTCGGTGAAGAATCTCAATGAGCCGGTAAAGCATTCTCAAACAACATGATCATCGCCACTGGGGAAAGACCCCACATCGCTCGATATTCTCAGAAGCTGCACTAACTCTAACCGGTACTCCAGACCTCGGATGTAGTGACCCAACAGCATGCACCTGAACAGCACAAAAAACGAAAGGTCAATGGCTATGATATGAACAAACTGTTAGACCCTAATCCTCATGCACATAACATTATCTGCTAGTCTAGAGCTAGAACACCTAGGCTTAAGGATTTAAGGGGGAAACTCACGGTTGCCGATGAACGCTATGGAGCGAAGACCCGTGCCTGCGTGATGAAGGCGTGAGGTAGAGTCGGTGCGGTGCAGAGGGTCGTCGCCGGCGAGGTCCTGCAGTGGCGGCGCCGGCCTTCCCGTTGCTAGCAGCGCTTAGGAGATCGGGTCCCTAGGGCTTGTTAGAGGTCTTGACTCTCACGGGAACGAAGCATGAGCCAGAACCGTGAGATGCCGGAGCCTCTCTTTTATATTGCGCTGCGCAACGGGGGACCGTAACCAAAAACGGTTACGCACCCCCGATCAGGGCGCGAGAACGTGGGGTGAGCCCACGTTTTCCTCGTCTCGGCCGTTTGGCCTGAGATCAAAACCTAACATTCTCCCCCTTGATCGTAAGGCTAAACATCATAAGCCCTCTCTCAATAAAAGTTCACACCAAAGTAATGCTTCACAACAGTCAATTTAGTACCGCTGGACATCAGTACTTATAGTGCTCCCTTCTATATCGATTGGATAACATAATACTTCATGGGAGTTGGTTACTTCACATGGTCCTCTTATTCCAGGATCACAGGCTCTCCAATAAACCCATGTCGGCAACATGATCACGAAAAATATTGGGTGGTAAGCCTTTTGTAAGCGGATCCGTAAGCATAAATTTAGTTCCAATATGCTCAACCTTAATTGTTTGATCCTGGACTCTATCTTTCACAACATGATACTTTATGTCAATGTGCTTGGCAGCTGCACTCGACTTGTTGTTACTCGAATAGAAAACTGCGGGTTGATTGTCGCAGTACAAAATGAGTGGTCTAGAAATGCTGTCTACCACTCTTAATCCCGGGATAAAGTTCTTAAGCCATACAGCCTGCCCGGTAGCCTCATAACATGCTACAAATTCAGCCTGCATTGTCGACGATGCAGTAAGTGTTTGCTTTACACTTTTCCATGAAATTGCTGCTCCTGCGAGGGTAAAAATATAACCTGATGTGGACTTCTTAGTGTCTTTACACCCCGCAAAATCAGCATCAGAATAACCGACAACCTCAAGGTTATCGCATTTTCTATATGTGAGCATGTGACCTTTAGTGCCTTGCATATAGCGCAGGACTTTCTTAACAGTTTTCCAGTGGTCCGGTCCTGGATTTGACTGATATCTGCCAAGCATCCCGGTAACAAAAGCTAAATCAGGGCGTGTACATACTTGAGCATACATAATACTTCCGACAGCAGAAGCGTAAGGTATAGCCTTCATCTGATCAGATTCATAGTCATTCTTTGGGCATTGAAATTTCCCAAACTTATCGCCCTTAACAATAGGAGCAGGCGAGGCAGAGCATTTATGCATATTGTATCTCTTTAGTACTCTGTCAATGTATGCATTTTGTGATAAACCTAATATTCCTTTGGACTTATCTCGGTGAATTTCAATACCAAGAACATAAGATGCTTCACCGAGATCTTTCATGTCAAAATTGGACGAGAGAAAACTTTTAGTTTCCCGCAGCATGTCCACACTGCTGCTGGCCAATAATATATCGTCCACATAAAGAATTAAGAATGTGTAATTACTCCCCCTAAACTTAACATAAGTACAATTATCAACATCATTCTCCTTAAATCCAAATTTCCTTATGACTTCATCAAACTTAAGGTACCATTGCCTAGAAGCTTGCTTTAGGCCATATATGGATTTCTTTAGTTTGCATCCCAAATGTTCCTCGCCTTCCACAACAAAACCTTCCGGTTGTGTCATGTAAACGTCCTCATACAAGTCTCCATTCAGAAATGCAGTCTTAACATCCATTTGGTGCAACTCTAAATCGAAATGTGCTGTGAGCGCCATTATGATTCTAAATGAATCTTTAGTTGAGACAGGAGAAAAGGTTTCATTATAGTCAATGCCTTCTCTTTGTGTAAACCCTTTCGCTACAAGTCTCGCCTTAAACCTTTCGATGTTCCCTTTGGAGTCACGTTTTGTTTTGTAGACCCATTTGCAGCCTACTGTTTTGGCTCCATTAGGAATTTCCACTAAGTCCCATACGCCATTAGCGCCCATAGACTCAATCTCATCTTTCATGGCATCTAGCCATTTAGATGAATCTTTATTCTTCATTGCTTCTTTATAAGAGCTAGGATCATCTGCCTTTCCAAGATCATCCTCATTCAAGTAAATCTCATAATCACTTGGGATAGCAGATCTCCTCACTCGTTGTGATCTCCTGACAAGTTCATTAGTAGGCTCATCAGGTTGTTCATTAATTGTCACAGAGGGCTGTGAAGGCTCAGCATTAGGTATTGCACTTGTATTTTCAGAGCCCTCAACAGAAGGAGTAGCCACAGAATTAACTGGAGATGCAACAGGAGTTGCAACTACAGGGTCAACTGTGGGCACAACCATTTGGGGCATGGGAAAATCAGTCTGTCGGATTAGCGGTGAAGCAACATAAATCCGCTTCTCCTCAAGATCAATTTTCCTAGGCTCCAAGTTACCACTGATGCCATCATTTTCCAAGAACACAGCGTGCCTTGTCTCTACAAATTTTGTGGTACGATCTGGACAATAGAATCGGTACCCTTTAGACTTGTCAGGATAGCCAATAAAATGGCAACTCACAGTCTTGGGATCTAATTTCCCAATGTGTGGGTTAAATACTTTAGCTTCAGCTGCACAACCCCACACATGGAGGTAGTTCAAACTTGGTTTTCTCCCAGTCCATAATTCATAAGGTGTTTTAGGCACTGATTTACTGGGAACCCGATTGAGTATGTGTGCAGCGGTCTTTAATGCTTCCATCCATAACTTTACTGGTAAAGTGGAGTGGCTCAACATACTTCGAACCATGTCCATAAGTGTGCGGTTTCTTCTTTCCGCTACTCCATTTTGCTGGGGATCACCAGGCATTGAGTACTGGGCAACTATACCCTTTTCTTGTAGAAACCTGGCAAAAGGACCCGGAATCTGCCCATAAGTTGCGTGTCGCCCATAATACTCTCCCCCACGATCCGAGCGCACTACTTTAATCTTTAGATTGTGCTGATTTTCAACTTCAGCCTTAAATATCTTAAATTTATCAAGTGCCTCCGATCTTTCTTTAATGGGATAGATATAGCCATAGCGTGAGTAATCATCAGTGAACGTAATAAAAGAATCATAACCATCCACTGATGTCACAGGGAAAGGACCACATATGTCAGAATGAATTAATTCCAAAATCCCTGTGCTTCGAGTAGCACCCTTCTTTATTTGCTTTACATATTTGCCTTTGATACAATCAAGGCAATGATCATTCGAATCATTAAAGTCTAAAGGGTGGAGAATTTCATCTTTAATGAGACGTTCAATTCTCCCCCTCGAAATGTGGCCTAAACGACAGTGCCACAATTTCGACGAAGTTTCATCAATTCGCTTACGCTTTTTATTCTCATCACATACATTCATGCATATAGGAGAATCTTGCAGGGATAACATATAAACCTTGTCGTGTCGGATGGCACGACCAACATTATCATTATTGAAATAAATCAAACACATTCCGTGTCCAAAATTACAAGAATATCCATCATTATCTAATAATGAAATGGAAATTAAGTTTCTTCTCATCGAGGGAACATAAAGAACATCATTAAGTTTCATTACAAATCCATTATTCAAAACTAAAGAAACCGATCCAATAGCTTGAATTTCGGCTTCCATCCCATTAGCCACTCTAAGGCTTCTTTCCCTTCTGAGACTTCTCAACATATGGAATCCCTGCAAGGAATTCGTAACGTGCACAGTGGCACCAGAATCAATCCAACAAGAATTTATAGGAAAATCAGCATAAAATGCTTCATCAACAAAAGTGATTTCATAAGTACCTTTCTTGGCGAGCCATTTCAGCCATCCAGGACAATCATCTTTGAAATGGTCCTTCGACTGACAAAAGTAACATTCACCACTTTTCTTCTGTTCATTTGAGCTCCCAGGTCCTGAAGCGTTTTTAGGCGCCTTAGGATGCTGTGGGTGCTGTGGCTTCTGATAAGGGGAGTAGGTTTGCTCCTTCTTTCCCTTTCCTTTGTAGCCACCTCTATTTCTAGAGGGACCAGCCTTATTTGAGGAGCCGACTTGATTCACAAAATCAGTAGCCCCCTCAGCCTTGAGCCTCTCTTCCTCCTGTGAAACATTAGCGATCAACTCGCTAATGGTCCACTTGTCCTTAATGGTGTTATAGTTCACCTTGAAAGCTTCAAATTGCTTGGGAAGAGACATCATAATGTAATGGACAACAAAACCATCAGAAATAGCCATATCCATTGTCTTAAGTCTGGCAGCAATATTGATTATGGTCATAATGTGCTCATGAACATTTCCAGTACCATTGTACTTAGTGTTCATGAGCCTGTGCATCAGTGTGGTAGCATAAACTTTAGAGGACCCTTTAAAGTGATCCTCGATGAAGGACAAATAGTCCTTTACCCTTTCCTTTTCAGGGATTGCTCCCCTTATTGCCTCACTGATGGAGTTTTTCATCACAGCAAGTGAAACACGGTTAGACCGCTCCCACTTCTCAGCATTAGCTTTATATTCCTTCATTTTGTCATCATAATTGTCCTCCCCTTCAGTAGGAGCGACAGACTCATCGAATCTGAACGCGTAGTCCAGATCCAAGAGCTGAAAAGTCGTCATAAGTGTAAACTTCCATTTCTGGAAGTTACTACCATTAAGTGGCTCAATAGCATTTACATGAGCGGAAACAGAAGCAGCTGAAAAAAATTAAAATTTACATTAGGAAAGCGCATAATTAATTTGCACGAAAGTTAATCTTACGTTGGTATGATTAACAACATGCTCATAAGAATTTTTCGCATCACCGTTGGGCAGAAGCGAAAAATTTAACATAATTTATGTCATGCAATTACAATTAACGTTGGTCAAAGAGTAACAGCATGGCAAAATTAAACATAATAAAATAAACATAATTGATGACATGCAATTACAATTAACGTTGGTCCAAAAGCAATAGCATGTCAAAATTAAATATAACCCTCCAATTGAACTTCTCGTTGGTTCCATTCAATTTGAGGCATAGCATTACGCAGCGGAAAAGAGCATAATATCTTCAACAGCTTAAATACATCATCCAGTAATAGTTTCATGAGAGACATCAAAAAATACATCAATCATCAATTATACATGAGATATACATGAAATATACACTAAAAAATAAAACCCAACAGCCTGAAGGATATACCATAAATCAATTTCATGTATATATGCCTAAATATGTGCATGAAATATATGCTGAAATACATAAGATAATGCACTGCTGGGCCTTTTTTTTTGGCCCGTGAGCCAGCCTTGCAGCTCCACTGGTCATCAATCCTCCTAGGCCATCAGCAGCCCGGCCGGCCCATTAGTGCCCGAGAAAAAAAAATGTGGACAAGGCCCATGATTCAGTGCGCGGCCCACACAGCCAGCCGGCCCAAAACGAAGAACATCAGACGCTCGCTATTGGATTTGATCCAATGGACAAGATCGCACCGCAGCCCAACAAAAAGGGTGAAAACCCTAACCCTAAAACCATTTGGTCCTGTCCCACGCGAAAACAACGGAGGGAGCGGCGGCCGAGTCGGGTGGGCGGCTGCGCGCGAGCGCAAGGGGGGGCCGGCGGGGCGCAACGCGCGCAAGGCGCTGGGCGGCGGCGAGCAGCAGCAAGCGGCGGCGCGGAGCGGCCAGGCGCTCAAGAGGGCGGCGGCGGCCAAGCGCAGCAGCCGACGGCGCGGAGCGGCCAGGCGCGCAAGAGGGCGACGGCAGCAAGCTGCGGCGGGGCGCCGGCGGGGAGCACGCAGACGCGGTGGCGGCTGCCGGATCGAGCCCCCGAAAACGGAGATGACCGGGACCCAAAAGCCGTAAGTTTCCACCACCGATCTAAAAACTATTTTCGGGTTTGAGTCCTCGGGTGGTTGATTTGGGATTTTCTTAGTGTTTTGCAATCAAAACTTGAATCACCTCCTTCTAATTTTCTTAACCGATCCGATACAAGAACATGCGGCTAGGGTTCTAGGAGACTAGCAGAGGCTCTGATACCAAATGTTAGACCCTAATCCTCATGCACATAACATTATCTGCTAGTTTAGAGCTAGAACACCTAGGCTTAAGGATTTAAGGGGGGAAACTCACGGTTGCCGATGAACGTCATGGAGCGAAGACCCGTGCCTGCGTGATGCAGGCGTGAGGTAGAGTCGGTGCGGTGCAGAGGGTCGTCGCCGGCGAGGTTCTGCAGTGGCGGCGCCGGCCTTCCTGTTGCTAGCAGCGCTTAGGAGATCGGGTCCCTAGGGTTTGTTAGAGGTCTTGACTCTCACGGGAACGAAGCATGAGCCAGAACCGTGAGATGCCGGGGCATCTCTTTTATATTGCGCTGCGCAACGGGGGGCCGTAACCAAAAACGGTTACGCACCCCCGATCAGGGCGCGAGAACGTGGGGTGAGCCCACGTTTTCCTCGTCTCGGCCGTTTGGCCTGAGATCAAAACCTAACACAAACAACGCCAAGCAAGAAAGGCCTAATGAGTCAGCTTGTATTACCAGAATAGCAAACGTGCAAGATAGTATCGCGGAACAGATATCAGGGACTGAAACGGGACGGAAGTGTTCTCCACAAGCTCCGCACAGTCATTGTCCTTACTTCCTAGATTTAGGATACTCCCAGCAGCATTCTCTAGAGGCGGAGGAGCTTCTGAGTGTATCTTGGGGGAAAGGCAAGCAAACCATGCACAACAGAGTGAATAGCCTCTTGCACACCAGGACAGGTGGACTCGGAGAGTTCAGCAACCTGTGCAAAGCAGCCAGTAACTAGTTAACCCACTGAACAGAAAGCAAACCTATGACCAATGTCCTAATTTTGACTGTTAGTTGGGATTTGTATTACTTAATTTTGTTTGTTGGTTGAGATTTGTATTAAGAACAATTAATCACCATTAAGCAGTTAATGCAACACGAAATGAGTTTTACATGAACCAAGAGAACATACTTTCTCTGGTGTTAGGGATCTTAAATAGTCCAGCTAATCATTTTCTTTTGGTTCAGTCCATACGGAGGTGCTAACACCTCCACCACATCTGGCCGTTCAATTGATAGGGGCAGAATTATATTTTCAGATTTTTACGTTTAACTCAACGGTTTCTCTCGCGACCGAATCGCCGATGGGCCTGAACACTGTGCCTCCTTCCAAATATCGACTCACCGATGGCCTTGACCCAACCACATCTCTCGGGACGCGGCGTGGGCGGTGAGGCGCGGGCTGTACGAGCCGAAGGGCGAGACGTACCCGCTGCTAGGGCTGAAGGCGGCGTCGCCAAACGGCGAGACCGAGGATCCCTCATCCCGCCATAGCGCTGCGGCCAGTACTGCCGCGCCACCTGGAGCTGGCGCATCAGCGGGTGCACGTCGGGCGTGGTCGGCCTGAGGCCCTGCGGCAAGGCCGGTGCCGCGTACTTCTGCTGCAGTTGCACCAGCGTATGGCAGATATTAGAAGCCGTGACTGCTGCATCATGCCAGGAGACGTTCTGCTACGAAAGAGCAGAGCTGTTGGGTGATGCTACCTGTATTTGATGAAGAGAATAGAGAATCCGAACCATCCATCTTTGATGAGGAATCAATTCCTGATAATGAATTACAGAACATTGTTTTATTAAAACTGCACTATGTTGCACCAGGTTTTTAACCGCTCCTTGATCCCATGGTAACGCCAGAGACTCTTCCAATGCATCCTGTTAGGGAGCTCCAAGAACGCTGCCAGCAGCAAGATGAAGGCTTAGAATACAAAGCATCCCGGACAGGCAATATAGATGTTGAAGTCTTTTGTTGATGGTGTTCAGATTGGTGTAGCTCATTTCTTGTGGCATTTGGGTTGCCCTGCGAGATTGGTGTAGCTCATTTTTTTTCTTTTTGGAAAAGAACATTAAGACTTCTGCTTGATAGATTATGACACAACAATATACTTTTCTGTTCACTGAAATTCAGATATTGAAAGGTTTTACTAAAGATTCCGATTTTTTAAAATTTCGACTTAATAGTGAGATAAAGTTTATTAAATTTGTGGATAAGTCAACTACTGTCACTCTTTATTAAATCTGAGTGTAAGCTATTGCCTGTCAGTTTTTTTACCAGCTGTATGTTTATTGACCGGGCCCCTCAATGCTTAGGCTCTAACTTCCTAAGGTTGTTTGGATCAATGCGTTCTATCAACCTGCCATATAATATTGTCCATATTTTTCTTTTCAGTCTTTGTTTTGGAAAGATCTGTTGAGCGCTAGTGCTTGATCCCCATCTGCAATAAACTCAGAAATCATGTTTATAAGGTTTCTTACATATCTAATTATCTATGGTATTCAAGTGAATAAAGCTTATACAAAAATGGTGTCTGTGTGATCAGATCCATGTTCATGTACTTAATATGGCCCAGTTCCTTTGAAGGGAGTGATCTAGCTCTTTCCATAGCTAAGACTTATGTATGCTCTTTCCCAAGTTTGCTGTTGGATTGACGGCCTCTTATGTATGCAGCATATGAATATCCACCGCATAGTTTTCATATAATGCTGCTGCTGTTCCTGCTACCATGTAATCATAGTTTTCTTGTATCATTGATTATTTTGTCACTGTCGCCCAATTGAATAGTCGTTTCACAACACAGGCCGATGTCTACGATGAAGGTACCTAAACATTATCATGATTACTAGTAATTTTGCTGTAGTGTTTTCTTCATTTCAAATACCCATTATCATGATTACTAGTATTTTTGCTGTAGTGTTTTCTTCATTTCCAGTAGCCATACATTATCATGATTACTAGTAATTTTGTCGGACTGCTTACATGTGTACGTAAACAAGTTATCAATATTTTCCAACTCAACAGAGGAAGTTGAAAAAAGGGAAACTAGAAGTAGATATGACTAGCGAAAATCCAGTCTGTAATGCAAGCACCAAGCGGTAATTCTTATTATTTGAATCACAGCTACTTCCATAAGATAATACTCATCGTTGGTACTAGAAGGAAGCAACAAGCAGATGGTATAAACATGGGGATGCTATAAACAAGGCTTCAGCTGTTTCCTGCAGCCATCAGAAAGAAAAAGGATAAATAAAATATTAGTAAACCATCCATTAGGGATCTAGGTAACACTTAGTAAATCACTGTAGAAAACAAGAATAGTACATCAGAGCATGTGAAATTACATCATCAGTAATAGTTAGTGCATGCTCAAGAGAAAAGGGGAGGAGAGGTAATTCTCGGGTCTAGCCTTGAGGACTTGTTCAACTATTGCAGTAGAAGGTTCTCGTTGAAGACTGTACTCATGCTCGCTGATCAGATGATTAATCGAGTTGAGTACATGCATTCAAAGGGATTTCTTCACCGTGATATAAAGCCTGATAATTTCCTTATGGGGCTTGGGAGGAAAGCCAATCAGGTATATATAACAGATTATGGACTTGCAAAGAAATATAGGGACCTTCAGACTCACAAGCACATCCCCTACAGGGAGAACAAGAACCTCACGGGAACTGCACGATATGCAAGTGTCAATACCCAGCTTGGCGTTGAGCAAAGCAGGAGAGATGATTTAGAATCTCTTGGTTATGTCCTTATATACTTCCTTAGAGGCAGCCTATCATGGCAGGGGCTGAACGCAGGCACAAAGAAGCAAAAATATGACAAAATAAGTGAGAAAAAGATGCTTACTCCTGTGGAGGTACTCTACCTAGGATACTACCACTATATTACAATGAGAATATCACCGTTTTCACCAATATAATCAAGGGTATTGATAAACATCATCCGGATGTTTTCTTTCTAACTATCAACGGTCACGAATTCTCCCCGCCCCCTCCAAAAAAAAATCTCCCCTCCTCCAAACAAAATCTCCCCTTCCAAAAAATAAGAGGCCGTTGGATCTCTAATCCAACGGTCCGAAATTTGGATGATTGTTAGAAATAAAACATCTATAATCAATTGTGGTTGATTTCACATCTTGACCAGGAAGAAATGGTCTTACACGACAATATACTCTGATATTACCTGAGAGAACAAACATTAGAACAGAAAAAAAATGTTACAACCATACAATGTGCTCCAAAAACAAATAAATAATTATACAGGAAAATACCTTTTAATTCTTGTACTTCATTAAATAGCTTCTGAGTTTTAGCAAGAACCCTATGATAATTTTCAGCAGCATCCACCAAACCTTTTAGGTCAAGACCTACACAAGTTTAAACATTAAGACCAAACAAACTAAAATATCAAAGTAACAGCACACATGTGTATGTAATAATACAAATACACATATCACGAAGACCAAGTCACATACCAATATTAGATATTTCATCCCTCCATTTCATTTGAAGAGCATACATCTCTTGCTTAATGGACTGAGATGATAATCTTATGTCCTACAACAGTTGAGCATTACAACATAGGAGTAACTCTGGTGAGCATTTTATCAACAAGTTGGGCCTTTACCTCGTTTTCTTCATTCCGTCGATGAGGTACTCCCGCAGCTCCTCGTCTGAAGAATCCAATGGCAAATCGAACACTGGCAGTAACCCGTCGAGCCAATCTATCACCTCAACACGCCGATTGGCTGGAAATGTTTTTATCGCCAAAGGAGACAAGCGTGAGAAATGCGTACAAATCACAACTTTAAGCTCCCAAATGCAAATTGACAGTCTCAAGAACAACATCATTAGAACAAAGATAGCATTTTGACCGCCCAGGCCAGAAAAGAAAAGCAAGCAAAGTGCTAAAGAAAAATAGCTGTGTCACACTGCACTGCCAAAATGGGTATCTAGTAGACCAAGCAATCCAAATCCAAGCACGGGGCAAATTAAACTCCAGAAGCGCAAAACCTGGAGCTCAACAAGAACTGAATCGCCTCCGGCTCGCAGTATCGCCAACGCCAAACATTCAAAACACACACACACACACACACACACGAAACTTTTAAAGATCCAAACAGTGAGCCCCGGAGCTTGAATTGAGCCATTCCCCCACGGCGAAAAGATAAGGAAAGCTCAGATCGACCGCCTCACCTGCATGGAAATCCTCATACTCGCCGTGCGCGGTCCCCATGCCTCACCACTGGGGCTAGAGCATGCACAGGGCCGAAATGCCGGCCGATCCGGGCCCAGATCGAGCCGTCCGGCGGGGCAGCGCGGGTGCGGCGGCTCGGATTCGGCCGAATCGAGCGGCTTCGAGGCAATGCGGGAAGCGGATCGCTCTGGGGCTTTCGGTCTAGGTTTTCTCCCCCTCCTGCCTCGTAGTGCTGCTGGACTGTGCTTTGGTTCAGGTTCTGTGTTGTTTTGCTCCTTTTCTTCGCTGGTTAGTTGGTTTGAGGAGATCAGGAGGGCAGCGGGTTTGAGGAAGATGGGACTTACGGTGGAGGTTGTCAATGGCGGCAGCGAGATGGTCGTGATGATGGCGGCGGCGAGGTGGTCTTCATGAGCCGGGGTACGGGGAGAAATCCCATCCTCTACTCGCCGTCACCGGCGCCAAGGGGGAGGAGGGGACGGCCGCGTCTCCTTCGCCGGCGAGGTGTTCGTCGCCGCTACCATCGTCGACGGCAAAGTCGTTGAGGAGATCGCCTCGCCTCCGACTCCCCGAAACTCTCTCTGCTTTCGTGCTTGGCGTGAGGGAGGAAAGTGGTGCACTGGTGCGCGTGCGGGACAGTTGATAGTGAGTTTCGACGCGAAATTACTCTTTTACCCATTTCACTAACACCATTCCTGTGCACCACTCACAAACATCAGAGGTGTTCAAACCATGATAACCATTGGATGAGCTTCATTGAACGGTTGAGAATCAACCGAGTGTATGAAACCATTTCTCTTTTTCTTCTCCAACGAACTGTTGCATTTGCAGGGCCGAATTTTTCCTCCTCAGATCATGTAATTCCTGCAAGATTAAAAAAAGCAATGAGCCTTAAAGCTTGAATATAACAGGCACAATGCAATGCATATTGTCTGCAATTATCAAATAAGAAATTTACATTAACAGTTTCAAAAAGTGGTGACCATAATGCATATCAATTCTCAGTGGGACAAAGCAAAAATCAAGTAAACAAAGACTTCTTTAGGACGTTTTGAATAAGATTTCAGTTTGTTAGTTCAATTCAAAACTGTAAAAGTACAAGAGTAAACCACAAATTTGCAATCAACTTGTAAAGTTGTAATGACCGCAGAAGAAAATGCAAGTGCCTGACAAGTTACATATATGTTGGGCAAATTTTGATATTTGACTCTTCTCATTTATGAACAGGACCTGGGAGGCTGGGAACTGAACCAAATAATGGCAAATATCCACAAAAAATAGACAATTCTTGCAAGATTGCAATGTCAGGAAGATCAACAATGATGGTAACAATAACCAACAAACCAAAAGAAGTTTATTCACCATTATTTGAAAATACACAATCAGGGCATCAAGTATGGGACTGCTATTACCTTTTTATCCAAACGAGATTGCAACCAAATAATGTACTCTTCCACTTGAGGTGTAATGTTACCTAGCTCTTCTCCCATACTTTCACATAATAATTCTTCATCATTTGTCCCAGTGTCCTGGGGCATGTTTCTTCTGATAATCTGAAGATCGTAACAGGCCTACCCAAATTGATATTATGATGTTTATCTTCAGAGATGTCTCTTTACTGACATTCAGCATCTTCTTCAGAAAGTACTATGTTTCTTTCAAAAGAGAGTCTGTATTCAGCACTACGTAGAGTATACTTGGAAGGAGAAATGAAGTACAAAAGCCTCCTAGCACATGCATACATGTGCACTGTGTTTGCAAGACAAATATTAATTAAAAAAACACTTCACAAGCAAACAAAAACTACAAACAATTTGTCCAAACTTTCTTGTTCAGAATACTCAAAATAAATTTATAAAATAACACATTGCTTCTTGCTATCTCAGCTATTCTATTGATCTGTTATATAGTTATCATGAAAAAATATATACAACAATAGTTATCACATGGGAGATAGGTCCTTATCATTAAATAAATACATATGTCAGGATTTCAAGGCAAAGTTTGGAAGAACCAAAATTTAAAACATTGTCAAGCAGGCAGCTATCAGTTTGTAGTAAAAAACGGAGGGCGGCAGGTGGCTAACATAATAATTATCATTTACTCCTTTATGAAACAGTGAAAATTGCAGTGACTTAACAACCAAGTCAAAGGCGCTATCAAGCAAAATAAATATGGGAAGTGCCTTCTAACCTGTAAGAAAACGAGCCCAAGAAATCAATATCAACCACACCGAACAACTAACCAAGCAGAACGGACGAACCTCTACACATTGAAAAAACAGTAAACAGCAAATATTTCATAGACTTCAACAAACAGAAAAATGTGGTCAACTGTCTACTTGGCCTAGAAGAAAGAACCAAGAAACCACCATAACCAAGGTGCAAATAAAAGAGATGTCAGTTTCCAAGAAAAAAAAATCAAAGTCACTAAAAGGTATTCCCATGAAATTACTGTAGCTTCTTTTGAAGACATAACATGCCGTGAATGTACCACCACCACAAAAATTTGGTACTTTTTTCCAGATCACACGCTATTATTCTTTACTAATGAATAGTAAAGAGTCATTTCAGTTTTACTTGAGGCCATTTAATAGTGTCATACACTTCAGAAAGACGATCATTGTTGACTTGACTTCTATTTAACAGAAATACAGCAAAAGCGAATCACACGACTGATAATGCAACCAACTCTTAGAAAATTCTTCGACAATTAACACGGAAGCTACCTTTCAACCAGAAAGCATACCCAATCATAATTGAGGATACCAATGTTGGGAATAATCCTATATGGATTGTGGGAGAGGAGCAAGCACAACTTATAAGTGTGAGAGAGCCCCACCTATTAGACTAGTCTTTTGGGGGAAGAAAGCCTAATACCACTTATAAGATTGTTGCTCCGTGGGCTTAGTTGTGTTCAGCTCATTTAAACTTGTGGCACCCGGTTGGACCTAGGTATGCGGCCAAGGTCCAAAAGTTGTAACAATTGGTATCAGAGTCCAGGTGCCTAACATCTCCTTGGACCTCATGGTTGCAGAAGTGCCCAATCCATGTGTGAGGGGGAGATTGTTGGGAATAGTCCCACATGGATTGTGGGAGAGGAGCAAGCACAACTTATAAATGTGAGGGAGCCCCACCTATTAGACTAGTCTTTTGGGGGGAGAAGGCCTAATACCACTTATAAGATTGTTGCTCCGTGGGTTTAGTTATGTTCAGCTCATTTAAACCTGTGGCACCCGGTTGGACCTAGGCATACGGCCAAGATCCAAAAGTTGTAACATGAACAATGTATTGTCTGTCACTAGTTAAATTCAGAATCAGGACTAGAGAATGTCAAGTCACAATCCTGCGAAATAGAGTTAACCACTTGCTTTTTCTTGGCTCCCCTTTGTGAATACTGTAGTGGGAATGACCTGGAACTTTTACAAATTAACAGCCACATGTCTTTTGTGCGTTAGCTGCACATGAAACATCATCATTTCAGCTCTTGAACATTGGATTAACCAATGGATTAGAAGGGTGAGACCGTGAGAGTAAATAAGCATCTGAAATACTTACTATGTACAGTACAAGTTCGCTGCTATGGGTTAAGTAATCCTTACAAAGTTTACGCTTTGTTCAGGGATTTTTGTATGATAAAATATATATATACTTGCATGACTTTAACCTCTTAAGGAGATATGTTCTCGACCTTTCATCAATAAAACTTATTGAATTAAAAATTGTTTTGGTCACTCTGTAATACTGCGTATGAGTGATTATATGTTTGTAGAAATCTATCCTGTGGATCTTGATCCAAGATATAGAGCCTTTGGATCTAAGTGTCATTCAGAAAGATGTTCCTCCTGAAACGGTTGATGCAATGAAGAGGACCATCTCTGGCATGTTGGGTCTGCTTCCATCTGATCAGTTCCGTGTTGTTGTAGAAGCCCTTTGGAATCCCTTCTTCAAGTTATTGGTTGTTGGCCCAGCTCCTAGAGAGAACTCGCACATTGTTTTCTCTCTAGAACACACGCGAGACAATGAATCTTGACCAATTGTTGGCCCAGCTCCTGGAGAGAACTCGCACATTGTTCTCTCTAGAACACACGCGAGACAATGGATCTTAACACAAGTTTTGGTGCTGCAAAAGACTGCAAATCTGCAGCATTTTCTTCTCCCTTTTATAATGCAAAACAAGTAAAGACTCTAGTACTAATGACCAAGAAAAACTGCAAACACTAAAGACCAAAAACTGCAAACACTCACTCACTAGAAACTGCAATCACTAACTCACTAGAAACTGCAAGCAGCCAAGCACTTACTCAAAGCAAATACTAAATCAAGATTAATTTCCAACAATCTCCCCCTAATCTTGATTTGCTAAACCTCACAAGATGAAGTTCGATCTCCTGACGCATCTCTAAGGAGTTTTGCCTTCTTCTTGTTGATTATGCCGCCAGTGACACAACTTACTGGCGTCTTTCACTTCTTCACCGTCGGTGACACACCTTACCGATGACTTTGACTTCAGCTCCAATTGTTTTTCGCCGATGAGCAACTTGACGACGACAGAGACTCTCATCAGAGCATACACACATGAGAACTTGGACACAACTACAAGGACTCACACACACATTACATCATGCACTGACACATCTACGTGCACGAGCACGACACGACTATGCACACGTATGTAACACACCTCCTACGTGCACGACCAAATAAACGACACATGCAAATGCACACGTATGTAACACACCTCCTACGTGCACGACCAAATAAATAACACATGCAACACTCCTACTGTGCCAAATGACTCAAAATGTAATCGTGCACTCATATTCGTACACGGACTCAACTACATGCACCACAACACTTAGACGATGCCGCTGCCGATTTAGACATCGCCGTGTTCGCGACACCTTACATCATGACGCTGTTGATGGTGGAAGAACGTCATTCGCCGTCGACGTCGCTTATGCCTTGCAGCCCACCCGCCGCTCGTCGTCGCCACACCACAGCGATCACGTCGTCACCCCCAGTGTGTACGTCACGTGCGATTATGGCACACCGCCCTGACCTCGCCATGGCTGCACGAACCTTCGCCGCCGTGCTTTTGAGCGCACGGTGCTGCAATCGACTCGTCGTCAGCACCTGTGCACCTCCACCTGATACGCGCCACTATGCACGCCATCACGCCGATCAGTGAGTCATCGCTAGGGAGCTTCTCCTCGCACCTCGCTCTGATACCAATTGTTGGCCCAGCTCCTGGAGAGAACTCGCACATTGTTTTCTCTCTAGAACACACGCGAGACAATGGATCTTGACCAATTGTTGGCCCAGCTCCTGGAGAGAACTCGCACATTGTTTTCTCTCTAGAACACACGCGAGACAATGGATCTTAACACAAGTTTTGGTGCTGCAAAAGACTGCAAATCTGCAGCATTTTCTTCTCCCTTTTATAATGCAAAACAAGTAAAGACTCTAGTACTAATGACCAAGAAAAACTGCAAACACTAAAGACCAAAAACTGCAAACACTCACTCACTAGAAACTGCAATCACTAACTCACTAGAAACTGCAAGCAGCCAAGCACTTACTCAAAGCAAATACTAAATCAAGATTAATTTCCAACAGTTCATTCCAACAAACAGCTTGGGAAATGAGTAAAGCTACTTCATAATGAGACACAGCGAACCTGCTATGTGTCATAGACACAGACTAAGCTATGTCGAAGCCAACTCAGTGTTAGTACTCCCCAGGTTTTGTCCTGAACAGTCTGACAGAATTTGGATCTAAAATTTCAAGTTTACAGTTAATAATCAATAATATTTCAATGAAAAGAAAAATGGTTGCCATACAGCCATTTCTGAATCCCCATTGCTTATGGCTTCTTGCAAAATAAAACATAGCACATCACATTGAGCTCACGACATGCAATTGCAATGATTCTGAAAATGGCTAATTCACAAAATGGTCTCAGTAGCAATTAACAAGAAACCTTCATACCTACAACACCAATTTCTATCACTCTCTCATAACCATGGTTAAGTGCTCGTGCTTCAACAACAACAACAAAGCCTTTTGCCCCATGCTTCCTTAGAGCAAAAAAATCAAATCAATTTAACAATGACCATGATTACACCCCATGCTTCCTACTGATTTACCTAGGTGCAAAAGCAAAACTAATTCACCACTTCGACGCATCTCATCGGACCACACCGAATCTTCAGGTAGTAACAACCTCATCTTGTTTCACAAGTAGTAACGATTAATGGGACATCCACAGCTAAGCCTAGTACAGGATCTCGTCATCGATAGATGATTAATCGTTGCACGTGAACTCTCCACCCTCCCAATTCGCCACATCAAAACGCTACTATTTCATAATTATCCAAAAAATACCCAATCAAACTATTTAATTTGGAGGGGGCGGAAAAAGAGTATATGATATATGTTATATTGTGTTGTACGAATTGTCTCATTAAAAACCTTTGTCGAGAAACTTCAGGAAAACTTATTGATAAAAAAGAATACAATCTATTCAATTTCATTTAATCTACATGATTTATTTTTTAGGTACTCAATCTTTATGATCAAGCTTTTATAGTAAGTTCGAGAAGAATCTTCCCTTGAATTCTGCACTTCTCTATGTCTCATAATTCCAATTCAACGTACACATCTTTCAAAACTAGATACTAGAAGTGACTGAGTGAATAAATTTGTAAGATTTTCACATGACTTAGTATTAAGTACCTTAATTTTGTCCATCTTTTGCAATTCATGAGTATAGAATAACTTGGGGTTGATATGCTTTATGAGATGACTTCTCACGTAGCTCGTTTGCACTTGTGTAATACAAACTGCATTATCTTCATATATAATTGTGGGAGCTTGCACGATATTCAACCTACATGACTGCTGAATCTGGTAAATCATTCGTCGAAACCAAGCACATTCTCATGCGGTTTTGTACAACGCTATGATTTCCGAGTGGTTTGTCGAAGTCGATATAAGACTTTGCCTAGACGATTTCTATGAAATTACGGTTCTACCACATAGGAATATATAGCCTGTTTGTGACTTAACTGTATGGGGGTATGATAGGTGCGTGGCATATGCATAGTCAGTCATATTCAGGTCTTGGTTCTTTCTGTAGATTAGTCTAAGATCTTTGCTTTCTTGGAGGTATCGAAAAATATCCTTTATTCCTTGCATTGGTTCTACACTATACCTTGCTAATAAGTTTACGGCAAATGCAATGTTCAGTCTAGTGCAGTTCGCTAAATACATAAGTGCTCCTACCGCACTTAAGTATAGGAATTTCGGTCTCAGGACTTCCTTTCCTTCTTCTCTAGGTCAGTATGGATCCTTATCTTACTGTAAAGATCTCCCGATCATCGGTACTTTCGATGGGTACGCCTTTTCAAAGTCGAACCTTTTTAACACCCTTTGAGTATATGCGGATTGATGCACTAATATCCCTTTAGGGGTATGCTCAAGCTGCAAATCTAAGCAATATTTGGTTTTACCCAAATCTTTCATTTCGAGCTCCGACTCCAAGTAAGAGCTTGCTTCCTTTATATCTTCTAGAATTCCAATGATATTCAGATTATTTACATATACTAATATTATACAAAATCCATTCTGGAATCGTCGTATAAATACGCAAGGACAATCCTTATTGTTCGTGTAGCCTTTCTTGCATATAAAGTCGCTTAAGCGATTATACCACATTCTGCCTGATTGCTTAAGTCCATATAGTGATTTTTTGAGTTTCCCACAGTACATATTTCTATTTGCTCTATCTTGGTTTGGGACAGGGATACCTTTAAGCGCCTTCATATAAATATCAGAATCCAAATTTCTGTAAAGGTATGCAGTTATCACATTCATAAATTTTATTTCTAAATTTAGGCTTATTGCCATTGAGATTAAATATCTAAAAGTAATACCACCCATGGCCGGGTAATACGTTTCTTCATAATCAACTCTTGGACGTTGAGTGAAACCTTTTGCAACAAGCCTTGCTTTATATTTTATAACTTTAGTTTTCCCATTTCTCTTTCGAACAAATACCCACTTATGCCCTATAGGGTGCACATGGGGAGGCATGTGACTTACAAGCCCAACACATCTCTTTTATTCAGAGATAATAATTCAGTTTCTATTGCTTTTTTCCAATCCTCCCAATCTGATCTTTTCTTACATTTAGCGAGCGATGCAGCCTCTGGATCAAGATCGATGATTGTGGCAATTTTCTTTGCAAAATAAATATCAACATTGGCTGTTGTCCTATTAATGGATTCTCCCATGTGCACATAGTTTATAGCTATTTCATCATGGATTGATTATTCTTGTGCTTCTGCCTACTCACTGCTTCTTCCAGTTGCGAGGGCAAGTTCCTTTAGTTTTTCAGCTCCGATGTGTGTTCTTTTTTCAAACTACAGTGTAATTAACATCTACTCTTTTGCACAAATCTACCAATTGGCTTGGCCGGTGACTCCAAGTTTGCTCACGGTTGGACTTGGTCGATTGCGGTCGGGAGTGCTTAGGACGCTTGTTTTCCTTCTCGATCGGTCGATTTGGGTATTTCATGCTTGCGTACCTTTTTGTAAATGCTAATGATGTTTATACTATTTCGTGCGGTGCTATATGACGGTTTGCTTGTCTGTATGACTGCAGGACTTCGGAGCTAGGTCATGGTGAGGCGTGGGAGAACCGGGACTAGGCACAGGAGGTGTCGAGGTCTAGACGGTCGGAGACGTTGAAGATGATCGAGGCTGCTGAGGTGGTTGCGAGTTGGGAGATGAGGAACCGGAGCTGGAGCTATCGGACTAGGCTTAGGGAGGAGCTGAGGTCCAGACGGTCAGGATGCCGAGTGCGGTCGTGCGACGATAGGAAGCTTCCGGGAATGTGCAGCAGGGGCATTTCGGTAAAATGTGCAAAGCTGCAAAACGGAAGCAGATTTGGTTGAGGATAACTGGTTGGAGACCCGTTAGTGGATGAGTGAAGAGAGGTTAGGGTTTTGGAGTGAAATAGTTGTTTCCCTCCATCCAGGTTCCCTCTCTTTTGTGCTTTGACTTTTGCCTCATGTGGGTGTGAGGCTTGTGAGTGGGAAGGGGCTGCCTCTTCTTGATTTGCCATTTGTGGGTGAGCTCCTTCTATTTTAGAGGGTGTTGGCAGTACTGGCTAAGTTAAGAAAGGCAAGTGGTATGTAGGCAGCGAGTGCTCCGTGTGTGTACGTGTGTTCCTCTCTCAAGAATGTAGTGAGAGATGGCATAAACTCATGTAATCATTCCTCTTTATGTAATAGCCCTTGTCTCTGAATCAAATGTAAAAGGTCCTGAGTTCCTCTCGGTGTTTGGCTTTGTGCTTTTTGTGTTCTCTGCTTCTGTGCTTTTGATTTGAATCTTTCTCCTTGATTGATTTGCTGCAAAATGGGTTAGCCTTGAACTGGGAATCACCTCAAAGAATCCATGGCTAGCAAATTCCCTTGAGGAAAGATTTCAAATGCAGTCTCTCTTCCAAAATACTCATCGGGCAGATTTCCCCTGTTTTGAAAAATTAGGGTTTGTAGCCAGAACATGCATGGATCGTTGTTCTCTCAAAGAGATGATGGCTCTAGCTTCATACTTTCTCATTTGAGATTGTTCCTCTGTTGTTTTTCAAAGTCCCATGAGCAAAAGATTGAGAATGGTAAGTAATTTGAAAAATAATCTCTCTTTTCGGTTCAGTTTCAGATTTCTGTCTAGACCTTGATTCATTGCCTCTTTGGTCTGAATTTTCTTGTTCTTGAGTGCATGCTGCTTTTTAGTTCGAGTCTCCATTGTCTTTGGCCGAGAAGAGCACCACCAATCCAAGAATTTCCTTATTTTCAGCTGGCTATGCTGTTTGCACTGTTTGCTGATTTTTGTCAGCAAGTTAACTCTGCAGTTTCAGTTTCAGTCGAACCTATAATTTGTCTGCTCTCTTTTTCTGGTTGTTTCGGTAGCAAGCATTAGCAGTTTTCAGATGCTTTTTAGTTGTTTTAGGTCTACACTTTTTGCTGTGTTTGCTTTGCTTGCAGCCGAGTTTGATCAGTGCTCACGACTGCTCTAAATTTCTTTTTCAGTCGGCCGTAAGCAGTTAGCAGCCAACAGCTCATTTTGGCCAGCAGCTCTTCATTGCGTTTCAGGCTGCAGGTTTAATAAGTTTTCGGCAGCAGGTGGACTTTCAGGTTTTTCGGTTTACTGCCCCTTTTCGGCTGTTGCAGTTTTCTGCTTTTTGATCCGTTTCAGCCTGCAGTTTTGTGTTCTTGGCTGACAGCAGTCTTCCCGGTTTAATTTCTATTATTTGCTCTCAAGTTTTGCTATTGACAGTCTGTAGTCTGTAGGTGGATTGTTTGTTGTTCTCGGCTGCCTGTTAGTCCACTCTATTGTTGGCAGATTCCTCTTTTTTCACTATGTTGGTTTCAGTCTGCTTTCACTTTTGAATTGTAGACAATTGCTGCTACCTACTCTGATTGTTTTGTTTTTCTCTCCTTTTCAGTTTTACCTGCCGACAGTATTCAGTCCTCATGCTGTTTTTAGTTTTGAAGCATTATGGGTTTTCTCTGTTTTAACTCTGTTTATTTGTCGCTGTCTTTCAAGTCTGCAGTATTTCTCTCTTTCTCCAGTAAGATTTCATATTCCTTCTTTATAGCTTTTTAGCTATCGAAGAAGAAATTGTGTGGATACTTGGGGCGATTTTGAAGGCACCATTCACCCCCTCTGTTGCCGTTTTCGTTCCTACAGCCAACGTTGGTGTCATCGTCTTAAACGGTGGCGCTAAGTCAGGGTTCACCAGTTAGGGCTAGAGTTCACGGTAGCCACCGAGATTAGAGGGATGATGGGGTGACTACGCGCCGACGACGGGTGACAGCAGCGGTGGTGCGTCGAGGTGGCGGCGGTGGCACTGCCTTGGCATGGGATTGGAGGAGGGCGGTGGAGGTGACGGGGGTGGCAAGAGCTGATGAGCAGTTAGGAGGTGGTGGGCGGTGTTGGTGAATTTGGCGACAGTAGTTGCTGGAGATAGGGAATAAGGTGATGGTGAGGCAGGCGAGCGCCGTCGACGGAGGATGACGAGTTGGTAGCGGCGGTGGGGTAGGAGGGCAAAGCCGACAGCAGAGCACTGATTATCTTGGCCGAGCCAGCAAGGTAGCGACAAGAGTGGATGAGCAAGGGAAGCAAGCGCCGCCGCCGCATGAAGCTATTTCCTATTTGTAAAGAAATTGATCAAAGTTGCTGACAACTCCAAAAAAATTATATGGAAGTTGTAAGGCACACATATTTAGAACCTGGTACTGTTTGTACTACATAGGTGACTAATTGTGTAACATCTTGGCTTAACAAAAATCCAAAATGTCACCCACAACTACAGTTGTAACCAATCTAAACTATTAATTAAACACTACCAACAGCTAGGCTACAAAAATAGCCAAACAACATAATCATAAACATAAATTTTAGTAACACAAAAACCAATAAATTGATCTTAAGATGAATTAAATAATCAATAAGACGAATCAATAATATAGCTAAACCAAGGAACCCAACAAGTGGCAACATTATAACATTATAAGGAGTTAAAGGAAATCATTAATTATCTAAGGATTTATGGATAGTCTAAATTAATTATGATGATAAATTATTGATTGCTAGGTAAAGGGAAGAACTACAAAAGTGTAAGATCTCATATTCTACTTCCACCCATGCATGTCGCCTTCAACATTCACCTAAAACAACAATACAGCAAGGGTGAGTCCAAGACTCAGTAAGTATACAACAGAATAATTAATAAGGTAAGCATCATTTTAACATTTCATCTTCATTCACCATTATCTCAATATCATATATTCATTTTCATCAAGTTTATACATATGTCTCATTTTTCCAAATCTCTTTTCATGAATGCAACGCACATGTTTCAACTTCTCTTTGTTTATACCGGTATAACTGAGTATTCACCCATCAATGAATCACCCTTTCCCTGTCCTTTTTCATACATGGTCTCAACTCCAGTACTCTCGTAGAGTTCCTACCGAAGTAGGTTTTGCCCCACTTTCATGGGGTGGCTCTAGAGGGCCACACAGGTCACCTCTCTATAACATGAATGCTCAATATATAATGCAATGATTATATCATTTATTAGGTAATTATCAGCATCGATCATTGACATAATCATCATTTTAACCATAAACATATGAGTGATATAAGAACAAGTATCATCATATGAATCATCATGGCAAATAATTTATTAAACAAAGCAACCACCTCAAACACTCGAATACCATTCTACCATACACTTGCCTTTCTTGGTGCGATGACCGGGTTGATTAGAAGATAATACCAACCCTGATGCTACTCCTTCTACAGTAAAACCCAAACTTACTACAAGTCACAGAAGTACAAGACAATAATTAATCGACAATGCTCATACATGCTTCCCAAATCCATAAATCTCCCCCTTTCTCGAACAGTCACCCCTACTGTTTCGGTACTAAAAGCAACATAATTTGGGACTCCCAATCCATATTCTAGCAAATAATATCATTTCTAAAATCTACACAAAATTTCCTACAACCTCTTAGTTGGTCACATGCCTAGATTAAATCATCTAACCCCCGCCCCCATTTTTTAACCCAAAAGATAGATATGCCATTTTCTGGATAGTAGACTTAATATTTTTATATCTATTAATCTACTCATGCAACTATAGTAAACCATGCTATTTTTAGAAACTACAGAAAGTTATCTACCACTTTCTAGTTATGCCAAAAATTTAGTTCTGTTATTTAGTCAGTCAAACTAATAATTTCCAATGACTGTCCAATAGTAACCAATTCTTGACACCAGTCTTCCAAAATTTACAACTTCTATTTTACCAGTGCAAAATTCATGTTCTTGAATTATTTGTAATCCTTAAAAAATTACCTACACTTTTCATGTAGACTAAATACCAGTGCAATTATTTGAAATTCTTTTCTATTAGAAAATAGGGTTTTATAAAAAATCGTATTCCTATCATAACCAAATCCCATATTCATATCGTATTCTTTTCTTCGATGTCCTCCCATTTCCCATCTCCATTTCAGTACTGGTTATAACTGTAGCAATCCTGGTAGATTTGGATGATCTACCTTTATTTTCTGACATACGTCACAATGTATTATGTATTCTGAGATTTTTCTCTTCATATTACTTCACTAAAATCCTTCCTTTAAATCTTGGTACATCTTTATTCTTCTAGGGTGTATAGAGAACTGTGAAGAATAAGCTTATTTCATAATCAAATCTTTTAATTCCTCTTTATTCGGTATACATAAGTGACCATGAAATCCCATGATTTCTTGCTCATTTCGAAATAGTGAACACAGCATGATATGCCTTTCGACTTAATGCCATCTGCCATGACATTCACTTTTCCTAGGTGACAATAAATATCCATATCATAGTCTTTGCTTATTTGTATCCGTCTTCATTGTCGTAGATTTAATTCCAGGCGATCAATGCATATACTATGACTACTAATTATAAGTCATGAGTAGTGTAGTTCCCTTCATGTGGTCGTAACTGTCTTGATGCCGATGTCATGATCCTTCCATCTTGCATCAATACACATCCTAGTCCCTATTTTTGAGGCGTTACCGTAAAGTTGAAAATCATTCCCAGGTTTAGGGAGTATTAGAACTGGGGTTGTAATCAATATAATCTTTAGTAGAACTGGGGTTGTAATCTTCAGCTCCTACATATCATTCTTGCGTATGTCAAATTATGACGTCTTGCTATCTCCTTTGTAAATTTCTGGATTTGACTCATCGAACCTTTACATATTCTTATTATATATATATCAGTATTTGTCTGTGAGTTCCTTTAATAATCTTTGATGTTCTTGGTTTAACAATGGTGTGTGGTTTGGTTAACCATGCTTTCGCTATGTTACTCTGATTTTCTGTCTAAACTAAGCTTCTTTGTGAATCCTTTCTTTGGTATATAACCATTTAATTATTCACCCTTGTTAGATGTATTCTTCCCTTGTATGAGGATGAAAATCAAGTCCTATGTGATTGTGACCCTAATATGGCACAAACTTCTTTATTCCTTATACCATTATACAGACAGTTCACATATACTCCTGTAGTCTTACAACACACCTTAGTCCAAATAGCTTATAAGCAAACTACTTGCTTACACAAAAGTACGGAATAGCATTCATTTCATGTCTTGTTCCTAACTAGCGGTGTTGCCTGATACTTGCTTTTATGATTTTTTCTGACCGTCTTCTTTGTCACTTTCCCTCATGTCGTTCCTTTAGGGTAGATTTATCTCCTTTTCCACTCAAGCTTTCTTGGGCGGGATCCCTCTTCCTTCATTGGCGGTTAATATGATGTTGATACATGTCCTTAGGTTTGTTCCCGGGTGTCTTCCTTAAGTAAGGATCTCAGTGGACATTAATAACGATAATGTCTATTCTGTTCGCAGTGAAAACAAGTTGTATATGCCAAAATCAAAGGATCATTTCGCTTCATAAACCTCACATATCCTGATATCTCTTCTTCCATCCAGAGTGCTCGATAGACTAGAGTTTGTAAGTCTGGAAATTCGATGGTCATAATATAACACATTATTTTTGGTTGCAGGCTTCTTATAAAGTATCCCATCCTTTTGGCTTCGGTGTTGACATCTTCTTGAGCATACTGAGATAGATGATGAAATTGTTGCAGATATTCCATAATAGACTTGTCTTCTTATCAGAGATTAAGAAACTCTTTCATGTTTTTCTATGTGAGAGACCATGTGGAGGTCATCCCATGTGTGTGATGAGTAATTGACATCGGTTTAGGAAAGTCGAGTTTGATTTGGTTGGTTCGGACCTTGACGTTGCGTGGTGCAATCGGGCTCGGTCGGACTTAGTCAAACTTGGTCAAAGTGCTCAGGATGCATATTCTCTTGTTTCGACAGGTTTGGGCTCTATCATGGGTAAGTATGATTTGTTAATGCCATTATGCTTTCATGTATCGAGCGGTGCTATTTGATGTGTTTCTTGTCTGTGATGGCTGTAGGACGTCGAGGCGGAGTCGTGGCGCGACACGAGGGGACCGGACTAGACACAGGCTGTGTCGAGGTCAGAACGGTCGAGATGTGTCGAAGACGGCGGAGACTCGAGGTGGTTGCGAGGCTTGGACGACAAGGAGCGCGGAAGCTTCCCGGAAGGTGCAAGAGGGGGCGAAATGGTAATTTCGCAAGGCTGCACAAGCAGGAGCGGGCTCCGTTCGGGTTTAGCGGGCGTAATGAGTTGGAGACCCGTTAGCCAAGGGCTATAAATAGGAGGGAGTGGCTGCATGCCCCCTCATGGCTTTGGGAGAGAGTTAGGGTTTGCTTGAGTCAAAAAAACCTTTGGAGAGGTTGTTTTGCCTTTAGGCTTTAGTGGGTGAGGTTTGGTGATATGGGCAGAGTGTGTCTCCCGTAGCTCTCTGTCTCCCTCTGTGTTCTTGGGTGTTCTTGAATTTGGGAGAGGGAGAGGAGATGAGTTGAGCCACCATGTAATCATTCCTCTATATTCAATCATGTATGGGGACTCCTCTGTGATCATTGTGTTTATGGAAATGAATGCTTTCAAGAAATCTTTTGAGTTCTTGCTTCTCTATTCAGTTTTCTCTTCGATGCTCTCTAGGCTAGATTCTTGACTTTTTGTGTTTCTTGTTGATTCTAGCTGAGGAGTGGCAAAATGGGTTGCTCTAGGATGGAATTGCATTTCTAGACCCTTTGGTCGCCTAGTTCCAAGAGCAAATCGATTGAATCGCAAAAATCCATTTTTCCTTGCTCTATGCTATTGAGCCCTCTGTTCTTAGTTTCTAGGGTTTTGGTGTGGAGTTTGATTCCCTTCTTGAGTTGGCCTGAAATTTGGTTTGGAGAGCCCTGTGACCATTGCTAATCTAATTGCAAAAGGTCATGGGCAAAGGATGAATGAGTTGTGAGTAATCTGAATTTTTACTTCTCTTCATCTCATTTTCAGATTTTAGGCAAATTTCTCAAATCCTCGGTCTCTCTGTGATTCTTCTTGTTGAGTGGTGTCTCTCTGCTATTTAGAATAGGTGTATTCACTGTTGGCAAAGGGAATTTGTCTGCAAGTCTTTTAATTGGTTGAAATCTCAATTCTTATGTCCCTCTACGCAGTATTTTCAGTGAAGTGGTCTGAAATTTCAGGGGGTCCGGTCGGACCGGACTTTACTTGGCGGTCAGACCGGAAGGGCGGTCAGACCGGCCGCACAATGGCGGTCTGACCGGCGGCCATTAACCGGTCTGACCGGCCAAGAAGTTGCGGCCTGACCGCCCCTGTATTCTGTGGCTGCAGGCTGTGCTGTTTTGCGTTTTCCTCTGTCTTGTCTTCTTGGTTGTCCTTTCTCCATTTTGTCCTTCCTGTTAGCTTGAGTTTCCAGTGACCTTAACTCTCTTCTTCATAGCAATTGTTGCTATCGGAGAAAAATGTTTCGAAAGGACACTTTTAGGGCAATTGTTAGAAGTCGACATTCACCCTCCCTCTGTCGCCATTTCGGCCCAACAATTGGTATCAGAGCCGGTTAGCTCTTCTTCATAGATCTTAACCGGTCTCTAGAGCCATGGCGACAGACAAGTACTCGACCAAGCCTCCCGTCTTTGATGGCATCGATTACCCCTTCTGGAAGAGTCGAATGGAGACATACATTCAGGCTCAGGGGTATGCCATCTGGCGTAAGGTCAAGGTCTGGTTTGTTGTTCCTGCCGATGAGAACATGAACACCGGGAATATGGCTGATGTTGAGGCAAACGCTAAGGCAAGGAACATCAAATCCAGGGCTTGAGTCGTAGCGAGTTTGACCGCATATCTCATCTTTCGTCCGCCTTTGATATTTGGGAGACCCTCGATGCTTACCATGAGGGCACCACCAAAATAAAGACGGTGCGACAGGACCAGTTCAAGCGAAATTACAACAAGTTTGAAATGCTCGCTGGCAAGTCCCTCGATGAGTGTTTTGCTCGTTTTCATAAGATTCTGAGCAACCTCCGAGCGGTCGGTCTCACATACCCCGACTCAGATAACGCTCGACAGATGCTCGCTGCACTCGACCTTCGTGTTTGGGAGATGAAGGTGACTACCATCAAGGACACCACGGACCTCTCGACTTTGACTCTTGATGCGCTGTACTCACGTCTCAAGACTCACGAGATTGACATTGTCTCACGCAAGTCGAAGTCACAGTCGATGGCCCTAGTCACCGATCCCAGTTCGGTTTCTGGTCTTTCTTCTGATTCGCTGTGTGGATTCTCCCTTGCTGCTCTCTGTGACATAACTGATGATCAGTTAGAGCAGCTTGTGGATGAGCAGTTAGCCCTCCTAGCTCAGAGATTCTCCCATGCTTACAAGAGGAGGAGGGAAGGAAAGAGAGGAGGACCCGTGATCTGCTTCGAGTGTGGTGGCCCCAACCACATTCGAGCGAACTGCCCCAAGCTGGGGAAGGGCAAAGGTGACTACGGCGGTTCGGGCAAGAACGACTACATCGACAAGAACCGCAACAAGAAGCCCTCAGCTCCCGCACAAGACAAGAAGAAGTTCCGCGACCTTGGCAAAGCCAAGAAGCTCTTCCACCACGTCCTCACCGCCTTCGACGACATCGACCTCAGCAAGGTGGAGGGTGGAGCGACGAGGATTGAACGGACGAGTAAGAACCCAAGGGAGGCGACGACTTTTCCGGCATGTGCTTCATGGCCCTTGAGGGCGAACTGAGCGACAGCGAGCTGTACTCCGACTCCGACGAGGTTCGCCGGGCAGGGAAGGGAAAGGTTTGGCTCGTAGACTTCGGGTGTTCACGACACATGACCGGAGACTCCCGTTGGTTTTCTTCCCTTGCCCATGCTCTAGGTGATGAGACGATCACCTTCGGAGACGCTTCATCTTGGCGCGTCATCGCCAAAGGTACAGTGCGCGTTAATGATTCTTTCATTCTAAAAAGATGTTGCTTTTGTTAGTAAGCTGCAGTATAATTTGCTTTCTGTTTCTCAGCTTACCGATGAAGATTTCGAGGTGAGCTTTAAGAAAAATGCTTGCAAAATTATTGATTCTTTGGGTAGTCTGGTTTGCGGGATTTCTTGTTTTGGGAGGATCTTTCGTGCTGATTTTTTTGAGTCTTCTGGTGATCCTCTCAGATGTTTAGTTGCTTCTGAGTCCCGCGACCTTTCTTTCTGGCATAGGAGACTTGGTCATATTGGATTTGATCATTTGACCCGAGTTAGCGGCCACGACCTCATTCGTGGTTTGCCGAAACTCAAGATGGTCAAAGATCTAGTTTGTGCTCCTTGCCGGCACGGCAAGATGGTTGCCGCTTCCCATCCTCCGGTCACAGTTACTATGACCGATGCACCAGGACAGCTGCTTCATATGGACACAGTTGGACCAGCTCGAGTGCAGTCAGCAGGAGGGAAGTGGTATGTTCTTATCATGGTCGATGACTTCTCGAGGTACTCTTGGGTGTTTTTCTTAGCCTCGAAGGATGAGACGTTTACACATTTTAGAGGTCTTTTCAGTAGGCTTTCTGTTGAGTTTCCGGGTGCCTTACGAGCGATCCGCAGTGACAATAGCACGGAGTTCAAGAATTCCTACTTCTAGAGATTCTGTGATGAGACGGGTGTAGAGCACCAGTTCTCTTCTCCGCACGTCCCACGGCAGAATGGCATCGTGGAGAGGAAGAACCGTACCTTGGTCGAGATGGCCAGGACGATGCTCGATGAGTACTCTACACCGCGGAAGTTTTGGGCTGAGCCTATAGCTACCGCGTGCCATGTTTCAAATCGAGTTTTTCTTCGGGCACACTTGCACCGCACTTCTTATGAGTTGAGATATGGGTGAAAGCCCAGTGTATCTCATTTTTGTGTGTTTGGTTGCAAGTGCTTTATTCTAAAGTCCGGGAACCTAGACAAGTTCGAGTCACGTTTTGTGAAGGGATCTTTCTAGGTTACTCGACTTCTTCGCGGGCTTATAGGGTTGGAACTGCGAGTCTAGCAAAATGGTAGAGACCTGTGAGGTGACCTTCGACGAGGCCAGTCCGGGGACTAGGCCCGATGTCTCAGGTTCTTTAGAGCAGTCTGAGCCCATCTTTGTGGATGATGGAGATGAGGGTTGTCTACCTGATCCAGTCCCTCATCCACTCCTTGAGGTGCCTTCTTCCACCGTACCTCGAGGCGATCAGTCCATGCCTTCTGCTTCTTCTGGAGCTAGTGGCTCTGTTCCTACTCTTCAGCTCATGAGGTAGAGGCCACTTCTTCATCTCATCCAGGACCTCCTAGACATATTCAAAAAGACCATCCTTCTGAGCAGATTATTGGAGACCTTTTTGAGCGAGTCACTCGTTCAAAATCTGGCATGTCTCATTTCTGTCTCCATTCTGCCTTTGTCGCCTCCTTTGAGCCCAAGGACATTTGTCATGCCCTTTCAGATGAGTCTTGGGTCAATACCATGCATGAGGAGTTAGAAAATTTTGAGAGAAACAAGGTCTGGTCGCTTGTTGAGCCCCCTCGTGGTCACAATGTCATTGGGACCAAGTGGGTATTTAAGAACAAGCAGAGTGAGGATGGGGTGGTTGTTCGAAACAAGGTTAGACTGGTAGCTCAGGGGTTCTCCCAGGTTGAGGGTCTAGATTTCAAGGAGATCTTTGCCCCTGTAGCTAGACTTGAGGCCATTAGAATCCTGCTTGTCTTTGTAGCTTCTAAGGGTTTCAAGCTTTACCAGATGGATGTCAAGAGTGCCTTTCTCAATGGCTTTATTGAGGAAGAAGTCTATGCTAGACAGCCTCCAGGTTTCGAAAACCCCAAATATCTAAACCATGTCTTCAAGCTTTCCAAAGCGCTGTATGGACTTAAGCAGGCCCCTAGAGCTTGGCATGAGAGGCTTAAGTCCTATCTATTGAGTCATGGTTTCGAGATGGGTAAGGTAGATAAGACCTTGTTCATTCACCGGCATGGCACTGATCTTCTGCTCGTCCAGATCTATGTAGATGACATCATCTTTAGTGGCTCTTCACATGTTCTCGTTTCCCAGTTTTCCAATGTCATGAGCTCGGAGTTTGAGATGAGCATGATGGGCGAGTTGAGCTTCTTCCTTGGCTTTGAAATCAAGCAGACTCGGGAGGGTACCTTCTTGCATCAGGGCAAGTACACTCGAGACCTCCTGAAGCGCTTCGATATGAGTGATGGTAAGCCGGTGTCCACTCCTATGGCTACATCAGCTTCACTCGACCCAGATGAGGACGGCGAGCCAGTTGATCAGAAGGAGTACCGCAGCATGATTGGCTCTCTCTTGTACCTCACCACCTCAAGACCGGACATACACTTTGCTGTGTGTCTTTGTGCTCGGTTTCAGGCTTCTCTGTACGTATCTCACCGCCAGGCGGTGAAGCGCATCCTTCGGTATCTTCGAGCTACCATTGACTATGGTATCTGATACTCTTCCTCATCCTGTCTTTCCTTGAGAGCCTATTCGGATGCAGACTTTGCTGGCTGTAGGATAGATAGGAAGAGCACTTCTGGCACCTGCCAATTCATTGGCACTTCTATCATTTCCTGGTCTTCGAGGAAGCAGTCTGGGGTTGCATAGTCCACCGCAGAGGCCGAGTACGTTGCTGCAGCCAGTTGCTGTAGCCAAGTGCTTTGGATGGCTTCGACCTTGCGGGACTTTGGGTTAGTCATTGACAGTGTGCCACTCTTGTGTGACAACACTTCTGCGATTAACATTGCTAAGAACCCAGTGCAGCATTCTCGGACCAAGCATATTGATATTCGCTATCACTTCCTTAGAGACCATGTAGAGAAGGGTGATATCGTGCTCTAGTTTGTGGAGAGTGACCACCAGTTGGCTGATATCTTTACCAAGCCTTGGATAACTCTAGGTTTTCAGCTCTGCGGGGAGAGCTTGGGGTGGTTTGTCCTTATGGACTGTTGTGAGGGGGAGCTTTGTGCTTTACTGCTTTATTTTATTTATTATGCTCTTACTCCATTCTATTGCATTGCATACGGGTGCATTGGGTTTAGTCCTTCTATCATAGATTAGAGTGCTTCTATCGCCTAGCTGTTTAGACTTCGTTCTCTCATCTTGTGCTTCTAGGATGTTGTTTATTAGCTGTTTCTCTTCTCACTAGGTTGAGCTCACTCATTGCTTATAGGTTCTAGCGAGGGTCGGGCCACCCTCGGGTAGACAGGGTACGTGTTTGCTCCTTAGTGTTTTGGAGGTTCAGTTGATAGTCCTAGAATCATATGGGGTAGGTGAGAGTCAGTCTGAGCCATAATATTCTCTATATCTTGTCTATGCTTTAAGGACTACCTGTTTGGTTTTCTTCGCCAGCTTCTCGTTCTTATTGCTTTGGTTCAGGGGAAGTTCATTTGGGAGCTTCTAGATCTTAATGATGACATAACTCAACTTGAACTAAAAGTTGCATCTCATATTTAGGGGGAGCTGGATTTCCTTGCATTTCAGCTTTTTGCATTTGTAATATAACTACATGGAGCCTTGATTATTATCCTTTCATGACATGTTTACATCGCTTTACATCATGCCATGATTTACGCTTCATTGCTAGATTGATCATGACTTTATATGTATAGACTAGCTTTTGCCATGATGAGTTAGTTAAAATTGCTTAACTTGAATTGAAACTTGTCATGTTAGTTCTCGAGACTAGTCTTTCTTTAGTTATCCTTTTATGATTCATGCCATGTCAAATAGGCTGAGTTGAGTCTTGAATCTTTGTTGAGCTTTAGATCGAGCTATGCTAGTTCTTGATGTTGCATAAGTTAGTACAACCATTTATGAATGCAAAAAGATCTCTTTTGTGCGAAAAAACTGATCTCACCAACTCTTTCTCATGAGACGGCTTGCCATTGCACAAGGCATGAACTTAGGGGGAGTTTTGGATGACCAAGATCATCTTCTTAAGCTTTTTTCTTGGAGTGGTCGCATAAGGCTTGAGATCTAGCACATGACAAAACAAAATCTGGTTGGCAACAATCATGAGATTTCTAAAGAAAAACTTATCAAATGTGCTCAATTTGCTAAAATTACAAAGGTTACAAGTACTTTAACAAATGTTTCACTCTTAAGCTTGTAGCACTCTAATTTGACTCAATACTAGCTTCTTGGTTTCACTTATTGACATGGTTTGCATCATCCTTGGATACCTCTAGCTAGACTTTGATCATGGATGACTTGACATGCTAAGAAATTTGATCAAATTTCAGATTATGACTTACTTGGCTTAGCTTGTCTCTATATACATTGTCATGATCTTGATAGCATACTTATGACTTATGGCTTGATGTAATTCTCATATAGTCATTTTGGAGAATCTTCATGGCTCTAAATGCTTAAAATAAACAAACTTCAGCCATTTCATCCATTCTTGTGACTTCATTCTCTCTTTTGCATCTTTAATGTGTTTATTGCCAAAAGGGGGAGAATAGTGGTAGAAAAAGCCATTTTGGGAGCGTTGAGGAAAACTTGTTCTTTCTTTTGCTCCTTGTGTCGACATGGTCATTAGCATCATTTTCTTCCGTTGGACCATGTTTGACTTTCTCTTCAAACTCTACTTTGCGCTTTTTCTGGGTTTGTTAATATACTCATCAAGGGGGAGATTGAGAGACCATGTGGAAATCATCCCATGTGTGTGATGAGTAATTGACATCGATTTAGGAAAGTCGAGTTTGATTTGGTTGGTTCAGACCTTGACGTTGCGTGGTGCAATCGGCTCGGTCGGACTTAGTCGAACCTGGTCAAAGTGCTCAGGATGCATATTCTCTTGTTTTGACATGTTTGGGCTCTATCATGGGTAAGTATGATTTGTTGATGCCATTATGCTTTCATGTATCGAGCGATGCTATTTGATGTGTTTCTTGTCTGTGATGGCTGTAGGACGCCGAGGCGGAGTCGTGGCGAGACACGAGGGGACCGGACTAGACACGGGCGGTGTCGAGGTCAGAACGGTCGAGATGTGTCGAAGACGGCGGAGACTCGAGGTGGTTGCGAGACTTGGACGACAAGGAGCGCGGAAGCTTCTCGGAAGGTGCAGGAGGGGGCAAAATGGTAATTTCGCAAGGCTGCACAAGCAGGAGCGGGCTCCGTTCGGGTTTAGCGGGCGTAACGGGTTGGAGACTCGTTAGCCAAGGGCTATAAATAGGAGGGAGTGGCTGCATGCCCCCTCATGACTTTGGGAGAGAGTTAGGGTTTGCTTGAGTCAAAAGAACCTTTGGAGAGGTTGTTTTGCCTTTAAGCTTTAGTGGGTGAGGTTTGGTGAGATGGGCAGAGTGTGTCTCCCGTAGCTCTCTGTCTCCCTCTGTGTTCTTGGGTGTTCTTGAATTTGGGAGAGGGAGAGGAGATGAGTTGAGCCACCATGTAATCATTCCTCTATATTCAATCATGTATAGGGACTCCTCTGTGATCTTTGTGTTTATGGAAATGAATGCTTTCAAGAAATCTTTTGAGTTCTTGCTTCTCTATTCAGTTTTCTCTTCGATGCTCTCTAGGCTAGATTCTTGACTTTTTGTGTTTCTTGTTGATTCTGGCTGAGGAGTGGCAAAATGGGTTGCTCTAGGATGGAATTGCATTTCTAGACCCTTTGGTCGCCTAGTTCCAAGAGCAAATCGATTGAATCGCAAAAATCCATTTTTCCTTGCTCTGTGCTATTGAGCCCTCTGTTCTTAGTTTCTAGGGTTTTGGTGTGGAGTTTGATTCCCTTCTTGAGTTGGCCTGAAATTTGGTTTGGAGAGCCCTGTGACCATTGCTAATCTAATTGCAAAAGGTCATGGGCAAAGGATGAATGAATTGTGAGTAATCTGAATTTTTACTAATCTTCATCTCATTTTCAGATTTTAGGCAAATTTCTCAAATCCTCGGTCTCTCTGTGATTCTTTTTGTTGAGTGGTGTCTCTCTGCTATTTAGAATAGGTGTATTCACTATTGGCAAAGGGAATTTGTCTGCTAGTCTTTTAATTGGTCGAAATCTCAATTCTTGTGTCCCTCTGCGCAGTATTTTCAGTGAAGTGGTCTGAAATTTCAGGGGGTCCGGTCGGACCGGACTTTACTTTTCGGTCAGACCGGAAGGGCGGTCAGACCGGCCGCACAATGGCGGTCTGACCGGCGGCCATTAACCGGTCTGACCGGCCAAGAAGTTGCGGTCTGACTGCCCCTGTATTCCGTGGCTGCAGGCTGTGCTGTTTTGCGTTTTCCTCTGTCTTGTCTTATTGGTTGTCCTTTCTCCATTTTGTCCTTCCTGTTAGCTTGAGTTTCCAGTGACCTTAACTCTCTTCTTCATAGCAATTGTTGCTATCGGAGAAGAACGTTTCGAAAGGACACTTTTAGGGCGATTGTTAGAAGTCGACATTCACCCCCCTCTGTCGCCATTTCGGTCCAACACTATGATAACCTTAGAAGAAATGTGGGCGTTACAAAATTTCTTTATAAACTTTTCTCACATAATATTATCCTTCTTCGGATGTATCCATTGAATAACATTCCACCAAGTATTTGCTAGTTCTGACAGTTGGTAAGTTGGAAAGAGAACCTTCTTTCTATTTGTACATTGAATAGTGTCCCTCCTCTTCTCGATATCTTGTAACCAATTGTCTGCACTTACTGGCTCCGTTGTTGATGAGAATTTAGGTGATTTGGTCTTCAGAAAGATTGTAATCTTGAATGTTACACTTGATGCTGACATTGATTTTTTCATTGGCATCTTTGCAGTAGATTGTTCTATTATCTTGGCCTGACTTTGTTTGCATTCAATCCGGTTTATCTTGATGACGGTAAGAACTTCCATCAAACTAGCCTGCTCTTCAGGATTTCTGCTCCACATTTGTTGTACTGTCAGATTTAGTTTGTTCAGAGTTATTCTATTTGATCATAATTGAGACTTAGGAATCAGTTCTGTAACATTTTTTGGCTTAGCAAGGGAAAAGTAAGACCGAAATAAAGATGAGGGTAAGAAAGAAGTAGGAGAGTAAATGGAAGAAAGTGAGATTAAGTGATCTTTCTGATTGTTTTTCTAGGACACTTCTCCAAAACTTCCTACATACTTGCAAGAACAATTCAGCAACTTTCAGTATTCAACATCCATCAATGGAATAATTTACTTCTACGCTACTTCTGTACATAGGCTTAAAATATAATGGTCTTATTAATTTAGTTTCTACTTCTTGCTATCTGTATTTATGCTATCTCCCTTAATTGCTTAATCATATCACCATTGCTATCTAAAACTCTAAGCAAATATTATTATTTATTTGATCCACCAAATATATATAATTCCTATTGCATCATTCACACTTTTATCAACTAATCATGGCTATCTAAATCTGTACATAAATTTCAACTTTCACTATGACTTTACAAATCCAACCTTAGACCATTCAACTCTACATTCTAGTGATAATCCAGTATTCTCTTTTCAAATCCACCAATATCAATTGTATCACAATTCCCTAACAATCCAATTGTTTTTATCATTGATTCATAATCTTAGTCTACTCATCCAGTAATCAACTAAGCTTCTTACTATCTACTTTTCAATTAATTAACTATTATAAACATCCACCAAGAATAATATCATTGCTTAGGGTTGTAATCCAATAATTACAATTATCAACATTCACCAAGAATAACATCATTAATCAAAGTCTAAAATCCAATAATCATTATCACATTCCTTATTTCTCCAAAACTCAGCTTATCCATTCTTCTAATTAATCCAATCCAACAAATTCCATCGCTTTATCCATTCAAACTCTTCCTACTAATCAACATAATTCCATTAATATCTTTGGTCATTCATCATCTCATATTTCAATCCCTGATGGGTTTATCTACTCTCTTTACTTACAGCTTCTATGGGTGTAATTCAACCTATTCATTACAATCAAAAATTTGTATTTAATTTCTTTTGAGATTTAGTATAATAGGTAAGAGAAGAACAAGAACGTACGACAATAGGTAAGAACTGAGATGAAATGGGGTAGAAGCGGAAAGTTTCCAACATAATCTTTATTTAAAATCAAAAATTAGTTTTACACAAATTGTTTATATAGCAGCCTAATAGGTTAATAGTGTAATTTGGCTATTAATACAATCAGAAAACTTTGACTACTTAAATGGTTTTACCCGCGCATCAAGGAAATCAAACGGGTATTATTTTCTAACTACTCAAGCGGTGACTTGATAACTTTTCAAAAGGAAAAGCATTAGTCAGGGTACTCGCACTATTCTTCTTAACGCCATCCTTAACACTTTTTCAACTAGGGTTATCTTTTGTTTCATTTGGTCAAATATCTATAGCAAGAAGTTAGCCTAAATGACTACACATGTTTTAAGATTTTGACAAACTCAAAAGAAAAGCTTTTAATGCATATCTAAGAGAGATGAGATAGAAATAGCAATGATATTTATGGTTTTTGAAATTCTTTTCTATTCGAAAATAGGATTTTATAAAACTCGTATTCTTATCATAACCAAATCTATACCTAGGGTTACAACCTACAGTCAAGTCTGCTCTGATACCACTCTGTAATACCCCCGTTTTTATGAACAGGAACATCGTTACCTTCCATAACAGCACATGAGTTTAGTTATAGACAGAAGGAGTATCACAAACATTTCAAAAGTTAGCTTGATTAAAATAAGACCTAATGGTTAATTTTAATAGCTTTAAGGGCGTCCAAGCCCAAAATTTACTTACACTCAGAAGATCCAAAGAAAATTTCCATAGGAACACTTGAGTGTGTTCGTAACCCTAACACAAAAACTTGTAACATCATTTCTTCTTCTGATCTTTGTGTTGGTGGAAATTGAAGCAAGACTTAGTACAACCAACCGTACTCAACAAGTCACATGGGGAAATGCTATATAACTACTTGGGGAAATGCTATATAGCTACTTGCCATGAATTCCAAGGGATGGGTATATAGTGCTTTTATTAAAGTATTTGTGCATACGATTTTATTTGTAAACATACTTAAACTTAAAAGAACAGCAAGTTCTTAAGGAATTAGGGTTTCAAAACTTGATTACCAGACTACAACATTTCTAAATCATTTCTAAATCTACTTATGCATCGTTATTGGAATAACTCATTAAACACAGCTTCATTTACTGGAAGCACTATGTATTTGAATACCATTAAGTTATGACTCTACAGAGTTATCCAGCTTTACCCACAAGATCTCTTAACCCTCATAACTGAGTTAAGAAAGTAAGGCATTTCACTGCTCAATTCTTTATATACCCTCTACCTAGTAGGTGTTGTTTCCCAACAAACTTGGGTGGCCCGTGGCCTCGCCCGATTCGAAGCGGATCTACTGTTGTTAAGTATGGTTTCCCCCTCTCTAACCACAAAAACTCCCTCAGTCTCCCTCCACCCTTTGTAGATATTCAATCGAATTTGAGCAGCTACTAAACCAGATTTGACGAATTAACATTTGTGTTGAGCGATCACCATGTTGTTTACTTGTGTTGGATCGAATCTGGCGACAAGGGGGGGGGGGTGAATGTCGTTTTTAAAAGAAACTTGCCCCCAAAAAAGGGTATCCACTAAATAAACCCCCTCCTGTAGTTATGAAAACTATGAAGAGGAGTTCATATGAGCTTACAGAGAAAGACACAGGACAAAGAGCACTAAAGCAAGATCATCAGAGAAGAAAATTAGGAACCGGAAACCTAGCAGGTCGGTCTGACCGCTCGGGCTGGGCCGGTCTGACCACCCAGCCTAGGCCGGTCTGACCGCTCAGGCTGGGTCGGTCTAACCGCCCAGCCTAGGCCGGTCTGACCGGTTGGCTTGATGGCTAAATCTGAGACAGAAAACTGAAATCCCTGAAACTCGAAAAATGAGAGATTGAATAGAATTGATCCATCCCTGCTATTATCCTCTGGCCAAGAGAACATACACTTGTTCTAAATAGCAAGGGGCCTCAAACAGCAATAAGAAATCGAAGGAAATCAAAAATTTCAGATTCTACCCTAGAACTGAAATCCTACAGAGTGCAGCACCAAAATCCAAATTCCCCTCCAATCCTTGATCCTTTGGCCATGAAACTTTGGGAAAAGCTACTTAATAGCTTTAGGACTTAACATGCCAAATTTCATGCCATCTCATGAAGGGAATCAAGAAACTCACCAAAACCCTAGAAGAGAAATGAAGAACACAGGAAGGCTAAAATTGTGATTCTCGCAAATCGATCAAATTGCTCTTGGAACTAAATGACCAAAGGTGCTAGAAATGCAATTCTATCATAGAGCAACCCATTTTGCCACCCTCAGCAAGAATCAACTCAAAACACAAAAAGTCCAAAAATCAAACAGAGAGGGTATCGAAGGAAAATAATCAGCAGAGAGGCAAGAACTCAAATAACTTCTTGAAGGATTCATTCCATTGAACACTAAGATCACCGAGGAGTCCCCATACATGATTGAATATAGAGGAATGATTACATAGTGGCTCAAATCATCTTCAACCTCTCCCTCTCTCAAACTCAAGAACACTCAAGAACACAGAGAGAAGACTACGAAGGAGACATACACTACTGCCCTCAACTACTCATACCAACTAAAGCCTCAAAGCAAAAACAAAGCAAAACCAACCCCAAAAGCCATGAAGACCATGCAGGAGACAACCTCCTTTTATAGCCTCCCACTAATGGGTTTGATTCTCTCTTTACCCACTAAGCATTCACCAACTCTAGTGCTTTATCCATAACCCGCTTCCTTTAGTGCAGCTTTGCGTATTCCCCAAAACGCCCCTTGTGCACCTTCCGGGAAGCTTCCTCGTGTCTTGTCGTCCAAGCATCGCAACCACATCGAGTCCTCGCCGTCTTCGGCACACCTTGACCGTTCTGACCTCGGCACCGCCTGCGCCTAGTCCGGTCCTCCGTGCCTCACCACGACTCCACCTCGATGTCCTGCAGCCATCACAGACAAGAAACACATCACATAACACCGTTCGATAGCATGTAATCAACAGAAGCATTAAGAGTAATCTTAAGCAAGTAAAAGCCCAATCACCTTGACCAGGTTTGACCAAGTTTGACCGAGCCCGATTGCACCACGCAACGTCATGGACCGAACCACAGAAACCAAACTCGACTTTCCTAAACTTTTGTCAATTACTCATCATACACATGGGGTCACAACCACATGGTCTCTCAACTTGGCATAAGGTTGTAGTCCTTATATTTTCATCGAGACAACTTCTGTCCACAAACCTATGTTTCAGTGTCCATCTGAAGTGCCACCTTTGCAGTCCAAGCCTCCACCCTAGAATAAAGTCATGGGACCCTTCCATCTTGTGGTCTCCCATGATGTCTCCTTAACCTCGAACCACTTTTGAAATTCTACCGGTAAGGTGCCAAGTCTCTTAGTAGTATAAAACTGTTGAGTTTCTAATTTACCAGTATTATTTAAGTAGTATTAATAATAATACTAAGTCTTGTCAAAGTGAATATGGCCATCAAATTGAACTTGGCTTTTTCAGGTGGTAGGACAAACCTAAATATCATGTCATTCCAAAAATTTGTTGTACATGGAATAACAATGCGTAAATAACATAATGAAAATACTGATAAATAAATAATTAAAGGTATGTAGGTTCAATATGATCAAAAATATATGACTTGCCTCTTTGTCCATAGTCTCTGATTATCTTATTGTAGTCTTAGATTGGGTACTGACTTCTTTAATTGCTCTTGTAGCTCTTCTGAATACTAGCACGAAAAATGAATGCAAATAAGTTCCTACTTTGCAGAATGCAAGCTGGGAACAAAAGACAATAACCAAAAGACAGAAATAAAATGGGTTTGGGTGGTCAAGGTTTAGGCAGTGTTTGGTTTGGCTGATTGGAGTTGGAATTGGGTTAGACAGGTTTGAGACGATTTGAAAAGTATAAATGTGTTATATGGATTTTTGCGAATGACTACGGGTATGGGCGGTATTGGGTTTGGAGTCGGCATATCCTCTGGGTGGTTTAGAGCCCTATCAGAGTCTAGGATGGTGAAATAGAGATGGGAATGGTGTAGATGAGCTCAAGACGATCAAAATGGGTATATAAGTGTTTTTAGGATTTCGATGAACAGTAATGGTTGAAATGGTACTAGACAGGGGTTTGGAATGGCATTTGGGTTGGCTAGTTACCAGAGTATATTCAGGCTAAATATAATTGAGACCGAGCTTTAGGACTCAATGGTTATGGCGAGTGCGTGTATAGGTTTTGACGAACGGTAAAAGTTTGGATTGTGATGGGTTTAGGGTTTGAAGCAGTGCTTTGGTGGTTTTAGGTTTTATCAGTGTCTGATATGGGAAAACAGAGCTGGAATTAGGGTAGATGGGCTTTAAATGAGCAAAATGAACATATAATATATTTTTAGGGTATGGATGAACAGTAACGAGTATTTCACTATTCATTGTGGATTTTTACTATTGACTACAAATTCTCCACTATTCATACCGGGTTTTTTACTCGGTGATGGTTCGGGTTACTACTGTTCACTAACGGGTTGAGTCAATGATGAACAGTGCCAGAGATCATTGTTCATCTTCTCTACTAAATGCTACAGTGACCGAAACAGGGGAAAGGGATTTTGGGCAATTTCGGGAGCTACAGGGCTTCGTAATGGGAACCTAAGTTACAGGTGTGTTCCTGGGGATGAGAGGAATCCATTTTGGAGCTTGGTGGTGGTCGGCAAGCTACAATTGGCCGGCGGTGGGGAGGTTTCTTCTTGGCCCTTTCACATGGCACAGAAGCTATCCGAAGGTCTAAACAATAAGAGCATGGGTGCTAGAGCATTCTTGGGAGTAGGGGGTGTTGATGCCTTGGCCGGCTCGTGTTGTGGTGACCTGTGGCGGTCTTGTCCACAGTGGCGTGGTTTTGGCCAACGGGAAAGTAGGCGGCCGATGAGCTATGGGGTCTGTGGGGCTAGGGCAAGTTGGCGATGGGGTTTGGGGTGTCTTGAGGAAGCTATGTGCCAGAGTAATTGAAATATGAAGGGAGCAATGGTAAGAATTAGAAAGGTGGGGCTTATCGGCGTATACAGTGATGACAAAGTTTCTTCAGCTGGCGAGGGGAAAGAATAGCTTGGGGAGCTTTGTGATTGCTAATGCCAGCTTTATAAATGCTCAAGGGTTTATATAGGCGAAGCAAGGCGGTTCAGGGGAGAGAGAAGATATTTCAGTGTGGGAGGCGCGAGAAGGCTCCATCAATGGCAGCTTCAGGCGCAGGGCTATTCCAGGCGTCAGAGGCAACGGTCAAAGATCGTGGGTGTGCAAGTTGGCAGTGGTGGCAAGCTAAGGTATAGAGGTTGACTGAATGGGATGAGGTGGTGAAGATTACGACGGCAATGACGAGACTTTTGTCGGGTGGGGATCTGTGCTTTGTGTGAATAGATGGAGGGAATGGAAAGGCTAGGGAAAAGAGGCATGAATGAGTGGAGGTGCTGCTGGATAGGGCCAAGATTCAAACATAAACAAAATTTGAAGAAGACGGCAAAATATTAAAATTTGAGTTATTTCAAAGTCGACCTCGCTGCTGGTCACCCTCGCCCTGCTCCTAGTTGTCCTGCTCGTTGCAGCCGCCTCATGGCTCCAGCCTTGCGATGCCGCTTCAGGTACGTCGCAATAATAAGTATTTGTGAGTGTCCGGCCGGCCGGCGTACGTGCTCCATCGTATATGCATGCACATACGTCTCATCTCAGCGGTCGATCGATGTTTATGCATGTTGCACCGTGCGCGTAGGGTTTTGCGCGGGCAAGTTCGCGGTGCGGTGCGGATGGGCGACCGCGCGGGGGCCGTGCATGAAGTACTGCGCGCTGCTACAGACAGACCTATCACAGACGGTTCGGAACCGTCATCACAGACGGTTCCTGAACCGTCATCACAAACGGTTCCTGAACCGTCAGTGTTTAGGTGTCAGTGATAATAGGTGGTTATCACAGACGGCTCCCAAGCTGTCTGTGATAACTCACATTACAGACGGTTTTGTATAAAACCGTCTGTGATAGTTAAGTATCACAGACGGTTTTTTTATAAAAAAACCATCTGTGATATACATAATATCACAGACGGTTTTTATATAAAACCGTCTGTGATATACACAATATCACAGACGGTTTTTGTTACTAACCGTCGGTGATATAATCATACCACAGACGGTTAGTAACAAAGGCCGTCTGTGATATCATTCATACCACAGACAGCAGTCTTTGAAACTGTCTGTGATATTGTATCACAGATGGTTTTTAACAACGAACCGTCTGTGATAGCAAGTGCATAAGCCTTTTTATTTGCCGTTTTTTGGCTAGCCTCAGGATATGCTAGCCATGCCCTCTGAAAGCAAGCAAGCAAGCAGATTACAGATAAATGACAGAGAAGTTTATTGCAACTTAAAGTAAATTACAACAAAATACACTACGCAGATGAATGTAACAAACGGCCAGCATATCACATACATATATAGAATGAAAATCGTTACACAGATCTGACAAATGAATTAAATTGAAGGAATTGTTTGACTTGTACAATTGAATCCAATGTTTCAACATCTAATTATCACCATTGCTGGGGTGGAACTCTCCAGCCTTGTTTATGACCTCTGCTACTAAGAATTCAGAGAGGTTTCCACGAATTTCTATGAGTTAGTCAAGATCATATGTACTTTCGTCGAAGTCCACCCGCTGTCGCTAGGAGCAATGTTAAGTCATTAATTAGCATGTGTGTATAAATATATATACATATATATAATCAAAAAATAATAATTATTGGAAAGACCTGACAAACCTCTGGATCATTGATCTTAGTATCCATGATTTCCTTCATATGGCGGCAAACGTAGAATCCACATACGTTACCCTGCAGCTGCTGGTGGCACTGCAAAAATAAAATTACATACATAGGTATTGTCAATTCTAGAGGCATTATAACAAAGTGTGATATAGGATTGTTGTGTCGTAGCGGGTACCGAAAATTGCGTGTTGTGTCGCAGCATGTCACTGGATTTATCGTGTCTTCCTCCTAGGGCAACATAAGCGGCAAACGACCTACGTGATTCAAACAAGTTAGCCAAGGCCGTTGCAAACGAAGGAAATATTACAATAGAGTTATGTTTGGAGGAAATGAGTTTACCTGTTAATTACTTCTTGAACACGACTGAAGTCGTGGTTGCTCCTAAGTAGGGAATCAATGTATATTACCTTGCTCCACTTTGGTACAATCACAATCAAAATCCAGTGATGCCTAGTCATGTGTGTCACCATAGTGATTAATCATAAGTTCATGCTGCATGTAAAGTACAAATGAAACATGTGTGGCAACTAGTGAAAAGTACTTACCCTTGGTTGAAGGGTACCATGATGTACTCCTTGTCGCTGTGAGCAATCAATCCCCTCGTTATGTAACCTTGCACGAAGGATGCATCTTGGTTGATAGATTGCTCGGAGACCAAGTGAGGGTCGAGGAAACCCACCGGTTGTCATGATCGCCGGACTTGTTGGATCATATATCTATACATAAAGAAAGAGTAATGACATTTATCTGTATAACGTGAGTGTAGAACTTCATTGTACAGTACACTTACAGTGTCCAGCATCGTAGAAGTGAGGCATCGAGTTCGTCGAGGTTGAATAGGAAGAATAAGTTTTCGAATGTCACGACGATGTAGCCCGAGTCGTGGAGGAAATGCGTCTCCTTATATTTCAGAGTGAATGCACTCTGCCGGTTTGGCTTCATGTTGGACTTCTCCATGTACCAGGCATGCAATGTATTGCAAACCAAACCAAGCCGGGCTAATTGTGACTCGGGCACCAACAACACTCCTAGAATTAACTCCATGGCCCGGGACGCGGCTTAATTTTCTTCGCATGAGCCTTGGAGGCCTTGGAGCCTCGCTTATGATATATTTTCGGTGCGTCTCGGCGGGAGCCGATGCAACAGACTTCACTGGATTTGGAGGTAGAGGTGGAGCCACCGGAGCTGATGTGACAGGTCCAGGGCGATGTCCCTCTTGGGCCACTGGATGTGGAGATTGTGGCACGGGCAAGTCGAGGGCGATGTCCCTCTTGGGCCACTGAATGAATGTGTGGACAGCATCCCCTAATGTCTTAATCTCTTCGTTTGGGGGCTTCTCAAGAGGGACGGTCTTAAAAATATCATTAATCATGTCCACCTGGACCTTTATGAAACCGGTGTCTACTTGTACACCGTGCACCAGCGTCCTTGGGAGCAATGGATATGCCATGCCGCGCCCAGCGTCAACGGGAATAGAGCCAACAAGCCTGACTTTGAGGATGCAATGCATGGGCTCCTACATAACAACACAAGATGAGTTAAGGCGTCCACCAGAGAGATCTATGCACCATTCTAAAGAGGTACATTACCTGAATGTCATCGATAGGTAAGCGGGCGTCGCTATGTTCAGTAATTGGTGTGGACGCGCAGCTACTGCGACGTTGAGGGGGACTGGGTACCGTAGTAGTAGGGGTGGGTTGCGATTGGTTGCGGACTTGTCTCAGTTCTTCCCTCAATGAATCTATCTCTCCTTGAAGTGAGGCAGTCTGCTCTTAAAGTGAAGCAGATAGTTGTTCCTCAAGTTGAGCACGAAGCTCCTGTTTTATTTGTTCGTTGCGGTACGCCTTGGATCTCTTCCTACTCCTATATGTCTCAGAGTAATCTGGAAATCCGTGCCTCCAAGATACACAAACCCCCATGCCTCGTGTGCAACCTGGGTGCTCTTTGTTTTCCAAGGCCTGTGATAGTAAATCTCTCTCCCTATATTCTTCAAATGAGCCACGAGAAGATTCGGTAGTCAATGATTGCTGCAAGAGGCAATTAATCATGTTATTTTTGAACCCATGAAGTTCAAGTGGTGTTAACAACTATGTAGTTTAATATATTTTACCAGGTGTTGGGACACTTCCTCATCTGCGGGGTTTTTGAAAGAGACACCCGAAGATGTGGTTGATGACCTCGCTCTCAACCAGTTTCGAGCGCGCTCGTTTGCGATCCCAGCAAATGGTGGGGAGGCCTCCGATTGGATTGCGGCCTCGTCCTGCATCCTCCACTGCGGGATTTTACTCGCGTACCCAGCGGTGCCGAGCCTGTAAGGGTGAGTGTTTTGTGACTGGAGAGCCTTGTGCGCCGCACTTTGTTCTTGAAATTCGGTCGTTGTCTTCATCTGCACAAAGGCCTCCCATGTTTCCGGCGACATGAAAGGATACTTTGTGAAGGGCGTGACATCCTTGGCCACGTAACGCGTCACAAGATTGCTCTTAAAATTCTTCCATGTTTTTCCTATTGCGAGGAGCGCCTGCCATTGCACAAGTCCCTGTACTTCTGCTGGGATCTCGAACGAATTTGTAATTTCCTCCTATAGCTGATTTTTGTGATCCTTTGTCAAATCTTTCCAGCTTGCTATGGTGATGGGGACCCGTTGCCTTCCTATTATCCCGCAGGTAGTCCGAAATGATGATACTGCTTTCGTTGGTTCCAGAGGGACCCCATTCGGAGAGACCACCGTGATGGTCATTCGGCCCTCTAGCCTTTTCGATACTTCTCGGCCACGCTTAGTTTTCGCAATCTTGGGAGCGTGAGACCCAGACAACGACGACGAAGACTGTGTGGACGCCATCTCTCTTCTAAGAAAAAACTAACTGCCGTGAGCTATGGGCCTTCGAAATAGACTTTGTAGCTAATAAACAAAGTTCTATGAAGCAAATGACACAAACCAGTGTATCAAGTTCATTAAACTGGATACTTTGGAATGTGTTACTTGCTTCATGTCCTTTGAAGGTCTATGTGGCATATATTCAAAAATTTTGGATGACTGTGTGGACGCAGTGAGGTATGGGCCTAAACAAAGTTCTATGAAGCAAATGACACAAACCAGTGTATCAAGTTCATTGAACAGGATACACTAGAGTGTGTCACTTGCTTCATACCCTTTGACAAAGTTCTAACGATTGACTAACTGAAGTGACTGCATCACTGCAGTGAGCTAAACAAGTGCAGCATATATTATATGCTACAATTTAGCAAGCTAACATGTGAAGCATATATCATAAAGTACTAATAAAGCATATATCATAAAGCTGACATGTCAAGCATATAACATAAAATACATGTGAAGCATACATCATAGAATACATGTCAAACATATATCATAGAATACATGTGAAGCATATATCATAAAGCTAACATGTCAAGCATATATCGTAAAATCCATGTCAAGCATATATCATAAAGCTAAAATGCAAGCATATATCATAAAATACTTCTCGTGAGGGAGCGGCGTCGGGAGGGACCGGCGTCGGGAGGGAGTGGCGTCGGGAGGGACCGGCATCGTCGGGAGGGAGCGGTGGCGTCGGGAGGGAGCGGCGTCGGGAGGGACCGGTGGCGTCGGGAGGGAGCGGCGTCGGGAGGGACCGGCGGCGTCGGTAGGGAGCGGCGTCGGGAGGGACCGGCGGTGGGAGCGAGGGGCGTCGGGAGGAACATAAATATAACTATTTCTTAGTTCCTGAGTCATTTTACAATTACAATGGAACATAGTTACATTTATGAAAAACGTGAGCATAACCATAAATATAAATATTTCATAGTTACATTTATTACACTTGGCTATTTCATTTTAAATAAAGCCCTTCACGATGATCGACACGCATATAGCTTGCTTCATCGCCTTGTTCTTCCTCGAGCCTGATGCCGTCACCGCATGGAGGCAAATCATCAAATTGATTGTACTCTTCCTCATCCACAACATTCTCAACCCCGATAATCCTTCTTTTTCCCTGAAGAACTACATGACGCTTCTTATTTGCCGGGTCGGTTACATAAAATACTTGAACAACTTGCCTTGCGAGTACGAATGGTTCGTCTTTGTATCCTACACATTCGAGGTCCACGGTAGTGACGCCGTACTTGTCGACCTTTACACCCCGTGGGAGTTGGACCCAATGGCACCGAAATAGAGGAATTTTGAAAATTACATAGTCAAGCTCCCAAATCTCCTCTACAAGCCCGTAGTATGAGCTTCGGCCAGCGGTACTGACGTGCGCATCATAGGCATCTATGCGGACACCTGAGTTCTGCACTATGTTCTTTCTATCCTGATCTGTTGTATAAAATGTGTAGCCATTAATGTCATATCCTTGCCATGTCACAATTGTAAATTTTGGCCCTTTTGCCAACCATTGTAGTGTTTCACTTGACGACCTCCTAGTCAATTGCACCTTCAACCATTCGTTGAACTAACGGTTGTGTTGTCTCGTGATCCAAACTTCTGACTGGCCTGCATTCTCCTGACGTAGCATGTCCTTGTGCTCTTCAATATATGGGGTCACTTCAGTCATGTGTTGTAAAACTATGAAATGGGCTTGAGCATACGTATTTTGATCCGGAGTTATTGCTTTCCTTCCGATAGTCCCGATACCCTCTAGCCTCCCCTCGTGATGAGATAGAGGTACACCTATCGGCTTGACCTGAGCCATGTAGCCGATGAAGAATTCAATGACTTCTTCTGTTGTATAACCTTCGATAATGCTACCCTCCGGTCGAGATCGATTGCGTACATAGGACTTTAAAATTCCCATGTACCTCTCGAAAGGGTACATATGACGTAGAAATACGAGGCAGCATATTTTTATCTTTTTCACAAGGTGGACAATGAGATGGACCATGATATCAAAAAATGATGGAGGAAAATACATCTCTATATGACACAGAGTTGTCACCACCTCGGTTTGCAGAGCATCTAGTCCATCGGGATCAATGACCTTCTAAGCAATTGCGTTGAAGAAATAACATAGCCTTATGATTGTCACTCGAACCTTGTTCGGCCAAATACTTCTAATTACAACAGGTAGCATTTGTGTCATTAGCACATGACAGTCGTGAGACTTCATGCCAATTAATTTCAAATGTTCCATGGAAACAAGTTTCTTCATGCTGGTGGAGTGACCAGATGGAACTTTCACACCATGTAAGGACTGGCACAGCTCAGTTTTCTCGGACTTAGATAGAGTGTAGCAAGCTGGGGGAAGGTACGTCCGGCCTTTATCGGTCTCTATCGGTGCTAACTCAATCCTGATGTTCATAGCGACCAAGTCACGCCTTGCGTTAACACCATCCTTTGTTTTATCAGGAATATTCAGTAAGAGAGCAATCAAACTGTCACATACTGTAACATCCCAAATAGGGAGTTAGGGTAATTTCAAAATTTAAAATCTTTTAATCGATTTCCCTGTGTTCTCAAAAGTTCTTGGCGTCATTCAAATTTCTCAAGTTGGATTTCTTGCCAAAAGCCCGATCCATAAAAATCAAAACCTCAGAATCAAGAACCAAAATTTAAAGTAAAATTAAGAACATCCAAATCCCCTCGAAAGTATTAATTTCAAATTTAAAATTTTAATTTGGGGCATTCCAAAGCCAGGAATGGGAGTTTTAAATTAATATAAGATCTTTTCCATCCAATTCACATTTATGAAAATTCAAATTCGAAAAAGTTAAGATCTATTCTCCAAAACTCGCCAATCCTAAAAATTTAACTGTGAAATCCAAAATTTGAACCAGGCTGTCAAATTCAAAATGTGATCACAAATCCAAATTCTAAAATTTATTAAAATCCCCAAAATCTCTCCTAAGCCCAACACATTTTTTTCCCCGGCCCAGCCATTCATTTTCCTTTTCTCCCCCGGCCCGCTCGGCGTCTTCTTCTCCTGGCCGTTGGCCCAGTCGCCGTGCCTTCTTCTTCTCCCCCTCCCCTGTTCTTCTGGCACGCCACTCGCACCGCCTCCACAGCTCGCGCCGCTCTCTCTGAAACAGCCCACGCCGCTTGCTCCGCCCCCAGTTCCACCCGCCCCTGGTTTCCGCCATTTCCGCGCCGCCCATACCCGCCGTACGCGCAGCGCCATGCCGACAGTACCCCTGCCCATGCCGCCACCCATGCCGCTGCCCATGCCGGCGGTACTCCCTTGAGCGCTCGTTCGCCTATAAAGAGCTCCGGCGCCTCTCCCCCCTTTCCCCATTTCCCCTTCATCCTCCTCCAAGCCGAGCCGTGGCTCTGCGCTCGCGCCGGCAGCCGCCATTTCGCGTCGATTCCGCCGCTTCGGCCATCCCCTCCACAAGCCGACCCCGTCGCGATGTACCCCCTGCCGCCCACCGCCTCTCCACGCGGTTAATTGCAAAACGGCCGCTCGAGCGTGCCGCGCGAGCTTCTTCCCCCTTTCCGGTCGGCCGCCGCCGCTTTCACCGCCGCCTTCTCCTCGGTCCTTCCCGGGTCGATTCTTCACGGCAGGAGCTGCTCCCCGGTGTTCCGAAGCCGTCCCAACCGCCGGCCGACACCCTCCGCCGCCCAAGCTTCCCCGCCACGGCGACCCGGCTACACCGCCACCCGTGCACGCCGCCGTCCCACCTCGGCCTCCCTCCGGCTCCACCAACCCCTGGGTAAGCTCCCCATGCCCTCCTCTTGCTCATGCGTGCGCCCTCTTCTACCCTCTCTTTCCCGGCCGCCGGCGCCCTGTTTCCCCCTCACCGCCGGCCGCCTAGACCCATCTCCCGCCCGCCTTGGTGCCACCCTGACCGGAGCTGCTGCCGCCCGAGCTTCCTCGTCACCGGGGCAACCTATTTCGCCGGTCTCCGTCGCCTTCCCGGCCGTTCCCCGCCGGCGACGCCGCACGGCCCCAAGCTTGCTAATTGCATAACTCCTTCCCCCTTTGGCTAAATGATGAATACTTGTGCAAATGTTTATGCATACACTAAAATAAATTATGGATGATAATAAGAATAAGAAAACTACTTATAAATTCATAATGAGAAGATTTATGTAAATAAGCTAAAAACTTAACATTGGCCAAACAAGATTTATGACTAAAACAAGATTGTGTATGATCTATTCCCAGATGACAAGTAACCAACACGAATTCGATGGATATCGAAGTTAACAATCAAATATGTGAAACTAATTAAAAGATCATCTTTTATAAATCAAAGGCACTAGAAATTAATCCTAAATAATTAAAGTCGCATGTATGAGGCCTTAAAAATATATAATTTTAATCCTTTCAAACCCTACTCGAGAAACTTGAATAATAACTTTAATACTATCCCAAGTTGTTGAGATGCTATCTTTCATCCGCCGATCTAAATCTATTTATGCCAACTAAGTAAATCGATTTAACAAGATTTTGCCACATAAAATATCGGGTGTGGTCTAATTATCTCTAAAATCATGAAAGCTATCTTTTCAAAAGTGCTTAATATATTTGTGGTACAAACTTTAACATTTATCTTAAAATGCTAAGATTTAAAATAACGAATGTCTATGATTAAGAATTCTTAAATAAGAAAGAGCAATCCTTCATCTTTGTCTCACATCCAAATCTCCGATCATTATCTCAGGATTTAAATTAGATAGTCGAGGATAATTAATAATAAAAGAAATAGCTTTATTAAGAATATCCCTAAAAAGTCATAGCATCTCTTTTTTAGTAAAAGATAACCGTTGGCCATTTCTAACAATTTGGTTAATCAAGTAGAATAACTGATTTTAGAATGGGCAGTTGCAATCTTAGATAAATATTGCCACATGAAATGTCGAAGTTACACTGAATATTTAAAATTATACCCATCTCCTGTAAAACTTCCGCATCCTAAAATTATGAAGTTCTATTCCTCTTTACTACCATCGATACCCTCTTTTATCTGTCCCTAAATCCTGCCCGACTCATGGAACTTCTTTGATAAGTGTAAATCAATTAAAAGAAAGTCCTCAATAAAAGATCGAGCCTTGCCTTTCCCAAATCGGCTAAGTCTGGCCACTTCCTTTTTCAAAGTGGATAATTCTTGTAATTACTTCTTTTTCATTTTTGATCCTCGTTATCCTAAAAATTTTCCCTCACAGTAAAGCTACTCAGCCACCTGACTCCTTCACCCAATTCATCTACCGCTGTGTTCACAGCACACTAATCCGAATCGTCCTTCTATTCTCAAATCATAATAAATGTATAATTTAAATTAAATCAGGCATTTAAAGTGTTTGAATTTATTTGGTCTTTCTTTTCTTTGCCGCACATTAGAATCTGAAGACTCGATGAGGCGACGGATTCAAACAGGATCAAGACTTGGGTAAAAGTGAAGATCAGCAAATTAAAAACTCTGACTGAGCAGGCTTTGACTTAGGTCAATCAAGGCCATGGTACACCAAGCAAGGCAAGTCATCACTTTGAACATATTGATCCTACATTTTATGCAAAACTATGTTCTTTTAAACTATCAACTTGCATGCCTAATTTATTATGCAAATATATGTCAAAGCTTAAGGTAGCTACATGCCCACTTGATGTTGTATTATATTATGCCATCCCTTGATACTTGAATACCTGATCCTTGTCACCATAGATATTAATGATAACATTACTAGCTATACGTCATATTAAATGCCATGCTAGTCTTGTCAATGTCTAGGGCGCTAGTTGCCCTGATCATCAATCTTTACAAGCATAGGAACTTGTTTTGGGGCAGTCACGGGATGTACGTGACCGAATACTTTGTGACTACTTATTTTATGCTTCTCAAAACCCCCAAAACTTGCTATACCTGTCTGGGCGGGTGGTAAGAGTGGTTGGTGCAGAAGTAGCACGAGAATATGTGGTTTGTGGACTGAACCGCCCGGACGCATTAAGGACTTAATCCTGTGATGACTTCTCCATGTAAAACAGTACAACCGCAAGTCTGCAAATTGCAACTTGGCTAAGTAAATCTATCGAACCCCCGGAACTCATTTCACTGGTAGGGGAAAGGAGGATGCTAGAAGGGCAAGAGAAGGCCTAAAGGGACACCGAGTGCAGGGTGAAGTTTCCAGCCGTGCTAGCGTTGTGGAGAGTTGCAGTCCGAATGCGCTAGTTTCTGTGGTTACATCCCGTGCAAAGTATGGGACCCACCGCAAGTGGGAGCAGCCCATAAAGTGAGATGGCAAAAGGGGCTCGATATTTTGAACAGTTATTGTGATGATCTACTCAACCGCATGACTAAGGAATCGTGTGGAGCAACGAGCGGATCGCCTCTTGTGGTGAAAGTGTACAAACTCTGCAGAGTCAAACTATTCGAATAGCCGTGCCCACGGTCAAGGGCGGACATGGGATTCTCCTCGAGTTAATTCTATTTCAAAAACCTTTGTGGGTGGGACAAAAACCTATCAGAGGGAGGTACTCTGATTTTGGGATTTTTCCTAGAGGGACGTACTCCAGCGTGATTGATAATATGAAAGTGGCATAATGATCAAAAGCTAGCATAGGTGGATGGAACCATGTAATCGGTGGATGGAACCGACACCGCTATATTTATTGCACATTTCAAACTCTTTAAAGCATATTTATAAAATGCCAAGTCATAGGAATTTTAATTATGATTATTGCAAATGTCGCATTAAGCAAATAAAAGAGCCTCGCGCCTCCTTTGACAGTCTTGCATCTATTATTATTGCATCCTGTGTGGTGGCTTGCTGAGTATCATCGTACTCATTCTGGCTTAACTGCCATCATTCAGTCAGAAAGGAAATAAAGTCAAGCCCTGCGATGCCTAAAAAGGGTCGACAGAGCTGGAAGACGATGAGGCCATGGACTAGGTCGCGAACCCCAATTGGCTGCCTGTGGGCAAGTCCTGCGGGTCCCACCTGTGTGAAGTTTCCGCTGCTGCATTTTATCGTTTTCGGCCTAATCGGCTCATGAGTAAGTATTACTGTATTATTTACGCTTCCGCATGATATGTTTTTGATATACAGTAATGTATCTGTGAGCACTATCTACTAATCCAGGGAATAGTGCGGTGGAATCACAGAGGATCGGGGTTTGCTAACCCGAGGTCCGACACATACATTCTTCTCTACATGCATGACATCGATGCAATTGCGAACTTCTAAGTGCTCCCAATAAGGCAAGTCCCAAAATATTGACCTCTTTTTCCACATGTCCTTCCTCAATTTACGTCTCTTTCCAAGCACAACGTTTATATCCTTGACCATATCATACACCTCTTTCCGCTAAAAGGTCTTGGTACTGAATCATCCTCTTTTTTTCTGTCAAATTGTTTCTTCATCTTGCAGTATGGGTGATACTTTGGAAGGAACCTACGGTGACGCATGTACACAATTTTGTGCGAGTTATTCAACCACACACTCTCGGTATAATCTAAGCAGTGCGGACACGCTTTGGCTCCTTTTGTACTCAACCCTGACAGGTTACCAAGGGCAGAAAAATCATTAATGGTGCAGAACAACATGGCGCGTAGAGTGAAGTTCTCTCGTTTGTCCGCATCCCATACATGTATCCCTTCGTTCCACAGTATTGTAAGATCTTTCACCAATGGTGCTAAGAACACATCAATATCGTTGCCAGGTTGCTTCGGCCCTTGGATAAGTAGTGACATCAAAATATACTTTCGCTTCATACACAGCCAAGGAGGAAGGTTGTACATGCACAGAGTCACGGTCCAGGTGCTATGTCGGCTGCTCATGTTACCAAAAGGATTCATTCCATCTGTACTCAACCCAAACCTTATATTTCTCAGTTCCACACCGAAATCTACAAATATCCTATCGATGTTCCTCCACTGGGCAGAATCAGTAACATGTCTTATCATTCCGTCTTTCTTACGCTGCTCCCAGTGCCAACGCATCAATCTTGCATCCTTGCGGTTTGCAAATAAACGCTTCAAATGGGGGATTACAGGAAGATACCACATCACCTTAGCAGGAGGTCCTTGCTTCACCTCGATGCCCTTCCCATCATCAGAGTCATTTTTACGCTTGTATTGAGATGCTTTGCACACCGGACAAACATGTAAGCTAGCATACTCTTTACGGTACAGGATACAATCATTCGGACATGCATGTATTCTTTCTACTTCCATTTCTAATGGACAAAGAATCTTCTTGGCTTGGTAGGTGGTTCTCGGCAACACATTTCCCGTTGGAAGCATGTCCGCTAGGAGACCTAACAATGCCGTGAAACTCTTGTCGGACCAACCATTGCTTGCCTTCAATTTCAGCAGTTCTAGAACTGATGACAACCTCATGTATTGCGGCTTGCAGCCCGGGAACAAAGGTTTCTCCGAGTCCTCCATCAAGCCCTCGAATTTACCAAACTCTCTCTCACTATAGTTCCCTTCTGCATCACGTAACATCTGATCCAGATTGTCATCCTGCGACCTATCCTCATGATCGAAAGAACAGTCCACATCTGGCATATCGTTGTCTCCCTCGACTATGTCATAACTACCTTCTTGTGTACTGTTCTCTTCACTGTGACTGGTCCAACATTTGTACCCTTTTCTGAAACCCCTTCGAATCAAGTGAGCTTCGATCTGCGCTGAGTTGCTAAACATCTTGAGATCATCACAATCAATGCATGGACAATACATATATTTCATCCCATTCTTCACCATATCCAGCTCGGCCGCCCTTCTAAAAGCAGACACGCCATTAATATATTCTTCACTCACACGGTTCTCAATGTACATCCAACTTCGGTCCATCTACGCTACATAAGTAACAAATGGGTGTCAAAAATGATTATTACCGCTACTACATAGCAAATCAGACTAGCTATACATACTTACATGTACATGACATACATCTATATATATTACGTAGGTATATAGCTAGCTAGCCACCCATTCTGAAATCCAGCAAACTAACATTATCTTTCTAAACCTAGCTAGCTAGCTAGATTTAAATTAAACAAAAGACGGTGATCAGATCAGATCACTAAGAATGTTAAGTAATTGAGTACTAACCTCTGATCAGATCACTAAGAAGACAGTGATATGTTTTCACCCCCTAACTCCCTAAAGCTGGCCGCCTTGCTCCACTGATGCAGCGCAATGAAGACAGATCTACGTCGACATCGAGCAAGTAAGCCAAGTAATTAATAGTGTGCAGAATATCACAGACAGTTCCAACCACAAACGGTCTGTGAAAACAATATATCACAGATGGTTCGTGTTAATAACCGTCTGTGAATTATCACAGACAGTTCTATATACGCACCGTCTGTGATACCAGCAATATCACAGACGGTTCATATTAATAACCGTCTGTGATTGGTTCTTATGACAGACGGTTCGTATAAAGAACCGTCTGTGATAGTCTACATTATCACAGACGGTTATTAACACAAACCGTCTGTGATGTAAATAATATCACAGACGGTTCGCAATAACAACCGTCTATGATTGGTGAGTATCACAGACGGTTCGTATATAGAACCGTCTGTGATAGTTCTTTACAGACGGTTTACACTACAAACCGTCTGTATAGTTCACTCTATACGGAAAGAAGAAATAAAATAATGTTACCCATGCTCTCTGAAAACAAGCAAATACAGACGCAAGCACAACAACACATTCAGATCTATTGCATGATAACAAGCTAACAAACCCTTCATGGCACGACGGTGCAGCTGAACAAGACACACTTACCACACTTACGGCAAGAGTGTGTTGGCAGTAGTCGGCGTTGTGGAGGAACAAGCAAATACAGAGGCAAGCACAACAACACATTCAGATCTATTACAGGATAACAAGCTAACGAACCCTTCATGGCACGACGGTGCAGCTAAACAAGGCACACTTACGACACTTACGGCAAGAGTGTGTTGTCCAGCCATCTGTCGTGCCGCGACGGAGGCGCTAGCTCATAGGGGAGGGGAGATGCCAGCTAGTGGTAGTGGATGAACTCACGCGTGACTAGTACCGCTGGAAAGGTAGATGGGGAGTTATTAATAAGGGCCGAGCAGTGGGAGGAACTACTGCCTGCCATTCGATGTGGAGAGAGTGGACGGGTGAGATCGAAATCCTGGGTATATGCTAATTATTGGTAACATTTGCTTATCACAGACGGTTATTAACACGAACCGTCTGTGATGCATACTATCACAGACGGTTCGTGTTACTAGCCGTCTGTGATTGTGCTTATCACAGAGGGTTCGTAAATAGAACCGTCTGTGATAGACCTTCACAGACGGTTTATACCACAGGCCGTCTGTGATAGATCACTCTATACGTCAAAATTTTTAAGTGTTTTTGGCTAGCCTCAAGAAATTAAATAATGTCCCATGGTCTTTGAAAACAAGCAAATACAGACGCAAGCACAACAACACATTCAGATCTATTACAGCTAACGAGCCCTTCGTGGCACGACATTGAAGATAAACAAGACACCCTTACGACACTTACGGCAAAAGTGTGTTGTCTATCTTCTCGCCATGCCACAACGGAGGCGCTAGCTCATAGCGGAGGGGAGATGCTAGCTAGTGGTAGTGGATGAACTCACGCGTGACTAGTACCACTGGAAAGGTAGATGGGGAGTTATTAATAAGGGCCGAGCAGTGGGAGGAACTGCTGCCTGCCATTCGATGTGGAGAGAGTGGACGGGTGAGATCGAAATCCTGGGTATACGCCAATTATTGGTAACATTTGCTTATCGCAGACGGTTATTAACACAAACCGTCTGTAATGCATACTATCACAGACGGTTTGTGTTACTAACCGTCTGTGATGGACCATCATAGACGGTTTATACCACAAGCCATCTATGATAGATCACTCTATACGTCAAAATTTTTAAGTTTTTTTGGCTAGCCTCATGAAATTAAATAATGTCCCATGGTCTTTGAAAACAAGCAAATACAGACGCAAGCATAACAACACATTCAGATCTATTACAGCTAATGAACCCTTCGTGGCACGACGGTCACACTAAACAAGACACACTTACGACACTTACAGCACGAGTGTGTTGCCTAGTATACCGCCGTGCCGCGATGGAGGCGCTAGCTTACGACAGTAGTCGGCGTTGTGGAGGAACAAGCAAATACAGAGGCAAGCACAACAACACATTCAGATTTATTATAGGATAACAAGCTAACGAACCCTTCATGGCACGACGGTGAGGATGAACAAGACACACTTATGACACTTATGGCAAGAGTGTGTTGTCCATCCACCCGCCGTGCCACGACGGAGGCGCTAGCTCATAGCGGAGGGGAGATGCATTAAGGAAGCTAGGTAGTGGATGAACTCACGCGTGACTAGTACCGGTGGAAAGGTAGATGGAGTTATTAATAAGGGCCGAGCCGTGGGAGGAACTGCTGCCTGCCATTCGATGTGGAGAGAATGGACGGGTGAGATCGAAATCCTGGGTATACGCCAATTATTGGTAACATTTGCTTATCGCAGACGGTTATTAACACAAACCGTTTGTGATGCATGCTATCACAGACGGTTTGTGTTACTAACCGTCTGTGATTGTGCTTATCACAGACGGTTCGTAAATAGAACCGTCTGTGATAGACCTTCACAGACGGTTTATACCACAAGCCGTCTGTGATAGATCACTCTATACGTCAAATTTTTTTAGTTTTTTTGGCTAGCCTCAAGAAATTAAATAATGTCCCATGGTCTTTGAAAACAAGCAAATAGAGACGCAAGCACAACAACACATTCAGATCTATTACAGCTAACGAACCCTTCGTGGCACAACGGTCACACTAAACACGACACACTTACGACACTTACGGCAAGAGTGTGTTGCCTAGTATGCCACCGTGCCGTGATGGAGGTGCTAGCTCACGGTAGTAGTCGACGTTGTGGAGGAACAAACAAGTACAGAGGCAAGCACAACAACACATTCAGATCTATTACAGGATAACAAGCTAACGAACCTTCATGGCACGACGGTGACGTTGAACAAGACACACTTACGACACTTACGGCAAGAGTGTGTTGTCCAGCGTCCCGCCGTGCCGCGACGGAGGTGCTAGCTAGCTCACAGCGGAGGGGAGATGCATGCAGGAAGCTAGGTAGTGGATGAACTCACGCGTGATCACGCGTGACTAGTACCGGTGGAAAGGTAGATGGGGTTATTAATAAGGGCCGAGCCGTGGGAGGAACTGCTGCCTGCCATTCGATGTGGAGAGAATGGACGGGTGAGATCGAAATCCTGGGTATACGCCAATTATCGGTGACATGTAATCATCACAGACGGTTATTAACACGAACCATCAGTGATGGCCATAATATCACAGACGGTTTGTAATACCAACCGTCTGTGATAGATCAGAGATGGTTTGGAATACGAACCGTCTATGGTATTAATATCAGAGACGGTTTGGAATACGAACTATCTGTGATATTAATATCAGAGACGGTTTGGAATACGAACCGTCTGTGTTAATGCTTAAATATGCGCGCCCTAATCCTGCTCTTCTACACACTGTACGTCCTCTCCTCATTTTCTTCATCACCACATTTCTAAATAATGACATCTAAAATTCTTTTGATCTCCTTCCTCTCATCTATCCATCATGAGTTGTTCGGACGCAACCTTACACAGGCGGCCAACAATTTACGTCTGGAGCAGCTCCTCCGCTCACGCCCTGCTCTCCTTCCTCGACTCGCTTCCATCCGTCAGCTGGACCTCATCATCCGCCGCCGACGGAGGTGTCTCGTTGCCGCTCAGGATAGGGAAACCGCCCTCAGCCTCGTTCTTCTCTACAATGTGTGCAAAACGGAGGAAGATCATGCGACAGTGCAGACACACATGGATAACCTTGCCGATCAAGCAGAATCGACCGATTCTGAGGAAGCTTATCATGGCATCCTGTTTGAGATTATGGAACATGCTAATGATTTTTCCAGGCTTGAGGAGGAAGTGGAGAGGGCAGGGACAATCTTGACGGCATTCGAGAACACAGCGACTGATCCTCCAACTCCAGAAGTCGACGAAGAAGCATATGAAGCCCGGAAGATTCAAATCTGGGCCTTTTTTTGCACTTTTGTAATAAAATTGTCTTGAATTTGACTCTCGTCTCAGTTTAGCTTCTGTAGTTCATACGACAACGAACCATCTGTGTTGTCCAGATTATCACAGACGGCTCATATTAAGAACCATCTGTGAAAGTTCACAGACGGTTCTTAAATACGAACCGTCTGTGATGTCTCAATTATCACAGACGGTTCGTGTTAATAACCGTCTGTGAAAATATCACAGACGGTTGCCAGTATAAACCGTCTGTGACAGTTTAATCACAGATGGTTCATATGGAACCGTCTGTGATATAGCCGTCCAGTATAGCTTTTTTTATAGTAGTGACGGCATCTACTACGAGGAGTGCAACTGCGTGCCGACGGGGGTGCACGGCGGCAACCGCGACGAGTGCCCCTGCTACCGCGACATGCCCACCGCAGGGCCCAGGAAGAGGCCGAAGTGCTCGTAAAGTGGTCGAATCCATGCATCATATCATCCATCTTCTGAACAGTTCAACCTGCATGACATGCTGAGACGACCATCCAACTGGATCGGATGAGCTAGCTATCAGCTATGTGTGTATGTATGTATAGCTTCCCTGTGCTAATTAATCCATCTGATATACTATGTATTGTGTGATGCGAGCGTACGTATGTGCTGTTGTACCCATGCACGATCGAGTTTCTAATAGTACTAGGATCTCATCGACTTTGGTGCCTGTCACTCTGTAGGTTGATGGCGATCTGTGTCATTGTATATTCGTGCTGTCTGGGTAGCGTGGGAGAGCTGATCGAGTGTATTAAGTTGTTGTAGCCGAGTTCTTTTCGATTTTCGGATGATTTATGTTTATATTATCTATACCAACTAGCTTTTAAAAAGTGTATTTTTTTAAAACGAAGTCAACAGAACGATGTAGTAAAAAGTATACTAACTTTAACTTTATCGACTAAAATCATATGCAATTATTTTTTTTATACATACCACCTCTCGCGAACAGTTAGAATTCAAATATTTAAATCATAACCCATAAGTCATTAGCCTAAAAAAATCTACTCAATATCTGTACTCAGTATATGTCCCAAGCCAAGAGATGATGTGATGACTGCACTGTGGCTGTGGTCTGTAGGGCATGCATGTATGTACGCCGATCCGGTCTGTACCTACGTACGTTACTAGCACTGTGTGCATGCATGTATCAATCAATGTCGTCCTGTGGTAACAGTGACAGCGAGACTGCATGTACGTAGTATTAGTACATGCCACGCGCGCTAGCCTCCCGTGAAACTGGCTTTTCTAAGCTCTGTTATGGTGTGAGGCGCGGCCCTTTTGCCTGCATGTGACCTTCGTTCGTTCCAGGATCTTCGGTGGCTCACGGCGTTCAAGCGCCGGCGTGCGTGCGCCTCGCCAGTCGCCATTCAGTAATCAGTTTCTTCAACATCATTTCACCCGATCGACTTGCTCTTGCTGGGCCGGTCTGCCACAATTGCCGGCCTATTGGTTCACAAGCACAAGCACCCATTACTTCTCTTAACCGTTGGGTAGCATTGGCATCTTGACCTGACGCGACGTTACTTTTCATATATCCTATTCAATAGTTTTTTTGACTTTCAACATTTGGTTATGCCTTTTAGTTTTTAAGCTGATTATATGAGAGATTATGAGAGTAAGTAGCACTCACATTGAGAAATCATTTTATTTAAAATAACTCATGCAGTGACTTCTAAAAAACAGTTTATAAAAACTAACTAGAGAAACCATTCAATTCAAAATCCGACTTCTAAAAGCCGATCAGTCGATGCGCTGTAGCAAAAATTGTTATGTCTACTTTTGGTGCTACAACTATTTTACCTACTTTAACCTTCCGAATTCTTAATCGAATGGCGAACCAAGCTGTCCTTGGTTGGCAAAGGCAGATGGCGTGCTGCTAGCCTGCCCGGGATCGATCCTAGGTGCCACACCTTTGGAGGGTGCACGGTTTATATGAATAGTGTCTTTAGGTACTATTTATGTGAATAGTGTCCCCTAAGTACACACATGCATGTGGGTGCTTCTAGTGGTCAAGGCGCGTACCTACGTCCCGTGAGACTTCTGAGTCTCCGTTTGTCTTAAAACGTGTGCATCAGACGCACCCACGTACATGTATGTGGTGTTATATATATGTGTGCATGAGTACGTCCCAGTTGTACTAAAAAATTCTTAATTGAATGACTAGAAAGTCCCTTCCCACATTGTATCTAGTACTAGCAGCATAGGCGCGGCGACACGCCGCGCCAGCCACCGTGTGCACCGAAGTAAAAGAGGCGATAATTTGTGAGGAGTTTTTTTTAAAAAATTGAGGGCACATGCGTATTTTCGAAAAAGTTAAAGGGATTTTTTCGTAAAAATTGAGGACCCGTATGTAATGAAATGAGGACCCGTACGCAATTTAGAAAACCGCGGGGCGCCATCCTGCAAATTGGAGGGGGGTTTTCAGAAAAATTCGCCGCAAAAAAACCACCAGGGACCTTTTCGCGAGGAAAAAGGACCTATACATAATTTCCGGAAAACAGAAGGAATCTCCCTCCCCCGGCCGTACCGAAATCCCCGCGCCACGCGCCGGCCGGAGCGCGGGCGCGGGGTGACGTGGCCGAGCGGGGGCGCGGCGTTTCCCCCGGTCGTAATAGGGGTTTTATACAGATCGACCGAGCTTCAATGCTAAGAGTTTACAGCCGTGCACGTACCTTATGTGCCGCTCGAACCGGATGTCGATCATAACTTTTGGCTGTGGCTTTTGGTTAAAATTGCACTGTAGCGGCTATTAGTTTTTTCTGAGTCATTCAATTAGAGAAAAATGAAGAAAAATAAGAAAATAAATAAAAACACCATTATATCTCCACAGCCAATGTAAAGAAAAAACGAAATTAGAAACCGACGCATTTTAAATTGCATTTGGCTTAAAAAAGGCAGAAGCCAGAAAAAACCAAAAGCTGAAACCGTTTAGAGCGAGACATTAGGTATGTGCACAAAAGTCTACTCAATGTATTCTCAACGTTTTTTTAAGTGAGTACAATAAAGACGCACTTACGTACGCACGCACACACACATGATACCACACACACTCACGTAGGTGCGTCCAATGCACTCCTTTGAGACGAGACAAAGATCCTAGAGTCTCACGGAGCGTGAACACACACTTTGATTACTAAAAACACCTATGTATACGTATACACAGAAAACACTATTAATATAAACAGTACCTGGACTAAAGACCGGGTGGGTGGACCACTCACCAACCGGGCTACGCTGGTGCACGTATTCTCAACGTCTTGACTCTTGAAGATATGTGCTCTATCAAACCGTCCATGCTCTAAAAATGCTACGACTACCCAGTGCAGTACTTGTGCAAGCTGATCACAGAGTTAACCGGCAGTTGCCATTACCACAAGCTACACGAGGGAAACCACTCTGAGTAGTGCCATCAAAGGGACCAAATGGACAAGGTTAAACTCTTAAGGCCCATCTCAACAACACCTAGTAGAAAATGGTGGATTTGCTATCAATTGCACATGAGGTGCATATATACATGAGGACGCAGTCACCCGTTGCCAGAGGCGACGGCCGCAAGGAAAAGAGCGGATGGGTGAAGGTGCGCGATCTCGCCGGAGAAGAAGGAAGGAAGAGACATTGGAGAGAAGCATCGTTAGTTATGGACTAAACATTCATTCCACAGACGCAGCCCAAACCACATACATACATATTTCGTTTTGCAAAGACCAGTCATCGGTAATGCTTTGCTCCCGGCCTCCAAAGTCATCTAATGCGATGCGACCCTCCTTAATTTAGAAAGTTACCACTGTAAGAGCTCAGAAAGAGCTCAAAAAATGGGGAAAAAACATTTGGGCGTGTAGGCTTACTGTACGACCCAACTGTTGCAGGCTGACAAGGCAAGAGTTTGTCTGTCCGGTTAGGTGCAGGAATGTAGTAGGCCGGGCCCTACATGATTGGTAACCGTACCGAGTTGGGCCTTCTTTTCCCAGCGCGACCACGAGTCCACGACTAACTGGCACGGCGCTACGTTCTTTTCTTTTAACCGTTTTATTGTTAACTTTTCACCACTCTCTACTTTTTAATTGATCAAAATAGCTATATTCTATAGTATAATTATCTATATATCTAATAAATTTTGTTACAACGTACGAATAAATAACTAGTCTCGAAAGAAAAATGGCATCCTCGAGAGAGGGGGGGGGGACTGCGTCCACGAACTCCCTGGCCATCTAATTGCTGATGGACGGTCTAGATCATGTGTAGGCCTGGATATCGAGCTGGCTCGGCTCGGCTCGGTCTGGCTCGGTAGGATAACGAGCTGGCTCGTTATAACTAACGAGCTAAAAAGTTAGCTTGGCTCGGCTCGACAACAAGCTCGAGCTAGCTCGTTTGGCTCGTGAGCCAGGGCCAAAAAATGTAAAATGAAAACTACCTTACATTCCAGTGAGTCATACAGCACATATTCATCCATCATACATGCTAGCAGCAAGCAGCATATGCATACACATTAACACATGCAATAGAGTACAAATTAGGTCCATGTCTCCATCATATATTCATCCATCAACTATCAACTATCATCAACTATGCAGCATAAGCATGGCTCGTTTGGCTCGTGAGCGGCTCGCGAGCTGGCTCGTTATAGCTAACGAGCTAAAATCTTGGCTCGGCTCAGTTCGTTATCCTAACGAGCTGAGCCGAGCCGAGTCGAGCCAGCCACGAGCCGAGCGAGCTAACGAGCTTCGAGTTTTTCGTCCAGGCCTAATCATGTGCCAGCGGTCGAGCAAGTGTTGGTCACTCGTCATATATTCATATGCCATCATGCTTTTTTAAAAAATATATAAAAAAACGACACTAATGAATGAATAGAGAGATGCAGTGTGGCTACTTGAGCATTACTTGAAGCCAAGCCGCATCGTTGGTCCTGGGCTCTTAGCGAGTGCTTTTGTTGCCCATATCTTCTTTTATCTTCTTATTCTTCCCTGGTCCTGGCCCGTGGAAGCGATTGGCGCTTGTTTGAGTATGGCCTGTGGGACGCCAAAGTTGCCCCATGGCCAAGCTCGTAATGAACACAAATCCTCGGGTGCGTGCATCAATGCCGTCCATCAAGCCGCATGGAATTCGACCATTCTGTCGCCCAAACGACTTCAGCTCTTTTACTAGGCATACCTGTATGGTCATTTACCCATCTTTCTAGAAACACAATCGTGACAAATTTTTGTCGAGTCTATTCATTTAGTTTTTTCTCTTGTTTTTAATCGTGTTCATGTAATTTCTTTTACGTATAAGGGCTTCTTTTTGTAGGACCAGATAGATAATAGAGGAGGATAAATGGTGCCTTAAAATTTTCCTCAAATATTCGTTTATTCCTTACTCCGATAGCTACAAAGCTATGAAGATTAGAATAAAAATTCTACTTGAAAAACCAAAGACTCACAAAGTAGAACACAATTAGTAGAGAAAACAACGTGGTCAAAATTTTGACAACGTGGTCGAAAACTTGCACGTGGGCAAAAATCGACTACAGTTGGAAATTTAACGTGGTTAGAAATTGACTCTAGTGGTCGACGATCAAAGAGCGGTCGAAAACCAACGTGGTCGTGAGCCAACAGCTGGTCTAAAACCAATGTGGTTGATAACCTAAGAGAGATTGCAAGCTCGAGTGTTCAAAGGAAGTCGAAATCCGACCGGAGTGATCGACGACCATTGAGTGGTCAAAAACCAAAGTGGTCGAAACCTTACATGAACGAAAAAAAGTTAAAATATGACTAGGAAAGTCGACGACCAGTGAGCAATCGAAAACCAAAGTGGTCGAAACTCGTCGAAGCACTGCCAGTAAGGTTGACGATCAGTGAGCAGTCGAAACAGACGTAGTCGAAACTGTTACTGCAAACTTATCTGCAAATTGTTAGTATTTATAAACAAAAACTAAAAGACATCAGCAAAAGCCAGTGCGTTTTTTAGGTTGTGCCTTTTGGCTTATGGTTTTGAATTCTAGCTATTCGCTAGAGAGATTACGAAGAGTGAGACAGTCACATGTAATTTTGGCTAGTACAGCTGAAGTCGATACAATATCTACTACAATTAATTTGTAGACCCCACGTTAAAAAGACAACCGTTTAAAAACAAATTATTATAAACACCGTACAAAAGCCAAAAAACTCAAGCACTTTAGATGGCAGCTATGAACACCCCCTAATATTATTATTGGCTAGTTTGTTCCAAAACATATATTTGCACAATGCGTACCCACATGAGCCCCTGCCTGCCTGCACCTAGCTACATAACTCCTGTACCGTGAAAAATGTTGTTAAATTTCTCTCTCTCTCTCCAATTTTTAACATGGATCCCTCTCTACAGTGGGAAATTTAACTTTTTGCTACTCTTAACAATGTCACCTATCCAAATACCATCCTCTTCGTTGCAATTAACATTTTGCCACCCTTAAGATGTGGTTGCCTAATAAATCGCCACTTTCGAGCCCACAGGGCGCCAAGTCACTGCCATGTCAGCACGGGCGCGGGGACGGCGGCGCGGCGCGAGCGCGGGGACGGAGGCGCCGGCGCAGGCGGCGGTGCGACGCGGTGGAGGAGCAGCAAGGGCGCACCGGCGAGCTGCGGCCTGGCGCGGGCGGCGCAGGCGCCGGCGAACGGGGAGGCGCGGGCGGCGGTGCGGCGCGGGCGCGGGGACGGAGGCGCCGGCGCGGGCGGCGCCGGCGCAGGGACAGAGGCGCCGGCGAGCGGGGAGGCGCGGGGACGGAGGCGCCGGCGCAGGCGGCGGTGCGGCGGGGCGGCGCCGGCGTGGGCGGCGGTGCGGCGCGGTGGAGTAGCAGCAAGGGAGGCCGGGAAGAAGCGCCGCCCCGCCGCCTGCGCCTCCCCGCTCGCCGGCGCCTCCGTCCCTGCGCCCGCGCCTCTGTCCCTGCGCCGGCGCCGCCCCGCCGCACCGCCGCCCGCGCCGGCGCCTCTGTCCCCGCGCCGGCGCCGCACCGCCGCCCGCGCGCGCCCCTCTATGCTCGCCGGCGCCCGCGCTGCCCGTGCCTCCGTCCCCGCGCCTCGCCGCCGCCCGCGCCAGGCCGTAGCTCGCCGGTGCGCCCTTGCTGCTCTTCCACCGCGTCGCACCGTCGCCCGCACCGGCGCCTCCGTCCCCGCGCTCGCGCCGCCCCGTCGCCCGCGCCGCGCCGCCGTCCCCGCGCCCGCGCCCGTGCTGACATGGCAGTGGCTTGGCGCCCTGTGGGCTCGAAAGTGGCGATTTATTAGGCAACCACATCTTAAGGGTGGCAAAATGTTAATTGCAACGAAGAGGATGGCATTTGGATAGGTGACATTGTTAAGAGTGGCAAAAAGTTAAATTTCCCCTCTACAGTAGCTACGCTGCTGAGGTGGTGTACGAGCACGAGGAAGCCTCGTTCCATATTATACTTTTTATTATATTTGATATACTTGTATACTAATTCTAATATACTTTAATGATAATCACATAAAAAATTGCAAAGAAGCATATAGTTTTTGGCATATTTTACTAATACGCTCATATTCATACGTAAAAAGGTGTATGCTCAAATATACCACCTAAAAAAATTTGAAATACTCCTTTATCACTTTAGGTATACTCGCATACTAATTATAAGATACTTCAATGTGAACCACACGAAAAAATTGCAAGGGAGTTCATAATTTTTAGCGTATTTTGTAAATACCTTTATATATGCACATAAAAAGAAGTATATCGAAAAAATATACATACCACCTAGATGGTCTGAATACTCGTATACTACACGTACATACCCTCTATTACGCGAGGTACTCTCTACGTTGTGAGAACGACATAGGGTGTAATTATACCTAGGAGTAGAAAAGATGTATATATATATGACACTGAAATGGGGCACCATGGTGCCCGGGCACCAAGCCTCTCTGTCTTTAGATTACTTTTAGATGCGTGCAGGTGCAATATATCAGATAAACCTATTAAGATTCATTAATTCGAAAAGGCATCAATTTGGAAAGGAATCAATTATGGATAGAAAGTTTTAATTATGGAGTTTGGGCACCATGGTGCCCCTGTTATTCTGCCTATATATATATATATATATATATATATATATATATATATATATATATATATATATATATATATATATAGACGTCCTAGGCACCCAGATCGAGAACCATCCGACGCATGTGTATAATCGATAAACATTTTAGAGTTTGCGACTGAAAATGTTTTATTCTTTTGATATATTTAAGGTAAGTGAGTTTTGAACTCTGTTCAAACACTGCGTTATAATTCCATTGCTTTTGTTTTTTGCTGCCTTGTGCTCAATGTTGGCCGCACATGCGCCATGGAATTTTTGGCATATATAGCGCCATTTCAACTTGTATTTATAAAATAGCCATATGTGCATGCCAATGATAAAAATAGCACTTCTGCCGCTCGGTCACTGGGTGGCAGTGCCCTGTAGGTGATATGCGGCTTAGCCGTCGGCGGCAGGCGCTTGTCGCCCAATCACCAACAGCATATGGCCTACCGCTCTACCACAAAACGACAGATAATTAAGCTAGCTAATTAGCGGGATTAATTGCCTGCCTAAATTTGTAATTAATATGTTATGTTTGTTTGAATTTTCACATATAAAAAATAAGTTTAAAAAATTACAAAATTTTATATACAACCTTCTGACATAATGTACTTCATTGTGTAATTTTTTGATAATTTTATTCACTATGAATATTTCTCAAAAATTCATACAATTTTGATATTTGTAGAAGTTGTTATATATAGAAAATGAGCTTCAAAAATTATTAAATTTTATGTGAAGCCTTCCAACATTGTTAACCTAATTGCATAATTTTTAAGAATTTTATGTACTCCAAATTTTCTATGTTAATTTGTGTTAATTTAATCATAATTAGCAAGATGCTTCGAATTAACATGGTAAATTTGGAGCACATAAAATTCTTAAAAAATTATACAATTAGTTTGACTATGTTAAAAGATTCCACATAAAATTTCATAATTATTGAATCTCATTTGCTATATGTGACAACTTCTACAAATATCAAAATCGTATGAATTTTTGAGCAATATTCAGAGTTGATAAAATTATCAAAACTTACGCAATGAAGAACGTTGTATCAGGAGGTTGCACATAAAATTTTGTAATTCTACGAGCTCATTTGACATATTTAACATATTAATTACAAATTTAGACATGTAATTAAACCAACTAATTAACCGATTTAATTACCTGCCATTTTGTGGTCGGGGTGGCAAGCCACCTGCCGTGTAGTGGCTAGGCATCAAGCACCTACCGGCGGCGGTTGGGCCACGTGTTACCTGTAGGGCGCCGCTGCCCAGTGTCCGCATAGCAGAAGTACAATTTTTGTTATCGTCATATGTTCTATTTTTGTAAATACGAGTTGAAACAGCGCTAGTATAAAAAACTCTGCGCGGTGCGCACAAGGATATATACGCAATACGTTCGTACGGCAAGTTGCATTTCTTGGACGGCGCGATCGATCGGAGTTCTAACTTCCAACTTAGATTGGCTCAGAAATCAGGATTCGGGTGGTATCGAATCTGGTGCGCAGGGGAGTATCCCGGCTGTGCGGTACGTGCATACAGTGCCGTGCGTAGTGGGCCGCGGGCGCCTTTCATCATCTACTGTACGTATAGATTCGCATGTACATAACATACGCGCTACAAACATACAAGGTGCATGCGATTGGTCTGGGATCATGAGCATCAAGGATGTGTTATTGTTTTGCTGTAGGAGGGATGGTACGAAATGGAGAGCGAACTAGCTAGGTTCTGGGAAGACACTTGGTTGGGTGATCATCCTCTTGCAGTGATCTTCCCAATTCTTTATAACATTACATTCAGGAAAAATATAACTGTTGCTGAAGTATTTGAGAAAGGATGGGGGAGTATAAGATTCACAAAAGTACTTTGGGGTGAGAAGATACAGGTGTGGGAAGATCTGGAAGCCAAATGTGCTGATGTGTATTTGAATGAGCGTCCACATAAATTAATCTGGAAACTGAACTCTAAAGGTACTTATGCTGTTAATTTTTTTTACTGTGCTTTGAAAATGAGACAAAGGAGATTTAGGCATAAATCACTGTGGAAAACTAAGGGTATGTTATTTTTGGCTATGGCTTTTAGCTTTTGGGCTGTTTGTACAAGAGATTACAGAATAAGAGAAACTCACGTGCGGTTTTTGCTGATATAAATAAAGTTAGTAAAGTATTTACTACAATTAACTAGTAGATCGTATCTTAAAAAAATACTCCGTTAAAAACTAGTTACTGTAGAAAAATTGAAAAACAGTTTTTAGAAACTGAAAAGAACAGTCTTAATTACCCTTGAAGATTAAGATTTTTCTTTGGTTACTGCTTCGAAGGAGCATCTTGATCAAAGATAACCTGGTTCATAGAGGGTGGCGTGGTGATAGCAAATGCATGTTCTGTCCGTTAGATGAATCGATTGATATCTTTTCTTTCGTTGCGCTACTGCCAAAGTATGTATGGGGTGTGGTGCATTGTTCGCTTAATTTAAGTGCTATTTCCATTTGCTTGCAAGACTTGTGATGGGTTCTTTTGGGCTGAATCTTGGTTATGGTTTTTAAATTTTAGTTTGTGTAACGCCCCCGTTTCCAGGGGCGCGTACGGACACGGCACCCCGTAACTATTCACGCATGAACAGTTATGGAATGTCGCGCAAGAGTATACCATTGCATGCTTACAACAAAAGTCCAGCATATATTTGACATAAGGATTAACATCCAGGTTTTGACAGCGGGGCGTGCAAGCCCAAAATATAATTACATTACAAAAGACTTCCAGAAACCGCTTCGAGCGCGGCGAAGACCTAAAGCCAAGGATCCTCGTCGAAGAAGAGACCCTCGGGGACGTCCTCGACGGGGAGACTTCCACCTTCGTCTTGATCCTCTAAAGATTAGATTAAGCAAGCCGTGAGCCAATCAACCGGCTCAGCAAGTCCCAAAGGGACCCTAACTTATTACATGCACGGAACATCAAAGGAAGGGAGTATACTTGGTTTATTAATTTGAGTGGATGCAGTTTTATTTGCAAACATTTTATAAGAGGGACCCAAAACTACTCCTCAAGATCTCAGGGGGTTTTCATGAAGAGTTCATTAACCAACTAGTCAAGTTTAAACATGTACAAAACTACTTAAGCTTTGCTGCTGGAATCACCCAAGTGACACAGCTCCAACAACCGGGAGCACGGCGTATTCGAATACCATTTATTTGACTCTGCAGAGTTTGCTCAGCTTTACCCACACGATCCCTTAACTCCCGCTAAAGAGTTAAGAAAGCCAGGTCGTTTCACTGCTCAACTCTTTATATAGGCTCTACCCGGTAGAATTCACTCGGGTCTGGCTCACACACACACACACACACACCCACGCAAGAGAAAACGGTGCCGCTTCGAGTGAACTCTACCGTTGTTAGGCACCCACAACATGGCCTGCCTAACCTCACTTCTAAACCTCCTCCTCCGCCACACCTGTAGAGTTTCAATCGAGTTGAGCAGCTACTAGACCAGTGTTGACGAGTCAACTCCTGTGGTTTGAGCGGGTTCTATGACATTTGCTCAGCATAAGGGTTTCAATCCTTATATTTTCACATGGTCCGCAACCTCACCAGGCCCGCAACCCAACCTAGGGTAAGCGGTGAGCGAAAACCGTCTTGCGGCGCACCACAACCCCACTTACCCTACTCCAATCCTAGGGTAAGAGATGGGCGAAAACCGTCTCGCGGCGCACCACAATCCCCTTACCCTACCTTGTGCCCGCAAGCACTCTCCGCTCTAGGGCACGGTGTCCCATACCACCCTACCCTAGAGTCGGGTTTGCAAATTCTATTGGCCCGCAGCCACAACCTTATTAGTGTAAGACTTTGCATGATAATAATACCCTACAATTTATCTAGATTAACAGATAATTATTTCTAGGGTTACAGAGGCATGGCAACAAATTTAACAGGGCATTTAACGGTGGTAGGTTTAACTACATAACAAGTCATTCTAAACATTTTATTTTATTTCAAACTAACATTTCACAATTAGCATAATGCAAATAGCATATTAACATAAATAAACATCATGGGTTGCAATATGATCAAAGGATTTGGGACTTGCCGTCAATCCGAACGATTTCCGCTAGCTCGAACGAAGAACCTCCTGGCTCCTGGGGCTGCAACTGAACTTCCGGAGACTCCGACACTAGCGCAAACATATAAAACAAATTAAATCCAGCTTGAGACTAATCAAGCGAGGGAAAATAAACTATTTAAAAAGGAGTAAATTGCATAAATCTCCAAATGAGGAATTTTAGGAATTTATTTGGGATGGATCTGTGGAAATGGATGTCACCAATGGGTCTGGAATATTATTTGGAGCAAGGTGGTGAAATTTGGGAATTTTTGGGATTTTCTGTGATTTTCTAGGATTTATTTGAATTTTCTGGGATTTTAGAAATTGATAAACTCGGGAAAAATCCAATGAACAGTGCGGCCCGGCACTGTTTGGCCCGCGCGGCCCACGGGCGGCGACGCGCGCGCGCACTCGGGCGACGGAGTAGGCCGGCGCGGCCCACTCCCACGCGCGCTCACGCGGTCGCGATGCGCGACACGCGGCTCGGGCGGACGGGGCGGATGGCGAACGGGCGAACGGCGCGGATGCGGCGGGAGGAGATCGGACGGCATCGGAGCGGGGAGAGCAGGTGAAGCGATTCGGAAAATCCGACGGTCGACGTTATATGGCAACGGGAGGATGGACGGCGGAGGGGAAGCCACGTCGCGGGGGAGGAGTCGTCTTCCTCCTCCAGCCGCTACAGTAACCTCGCGGCGAGGTCACGGTGGCGACGGCGGCCTGGGCGCTAGGAAGCTCGTCGGCGACCACTGAGGGTACCGGCGGGTGAGGCTTCGAGAGGGGAACCCGCTTTGGGCGGTTGGAAGGAGCGGGAACCAACGGAGGGGACGGGAGGTAGAAGGGGGTGGTTCGGGTGCTTGGAGGCGAGGGAGATCACCGGCGGCGAGTTAGCTCAAACGGCCGCGACTACACGTTCACGGGGACCGGGTGCTCACATTGGTGGCGACGGCGGAGGCCGGGGAGCTTCGGAGCGGGCTGGCCACGGGAGAGGTGCGACGGCCGGAGAGGAGCTTCGACGGCGGCGCTCCTCGGGCAAACACCTGTCCAACGGCAAGCACCAAAGGGGTCAGTGAGGGGAGGTGGTGCTCTCGACGAATGCAATCGAGGAATGAGGGAGAGGAGAGGGAGATTGGCTTCGGGGTGCCGCCGGCTCACAAGGCGGCAATGGCGAAGCTCCGGGCGGCGGGGCTTCAATCGGTGGCTCAGGGGGACTCTCTGGAGGCTGGGGAGGCGAGTGGAGGTGGTGGAGCGGCTCGGGAAGCAAAGGAGGAGCGAGGAGCCGGAGGGGGATTTTATACCCCGAGCGGATGGGAGCGGGGCGTGGAGGGGAAGCCAACGGGCGGGCTCCGGGGTCAACAGGAGTGACGGGGGCAGTTGGGGGCGTCTCCTCCGCGCAGACGGGGCGTGACCGGGCGCTGCACAGTGTTAATGGCGACGGGACGGGAGAGGGGCAGGTGAGCTCGGGCATGGGCGAGGTAGCGTCCGCGCGCGGGAGAGGGAGATGCCGGGGCTGACAGGCGGGCCCCAGGGCGGACGCGGGGCGACGCGTGGCGCGGAGGCGCCCACGGATTCGGACCGTGGCGGTCGGGACGGCGCGGGCGCGAGGAGGGGATCCGAGGGCGGCGCTGCCCGCGCGAGGGGAGGCGGTGCGGAGGCGGACGCAAAGCGCAGCGCGCAGCGCTCCGCGCGTGCGCGAGGCGAAGGCGGGGAGGGGACGGGGCGCTAACGGGCGAGGGGAGCGGGGAAGGCGCTGGGCGCGGGAGAAGGCGGGAGGAGAGCGGGAGGCGCCGGGGAGGAGAGGAGGCGGAAAGGGAGAAAGCGCCAACGAGAGGGAGGAGGCGCCAGGCCGAAAAGGGAAAGCGGCGGCGGGGAAAACTTTCCCAAAAAGGAAAGTTTTCAAAATTTACTCAAAAATGCAGCAAAAATTAAGGAAATTTTTCGTTTGAAATTTTGGGGCTTTTCAACCTACCCCCCTTAAAAGAATCTCGACCCCGAGATTAACTTGGTCCAGGGAGTAAGTTGGGAAAATCCCGCTGCAAGTCTGATTCTCGTTCCCAAGTGGACTCATCTGCTGTAGGATTCTTCCACTGCACTCTGCAAAATCTGATATTCTGGTTTCTGAGCTGCCTCTCTGATGTTTCAAGTATTTGTAGTGGTTCTTCAGCATACGTGCAGTCATCCTGCAATTCAATATCTGACAATGGCACTTCATCTGTTGGTTGTCGCAGACACTTTCGAAGCTGAGATACGTGGAACACATTGTGCATTCTTGACAAGTTGGGTGGGAGCTGCACTTGATAAGCTACTTCCCCAACTCTTCCGATAATCTGAAACGGTCCCACATATCTTGGTGCTAATTTGCCTTTAACTTGAAATCTCTTAACTATTTTGAATGGAGTGACTTTGATGTAGACGAAATCTCCAACTTCAAAGCTCAAATCCTTCCTGCGGTTATCTGCATAGCTCTTCTGTTGGTCTTGTGCCATTTTGAGTCTGTCTCTGACAATTCTAACATGTTCTTCTGCATCTTGAACAATCTGAGGACCAATAAGTTGTCGCTCTCCTGTTTCTGTCCAATTCAAAGGGGTTCTGCATTTTCTGCCATAAAGTGCTTCAAATGGGGCCATTTGGATGCTGGCTTGATAGCTATTGTTGTATGAGAATTGAGCGAATGGCAGGCAAGTATTCCAGGCTGCACCATACACAATTGCACAAGCTCTCAGCATATCTTCCAAAATCTGATTTGTTCTCTCCGTCTGTCCATCTGTCTGTGGGTGATATGCTGAACTGAAATTCAGATCGGTGCCCATTGCTTCATGTAAATTCTCCCAAAACTTAGATGTAAACTGTGCTCCTCTATCTGACACAATTTTCTTCGGAACTCCATGTAGAGTCACAATTCTTGTCAAGTATAACTCAGCAAGTTTATCTTTCCCATAAGTTTGCTTGATCGGGAGGAAATGAGCTACTTTAGTCAATCTATCGACAATGACCCAAATAGCATCATATCCCTCACGAGTCTTGGGAAGTCCAGTAATGAAATCCATGCCGATACTGTCCCATTTCCATTCGGGTATTGGCAAAGGTTGCAATAATCCCGATGGTTTCTGGTGGTCTATCTTGATCTGCTGGCAGACATCACATTTAGCTACGTACTCTGCCACTTCCTTCTTCATCTGGTTCCACCAATACTTCTTCTTCAGATCTTGGTGCATCTTAGTACCTCCTGGGTGAATTGAGAATTGGGACGAATGGGCTTCAGACAAGATCAACTCTCTCAACTCTTTCTTGTTTGGTATACAATAGCGACCACGGAAGGTGAGGATTCCATGCTCATCTATTGCATACTCTGCTGACTCTTCTCCTTGAATATCCTTTTTCAGTTTTTGAATCTCTTCATCTTCATCTTGTGCTGCCTTAATCTGATCTGTTAATAACGGTTGAATTTCTAATGTTGTTTCTTCACCCTGTTCTGTGATCACTAGATTCAGTCGTAGTATATCTCTTTTCAATTCTGGTGGGTACTCTGTGGTGCTGACTTTGCTTGGGTGAGCCTTTCGGCTGAGGGCATCGGCAACTACATTGGCTTTGCCAGGGTGATATTGGAGATCGACATCATAGTCCTTTATCAGCTCTAGCCATCTGCGTTGTCTCATGTTCAATTCTGGCTGTGTGAACAGGTACTTCAGACTCTTATGATCAGAAAATATCTCACATCGATTCCCCAACAGGTAGTGCCGCCAAATTTTTAGGGCATGCACTACAGCTGCTAGTTCTAAATCGTGTGTGGGATAATTCTCCTCATGCGGCTTCAACTGTCTTGAGGCATAAGCGACAACCTTTCCGTCTTGCATAAGCACACATCCTAAACCTTGCTTTGAGGCATCACAATATATTTGGAATTCCTTCTCTGGATTAGGCAAAATCAAGACGGGCGTGGTTGTCAATTTGGTCTTTAACATCTGAAAACTTTCTTCACACGCATCTGTCCACGTGAAGGGCTTGTCCTTCTTCAACAGTTGAGTGAGTGGGCGTGAGATTCTCGAGAAACCCTCTATGAATCGGCGATAATAGCCTGCCAATCCAAGAAAACTCCTCACTTCAGTCACTGTCTTGGGTTGTTTCCATTCCATAACTACTGATATCTTTTCTGGATCAACTTTGACTCCATCTTCAGATATAATATGACCCATGATGTGGCACCAAGTAGCACTACAACTTTGGTTAGTGCTTGCAGTTCTGTGCACAATGTTCAAGAAGCTTTGAATACCAATTCTGAGGTTTCTAACGTGCACAAAAGACATATTTGGAAAGCTAATGAAGTCTATTTTCCAACGAATCAAACGGCACTTGATTTGGAGCTTCCTACACAAAGTTATGGCAATTGCATTGGATGCTGCACGAGCTGTCCGGAGAGACGCGCGAGACTTGCAAAACATAAAGAGTTCGAGTATTGCAATGCAAGTAAGGGTAAAATCCGACCACACCATGACTTTCTAAAGATTGAGAAGGATTCCTTTTCAGGTTCAAAACGGATTTGGAAGCCCCTTGAACCAGAAAACAAAACATATAAAGATTTGAAACCGATTCGGACTCGGATTGGGACAGCTGGCAAGACCGATACTAAAACGTCCATAACTTTCACAAACGGAGTCCGATTTGGGCGTTCTTGGACTCGTTGGAAAGCTATTTTGAAGCCCCACATAATGGACAAGGTGCCAGCCATGAAATCCTCATAGTCAGATCGCAAATTAAGAGAGAATCCAGAGGTAGCTGTTTAGGTATTTCCTTTTTAGTTCGTATTGGAGTTTGTTTCGGCCTTAGGCCAAGTAGTGCGTGAGTTGTAATCAAGGCCGTGCATTGTGCACCAATATAAGACCAGGGCCTTAGCCCCATTGTAACTTAGACTTTGATTTGAGAAATAGAAACCAGAAAATCACCATGGTTTGGTGGCCATTGTTGGCGTGTTCTTGAGATTTCCATCGAGGAATTGCTCTTGGTGTGTTGAATCCAATTGTGGTGTTGGATTCTACTCGCTGAAACTTCGGTTTCTCTACCCTTTGTTCACGTGCTACGGTGTGCGTGGGAGAAGGCTTATCTTGGAGAGGGCATCCAACAAGGCGTATCGTGAAAGATCAGGGCCAAAGCAACGGGGTTCAGCTAGCTTGCTAGTGGATCCGCATCAACCCAAGAAAGCAACTTCTCTCAGCCAAAAACTGCACTTGTCAAACTTTGCATATAGCTGATGTTCCCTCAGTCTTGACAATACCATGTGCAAATGTTGTCTGTGCTCTTCTTCACTCTGGGAATATATCAGGATATCATCAATGAAGACAATCACAAATCGATCCAATTGGTCCATATGCACCAGGTTCATAAGATTCATGAAATACGCTGGCGCATTGGTTAGACCAAATGGCACGACCGTGAACTCAAATAATCCATATCTGGTGATGAAAGCAGTCTTCTCTCGATCTTGCTCTCGGATTTTAAGCTGATGATAACCCGAGCGCAGATCGATCTTGGAAAACACTTTGGCACCCTTGAGTTGATCAAACAAGTCATCAATCCTTGGCAACGGGTATTTGTTTTTAATTGTGACTGCATTCAAACCTCTGTAATCAACACACATTCTCAGTTCTCCATTCTTCTTCTTTACAAACAGAACTGGGGCCGACCAAGGTGAAACACTTGGTCTTATAAATTCTTTTTCCAGTAGCTCATCTAACTGCTTCTTCAACTCTTTCAACTCACTGGCTGACATTCTATACTGATGTTTGGCAATTGGCTTCGTACCTGGAACCAATTCTATGGCAAGTTCCACTTGTCTGTCAGGGGGTTTGCCTGGCAATTCTTCCGGGAACACATCAGGGTACTCCTGCACGACTGGCACTTGATTAGGCGTGACTGCTATCATGTTGATCATACGCTTCCTGGCATCTTTTAATACTTCTCGATCTGTCTCTACTACCACTTTCTGACCTTCAGAATTGACCAATGACACGGTCTTGATCTCACAGTCTACCTTGCCTTTGTTCTTGGCCAACCAGTTCATGCCCAAAATGGCATCTAATCCTGTCATATCTAGTTGCAACAAATCTACTCTAAAATCTACCCCTTGGATTTTTATACTGAGTCCCGCACACCCATTGTGGGACTCCATTCTAACCCCAGGGGTCTCAACCACATAAGGCCTTGGTAAAGCAACAGAAAGTAACTGATTTCTTGAAGCGAAACTCTTCGAAATAAATGAATGCGTTGCACAAGGATCAAACAAAATCAATGCAGGTATGGAGTTGATTGGGAACATACCAGCAATGATATCGCTAGCTCCAGCCGCGTCCTCTGTTGACACATGGTTCACCCTCGCATAGAAGGTGGACCTGGAGCGGCCTCTGCCTCAGCCTACTGACGTGAAGTTGGCTGTGCCGGCTGGAGATTGGGGTCCAGCTGCTTTGATCTGTAGATATCCTCCCTTGGGAGTGCCAGGGCTTGACTGTGTCTTGTTTTCTTGCTGCTGCTGATTCTGGACTTGCAGTCTTGCAGCATCTGATGGCAAGTTCTTTCGGGGACATTGATCTCTGTAGTGCCCAATTTCTCCGCAGTGGAAACAAGCATTGGATCTCTTTGGGCAGCTACTAGCAAGATGATTTCCACCACAGGTGGGGCATTTGATAGCTAGTGGTAAAAGAGAAGTGCTCTGCTGAGACAGGTTAGATTGGTTCCTGGGCAACATCACAAACTGGCGGGAGGATTGGGATCGATATGAGGGCGATCCCACAGTCTTGATTCGCTGAGCACCGTGCGAAGAAGACTGAGATTTGTGTACTGCCTTACGCTTTCTATAGTCCTCCATTTCTCCTCGTGCTTCCTCTGAGTTGATCAAACTGTCTACCATGTCATGCAAATCCTTGAACTTCAGAGCTGAAATATAAAATTTCAGAGACTGCTGTAATCCTGCCCTGAATTTACTCATCTTTTTGTCATCGCTGTCGACATCTTCTGGGGCAAACCTGGACAAATGATTGAACTGATGTAAGTACTCCATAACAGTGCGTCCTCCTTGCTTAAGCGCAAGAAACTCCCGACGCTTAGCCTCCATGACGCCATCTGGTATGTGTGCCTTGTGGAAGGCCTTTGAAAAGTCTTCCCAACTAATTTCTCTGTTCTGTAGGGTGCGTTGGTAGTTGATCCACCACGTAGCTGCAGCACCCTGCAACTGGTGGGATGCGTATAACACCTTCTCTTTGTCATCGCATTGTGCAGTTTGAAGCTTTCTCTCCACGTCCACAAGCCAATCCTCAGCTACCATGGGGTCAGCGGAGGTGGAGAAGACCGGTGGACGTGTCTTCAGAAGATCCGTCCATCGGGTGGAAATTGGAGAACCATCCCGAGGAGCATTACTCCCACCATGAAAACTGGGGGATCGGGCTGCAATCTGTTCGAGAAGCTGAGCTTGCTGATCTAACACTCTCAAGATATTCTGCTCTCCTTGATATCGATTCTGTTCTAACATTGCAATAACATTGGCAAGTGTGTTCTGGTCGGTGGCAGGTGCACCCTGCCTGCTAGTCTGACCCATCTGCTCTGCCGGATCCATCTGCCAATTGGGAACTTGAGGTTAGCTTTGCAGCGGCTTTGACAATTAAGAGCAGGTAAGTAAGACTTTGAATTTCAAGGTAAGTATAGGGTGAACAGGGTAAGAACGAGAGTGAAAGGAGACAGAAGAAAGCTTTGAACACAGGAGGAACATACAAATAATTACGCAAACAAATTAAAAGAGATAGCAAACATAATTCACATTAAGCAAGTGGTACACAGACCACATAAAGGTTCATGTTACACTTGCATTACATTACAAAAGTATCACTAATACAAAAGGACAGGCTACGCTAGCGGTCAGCGTCTACTCCTCCATATCCTCAGGCGCTGGGAGGGCCAAGCGGGGCTGCGGGGCGGAACCGGGCACGGTACTGCGCCGCAGTCATCCGGCGCTTGGGCCTAGACTGCACTGAAGCACAGGAGGAGTGAACGCTGGGCGACTCCGCACTATCTGAGATCTCTGCTGCCTCCTGGGCCTCAAAGCGAAGAAGGGACTCCCGGAGGCGCTGAACCTCCTCGCGGGCGTCCCAAAGCTACCTCCGCAGAACTCTGGCCTCCTCGACTGCTCCGTCGTAGCGGACGACCTGCTGCGTCATAAGGGTGGCGATGCCTGCCAGGCGGGGATCGTCATCCTCACCGAACCTAGGGACTATAAAGTCCCCAAAGTGCGGACGCGGCACCAGGTCGAAGGGCGTCCCTGCTAGCTCCTTGTAGAGACCCGAATTTGCAAATCCGGACTCTCTATGTATACTTCACTAGTCCAGGATCACGCTAGTGCACACAGTCAAACATAGAGGTAAACATCACCACAATCTCGATATTAAATAAGGGGAAACTCAAATTATTCATTAATAACCAAAAGTGAGACCTTATGGTCAAGCTTACAATCTCAATAGCCTTAGGGCTTAACAAAAATTAGCAGCGGAAAATCCAAAATGAAACGTAGTGGCCAATCGACATGCCCACGGGCAATCGAGTGGGGAACAAAGCCTAGAACGCGTAGTCGTCGAAGTACTCGCCTCCTGGAACCTCCTGCTGGTAGTACTCCTCATCCTCAACTGAGCAACATAGGCATAAAGCCGTGAGTACATTGGTACTCAGCAAGCCGTTTGTAACAAATGATGCAATATAGAATGCAAGGCTTACCAATGGAAGGCTGAAAGGGTTAATTTGCATAAAACAACATTTGAAATTACCATAAATAGATTGAAGGCGAATTGAAGTAAAACAATAATAAACAATAATCAAAGGAATTGAAGTAACCACTTATGAATCTCCCATCCATAAGCTAAACCAACCACTCATGGATCTCCCAACCAACAGTGAATTAACCATCCACTGTCCAAAACTTTTTAGAAATAACTATACCTCGTGTGAAATCACCGAGCATTGTCCATGACCGAGGACGCGGCTATTCGAATAGTTTTACACTCTGCAGAGGTTGCACAACTGTACCCACACGATGTGATTAGCCTCAGCTTAAGGTAATCACAACAAGGCCTTTACAATGTTCAATTCCAACCCAATCCCGCCCGCTAGGGTTTCGCATCACACCCCCCTTGCGCCCCGTGGAATGTGTACGACACCCACTGACATCCCAATGGCGGAACCAGAATTGAAACATCACAAATTAATCAGCCAGGTCTGTCCCATACCAGACATGTGGTTTGCACGGTAAGACTCAGATCAATGGCGCACAAAGTTAAGTCCTTAAGTGTTCTCGGGCGAGACTACCACATCCCTCGAAGTGCTCCAACACTTCCCCCTTTACTGCACGATCATTCGCCCGAGTGAAAACCAATTTTGTATAACCACCGCCAATGACGCACCAACGTCACGGCACAAATTTTATAACAGTGGCACCAACCACGATTCAATATCTCATTAGGTCAAATTAATTAATCACATATGATGATGAAACCTTTCGCAAAATAAGCAAGGCTAAGCATTCTAATCGTACCAACCCAATGTGACAAATAACATAGCATCACTAATTAAATTCCCAACCTAAGGTGACAATGGCATCAAGGTATTCCAAAATATCAAGGAGGGAAATAACCAATTGGGACGATAACTACCAATACAAGGGTTTGAATAAAAATAGCAATGCAAGATAATTTAAAACAAAATAATTAAATAATAGATTACAAACTGGGTTCAACATGATCAAAGGACACGACTTGCCTTGGCCTTGCTTAGCTGAGGGCTCTTGATCTTCGAATCCAACTTCCGCTCCCTCGAACACGTGATCTAACGAGAGAGAAAGCGCATCGAAAAGACAAAATAAAATCAAATAAAATTCAAAAGAACTCCAAAAACTTTCAAACCTGAACCAAAAGGTAGAGCTCAATTTTAGATGAATTTAGGAAAAAGAATCGGGTCAATCGGAGCTAGGACGAGGGAGAACAGGGCTCTGGAAAATCTGGATCTAAAGAAAATCGGGAAAATTGGAAAAGTGCACTGTGCTGTGGACCGGGCGCACGGTGAGGAGGGTCTACGGTGGACGCGGCTCACGAAATAGTGCGGGCGGCGGGTGCTGACATGGCGACCACGTATGCGCGATTGGCTGACGTGGCAGGGTGACGGGGCAGACACGTGGTAGGCTGACGTGGCTGACTGGGACGGCTCGGCTGCTGAGGTGGCAGCCACGTGGCAAGCCACGTGGACCCTAGGGCTGAGGTGGATGTTGACTGGGCTGGTGACGTGGCTCGGCTGACCGACCGGTTCACGGGTGCATGGCTGGCAGGTGGGCCCCGACTGGCAGCGAGACGGCGCACGGTGGGCGGCGTCCACGGGAAGACGAAGGGTCGGGCTGGCGTCAGCGCTGACGCACGCCGGCGCGAGAACCGAGGGGACACGGGGAGCGGCCGAGGCGGCGGCGAGGCGTGGGCGCGTCCGCGGCGATGGCCGGGCGGCTGCGGCGGCTGGCCGGCGGCGACCGTGGTGGCGGCGGGACTCACCGGCGGCGAGCTCCGGCGAAGATGGCCGGCGCGGCGGAGGGACGGCGACGAAGGCGGCGGCGGCGCACGGCAGCGAAGGCGAACCTCGGGGTCGCCCCCCCTTTTTATACGTGGACGTCGAGACCGACCCAGAGGCGGCGGGGAATCCGGGAGGGAGACGATGAACAGTGCGCACGTGTGCTGATGGACGACACGTGGCACGGAGAGCATCGGACGGCTGCGATCGTGCGCGGGCGGCAGCGGTTAGGGTTAGGTTGGCGGGACGCGCGCGGGAGAAGGAGCGGCCGAGATGGCGCGCGTGCGCGGGCGAACAGCTGGGATGACGACACGCGGCGGCCATCGAGCGGGGCAGTGCGGGCGTGGGTGCGGGCGGATCGCCGACACGCGGCGAGGCGGGGCGTGGTTGAGCCGGCGGTCGGACCGGGCCGGTTCGGTGGGTTCTGGCCCACCGGCCGGTTCGGGATATTCTCTTTTTGTTTTTCTTTTTCTTTTTCCAGAAATTCAATTAAATACTTTTGAGCTCTAGAAAATAGCAAATAAATCCGAAAAATCACCAAAAATTCCATAAAATTCCTTGAGACTCAGGGAACTCAAATAAAATGATCTTGGCAAATGTTAATGTTTAATTTAATCATATTAAATCCAAATAAATTCTGAAAATTCCTTTTAAGCTTTAATTAATTTCAGAAAAATGCAAATAGTGAATTTTATTTTGAAAGCTTCAAAAAGGCTCTGAAATTCAGGATGTTACACTCCTGGTGGTAGTAGTCCCTGAGGTAGAGTGCGGCCTGCTGAGCCACATCCTGAACAGCATCCTCCTCGTTCACCCGACGGGCGGTGAACCTCCGCTTCCTGTCTGGGCGGACAGGCAACGGATCAAGAACCACCCAAGCATCGTACTCGTAGAACTGGTCCTGATGAAACTGTCCCACAGCATGGTACACCGGGTTGAAGTTGCCTCTCGCTCCAAGATGCTTCCGCATCTCCCACACCTTGCGGGCCCAACCATCCATACGGTCGGGGCGGGAGAAGATGTGGTGCACCATCTGCCGGAAACGAAAATTTTGAAGTTAGACAAGTGAGATAATAAACATTTGCGAAAATTAAAGCTTATGCAGAAATAAACTAAGACATGGAAAGTAACAACAAGAAAGGAACAAGACAGCAATAATACTTATATTTTTCGTAAACTCTTTTTATGCCTTAAATTATTTTTTTGCGATAAAATCGCTTCCTAAACAGCCTTAGGTCTTAACCTACGGTCAAAGAGCCTGCTCTGATACCACTTCTTGTAACGCCCCCGTTTCCAGGGGCGCGTACGGACACGGCACCCCGTAACTATTCACGCATGAACAGTTATGGAATGTCGCGCAAGAGTATACCATTGCATGCTTACAACAAAAGTCCAGCATATATTTGACATAAGGATTAACATCCAGGTTTTGACAGCGGGGCGTGCAAGCCCAAAATATAATTACATTACAAAAGACTTCCAGAAACCGCTTCGAGCGCGGCGAAGACCTAAAGCCAAGGATCCTCGTCGAAGAAGAGACCCTCGGGGACGTCCTCGACGGGGAGACTTCCACCTTCGTCTTGATCCTCTAAAGATTAGATTAAGCAAGCCGTGAGCCAATCAACCGGCTCAGCAAGTCCCAAAGGGACCCTAACTTATTACATGCACGGAACATCAAAGGAAGGGAGTATACTTGGTTTATTAATTTGAGTGGATGCAGTTTTATTTGCAAACATTTTATAAGAGGGACCCAAAACTACTCCTCAAGATCTCAGGGGGTTTTCATGAAGAGTTCATTAACCAACTAGTCAAGTTTAAACATGTACAAAACTACTTAAGCTTTGCTGCTGGAATCACCCAAGTGACACAGCTCCAACAACCGGGAGCACGGCGTATTCGAATACCATTTATTTGACTCTGCAGAGTTTGCTCAGCTTTACCCACACGATCCCTTAACTCCCGCTAAAGAGTTAAGAAAGCCAGGTCGTTTCACTGCTCAACTCTTTATATAGGCTCTACCCGGTAGAATTCACTCGGGTCTGGCTCACACACACACACACACACCCACGCAAGAGAAAACGGTGCCGCTTCGAGTGAACTCTACCGTTGTTAGGCACCCACAACATGGCCTGCCTAACCTCACTTCTAAACCTCCTCCTCCGCCACACCTGTAGAGTTTCAATCGAGTTGAGCAGCTACTAGACCAGTGTTGACGAGTCAACTCCTGTGGTTTGAGCGGGTTCTATGACATTTGCTCAGCATAAGGGTTTCAATCCTTATATTTTCACATGGTCCGCAACCTCACCAGGCCCGCAACCCAACCTAGGGTAAGCGGTGAGCGAAAACCGTCTTGCGGCGCACCACAACCCCACTTACCCTACTCCAATCCTAGGGTAAGAGATGGGCGAAAACCATCTCGCGGCGCACCACAATCCCCTTACCCTACCTTGTGCCCGCAAGCACTCTCCGCTCTAGGGCACGGTGTCCCATACCACCCTACCCTAGAGTCGGGTTTGCAAATTCTATTGGCCCGCAGCCACAACCTTATTAGTGTAAGACTTTGCATGATAATAATACCCTACAATTTATCTAGATTAACAGATAATTATTTCTAGGGTTACAGAGGCATGGCAACAAATTTAACAGGGCATTTAACGGTGGTAGGTTTAACTACATAACAAGTCATTCTAAACATTTTATTTTATTTCAAACTAACATTTCACAATTAGCATAATGCAAATAGCATATTAACATAAATAAACATCATGGGTTGCAATATGATCAAAGGATTTGGGACTTGCCGTCAATCCGAACGATTTCCGCTAGCTCGAACGAAGAACCTCCTGGCTCCTGGGGCTGCAACTGAACTTCCGGAGACTCCGACACTAGCGCAAACATATAAAACAAATTAAATCCAGCTTGAGACTAATCAAGCGAGGGAAAATAAACTATTTAAAAAGGAGTAAATTGCATAAATCTCCAAATGAGGAATTTTAGGAATTTATTTGGGATGGATCTGTGGAAATGGATGTCACCAATGGGTCTGGAATATTATTTGGAGCAAGGTGGTGAAATTTGGGAATTTTTGGGATTTTCTGTGATTTTCTAGGATTTATTTGAATTTTCTGGGATTTTAGAAATTGATAAACTCGGGAAAAATCCAATGAACAGTGCGGCCCGGCACTGTTTGGCCCGCGCGGCCCACGGGCGGCGACGCGCGCGCGCACTCGGGCGACGGAGTAGGCCGGCGCGGCCCACTCCCACGCGCGCTCACGCGGTCGCGATGCGCGACACGCGGCTCGGGCGGACGGGGCGGATGGCGAGCGGGCGAACGGCGCGGATGCGGCGTGAGAAGATCGGACGGCATCGGAGCGGGGAGAGCGGGTGAAGCGATTCGGAAAATCCGAGGGTCGACGTTATATGGCAACGGGAGGATGGACGGCGGAGGGGAAGCCACGTCGCGGGGGAGGAGTCGTCTTCCTCCTCCAGCCGCTACAGTAACCTCGCGGCGAGGTCACGGTGGCGACGGCGGCCTGGGCGCTAGGAAGCTCGTCGGCGACCACCGAGAGCACCGGCGGGTGAGGCTTCGAGAGGGGAACCCGTTTTGGGCGGTTGGAAGGAGCGGGAACCAACGGAGGGGACGGGAGGTAGAAGGGGTGGTTCGGGTGCTTGGAGGCGAGGGAGATCACCGGCGGCGAGTTAGCTCAAACGGCCGCGGCTACACGTTCACGGGGACCGGGTGCTCACATTGGTGGCGACGGCGGAGGCCGGGGAGCTTCGTAGCGGGCTGGCCACGGGAGAGGTGCGACGGCCGGAGAGGAGTTTCGACGGTGGCGCTCCTCGGGCAAACACCTGTCCAACGGCAAGCACCAAAGGGGTCAGTGAGGGGAGGTGGTGCTCTCGACGAATGCAATCGAGGAATGAGGGAGAGGAGAGGGAGATTGGCTTCGGGGTGCCGCCGGCTCACAAGGCGGCAATGGCGAAGCTCCGGGCGGCGGGGCTTCAATCGGTGGCTCAGGGGGACTCTCTGGAGGCTGGGGAGGCGAGTGGAGGTGGTGGAGCGGCTCGGGAAGCAAAGGAGGAGCGAGGAGCCGGAGGGGGGATTTTATACCCCGAGCGGAGGGGAGCGGGGCGTGGAGGGGAAGCCAACGGGCGGGCTCCGGGGTCAACAGGAGTGACGGGGGCAGTTGGGGGCGTCTCCTCCGCGCAGACGGGGCGTGACCGGGCGCTGCACAGTGTTAATGGCGACAGGACGGGAGAGGGGCAGGTGAGCTCGGGCATGGGCGAGGTAGCGTCCGCGCGCGGGAGAGGGAGAAGCCGGGGCTGACAGGCGGGCCCCAGGGCGGACGCGGGGCGACGCATGGCGCGGAGGCGCCCACGGATTCGGACCGTGGTGGTCGGGACGGCGCGGGCGCGAGGAGGGGATCCGAGGGCGGCGCTGCCCGCGCGAGGGGAGGCGGTGCGGAGGCGGGCGCAAAGCGCAGCGCGCAGCGCTCCGCGCGTGCGCGAGGCGAAGGCGGGGAGGGGACGGGGCGCTAACGGGCGAGGGGAGCGGGGAAGGCGCTAGGCGCGGGAGAAGGCGGGAGGAGAGCGGGAGGCGCCGGGGAGGAGAGGAGGCGGAAAGGGAGAAGGCGCCAACGAGAGGGAGGAGGCGCCTGGCCGAAAAGGGAAAGCGGCGGCGGGGAAAACTTTCCCAAAAATGAAAGTTTTCAAAATTCACTCAAAAATGCAGCAAAAATTAAGGAAATTTTTCGTTTGAAATTTTGGGGCTTTTCAGTTTGTTCGTGAGAGGCAATACACACAGAAAAATAGACGTGTGTAATTTTAACTGGTATAGCTAAACTCAGTACACTTTTTACTACAATTATCCTTTAGACTCCGTCTAAAAAACACATTATTTTTGAAAAAACTACTTTTAACTATAATAGATAAGCCTAAGCTAAAGGTAGCATGTTGCTGTATACATTATACAGTACTACCAGCTAGATCTCCTCTTGGGATTGGTCAATCATGTGAGCCGAATGCAGCAGGCTGCGTGCGTGTACAGCTAGATCGATGCATGCATACATAGCTAGCCCCACCCAAATTGCTGTGTACACATGCATATATATCATGCGTGTTCACGGTTAGGTTAGGACTTCGCAAGATCTTGCCATTCCGGTTGAAGTATGCATCATGTGCTCCGAAGTTAACTGGGCCGGTCGGCCTCTCCCTAGGCCCTGGCCCATTAGATCTGAGCTCTTTAACTATTATGCGGAAAGAAGGAAAAACCATGCCATCTAATGTAGCTTTTACCATCTTAGTTTTACCTGTACATATATTCTCCATCGAGTGCTCGTCGGCGAAGTTCACATTTCTATCCAGAAAGGGCCGGGTCCAATTACTTAAACACCTGTCTTTTTGTTTGTTTGTTTGTAGCAATGTAAACTGACATTTAATTATTAACTAACATTGAGATGGCCGGGCGCATTATGCAATAATCACATTTGAGTTTAATCAACGTGTTCTCACTTGTTCTTTGACTTTGTCACTTGCTAATTGGATGGATCTTGACTTGGGCACTAGCTACTTGAATTGGATAACACTGAGAATCTTACTTGCATACACAGAGTAGCATATATCATCTGTCACTACCTAGCTGGCGCTGCTAATTAAACAACTTTGGATCGCACGACATGCCTGATTTCTAAGGATGACAGAGATTAGCACCAACTAATTGTACGTCCTTGTGGGAGCGATTATATATATTAGCGATCGAGGACAAGCTCACACATGCATTTTAGCTGCGTGAAGGCTGGCAAAGAGATTGATCAAGCTGATTACCTAACTGAAAGTAAAAAAACCGATCCTTCAGTGGGAGTGCACTTCGGTCGGTCGATCTGCTTACTAATTGCATCAATAGTACTGTACGGCACTTTCTTTCGCTAATTTTCATTATCATTATCTTTATTATAAAATAACGAGCTAGCGGTCATATGTTCCTTCTCCTTCAACCACCCTATTTTTTCAACTTCTCATCACTCTCTACTTTTCAACTAATTAGAGTAGCTCTCTTTCATAGCATGATTCTTTATAAATCTAGTGAATTTCGTTGCAACGTACGAATGGAAAACTAGTTTAGTTACAAGAGGAAATATTCTCCAGGTTTCAAACTTTTGGGGGCAGTGGCAGAAACAAGAAACATGCTATGTTTCAAAAATAAATGGTAGAGGGACTCTCAAATCGGAACAGCTAGCTATGAGGTAGGTACTTTTAGGCTGTAGCTTTGGCTTTTGGCTTTTGGCTTATAGTTTTTGAATTTTAACTGTTTATGAGAGACAGTACACTGAGAAAAATAGTCACATATAATTTTGGCCGATATATCTGAACTCTATACAATATTTACTACAATTTACCTGTAGACCCTGTCACGAAAAGATGTATCGTTTAAAAGCTAATTACTGTAATAGGAAGTGATAAGCCAAAGCCAAAAAACCAGCCGTGACCCGTGAGAATGTGAATCAGATAGGCAAAAAAAGTTCCCATATACATATACATATACATATACATATATGTGTGTGCGTGCGTGCGCGCGTGCGTGTGTGAAGCCTTTTCCGTACTCTTGGGAGTACGTACTCCCACTTCTAATATACTACTTAAATAAATATTTTATACCTCTTTATCACTTTCGGTATACTTAATTACTATTTCTAAGATAGTTCAATGTGACTTATTAAAAATATTTATCAGATCCCTTTATTTTTACTATATATACTTTTCTATGTATAAAAGGAGTGCATACATAAATTATGTTATAAAATGTGGACTTTGATTAAATTTTTCATGGAACTCACTTTGGAGCATCTTATAATCATTATTAGAATATGTTCAAATAAATAAAATGCATAACAACACCATTAAGCAATGAAGGTTGTGGTTGGGTGGTCGCGCGGCTCAAAGTTTTGCCAAATTTGGCACTGTTTATCATGCGAATACCAAATTTAGCTCCCGAATCACCGCAATTCCATTTTTAGCCCCCTCTCTGAGCGCGGGACTATGCGAGCACGACACGTGTGCAGTCGTGCTGTCCCAGAGCGCACGACTCGAATCGTGCGATCGGGGGCCGCACCACTCAGAGACGTGAGGTTAGGGACCGCACGATTTGAGCTATCGTGTGGTCCCCGATCCCACGATTTGGGTGCTACAGTGGTCGTGTGGTCCCCGACCGCACAATTTGGGCTGCTACAGTGGTCGTGTGCATGACTGTTGTTCGGTTTGTTTCCTGTGCTTGTTGGTGTAATAGTCTACCGTGATAAATGCAAATTTCTATTTATTCATGGAAACATATTCAAGATGTAATAATTTGTAGATATAGGAAATGAGGTTTAAAAATTATGATTTTTGTGTGGAGTCTTGTTTACTTGCTTGTGTAACTTTTTGGTAATTATAAACATGAAGAATTTACGTCTGTAATTTATTTATGTGTAGAGTCTGCACGAATTTTGTAATAAAGAAAACGAGGTGCAAAATATTTTGAAAACTCCTTACACATTGTAGATAATACATGTAGAAAATCTTTTTTAGATTATGTTTTTGAAATAAAACGGTAGATAATGTGGGTAGGCTAGTCTGTTTGCGATTTTCGTAGATTCTCAACAGTATGAAATCAGTTAGACTGGTAACAACATATTGTTACCGACGTATGTTGTTATAGTGCAAGAAATTTTTTTGAAGAATTTTGTGGGGAGGATTGAGGCCTCAATGACTCGTACGTACGATGGTAAGTTATAGTGCGATATAATAATTGATCCATTTGTGATTTTTGCACAATGTGAACGGTAGAAAAATATGTTCGATCGCAATAACATTCTATGATCATCGTATGTTATTGTAGTGCAAGAAATTTCATAAAAAAATTTTGTGAGGACAACTAGGATAGAAACGATTGGTAAGTACAAAGGAAAGTGATATTGAGCACACAAAGAATTGAATGGGAAAATACGATGAGATTTGATGTTATTAATTAAAATAGACTTCATAATAAATATGGAAATAACACGACACACAAGATTTGGAACTGAAAGCATCTAGGCCCCATAAAAAGATTGGTTTTCGTAATTAATGACATTATGTGTGCATGGGACTAACATGTGTGCTAAATGTTTGGAAGGTTTAGTCCCGAAGGCAAAAGTAAGAGATACATAAAAAGATTTCATGGGTTTCAAAGAACTCCAAGACAAAAAGGTAAATAGTTTAGGGTTCTTTTCATTTTACCTGTCTTAGGAGAAAGGTTGGAAGACCAGATTATAGGATAAATGATGTACTATTAAAAGGGATCATGGCTAAGTGCTTGATTACATGTTTCTATGCCTTATGGATCAATTTAGGATCATGCATGCACTTTAAAATAAAATTGAATGATAAAACTATGCATTGTCAGAAATATCGGAAGTACCGGTGTTAAAACAGTGGAACTTCCGATCGGTGGGAAGTACCGGTGTTAAAACCGCGGAACTTCCGATCGACCAGAAGTACCGACTTCCAGAGCGGTACATTTTTCAGAGAGCGACTGCGAGTAAACTTAGTCTCTCGAATATCGGAAGTACCGCCGGTCCGATTTGTTCGGGCTTACCTCAATGTGGACTAGGGGAGACCGGCAAGTCTCTGAACACCACGATAAAAAGTGATTGTGTCATTGTGGTTTGCTTTCTTGTACTCTATTTACTTTCAAGCAATTTACATTTTTAGAATTAATTTGATTGCTTGTATATCTAGAATTGCAAACCTTGACCTAGGCTAGAATTGTTGTTACACTTAGGCGAGTCTATTTGTTTTTAGTCACTATTTGAGCTAAACCAACTTGAATTTAGCTTCCGCATTGTTTACTTGATTTAGGCAAATAGAGTAAGTCTTTAATTGTTGGCATAAATTTGAAGAAATTTTTAGACCGCCTATTCACCCCCCCTCTAGTCAGCCTCCTCGATCTTATAGTTACGTGCATAAGAAACAACATCATGCACGATACAACAAACCGAACTACTTATACGATACACATGCGCCTTCTTGGCATGGAAATAAATTCGACATTCAGGGGACTAGTGCGGAACGGCCCGTCCTACTATGTGGATCAGGGCCATTTTCCCTTCTTTGCAAGCACAGCGTTGAAATCGTCGGATGCCTATTTGGCCTTAGCCGCCATTTCCCTTTTTTCTCGCGCTCCCTATTGCGAGCCTCGCGCTCCTTGTGCATGCACGCCTCGAGATAAGGTTTCGTCTCCCAACGTATACGCTTGGTTTACTCATCGTTGCGGCACTTCTCATTCTGGATCTCGCATACCCTTTTGACATTTCACTCCTCATAGTCGAGAGTCCATTGATCATGTGGGTGGATCTCTAGGTCGATTCACTTACGGTAGCCACATAGCGGTTCCAGGGACTGCGGGTAGACGAGAGAGGTTGTTATTATGTCTTTGAATGAGAAATAGTAGGGGGAATACACTGTAAGTGGTCCTTACCGGCTGTCGATAGCTGATCATGTCCAAACGGCGGTCAGGATAGTCGTAGGAGTAGTTCACACAACCCCAGTAACGCATGCTCAGGCTGAGCCGCTGCTTAAACTTGAAGAATTTGCATGGATCTCTGCACCAACAGAGGGGTGACATCTCGCCCTCGGGCGGGTGTTGTGGTGAACGTTCGATTGGAACGTTCAGCAGAGACATGCTCCTACGGGGGCCGTCATTTGGGGGTGTAACCTTCTGGCACGCTCTGCTTGTTTGGCCCGGGCCGCAGCAACCCTTGCTAGGTTGCGGGTCTCCTCCCATTACTTCATCATTTTGTTCCATTACTTCTTCTGTCTCTTGTCCATCCCGACATGGTGAAGAAAGGTATGGTGTAGTGTTGGGTTGTGTAGTGTTCTCTCCCAGATCTATTCCACCTTATTTTATAAGTCAAAGAGTTGGCATGATGTGATTTATTTCATATGAGTAGCCTGTGGGGTATTGTGTTAAGCTGTCTTTTTGAAAAGTATGTAGCGATGCAGAGTGTTTTCATTGCACACGTCTTCTCACTGCGCAAAGCTACCCCCGTCTGGTCTTTTCATTGCGTAAAGCTAACCCTTTGGTCTTGTTGCTATGCAAAGATGCCCTCATCTGGTCTTATCACTGCCTAAAACTACCTCTTTGGTCTCGTCACTTCACAAAGATGTCCCCTTTGGTCTTGTTTTTCTGAAAAGTACCTGGCGAGGTAGAGTGTTTTCATTGCACAAAGGTGCCCCTGTCTGGTCTTCTCACTACGCAAAGCTGCCCCCGTCTTATCTTGTTACTGCGTAAAGCTGCCTCTTTGGTCTTATCGCTGCGCAAAGTTGTCCCCGTCTCGTCTTGTCAGTACATAAAGCCCCTTTGGTCTTATCGCTCCAAAAAGCTGCCCCCGTCAGGTCTTGTTACTACGTAAAGCTGTCCCTTTGGTCTTGTCACTGCATACAGATGCCCCCGTCTGGTCTTGCCACCGTGTAAAGCTGCCCCTTTGGTTTTGTCGCTGTGCAAAGCTGCCCCCTGTGCACCCGATACATCTGGCTAATGTTGACGGCGTATCTAGCAATAGCCTGCTGGGCAGCACTCTTGTTACAGAAACACTGTCCTAAAATGAGTGCGCCCTCGTTGAACCCCCACTTTGCCTCCTTTGCCTGTGGCAGAAATAGGGATGCCGCTGCGATGTCATCCAGTCTGGACGACACGTACGCAACGTCGGTGGTCACAACACTACCTAACGCACCTCCCATTGTACCTTTGCCATCTATGTCCTCTCTAGAACTAGCTATTTCCACATCCTCCTCCTCGCTATGCACTTCTTCCACCTGGTCCGCAAGGTACTCATGACAATCAACATAGGCGGCCCACCACCTCTCCACACCTTCGTTCGCTTGAAAATTATTCACACGCCTCCTCCGGTCTCCATCACCCACTCCCTCGCCGACATCTTCTCGCACACCAGCGTCTTCATGAGCGCCGAGACTAACCCAGGCACTTCGTCTCCACCAGTGCCACCAGAACCACCCATGGCAAACGATTCTGTCATCTCTACGAAGTGAACATACACCATTGGCCTGGCATATATCGCTGCGGCAGGGTTGCACATCACCTCCATGTAGTTGGCCCATGAAACGTCACTGGTTACCTTCAGAAGTTGCCACATGGTCTCCCCTGCAGCACCTACCACTAAGGCATACACTACCTTGATCTGTAACTTCTTCCCTACGGTGTCCCTATTGAATGTGGAACGCACACAACTCCATAGCTCAGGTAGGCTCATGGCGTTTAGACTGGGTACCCAGATCACGGTCCGATCATAATTTGATAGATCCGCCCTGTATGGCCCGTCGCGTATGAGACCACTCCCGTAGAATACGAATAAGTTCTGAATGTCACCCATGGCGTACCTAACATAAGTGTGTACTGAACCCTATTAGTATACAACATGCAACAAGTGTACCATCATACAGCCGCTACCGCACTACAAGATTAGCATGTTAATTCATTGTTTTTCCTATCACCAACAAATTCAATTTGTAATTTCTATCTATTTGTAATTCTAAATTTTATTTATTTACAGATTTCACTTACAAATTCCTATATAAATCAATTTACTAATTTAATGTAATTTTATTTTCAATTCTCTTATTTACAGATATTACTTCAGAATTTGTATGAAAATTAAATTACAAATTTTCTTTTATTTTCACTCATAATTTGTATTATTCTTATTGCAATTAATGCAAAAATCCAATTACTAGTTTTCTTCATTTTTTACTTATGAATTCTTATATAAATCAAATTACTAATTTTTTTAATTTTATTTTTAATTTTGTTATTTATGGAACTTACTTTCGAATTCGTATGGAAATTAAATTACAATTTCTGTGTTCTAATTTTATTCAACTCATTCAAATTTAGTTGCAATTTATTTTTAGCACCCGACATATGGTGTCCACTTTTTTTTCTAATTCTACTAACTGTGACTTTATAGTTTCTAATACGGCTGCTCCTGTTATCACACACAAATACTCTTACTTAAATACTAAATTTTTTAACTCTTACACAACCTGCAGTGACTGCAATAGTACAAATAAATGTGTTCACAAAAAATAAACTACAACATATTCTGTACAATACAATACAACATGCTTCATATGTAGAAGGTTTCACATAAACAAACATGCTATTAAAGATTGACATGCAACATTCATAAATGACGTTTTGGCTAATTACATGCTAATCACTACGATAAAATTATAGTCATATAGGGACGATAATTACCTTTTTTTTGAAGCTCACAGGGCGATCTACAACTTTTGCAATTGCAAAAACTTCTGATCCCAAACGAAAACAACTCAAAATCCCGTGTTTACACTCTTTTCTTTCTTCCCTTCACTCCCTCTCTTGCTTTGCAATTTTCTTGCTCTATCCAAGCTCCAACCACATACTCTTTGCTACCCAAACCATTTTATCGCGTGAAGAGTGGGCTGAAATGCAAACAACACATGTGGGGGACACCATCCAATACATGCAGCTAGCGGCGCGTGTATGCAGCATGCAAAAAAAAGCTAGACACGGGCGGCATGCAGCATGCAAAAAAAAGCAAAAGCAGGCGATGGCTTTCGACAGATGGGATAGTGTTGCAATCGTACGGTCCCGGTGAACAATAGTCGTGCTGTCGGGACCGTACGATATCACTGTCATGCGGTATCGGACCACATGATTTATACGTGTCGGTTGAACGCCGCGCTTGGATAGGAGGTTAAAAATAAAATTACGGTAATTCTAGAGCTAAATTTGGTATTCATATGATAAACAATGCTAAAGCTTACCAAACTTCACGCGGCTCGACTCGACTAATGCGTGACTGATTAGCGCGTTAGTCGCGTCATTGTTTAATTGTATTATTGTGCGATGTTAACAGTTGTTTTTTCTTTCTTTACAAAAAAGAGAGATACTGTTACTAGATTTGATTTTTTTTTTGAGCAGCGCGTTACCTTAATGGAAATCCATGCATCAACTTGAAGGCAAACAATGATGTCACTACAAACAGCTGGTTCGTCGGTGCTTCCCAATCAAACAGGTTAATTTAGTGCACAGCTCGTACGTGTTCCCTTACTTTCTTTATTTTTTTTTCATTTTCATACATTACCTGGCAGCCTCAGGCCTATCTCCGCCCCTGATAGAGAACCAGATAACCCAAAAAATAAAGCAATATGCAATCTCATCCAAAGCAGAGCAGCATAAAAGGATTTGCACAAGAGGATTAGAGATTAAGTTATTTTTTGGCAGCATATTCTTGTACAAGTAATTATGAGGGTCCAAAAAATTTAAGAGAGTTATAAGATGAGGATAATATGAGGGCCCTCCTATTTTTAACGAGAGATTCTCCAGGTTTCAAACTTTCGGCCAGTGGCAGCAGCAAGAAGATGCCATGTTCCAAAGATGGTAAGAAGGCCTCACAGAAGTCAAAACAGCTACATGTGAGATAGGCAAAAAGTTCCAAACATCTCACAATATATTGTTGGCAAATATATGTATTTCTGTTCGATTAGACGGCCTAAGAGCCCCAAGGGCCCCAACAATGTCGCACGGAGAGGCATAACTTTGGGGCGTCGAACATTGACACGACGTAACAAAAAAGCCGGTTTCCTGCTGGATCGTTGAACATTGACACGACGTAACAAAAAAGCCGGTTTCCTGCTGGATCAATCAAAATGCCTGAACCTTTTTTCCCTATTGCATGGAGGGTAATTGGATGACAGACCACATTCATAGACATAGAAATGTACAGTGAGCACTAGCGAATTTTTTTTACAAATATTCAATATTTTATTCGAAATTACAGAAATATATCTACGGCAACATTTTTTTTTACATAAATAGGCTCTAGTTACCCAACGGGAAGGCGATTGGAGCCAGTCGCCCAACCAGGAAGCGACACGCGGCCAATATGGTAACGGTTGGGCGATTATTGTAGTCGCCTGCCCGTCAGGCGACTGGAGCTACAGTCGCCAAACGGTTGGGTGGCTGGAGCTCCAGTCGCCCAATAGGCGGGCGACGGGGGGGGGGGGATAAAAACGGCGCTTGGCTATCGCCCCGCACACGCATACATAGTTTTGGCCGAGAGGAGAAGAAAAAAGAGGAGAAGAGAAGAGGAAGGAGGAGAAGAGAAGAGGAGAGGAAGGAGAGGGAGAAGAGAAGAGGAGAGGGAGGAAGGGAAAAAGAGAAGAGGGAGGAGGGGGAAGAGAGGAGAGTGAAGGAGGAGTGGGAGGAGACACGAGGAAGAACCAGATCTAGATATTTTTTATTTGCTATATTGTATTAGCAGTTTATTTTGTATATAATGTTAGTATTAGTAAAAGTTGTAAATGTAGAAAATTTAGTATAGAAAATTTTTAGTATAGAAAATGTAGTACAATTCTTAGTATAGAAAATTTAGTTAATATAGTTGTAGGAAATTTAGCAGACGTAGAAACGGAGAGGAGAAGAAGAAGCAACAGTAGGTATAGATGTAGATAGAAATAGTTAAATTTCTGGTATACAAAATTTAGTTAAAATGTAGTTTTAGAAAATTAGCAGTTGTAGAAGCGTGTAGTTGTGTATAAATTAGGGAACCTAGTTTTACAAAATTAGCATCGTTACGAAATTTGCATGCGTACGAAATTGTAGTTGTAGAAAATTCAGTCACCATAACGTACACATTAATCGCCCGCTAAATTTGTACATATTGAAAAATGCAGTAAATAGTTTTGCTAGAATTTAATTAATTCATATGTAGAAACGTTAGGAAAATGATGGAAAAACCGATAGGATGTTCATAGTATGCGTTTATTATAGTGGGTTACGACATGCGAACGATCGACGAAATGTGAATTACAATACATCGGTATTTTGGTATTGTGCGATGTGATTTGACATGTTGAAAAATTAAAACATATATGCAGGCCGACATTAGCAATGCTAATAGCCACTACATTGAGGGTGCATTATGGTGCTGGAACCATTCGTGAAGGTCCGAATGGTATGGATTTGAGCGGTTTTCCGCAAGTAACTCTAGTACATCCGGATGACGAGAATGCTCGGATCTCAGATGAGATGCATTGACTGACCCGGAGTTTTTCGTTGGATCCCGAGGTGTGCAATGTCGTCGTGCAAGGGCTTTGGAGCTGGTCTCCCACAGACATCAGATGGGAGTTGAGGACATTGCTGCGCACTGCTATGTGGAAGGGCTTTATGCAAGGGTGCCGGCGCCGTGAATACGAGTGTGTCCTACTTGTGCAACCATGCTCATTAGAATCTGTGCAAGGTCATGCGTCCGCCCTTACTCCGGGAGGTGCTAACAGCTCAGGCGGGTCACATGTTGGCGAAGATCATCAAGTTGCTCGTGATGAAGCCGATACTGTATATAAAGGAGAGTTACAATGGTCAAGCCATAGAGAGAGAACTGGACAAGCCGATGAAGGGGAGCATATTGAGTACATTGTGCAGCAAATGGACTGTGATGACCAGAGGGCATGGGCTGAAGAGGAAACTGTATAGGACGACGACGAGGACAGTTCGGATGAGGATGAAGTTCCTATCCCGCAGGAATGGAACCGGTTAAATTTGAGGGTGTTTCCGCACATGATGAGTATGAATCAGCGTGGGAGTATCATGAGACAGAGGTTCAGTTGTATTCTAACAAAGGAGAGATATAATAGGGAATATGTATGAAAGGTACCCAACAAGTCCATGTATAGGAAAGTGAACCACATGATTGCTAGCATCTAACGGACCCACGGTCTTGCCATTGGAATAAAGTTTTAGAAAGCACTTCTTGGAGAAAAGAGTCCAATTTATTATTAAAAAAATCTATGATCATTAGACAATCATAGGTCTTGAAAACTTTCCAATAGTTTCTTTCCTGCCACAAACACAGTTCCTTCCTGGAATAGGGAATGACAAGCCATAGTTCAATTACAATCTGCAAAGGTGCGTTATTTTATCTACGACATCTTGGTTGTTCATACCATGTAATAGACACACTTCCTTAGGTGTGTGGTAAAACCAAAGACACGGAGCTTTTCATCAATGCCATCTTAACATCTCTACTCGATGGCACGAAGCCTCATGCTGTAGATGGACAATGTCCACTACTCCATTATGCTTATACCGTTCATCTAAACCACCAACGGTGGTTCCTGAGTCCTTACAGAATATGTTTCTTCATAATCAACACCTATATCTTATAACTTCATTTCTTTCATTTCTCTTTCGAACAAATACCCACTTATGCCCTACAGGGTGCATGTGAGGAGGCGTGCGGGTTACAGGCCCAAACACCTCTCTTTTGTTTAGAGATAATAATTCAGTTTTTATTGCCCTTTTTCAATCTTCCCAATCTAATCTTTTCTTACATTTAGTGAGCGATGCAGGTTATGAATCAAGATCGATGATTATGATAATTTTCTTTGCAAAATAGATATCAACATTGGCTGTTGTCATATTCATGGATTCTCCTGTGTACACATAATTTATAGCTATTTCATCATGAGTTGATTCTTCTTGTGCTTTTACTTGATCACCGCTTCTTCCAGTTGCGGCAACAAGTCCCTTTAGTTTTTCAGCTCCGATGTGTGCGCACACATTCATGCTGATTTCTCCCTCCATGGGAATGTTCAGATGCGATATGCCCTTTTCTGAAGGTGTCATACTGGTGCCAGGTCTCAACTAGCTCCCTTTCTTGTTCTGGGGAACTTTAGTGATTGGCTGTGTCAAGTCCTTCTTAAACTTTTTCACCGGGCGTCCTCGGTTACTTAGGGTTCGAGGGGCCAGAGCTCTCGTCCTTTTATTTTAAGGCCTTTGGAAGGGATTAGGGATACCTTTAACTTTCTTTGGTATTTCAACCATTTCCAGTGTATTATGTGTAGGCACATACGACTTGGCCATTCTCTTTAAATCACTAAAGTGGTCAGACAGTTGGTTTGCTAATGCTTGCAAATCAATGATCTTCTGGACTTTTCTATTGTTTCACTAGTGCGTGGGTCATGTGCATGAATTCTCGTGGCTTGCCACATAATTTCCTAACATTTTTCATCAAGGGGTTGATTTCGTCTTCCTAATGTTGGGAAACTATCCTCATCAAATATGCAATCAGCGAAACTGACAGTATGCAAATCTTCTATCATGGGTTCTAAATACCTGATTATGGATGTTGTCTCATAACCAACATATATCCCAGTCTTTCAGAGAGAACCTATTGTAGTATACTGTGGTGGGGATATAGGTACATAAACATTGCATCCGAACCTCTGGAGATGAGAAATTTTCGGTGCTGACCCTTGCGCTAGTTGCACAGGTAAATGGATGTTGTATGCTGATGGTCTAAATTTGATGAGAGTTGCTGCATACAGGACTGCATGTCCCCAACGTGTAGCTGGTAAATTACAATTCTGCAAAAGCGGTCGGACAATAAATTTAATTCTCTTGATTAATGCATCTGCTAGTCCATTCTGGGTGTGGACATGCGGTACAGAATACTCAACTGTAATTTCCATTGCCATGCAATAGTCATTAAATGCCTTTGAAGTAAATTCTCCGGCGTTGTCCATTCTGATGGACTTCATGTGATGATCAGGGAAAATATTTTTAATGCGAATTATCTGCGAGATCAGATTTGTGAAAGCTTGGTTTCTCGTAGATAATAAACATACATGTGACCATTTCGAGGAAGCATCGATGAGCACTATGAAATATTTGAATGGTCCTGATAGTGGCTGTATGGGATCGCAAATGTCTCCTTGGATGCGCCCTAGGAATGCAGGGACTTCATCCTTCACTTTTAGAGTAGAAGGTCTAGTAATTAATTTCCCCGTGGCACATGCAGGGCACACAAAATCTTCATGATTCAAAAAATTCTTTACATTAATATTATGTCCCTATGAATTGTTAATTATATTTCTCATCATCCTAAAACCTATGTGACCTAATCTGTCATGCCAGAGACAGAAGAGTTCAGATCTTCTAAATATTGTCTTCAGGTAGTATAGGCTACAGGTGCCTTAATATTAGTGTAGTATAGCCCAGTTTCTAATGAAGAAAGTTTTTCTAATACCCTTTTTCCATGTGCTTCACGCTTCGTAATGAGCATATATTCCTTACCATACTCTTCTTCAGTCTCAACATGGAAACTGTTGGCGCGAATATCCTTGAAACTTAGGAGAGTTCTAGTCGATTCTGGGTACAATAAGGTTTCTTGAATGACCAAAGTTGTGCCTATTGGGAGTATAATTGTGGCTCTTCCTGAACCTATTATACAAGCATCGCTACTGGTGATTGTTGTAAGGCTGCTAGTATTCTTACTAATCGATTGAAAGTATTTTGTCTTTCTCAAGATGGTATTCGTTGTGCTGCTACCGGCTAAGCACACTTCCTCCATAGAGCGCCACACATGTTCTTTCGATTCATCAGAGTGATTCGTGCTGATAACGTGTTGAGGAACCATCGCTTGCGAGCCAAATCCGATTGATTCCTCTCCTATGCAAAAGACAGATAAATCACAGAGCAATGCAAATAGTAGATTGGAAACACAGAGATAGGGGGAGAACTCTTAGTCTTTCTTTGTTGCTTTCTATTTTCACGTGTATGTACAAAATAACCAATAGCACTCCTTATTTATAGCCTAGTGATGAGGTGCCCACCATGGGCCAAGGCTTTAAGCCCAGGCCCAGGCTTCGCAACAAACCCTTCCTTCGTCTCTGGATAGGGTGCTACCTGGCCGGCAGCTATGACCACCAATCGCAGATCTAAGGTTTTGCTGTTGTGGCTATCCTCATTAATAGATATGTGAATTACTCCATCCGTCCAAGTTTATAGAACGTATTTTTTCTTAACATATAGACTAAGAAGATATTAAAAATGACTAGACTAATCATAATTACTATCTCTAAACATTATATTCAATACATGCATACAGAGAATATAAAGTAAAGCTAGATATTTATTAGAGGTATAGAGGGAATATGCTATTAATATTATATTGGAATATGAAATATACCTTATATTTATAGATAAAACCATTTAAAAATATGTCCTATAAAGTATATTTATAGATAAAATCATTTAAAAATATGTCCTATAAAGTTAGACAGAGAAAGTATGCCAATAGCTAGGCTCCCGAGCACGCCATCTTTCCCAATGCAGTATTTAGTAATTAATTTTATGGTATGGTTTAAGCACATAAGAATGTATTTTGCTGGTAAAATTTAATAGACAACACGAACTATCAGATGTGGTATGCCCAAGAAAACAGAAGTAATGCAAATTTCTGCGTACATTGCACCGGTGTTGTTCGGTTCTAATCCACTCAATTTAAGAGAGTTAGATGGGCAGAGGAGAAGAAAAGCATTCTCTCATACGTTAGTTTGTAACAAATCCTAGTAAAATCTGGTAACTAATCATCAATCAAAGTTCATGGGAATCAATAGTACACATATCGCGACATAATAGGCCCTGCACACAGCTAAGTGCAGGGCGCCCTGCACTCGAGCCCAACTCCATATGTATGTAGTACGAAAGATGTTTAATATAGATTAATTGCATTATTGTACGGTATTTACAGTTGCTTTTTCTTTCTTTACAAAAAGCAGCGAGATAATGGTACTAGATGTAAACTTTTCTTTGGAGCGGTCAGTTAATTGAAATCCCATACATATATGCATCGACTTTGGGAGGCAAACAATAATGTTACCACAAACCTACAGCTTGTTCGTCAGTGCTTCGCAATCAAACAGGTTAATTTAGTCCTCGCAAAAAAAGAGAGGATAATTTAGCGCACATCTCCGTATATACGTGCTCTCTTACATTAAAGTATGTAATTTTTCTTTCCATACATTCCCTGTGTATATGTTGCTACACAAAAACCCATGTTCTCTACATATGTGCTTAGCTAACCACATGACGTACGTACGTACGCGTAGCTGTACTGTACTGTATAAGAACAGGCATAATGACATATAAAGCCATTGCTGAGCCAAGAGACAAGGAGATCAGCACTATGCTTCTAGAGATCAAAGGCCATCAGTGTCATGCATGCACGCATGAGCCATCTGCATGCGTCTTGATCGCATCTCTGTACCAAGGTTTTCAGATTCTCAATTTTATCATATAATTTTAAGATTTTATAATTCAAAATTGATTAAACCGATTCGATTCTATGATAAAATTTAATATGGTAGAACCTTAATATTTTTACAATTCTTATGATAAAATTTAATACGGTAGAATCTTAACGTTTTTATGATTCTATCTAAACTTTTGTAGGATCATGATCAAAATTTTCATACAATCTTACTCGATTCTATTATTTTGTTATAAATAATTACTTGTATACTTCCTTTTAATTGAAAATTTTAACTTTTATCTCTTTATATTCACTATAATTATCATAAATAATACATGATCTTATGTTTACTCTATAATTTGTAAAGAAAAGTTCAAAAGACATAATTTTAAAAATACAATAGTGTTATAATACACTGTAGGTTTTTTAGATTTTTTTTGATAAAATCAAAATAAGATGTCAGATTCCATATCAATCCTACGATTCACAGGTCTACCAAAGAACCTCCCATCCGTTTGAGAATAACCATTCTCAGGGGCGGAGAGAAGGGGGGGCGGGCAGGGGCCTGGCCCCCCTATGGTCCACCAGATGTATTAATAGGACCCCTTAATCACCTTTAATTACAGTCAATTAGTCAATTAGGACCCTGCCAAAAGATGGCTTTGACATTTCAAAGATAAGTACTCTGGTGGAAAAGTATTATCCCGCTGATTTTTCAAGTCAAGATCAAGCTCAATTGGAGTGTCAACTACCACATTTTCAACTTGATATATGCAACCATCCAGAGCTAAGTACATTGCCATCACTTGCTGATCTAACAAAGGGACTAGTGAGATTAGGTAAAAATTCTATTTATCCAATGGTCGATAGATTGCTAAGATTAGTCATAACTCTTCCAGTATCAACAGCGACTACTGAGAGAGTCTTTTTAACCGTGAAACTTGCCGAGACACGTACTAGGACTAAAATGGGAGATGGCTTTTTGCGAAGCTACATGATAGTTTATATTGAAAAGGAATTGGCAGCCAAGATTAGTTCCAATGATATTATCAAATCTTATGATCTAGTTGGTAATCGTCGTGCTAAATTCAAGTTAATGGAGATGTAACAAATTCAAGTTTGTGGAGATGTAATGAAAGTACCTTTCTTTTGTGTTACAAGACGTATGCTACATTATTTTGCTATATGTGTTATGATTGAATTTATATGACAATATATATACGTATGTTTAATTATATATGTGTATGTTTAATTTTGCCGACACACGACGCTCAGGGCCTATGACGCCGGCGCCTTGGCGGGTCGGCCCCTCTTTGTTTGGATCCTGGCTCCGCGGTCCATTCTGATAAACTTGCTAGGTACGTTCATGCCTGGCTCTGGCTATGCCTATGGGTAGCTTAGCTCCATCTACATGCATGCACCAGCCTACACTGTTGCCTACGAATGGGGCTTCCCTATCCCCCTCTCCCTATTCCCCTCCCTATCCCCTCAATCTAGATCACTCATATCTCATCCAATGGCCAATATTTTTTTTATATTTTCACCATTTGCCCATCCATCATAAATAATAAAAAAATACAGAAAAAATAATTTTTTTATTATAATTTTTTTACAGAAATTATAATTTTATTTTTTTTCTGAAAAAATTTATAATAAAAAAATAAATTTTATTTTTTCTGTATTTTTATTATTATTTATGATGGATGGGCAAATTGTGAAAATATAAAAAAATACTAGCCATTGGATGAGATATGAGTGATCTAGATTGAGGGGATAGGGAGGGGAATAGGGAGAGGGGATAGAGAAGCCCCATTCGTTGCCTACACAAGGATCCCTGTAGATCGATCTGCTAGCTCAGGCCTGATCAGATGGATGCGTGCATGGCACCCGTGACTGTGATCGATGCGTGCATGGCAAGATGGCATGGTACAAAAGATCCATCAATATTTATACACCAGCAGCATGCGTGCTGCTTCTGTAGTACTAGCGCAGCGCCTTGCTCCGTAAATACAGAGCTACTGTGTACGCCTGTGGCCTGTGCCCATGCGTGTAGTACGTACAGAGCAATATATAACTCCATCTACAACTATTTCGAAGCTGCGTGCAAGCCAGCCACAGCTGTTGCAAGAGCTGCAAAGCGGTTTCAGAGAATAAATGGTGCTACTACCATGGTTGGTGGTCAGTTAAAACGAGAGTGTGGCTAGTTAGCAATCACCATTATCTAGAAAATAATATCGATTATCTTAATTCTGCAACCTGAATATATATCGAATGTTTGCTACACTTATATAAATGAAAAATCTACGTGGTTGTTTGATCCCACATGTATGTACGTACGTGCCTGCAGGCCCGGCCCTGAGGAGGGCGAGCGGGGCGGCCGCACCGGGCCCCCAAAATTCAGGGCCCCCAATCCCCCATATACATAGTATATATACTATGTATACTATCCGTCTATGAGTCTATCTGTCTTCCGAATTCCCGGTCGGGCCGACTTCTCGTCTTCGGTCTTCTTTCTGAAATCTGACTTTCCGACTTCTTAGTTCTTCCGTGATTCCGTCTAGCCGTCTAGGGCACGCCGCACACCGCGCCAAGCCGCGGAGGGTGGCCGTCTCTCTCTCCACCGCGACAGGCGAGCCGACACCGCGACAGGTGAGCCGAGCGGAGCGAGCAATCAGCCGCGGAATTCCCAAACCAGCAGGTCCATATCTACATCACTTTGTCATTGCTTCTTGTAGTTTGCATATTAGGAATTTTTTAATCAATAATTAGTGCTTTGTAGTTACTAATTGTACTATTGTTCTTTAAATTTTCAGTACCATGTCATCTAGAAAATATGCATCCGGCAGTGAAAAAAGAAAAAAGAGGAAACGAATAGATGAGTTGATAGAATCACAGAGATGATCCATTGACAAATTTTTTAAAAGTAATACTAGCAATTCAAGAAATCCTGATGAATTGGCGATAGTTGCTGTGGAGGAAGATGCTAATGTGAATCTAGAAGATGAGGGCCCTACGGAAGACCATGTCAACATCAACACAGATGATAACAATGTGAGTCATAGTCTTAATCTTACCCTTTGTGATATGGCTAAATCTTGTGCTAAAGCTATTTCATTCTTTGGAATTGTGCAAAGGATATATGTATTATTTTCTGGTTCTACTAAAAGATGGAAAGTTTTGCTTGACCATATAGAAGGTTTAACTGTGAAATCATTGAGCAATACTCGTTGGGAGAGTAGAATCAAAAGTGTCAAAGCAATTAGATATCAAGCTCCTCAATTAAGGTCAGCTCTACTTGAGTTAATGGAAGATAGGGATACCAAACCCAAGGATTGGAGTGATGCAAAAATTTTATATGAAGTGCTTGGTAGCTTTGAGTTTATAATTGGTATGGTTATTTGGCATGATATTTTATTTGCTGTAAATACTGTGAGCAAGAAGTTGCAATCACCATCCATGTGCATTGAGTCTACCTTTCAACAAATAGAAGGCATGGTTAAATACTTTAATACTTATAGAAATGAAGGGTTTGCTTTGAGTATAATCATTGCCAAAGATATTGCAGCTCAAATGAATCTAGAGCCATCATTTCCAGTTAAGTAGCGTGTTCTTAGAAAGAAACAGTTTGATGAAATTGATTGTGATGAAGCAGTTTGCAAGCTGAGAAGGAATTTGAAGTTAATTATTTTTTGTTATGGTTGATATGGCAATCAATTCATTGAAAAGTAGATTTCAAGAACTCCAAACATTCGGAAGTATATTTGGATTTTTAATGAGTTCAACAACATTGAAGTCATTGGATCGAACTGAATTAAAAGAATGTTATATAAAATTTGCAGAAACTTTCTCTCTAGATGGTTCATCTGATGTTGAGTTAAATGATCTAATTTCTGAGTTAAGTGTTATGCAATTGACTTTATCAAATAAACCAATGTCTGCTATGGAGATCTTTGAGTTTGTCAGAGAAGCGGATTGTTATCCTAATATTTCTATTGCTTATCGGATTTTATTTACTATGCCTGTGACTGTGGCATCAGCTGAAAGAAGCTTTTCAAATTGAAATTGTTGAAGAATCATTTAAGGTCAACAACGTCTCAAGAGAGGTTAAACGGTTTGGCAACTTTATGTATTGAGAAGAAATTATTGGATGAGATTGATATCAATACCATCATCAATGACTTCGCATCTAGAAATGTTAGAAGAAATTTTTAAGGTAATATCTATAAACTCTTTGATATGAATTTTTCTTTAATACATAACGCATTTTAAGTGTTTGTTGGTAAAATTAGATACATATATATATGTGTGTGTATGTAGATTTATATTTAGGTATTTATACTAGGCTCTTTATTTCTAATTTCGCTTCGGACCCCTAAAATCCCAAGACCGGCCCAGCGTGCCTGCTTGCGAGGAATCCTTGCTTGTCCTGCGAGTACGCATGTCATCGATGACGATCAGGAGTAGGGGTGAAAACGGGCTGGGTATTTCCCGCCCGCCCGCCCGTATTAAAGCGGGTCAAATTCGGGTCGTAAATTCGGGTACCCGGAAACTTATACGGGTATCGGATCCGAATACGGGGTTTTTTTGGCGGATACGGTATCGGGTTTGGGAGGTCGGTATCCGACGGATACGGATTATCCGGTATAAAATTCGGATATTACCCGCTTAACTATTCGGGTATTACCCGGATTACTTGCCAGTCAAACCCTAACCCTTCTCCACTGCAAATCAACGGCAAACGGTGAAGGTAAACCACAAAATACCTCAAACCTAGCATCCATTTCCTAGGAGCGAGCACTGCATAGCCAAAGCCAAGAAATCACCATTAGTTGTCACAAATATTACTAGGGCTACAAAGATCAATAGAGAGGGTGTCCACTGGGAGTCTGGGAGTAATAGAAGAAACACTTCCATGGTTACTACACCAAGCAAATCCCCTTTTAATCTAAGCAAGATGGTCACCAAACCACACCAAAACAACTCAAATCGGAGGGGATTAAGGGGCAAAGCATCAGATCTGGGCCATGGGCCACGGATCTGACCGTGGTTCACCGGCACCAAGCGGCAAGGTGGGCGGCGCATCGCCACTGGAACCGGCGGCGCTTGGGGGCGGCGCAGTGGGGAGCCGGGACCCGGAGCGGAGGCGCTGAGACCCGGGGCGGCGGAGGAGCCGAGAGGAGGCGGACTCGGCGTGGAGGGAGACCGAGAGAGAGAGAGAGAGAGAGAGAGAGAGAGGGCCGAGTGCAGGGGAAAATGGGGAGATGAGGAGGCGTCGGGCCGTCGGGGTAGTGAGAGGAAGGAGAGGGGTCGGCTTCGGCCGACAGCAAGAAAAAGGGGGAGGCCGGATAGAAAGAAAGAGAGAGAAAGATAGGGGAAAAACAGGAAAAGTAGGTAGATAAAATAAAATGTGAAAAACTAGGGTTACTAATTTTAAGGGTTATAAATAAACCAAGCCATCAATGGATTAAAGCATGTACAGGAGTATATCAAAATTTGTGTATCTTCATTTAGACCATCTCATGGCATATTTAAATATGCAGAAGATGTTGTTGCTAGCATTCAAATTATAGAAATCCACGTCGATTAAACTTGTACATGTATTTAGTTCATCCCGTATAATTGAAAATTTGCTAGGAATTAATAAAACGCCGGGCATACCTACTAAATCCACTCTATCTCATGACGTTAGTGCGATGATGTCGAACGACGAGTAGTATACCGAAATCAAGTTCACAGATCTCTCTCTCTCTCTCTCTCTATCTCTTGGAGAAATCTTCACAGATATGCATCGACTTGATATCCGAATAAATATTCGTGACCGATAGTGTCCATATCCGTCTTGGTACGTATTTGTTCCATATTTGTACCCGACATTATCCGTGTTTGTATTCGTATTCGATACTATCCGTATTCGACCCGAATCCGATTAGAAACTATGGGTTATGATATGGGAAAGGTGAGATCCGACCGTATCCGACCCAATTTCACCCCTAATCAGGAGAATACTTTTGTATTTAGTTCGGAGCATTCGTCAGGTATGACCATGCACGACGTCCTTTACTTCAAAAATCGGGCATCGATCATGCCCATGCTAGTAGTGATTAATTAATATACACACACATATGCAGAAAATAAATGGTCAATTCGACCGATTGTAAAAAAAAACGCTTGAGAGAATTTATGTCCTTCATTTATACCATGACAGAGAATAATATAAAATAAAATGGGAACGTAAGACGGACTGCCTACACGCATCGATAGATCGATCGATATACTAATATCCGACGCAAACGTCGTTGTAAAAGCATATCCATCGTCCATGCATCAGAAATTCATTCATAATTTCCTATCATAAGATAAGATGCTACATATACTAGGATCTGAATGAATTAATAATGTATACATGCATGGGATGTACTGGCCTGTCAACTCCCCATCCAAGTGGAAAAACATAAGTCTTCAAAGAAAAAAATGAGTGGAAAAACAGAATAGGCCAATGTGGTTGGTAGATGAAGCAAGGGAGCAATGACACTCTGTGTCGATTATTGCGCATTTGCACCCTACATAAGCAGCTTAGTTAACTTTGACTTACTCTCTCCGTCCAAAATTATAAAATATATTTTTTAAATAGCTTTGTTCATAAATATAAAGCATATATATGTCATATTTAAACATAAAATTAGTGTGATATTTCCTTTATATTCTTAATAAATATCATGTTTAATTTATGTTCTCTACATGTATATGTTGAATATAGTATTTAGAGATAATAATTAGATGTAGTCTAATTATTTTTAATATTTCTTTAGTCTATATATCAAAAGAAAATATAGTTTATAAACTTAGCCGGAGGAAATAGTAGGTGCTTAGTTACTAAGATGCATGGCTATAGCCAACCAGCATGATTTGGTCCGGTCCGCTTGGTTGTTTGCAGCCATGCACATTGTGGGTGGAGTTGCCTTGTTGGCCTAATTATGCTCTGCTCCGTGCCCTATTGCCCTCCCTATAGTCCAGTACTACCTTTAAATCAAACGCCATCACAGCTCTAGGGGCAATTGTTAGTCATCAACATGTGAGGGAGACCAAAACCCGAATTAGTACTCGTTGTATACTCCCATGCTCCCTTCCGTTCAGTGGCAGATCCAGGATTTTACCAAAGGATATGCCGCACCAAAATTTTCATATGCAATTCGGTAAATAATTGTAAAATTTGCACCGTAATTTGATATACAGGCACTAAATAATACGATAAGTCTTAAAATTTGCACCGGTAATTCTATATGACAACTACTCTCTTATTTTGATTAAGAAAATCAGCATGCTGTATGATTAGTTAATTTTCTTTGGCAATCCATCAAAAACCTAAATAGTTAAGACTTGCGAATACAAAAAATGCCATGCACTGCAAATTGCTCTGATTACTAATATAGGCAGCTACCAGGACCCAAAAATAGAAGATCGTGGCCAAGACTAAGCAATTTTGCAGGGAACATGAAAGGGACAGCTGGACAAGTAAGACATTCGCAACAATGGTTCAATAATCGGCAAAGAGCATAAGTGAGTGACTGTACTGCAGCACAGCATTCTGTCTAGAAACATGGTTGCATCACACCAAGTGCAACACCATAACAAAAAAGGAATTCAAATAGAACATGACATAGTGGGTGCAAACATGATTTGATAAGAATTCAGTTTCCAACTTCATTGGAGAAATTGTGTTACATTAGAATATATAAAAGAGGTCTAAAAGAGAAACACACCTTTGAAACACGCAATGGATTCCTCGAAATATATTCACACAATTTGCCTATCTTTCGTCATTGGGTCCTTTATCCTGAAAAGGAACAACAAAATTTTGAAATTGTTTCAGTCTCAAAATACAATACAACGAGAAATGCTAGAATAATTAGCCACTATTTAGAGTATGATACAGACTGAACCAAATGAAACAAACGGCTGAAGCTGAAATGAGCGAACTCTGACTACGTAACATTATCTCTGATACTCAATTATGGGCTACAGCTAAACGAAGCATAACTCATCTATAACCAGCAGCGAGCGTAACCCTGAGCATTTACAGTAGATTTCACCTGCGACCGAGGGAAGATTTCGGAGAGCAACTTCTTGTACCGCTTCACCGGATGCCGAGATCTCGTTCGCAGGGAGGGGCAAAGGATACACAGGCTCTCGCACATGGGCAACACCTCTCTCGATACCACACCCATCAACATCAGGATCTCCCAGACTTCACCAGTACTCATCCGCGCAGCATACCTGGTTACCATTGCTAGCTAGCTCCAGATTAACCCGGCTCTGAAAGAGAGGACAAACGCCACGTTAGCCAATCCCCTCGCGCCAATCACAAGCATCGCCATAAGGAGTAGCCAAACTGTGATTCCCACCAAATCGTAAATAGATCACCGCGATTTTCCCCTATTCCACGCAATGGCATGTTCCGATCAGCGACCAAACCCCCCAAAAAAAGCAGCGAGTGATCAAAATGCCACAAATTCGGACGACTCAACAGCCCTTCAATTCCTCGCGGCACAAACTTCGCCTAACCAGTGGGGAGCGAAACAACCAATGCACGGCAGAACCACACGCGCGCGCCTCAAAAATCTCCGTAAAAATCCGAGGCGACCGCCTCGAATTTGCTCGCGCCTGGCTGCCTGGTTGGTGCTCCGCGGCGGGCAGGGCGCAAGGGTTCCTCCTCTTCCTCTCCTCTCCCGGTTCGACGCGTGCGGATTCGAGGATCGGGCGGCGCGTGCGGCAGGCGAACGGCCCCAGGGTATGCCGTGGCCCACCCGGCATACCCTGTGGGTCCGCCCTCCTTCCGTCACGAAAGAGAGGTGTTTTGACCATCACATGATTCCAAATCACAGCTTTGACCTTTTCCATAAATATCATACCTAATAAAATTATAATATTATAAAAATATTATATATAAAAAATAATTCTATATTCTAGAAGTATGTATTTAATCATGGAGCCCAGGCACCATAGTGCCCCTATTATTCATACTATATATATATATATATGTATATATATATATGTGTGTGTATATATATATATATGTGTGTGTGTATATATATGTGTGTGTGTGTGTGAATAACTGGGATGTATTTCCCCTATGTATTGTGTGTGAAAATTTTGTTTTTTATGTCAAGTTTAACTAGTTCAAATAAGTTTGAATTGAGCACCATTTCAACGTCATACATACATACATATATGGAAACATATCTAGTGCTAATACCCTTTTCAGTGTTAAGGTGCTAAAACTCACTAGAGCCATCCGATCCGGCCTGTACAGCTCGGATCGTGGAGGGTGGAAGACCATCCCACTTATGCGATCTTTCAGAAAAGCCCAGACATTTGGATTTTTCAGCGATTCACCCCCTCAACACATTCGCCCTCTTTCCCCAGTCCACTATTGCCTCCCTCCCTGGTGCCACCCTCCCTGGCCTCTTGCGGCTCCTTCCTAGGGCCTAGCGTCGCCCTCCCTGGCCTCTTGCGGCTCCTTCCTAGGGCCTAGCGTCGCCCTCCCTGGCCCCTGGCGACGCCGCTACCCTCCACCACCGCCTCCACCCTCGCACCGCCGTCGCCCTCCTCGGACATGTTATAGGGTTCGGTGCCTCCGTCCGTTCACAGTGCCGCTGCCTCCGTCCCCCACTGCACACCAGGCCACCGCCCCCTAGCTAAGTGCCACCGCCCCTTTTACCACTAGGAGGTTGTCGCTCTCCGCCCTCGCTGTCCTCCGCCTCCCTCGTTCGGCTGTCGTCGCGCCCTCTTGCCACCTCGTCTGCCTCTCTCTCCCTGTCCTCCTTCTCCTCCACTCGGGTGATTGAGTGAATCATCAACCATCTTCTGTATTGACTCGATCTCACCAGTTTTAGAAACAGTGTGAATTCGTAGGCTATTTGCATCCTCACTTAGTATGTAGTCTTGTAAAGAAAAATGGCAAATGAACATGTATGCAGACTTGTAAAGAAAATTGACCTTGATGCTTAACCTTGTAATTTTGCTTATACTCTGTCATTTTTCAATGTTGGATATGTAATGACTTTGTAATGCCATGAATGCTCATGTATCTGGTTGATTTCCAGAATTATTGCTTAGACCCAACTCTTTCATGACAAATTCTGAAGTAATTCAGGAGACAATTCTTAATATATGTAAGACAGGGGAGTACAAATGGTGTAATAACTTGTGTGAAAGATAGAGGAGTCGATTTGAATAATTTTACTCCATCAATCATGTCAAAGACAGAAGAGTTGATTTGCGTTCTTATTTTGTGCTATCTGGTTGGTTGCTCAAAATGTATGTATTGACTTATGTGAATGGAACTTGGATGTCAAATTTTTTACTTTTGATTCTTCTCTCTTGTAATTAAATGGCCTGTGAAAATTTTCTTTTCTACCTTATTTCCTATTGGGGAAAACCGCAGCTTACTCCTTATCAGGAAGGTAGACTGGGCATGTCATTTGCATTGGCAGACATTGATTTTGAATAGTATCATTTGAAAACTGCAGCTTACTCCTTGTCAGGAAGGTGGATTCTGGATTGGGCATGACATTGATTGAAAATAACTTGTCAGGAAGGTGGACTGGGTAGCCAAATGATATAAGAAAGATATGACAGATAGTGTTACATCCTGATTAAGTTTGACAATGCCATCAATATTTGACTTTAGACTATATTTCTCTTAATACATTTTCTGTTTAATGTAGACTAGGGAGTTGGAAATTTATGGTTTGCAAACAGTACCAGATTATGCTTTGTAAGATTCTTAAGAATTTTTTATTCTTGTTATGGCTTGTACATATATAGACACACACAAACACATTGATCTTCACCCTACAGCATCCATGGTTATGGCTTCAACTACATGATGTGTGAATCCAATTCAAGCTTTGATACTGATAATTCAATCTTCAACTATATGTTTCTGGCTTCAACATTATGGATGTCACCATGGAGCAATTGTTGTTCACCTATATAAGTTTCAACTACACTGATCTTCACCTTGGAGCAATTGCCGTTCACATGTACAAGCTTCGACACTAACAATTCAATTCAATTTTCACCAGCAATTGCCATTCACATGTAAAAGTTTCACATGAAGTAACACACAAATCCTCAAGCTTCAACACTGACAAATTTCAAGCTTACAAACGCAAATCACCGATCAAGCACAACAAATACGATTTCAAGATTCGATTTCATTGTCATCAAAACTTTACATCCATTGCAAACAAGAAAAAATGAAACAAAAAGCACTGAGGCATTGTAGGGTGCCGGCCGAGGTGAAGATGTCGCTGAATCCGGGTGGAGTAGGGCGCTGACCGAGGCGACAACGTCGGCGTCAGGGACTCTAGGTGCATTAGGGTGGCGGCTGAGGCGAGGCCGTTGGAGAGGGCGACGGCCGAGGCGGGGGATGGAGTAGGGCGGCGCTGTGTATGGTAGCCTAGTGGGGGAAGGGGGCGTCATCGGCGGGGTGAAGGGGGTCGACGGCGGTGGGGGAGAAGGCGAGCGTCAACGGCCTAGAAGAATGGGAGGGTCGGCGGCGTGGATCTACTCGGGCAGCGGTGGTTGGGAAGGTGGTGGCGGAGGGAGAGGCAATGGGAATGACAGGAGATGAGGAGATTGGATTTGGAGATGAGGTGAGGGTTTTCTGAAAAAGCCACTCGAGCTGGAGTTGATATGGGCGGGGGTTGTGTGCAAAAATCCTTTTAGTGCATGGGGTGCTTATGCTTGTGCGAATCAAAGCCATCCGAGCCAAATTTGACGGTCAACGTTCGCATTACTATGTTAGCATTGAACAACTCATTAACACCCCATTCCACTTATATCTTCTTGCGAAAAACCCCCTGTTGGTCTTTCTTCTTTCTAGATCACCACTCCCTCCTCATTCTTCTCTCCGCAAACCTGACTGGGGTAGAGTACTCTGATGCACCGCCTCCCACGATAGCCTCGCCGCCACCTCCTCCCTCCACCCTCCCTCCCCAAGCATCGCTGCGCCCTACCCAATCTCCTCCCCGAGCACCGCCGCCTCTCTTCCGGCCTCCTCCTTGAGCGCCACCCTCCATCACCGCACCACCATGTCCGTCCCCGCACCACTACCGCCCTCTTCGGCTAGGGTTTGGGCCGACGACACCGCCCTCCTCGTTGCGCCACCGCCTCCCTTGACCCTCTTCGGCTGGAGGGTATATTACAGTTTCAACAGTACAATGAATGAAATCAAACAAATCTTGCTTTTACTCATGAGGGCTTGATCTGAACTCTATAACCAGACTTCCCATATTTGTGTGATGTGGATGTGGTGCGATGATGATAAGTATGCTAGAGCGTTATATGTATCTACTCTGAACTCAACTTGGGATTTCTGTGGCCACAATTTCAATGGAGGAACCGGATCTACAAGGAGGAGAGCAGTTGCTCGCAAGCCAAAGGAGGAGGCTGAGGAGAACAATACTTCTGCTCACCATTAGCTTACCGCCGTTGCCTTTCTTCAAGACAAAAGTTTTTCAGGGAAGAGGGAAATTTGTGTTCAAGTGTCAGATGGATCCCCTTGTTAATTTTATTGTCTCAATCTACGGATTTGATTATGCTAAGAGCAAGGCAATAATTCTACCTTCCATGGTGGAGATTGTTTTAGATACCAATTTCAATGATTATTGTTTTACTATAAGATTTTCTTATTGTACTTTCATAAGCTCTTCTGAACTAAACAACTGGGGAACCTGCTGTGGCGATCATTTACACTTGTGCTTGTTGAGACGGCATTGCCTGCTTGATAACCATCACCTGACCAGTTACCCTGTAATTCAACTAGAATTTGAATGAATGATTTGACTGGAATTGGAATCAATGAAGGTTCAGAATGTTATGTTCATGATGATGCGCTGATGAAGCTCCATTATTTTACTAACAGTCATGATGAAGCCAACGTGCACTTCTTTCACTGGAAACGTGAGAAACCTTGATGTTCCTTTAAGGAAACATGGAGAAAGCTGTGCTATGCTGACCGATTGTATATCGTTCTCAGAATTGTAGTAGCTGTCTGGAAAATCATACATGATTACTTCTAATGTAATGTTGTTTTTCGCAGTATACTTGCTTTGCAAAGCATTGTACATTTGCAGACTTGCAGTAGGAGTTTAGCTCATAGCTAGACAAACAGATGAGAAGACTATACGTGAAGATGGATAACTTAATATATCTGACATGAAAAATATGGCATTCTATAACTGTTGTCGGGTTATACAACCAGAAGTTAATAACTCATGAATTTGATTGAAAAACTGTAACGACTCAATGTCATCCCTTCGTTCTACAAGATAGGCCATCTAAGATCTTGAGACAAATATATGTTACTCCGTTAAATAGTGCGACATTACAACAACTTCACTGATGAAGTTACAGCATATTTGCCATCATAAGATTGCTGGAGATACTATCTTTTGTCACCAACTTTCTTTAAAAGTAAGCGCAAATTAGCAGTTTGCCGCCGCCATTCATTTATTGGGACCTAAATTAAACATGCATATTGAATATTAGTAAAAGGATACTAGGAAGGTAAAAGTGGAACACAATTTGAACTTATATGGTCATTGTTATGATGAAATGCTTACAGCCGGAAATCCACCATAGTCACCGGGCTTCTGAATATCATTTGTCACTGAGCTATTTGCTGCAAGGCAGACCTGCAACAGGTTTGAGGAAAATATAACTAGTGAGAACAGCAAAAAAGCCTAATGGGCAAGCAAAAGATAATGTTATCAGCTAAATCTCCGTCAGATGTTTGGATCAGTGGTATCTGGATGCTTGCCATGACTATCAACAGGGAAGAAACATATGTTTGGTTGTATATTTTGTTTGCTATAACCGGTGTGGAGATGACGTTGCACATGAATTTCCTAGGTTATGACACACTCGATAAAATCGCATAGAATTTGAAGTACTATTAAATCAAGGTACAAAAATCAAATTCTATGTACTATTAAATCAAGGTACAAATATGAAGGTACTGATAAAGTGATTAATTTCAAACAAATCAATTACCAGGAGAAAGCTGATTTTCCCTCATCTCAGATGTTAAAATTGCAATTGCAAGCTCTTGATCAATATCTGCCACCTGCATGTAAATATTCAGTAGTAGTTCACAAAGGAAGGAAGCAGCTCATTATAAGATCATAGGTTCTAACCTTGAAGGCTGAAGCAAATACCCATCCAAGATGTTCCAGAACAAGGTCCCCCCCCGGGGCGCGCCGCCGCCGCCTTACAAATGGGCCGTCCCCCTTAATGAATCGAATTGTCCATCAAGAGCTTTGGAGCACATTCCTTTACTGCCATACAAGAATGCAAGTGTCCAAACCCTAGCCGAAGAGGGTCAAGGGAGGCGGCGCCGTCGGCCCAAGCCCTAGCCGAAGAGGGCGCGGCGGTGCAGGGGTGGACGCGGTGGTGCGGTGATGGAGAGCGGAGCTCGTGGAGGAGATCGGGAGGGAGGCGGCGGCACATGGGGAGGAGGCCGGGTGGGGCGCGACGACGCTCGGGAAGGGAGGGGTGAGAGAGGGAGGATGGCGGCGGTGCGTCGGAGCCCTGCCCCAGTCGGGTCTGCGGAGAAAAGGAAGATGGGGAAGGAGGGGTAATCTAGAAATTAGAAAGACCAGCAGGGGTTTTCCGCAAGATGACGTAAGTGGAATTGGGTGTTCCCCGTCTGGATCGTGGCCATCCTAGCCAGATCGGACAGTCCTGAGGACTATTAACATCTTATCACTAAAATGGACATTAGCACTATATATGCTTCATATACACACATACTATTTTCTCTTGTCCTGTCTAAAAATTCAAAAGAAAGTTTAACCACACGTAGCCCAAAACATAGTTGACTGCAGGGAGTACTCGATGGACTAATATATTTTCTATCATAAATGTCTTTGTATAGAATGCAAATTAATTAACCTACCCCATACTATTGGATCCCGTGGAGTTACAAAGTTGACTCCACCCGGTGGAGTTGCCAATCTGAGCCATTCATTCCCACCTATGGCTCAGATTATGCCACATAACTTCTGGAAACGTCACAACACATCATCTGTCGCATCAGATCCTTGGTCGCCAGCGATGCCCCGCCAAACAGACTCCACGAGAACCAGGGCTTGCTCGAGGTGACGAGCTAGGCTAGCTTGGGCTCTAGCTTGGCGACCATGTGGTCTAGGTCGTCACAGAGGTGCAACTGGTCCATCGACGTGGCTTCTTGAGGTGGTGAAGAGCGGCAACTCCGCGGTTGTAGGGGCAATTTAGGGTGAAGCTGAGGAGACGACGACCACTGGTGGCAAGAGAAACATCGTCCATCAGTGGCGGGAGAAGTGATGCCATGCGATTAGGTGGAAACACAAGAAGCTCACCATCTAAAAGCTATGGCTACTGCAGCTTCAAGGCCATGGTATACATATCCAGATTTGCTTTGTCAGGAATGGGTAGTCGTGGGTAGCAATAGTTAGTGGCATAATTTGAACCCTAGAGAGATGGAACGGCTGAGATTAGCAACTCCACCAAGTGGAGTCAACTTTGTAACTCCAGGGGATCTGGACCTGAACATGAACCTATGTTGGGTACTTCAAATATTTCTAATGAAATATTTTAGTGCAAACAGTCAAACCTTGACGCAACATTCTAGAATTGTTCACACAAATGAAACTTGACGATGATGTAACAATCCTCAAATTGTTATTTATCTATAAATGATATTGTTACATCATTATACTCCTTGAGTATACCCCTTATCTATAAGGGAGAGATTTCACAAGATAGTCGTAACCTCTTTCTACGATAATTCTTTAGTCGTAATCTCTTCTACGACCACTTCTTGGTCGTAAGACTTTTATGACCACCTCATAGTTGTAAGTTATCCTACGACAATCTGGTGGTCGTTGATCCTCCTACAACTAAGCCAAACTTTGACTTACCTGTCTACGATAACCCATTGCATCATGAGCCTGTCTGACGAGGTGATTAGCACATGTATTTATTCTCTGAAATAAATGTGCATAACTCCTGTCTGACAAAAACCGCCGTACGATGAGTGAGATACCATGTCTCTAATAACTCATGTTGATCAGTTATCATTCAAAACATTAAAGCATCTCTTTGCAAGGAAAAACGGCCGCCACCTTTCAAGCTATATAAAGTGGATGTCAAGGAGGAGAGAAAGGGAGACTTGGGGACAGACCCGAGGCAGAATAGAAATAGAGCAAGACATTCTGTATTACTTTCTCCGTTGTAATCAGTACATTGGGCAATAGCCACACAAGGGTAGGGTTGTTATTCTCTCCGGAGAAGGCCCGAACCCGCATAAAAATATATATATCTTTTCTCTGTGTGATCATAGCTAGGTCTTCAAGAGTTCCCCTGAACCCAAATAAATCATACATAAGATCGATACTAAAACATTGACAAAACTATAGTAACTTTTTTAAATTTGATCCCAAACGTCCATTTTTCCATATCTACTACACTCCCTAAACTCGATAGTGTCATCTGCCGTGCTACAGCAGCTTGACAGGTCCTACCAAGCCACAGTAGCTCGGCAATGACCTACCAAGCCTGCACAAAGTGGCAAGTTGCCGCACGAAAAGGCCTGATTAGCGCTAGTGTATATGGTTAGCACTAATTAATCTTCATTAACACTAATTAGCATTAATTAACCACTGATTTAATTACTAACCAAATAAACCGTGTGGCTGATGAAGTCGTGCCGAGCTTTGTCAGGTCCGAGGAAGAGGCTAAATATACAAAAACAGGTATTCAGAACTAAATTTTTTTAAAAAACTGCAATACTATTTATATGAATAGTTGAACATTCTATCTTTTGCTAGCTGCGGGGTCGTCACCTTCGGCTCCTACCTAACCCGACCCGCGTAGATCCAAGATTGCGCCCGTGCTATACGTATGAGGTATGACCCTGCATCATCGACATCATGCAGAATTTTTTGTACTAATAATCTATTTTTATTCAAAATAACAGAAATATATCCGCAGCAACATTTTTTACAAAAATAGGCTCTAGTCGCCCGATGGTCGGGCGACAGCAACGCTGTTTGGAAACCATTGGGTGATAGGTGGGCGCCTGGAACCAATTGCCCAGCCACAAGGCGACTGCATGTGGAGTCGCCCACCCATAGGGCGACTGCAAACTACCACCCCGTGAATTTTGTAGATTTTGTGAATTTTTAAGATTATAACTGGAAGATAATCTGCTGGATTTGTAATAAAAGTTTATGGTCGTTGTATATTGTTAGAGCGAAAAAAATTTGTGAAACTTTTTTAAGAACGATTGAACTTAGAATGATCGGTAAGTATGATGGTAAGTGATATTGTGATGTTACCAGGAATTCGTACACAGAGGAAAACTGGTATGTTAATATTGTTGGATGACTTGCTATGTGAATAATTGAATGCGAAAAGATGAGGAAATAAGTTTGTCTGAATTTAAATAGACTTCATAATACAGTTGAGAGTAATATGACACGTACTTTTTGATTACATGCATAACATATAGCATTATGTGTGACTAACCGACCCAATTGCTCGTATGACTTACTGTGTAGACCAGGGTCATTTTTCCTTCCAGGGCCGTGCCCATGGGCGTGCAGCCCGCGCGACCGTACAGGACCCCCAAATTTTCAGGGCCTCAAAAAATCAGCCCAGCAAGAGAAGGCCCATGTATTCGTGTGAGGCCAGAGCGCCAGAGCCTAGCTCGAGTCCGCGCGCGCTGTTAGCCGTATACGTGCATGGGACTGCACATGTATACGTACATATGCATGGCACTGTAGCTGTATACGGCTACTTCCGTGGGATATGCTCATATGCATGGCAACGGACTCCAACAAGGGATTCACGTCTTCCTTCATACGACAACAACCAGAACTAGGATTCGAATAGGATTCTCTCTCAAAGTCTCAATCTCTTATTCTGTTTCCTTCCGGTTGTAACATGACTCTATATTTGCCAGTATGGCCAATGGAACAGAAGAATTATTGCGTGAGTTATTTCCGCTCTCATGACTCATGGTATCCGCGCGGCGACTTCGCGTGCGTGGCAGTGGCGCTTCGTATTCTCATCTCCGAGCCCCGAGGCCCCCACCGGCCCACGGCGTTTCGTATTCTCTTGTATTCGTGTCTTCGTGACTTCGTCAGTTCGTGTTCGTCTCGTCTCCGCCGAGCGCCGGCCGGCCGGCTCGTCCAATCCATTCGTGATTCGTCGTCGTCCAGTTCCAGTACTCCAGTGTAGGTATTCGTTTTTTTTCAATTCTAATTGTATTGTACTAATTAAATCCTTCGTATGAAAGTCTAGAACTGTTTGCAATACATACATTATTTTGGCTATATTTGGTACTTTGGTTTAGGCCTCACTTAGACCTTTGTACAGGGCCTCCAAATTTCACGGCACGGCCCTGTTTCCTTCCTTACCAGCTTGGCATTGAACTTCTTGGTGGCCTCTTTTGCCTTGGTCGCCATTTCCCATTTTTCTCGCGAACCTCCCGCTCCCTACACGTGCACACCTTGAGATGAGCTTTCATCTCGCATTGTATACACAGGGTTTGCTCATTCTTGCAGCGCTCCTCCTCCCGGATCTCGAAGGACCTTGCGACATTCCACTCCTCGAAGTCGAGGGCCCACTAGTCCTTTAGGTGGATCTCAAGATCGATCCATTTGTGGTAGCCACATAGGGGTTCCGGGGACTATGAATACAGAGGAGAGGTTATTAGTACGTACTTTGAAGGAGAAAAGGTAGGGGAAAAACAGTGCACCTGGTCCTTACCGGTGACGATAGGTTGCGGTGTCTAGACGGCGGTCGAGGTAGTCACTGGAGTAGTTTGTGCAACCCCAGTAATGCATATCTAGGCTGAGGCATTGTTTAGATTTGAAGAACTTGCACGGGTCCTGGCACCAACAAAGGGGGGGCATCTCCCCTTCTGGTGGGTGTTGCAGCGAATGCTCAAGATGGGGTTGTTGCTACGGGGCGCGTCATTGTGGGGAGCTGACCTCGTAGCACATTGGGCTTGTTCTACACGGGCCGCAACAACCCTTACTTTCTCATCGCTGGTGACAGCTGACCAGCTAGGTCGTGGGTCTTCTCCCAGTGCTTCATTATCTTGTCCAATTGCTTCTTCTGCCTTTTGTCCATGCCGGTGTGGTGAAGCAAGCGCCAGTGTAGTGTGGGGTTTGCTTGTGCAGTGTTTTGTGAGAAATCTCTTTGACCTTCTTTTATAGGGTCCCTTGTTGCCTTGTCGGTACATAAAGGTGCCTATGTGTTTCCATCATTGTGCAAAGCTACCAAGTGTGGAAAGCTAGTAAAGCTGGGCTGTGAGGTCTTGTCGCTGCGAAAAGCTGGCCCATGCGATCATGTCGCTGCGCAAAGCTGGCATGTGTAGTCTTGTCACTGTTGAAAACTGGCCCGTGGTGTCATGTCACTACAAAAAGCTGGGCCGTCATGTCATGTCATTGAGCAAAGCTGGCCTGTGCGGTCATGTCGCTGAGCAAAGCTGGCACGTGTGGTCTTCTCAGTGCTTAAAGCTAGTGTGTGTAGTCTTATCGCTGGTGAAAGCTGGTATGTGTAGTCTTGTCGCTGAGTAAAGCTGGTTCGTGTGATCTTCTTAGTGCATAAAGCTGGCGTGTGTAGTCTTATCGCTGGTGAAAGCTGGCGTATGTAGTCTTTTCGATGCTCAAAGCTGGCGTGTGTAGTCTTGTCGCTGTGGAAAGCTAGCCCGTGTGGTATTGTCGCTGCCCAAAGCCGTGTATGTGGTCTTGTCTCTGGGCAAAGCTGCCATGTGTTATGAATGGTGTCGTGACACCGCAATTATGTTATAAAATGAATAGACGAGGCATTGCTGGTTGGAACACTATTTTTTTTGTCGTAGAGTAAGCCACCATGACAGATGCCGAAGGGCCAGTCGAACATGGGTCACCAAAGGAGGACCTTCCGCTCAAATGGAAGGAGGACTTCGGCGCTACGTACCGCTTGTTGCCAAATAGGCGCGCTCAACCAGTGTGGCCGAAATGCAAACACATGCAGGACGCGGTGGTGCAGGTGGCAAGAGCCCATATGAATGGCGGTCGACGTTTCTTTCAATGCCCATACTCCGGGGTACAAGTTGGCACTCGTCTATGTTGTTGTACTACTTATAGAGTTCCAATGTTAACGTTCCTTTGTAGCAGATGGATAAATGTGACTTCATGCAATGGATTGATCCTCCCTATGAACAATATGTTGCAAGGTACGTGGATACGTTGTGGGAGCTAATCGCTGATTTGGAGGCACGGGTTTAAAGCCTTAAAGAGCAGAATGATGGCCTCTGTCAGCAGATGGAGCGTGAGAGGGGCAACGAGGAGGTCATCAACATTGGGAGTTCGTACGACCCAACATGCTGCTATGTGAATCCTAGTTGTATATGTGCTTGCCACTACAATGACGGCCAGCCATGTCCGAGGCGACCCCTTCCGCAACACTCCATGTGGGTACCACGAGGCTCCTTCCACCTGTAGGTAACGATGTGTATGGTTGTACTGTTGTACTATGGCCTGTTGTGCGAAATAATTTTCAATGTCGTTAAGCATGTAATCGAATGGTTCATACGTTATTGCGCTTGCCATTAATGCAGTTCACTATTCATTTGGTGTGGGCGTCGACAAGGTAAGGAGAAGTAGAAGTAAGCTCATCACAGTATTGTAAACATCACTACCTAGATAACAAATGTAAATAGTACATGAACAAAAATTATATAGTCATCACTACTGTCCCCCAACAGCATCCTTAGCCCCTTCCATCGCCACCCTGGCCCATCCGTCTCCGCGTCCGCGTCCTCCCATACGGCCCCATTTGGCCGCCCTCCACTGCAATGGGTGACGATGCCCTGACAATGTAAGACAATCAGGAGAATGTTGCACCCGAGAGGTACATGTTCTTGACTACTCAACAACGGGACATATTGTTGTTAGACAACGATGAGCCTAAGACCTTTGAAGAAGCGATGGTGGGACCAGACTCTGAGAAATGGCTTGAAGCCATGAGATCCGAAATTGAATCCATGCACAATAATCAAGTTTGGAACTTGGTTGATCCACCTGATGGTGTTAAAATCATTGAGTGCAAATGGGTTTTCAAGAAAAAGATAGACATAGATGGAAATGTTCACATCTATAAAGCGCGATTGGTGGCCAAAGGTTTCAAACAAATTCAAGGTGTTGATTATGATGAAACTTTTTCGCCCGTTGCAATGCTAAAGTCTATTCGGATCATTCTAGCGATTGCTGCTTATTTCGACTATGAAATATGGCAAATGGATGTCAAAACAGCTTTCCTTAATGGAAATCTGAGTGAGGATGTGTACATGACACAGCCCACGGATTTTGTCGATCCGCAATCAGTTGGAAAGATATGCAAGCTGCAAAGATCCATTTATGGATTAAAGCAGGCATCTCGGAGTTGGAACATTCGTTTTGATGAAGTAATCAAAGGGTTTGGTTTCATCAAGAACGAAGAAGAGCCTTGTGTTTACAAAAAGGCTAGTGGGAGCGCACTCGTATTTCTGGTCTTATATGTGAATGACATATTACTGATCGGAAATGACATTCCTATGCTCGAATCTGTTAAGTCTTCATTGAAAAATAGTTTCTCTATGAAAGACTTAGGAGAGGCGGCATATATTCTGGGCATCAAGATCTATAGAGATAGATCAAAAAGGCTAATTGGATTAAGCCAAGATACGTACATTGACAAGGTGTTGAAAAGGTTCAACATGTAGGATTCCAAGAAAGGCTTTCTACCTATGTCACATGGTATAAATCTTAGCAAGAATCAGTGTCCTAGTACACCTGATGAGCAGGATAAAATGAATGCGATTCCATATGCTTCGGCTATTGGGTCCATTATGTATGCCATGCTTTGTACACGTCCAGATATCTCGTATGCTTTAAGTGCTACAAGTAGATACCAGTCAGATCCAGGTGAAGGTCACTGGATTGCCGTAAAGAACATCTTGAAGTACTTGAGAAGAACTAAAGATGTGTTCCTCGTCTATGGGGGTGAGGAAGAGCTCGTTGTAAATGGTTACACCGATGCTAGCTTCCAAACTGACAAAGATGATTTTAGATCGCAATCTGGATTTGTGTTCTGCCTGAATGGCGGCGCGGTGAGCTGGAAGAGTTCCAAGCAAGAGACGGTTGCTGATTCTACAACAGAAGCCAAGTACATAGCAGCTTCTAAAGCTGCTAAAGAGGCTGTTTGGATCAAGAAATTTGTTTCTGAGCTTGGTGTGATGGCTAGTGCCTCCAGCCCAATGGACCTCTACTGTGACAATAGTGGGGCCATTGCGCAAGCCAAGGAGCCTAGATCGCACCAGAAGTCCAAGCACATTTTACGGCGATGTGAAGATATGCAAAGTACAAACGGATTTGAACATTGCAGATCCGTTGACAAAGCCGCTTTCCCAGCCGAAGCATGAGGCTCACACTAAGGCAATGGGTACTAGACACCTACATGGTTGATTCTAGTGCAAGTGGGAGACTGTTAGTGATATGCCCTAGAGGCAACATGGAGATGTTATATATATCACATACTATATTTATGATACATTACTTTGTTCCTTGAAATAGACATTATCATTATTGATCAATGAGTATGTGACTTATTCATGAGACTCTTAATGCTAAAATGTTGCTATTTCTAAATGATCCCTGATCATATATCATATAAGGAACAAATATGATTCAAAGATCAGCATATGTATTGATTGATGATTATGTCTCATGGATCATGGTATGGTGATACCAAATCAATAATATGGACATGTGTTAGTGAACATATATTGGATAGACCCGCCATGAGATACTGCAGAGATTCCATGTGTCATCAGTTGGTCTTAAGTAGTGTTTATGTAGAATCCTTAGACTTGAGATCATCATGGTTCCCAACATGCATAGTAGCTTATTTTGGAACTACGAAACACTACTCCGTAACTGGGTAGTTATAAAAGTAGTCTTCGGGTTTGCCATGAAACATGTAGTGCGATGTGAATGGTCAAGATAGAATTTGCCCTTCCTTGTGGGAGAGATATCTCTGGGCCCCTCGATGTAATGGATTATGAAAGTGCATGGCCATGCCAAGGTGATTGAGGAGTCAATCACAAGTTTATAATCCATCACGGAATCGAGAGAGTGATTGAGCTATTAAGAGGATGACACAGGTCTCGCCTTGAGCTCAATCTATATCGTGAGGCAAAGGGATTCGTACATGAGAACATTACAGGTTCAGCCGATATGATCTTTACGTATACTTTGGGGTTAATATGTCTTACAAGAGGCCGCTATTAACAGGGTGACCAGAAAGGCGTTTCCGGGTCGCGACCAAGTATACGTGAACCTACAGGGTCGCACACTTAACGGGTTGGAACACTAATTCGAATATGATTCGGATGTGGGCTCAATTCGGATAGAGATTCGAATAGACTCCTATTGGGCCTCGGTCTACAAGGCCCAAGTGAGGAGGTCTATATATATATGGTGGCGAGGGGCTGAGAAAAACACACGCTTCTGTTAACCTCTAGCAAAACCCTAGCCGCCACCTCCCGAGCCAAACCCTAGCCGCTCACGAGTGCTAGTACACTCGCGATCGGCGTTCCAGCCCCGGACGTGTGGATACCGGTGGAGGCACTGCTCGTTGCGGTGCTGATCGGTATCAACAACCTACAGATTGGATCTGCTCGTGGTGTGGTTAATTGCGTGGAGGAGACGACCTATTCGGGACGATCGGCTAATTCCACTACTACCTCGACGCGCGTGGTTGGATCGGCTTCTCCAACTCTTCTTCCGCTACGCTGCGCGTCTAGTGGTAACGATCTATGATCCCTCCTTAAGCATGATGTCCTTGTGTGCGCGGTAGAAAAGTTTTGTTTTCTGCTTTCGTAGCCTACGCGCATTCCTTCAGAGAGGACCGAGTTCGCCTTGGTCCTCGAGCACACGTCGCACAAGCCACGATAGGTCATGGCAAGTGTGGCCGATCCCCAGCTGACCTCGGGGGCCTCACCATCGGCGATCGCCCTAGTGTGAGCGATGAGGTGTGCGTTGACGATGTTGCCGTGGCTGGTGGTGAAGAGCACCCAACCAAATAGCCACAGCAAATACGCCTCCATGTGGCATGAGACCTGCTGCTCATCCGCATCTAGATCCATCCGCTCCACCTGAATGCAACTAAGAAGTTATTAGTACATAATAGTGGAAATGAGAGCTTATAGGACCGAATATAAAGAGCATGCACCCAGAACTGTGAGAGCCACCTCAGCGACCAGCGATTGTGCTGTGAAGAATATAAAGAGCGCGCGCCTCTCCCTGAAGTAGCCGATTGTGCTGTAAAGAACACCTTCCACGATGGTGACAAGGGGCCAAGAACGAATGCCTCTTAGAATCCAATTGTACACTTCTGCAAGCTTAGTCATTATTGTGATGTACCTTGTGCTGTCCGTGTTGTGCAACAACAACCACTTCTCTAATGGTTCTCCGTGGATCCACTAGGAGAAGCACTTGATATTCTGTGAGCTCCTCCTTCTCAGACCAGCTGGGTTAGGCTCATCGAGTGCTAGCAAGTATTCCAGTTGTGCCACCCCAGGCATGACTGGCCCCTTGCTCCTCTCGTCGACGTGCTTACTGCTGTGCTCATCCAACAACGCCCACAAAGCATCAAATTTTGTCTGCTGGTTCTACATAGGCAGCTTCTTGAATAGCTTCATCAATGGTTGTTTTGGGAACTGCTTGAAAAAGTTTGCCCCAAAGTGATGAATGCACCATCTGTTTCTCATATCCGGCCAAGAAAAGGGCTCCTCGAGGTCTTCCTGAAATTTTCTTATGGCCTTTATAATCCCAGCATGGTGATCATGGATTACGTAGACACCAGGACGAGCGGTGACAACTCCAACCCTGACATGTCTGAGGAACCACAACCAGCTTTTATAATTCTCACTTTCCACGAATGCGATGGCCAGCGGCAATATTTGGTTTTTACCGTCAACGCCTATGGTTGTCAGGATCTGCCCCTTGTATTTCTCGGTCAAAAAGGTCTTGTCAATTGAGATCACCGGCAGCATGTGCCTGAATACCACGATGCAAGCACCAAATGCGAAGAAGGCCCTCTACAACACCGCATGTCCTGCACAGCGATATACGTGCCCGGGTTTTTGTCTTGCAACACCTTAAGCATACGACGAAGATTGTTGTACGCCACCTCGAAAGACCCGAAATATTTTTCCAATGCCTTCTACTTCGCACGCCACGCCTTCGCGTGGTTAATCTTGTACTTGAATTTCTTCTCGATAGCTACCACGATGTGCATGGCCTCCATATCTTTCTTTTTCACTATCTCTCCATACATCAAATTGGTTATAAAGGCGAATGTTACGTTACAATGCTTCGCCAAAACATTACTAAGAATGCAAGAGTGCGGCTCCACCTTCGACACAATCCAGTGAGTCTCATACTTGGGTCTACGTGCGTGCACCCTCCAAGGACAACTGACCTACTCGCACTTCATGATGTACTGCTCCTGGCTAGATTTCACAACCCGAAAAGTCTGCTGTATTGAAAGGGCCCACAGCTTGATGGCATCCTGTAGCGATGCCTTGTCAGCAAACATTGAATGCAATTGAACCTTTGTCTCATGATACTCCCACGCTGATTTGTGCTCATCATGTGCAGAAATACCCTCAGCATCAAACCGGTTCCATTCCTGTGGGACAGGAGCTTCATCCTCATCTGAACTGTCCTCGTCATCCTCCTGTACAGCTTCCTCTTCAACCCATGCCGTCTAGTCATCGCACTCCATCTGCTGCACTATGTACTCAATATGCTCCCCTTCATTGGCTTGCTCTGTTGCCTCACCATGGTGTGACCATTGTACCTCCCTTCCATGTACCGCATCGGCCTCGTCACAAGCATCTTCCTTCTCTTCGCCAATATGCGGGCTATTCGAGCTGCTCGCACCTCCCAGAGCAAGGCCGTACGCACGACCTTGCACAGCTTCAAATACGCATGGTTGCACAGGTAGCACACACTCGTATCCACGGCGCTGGTACCCTTCCATGAACCCTTTCCACGCAACAGTACACATCAATATTCTCAATTCCTATCTGATGTCTGTGGACCGTGGGAAACCGTCTCCAACGCTCTTGTATGATGACGCTATACACCTCGAGGTCCATCGAAAAACTCCGGGCAAGCCAATGCATCATATCTGAGATTCGAGCATTCTCGTCGTCTGGGTGTACTAGAGTGGCTTATGGAAAACCACTCAAATCCACACCATTCGGACGTTCACGAATGACTCCAGCACTGTAATACACTCTCAATGTAGTGGGTATCGGTATTGTTGATGTCTGCCTGCATATATGTTTTGATTTTGCAACATATCAAATCGCATCGCACAATATGAAAGTACTGATGTACTATAATTCACATTTCACCGATCATTCGCCTGTCGTAACCAACTACACTAACCTCGTAATATGAACTTCCTATCGGCACCCCGCCCACCGACGCCACACTTTGTTCGCATGCTAATCTGCTAACGATGCTAATTTTGTAAAACTATGTTCGCTAAGTTATACACAACTACACGCTTGTACGCCTGCTAATTTCCTAAAACTATATTAACTAAATTTTCTATACCAAAAATTGAACTATTTTTATGTACATTTAAAATTTTCTACTAACAGTAACAGTCATATACAACATTGCAAATACAAAAAAATACCTACAATTACTTCTTCCTCTCCTCTTGCTTAATTTCATAAAACTACATTAACTAAATTTCTATACTAAAAATTGAACTATTTCTATCTACAGCTACAATTTTCTACTAACACTAATAGCAAATAATATATGCACTGCATATACAATATTGCAAATACAAAAAAAAATACCTAGATTTGCTTCTTCCTCTTCTCTCCTGCCCTCCTTCCTCTCCTCTCCTCCTCCTCCTCTCCCTCTCCTTCTCTCCTCCCTCTCCTTTCTCTTCTCTCTTTTCTTTCCTCTCTTCTTTTCAACCGGCTGCTCTTCTTTCTTTCTTTCTTTCTTCTGTCTGTTTTTGTTGAGCGGCCGAGTGGCCGAGCTATTAACCCTCCCCCCAGTCGCTTGACCGTTGAGTGACTGGACTCCAGTCGCCTAACCGTTGGGCGACAGTAGTTGCGGTCGCCCGACCGTTGGACGACTGCAATAATTCGCCCAACGGCCAATGGATTGTTTGTGTGTCGTTTGGCGGTTGGGCGACAGGTTCCAGTTGCCCAACGGTCAGACGATTCGAGCTTATTTCTGTAAAAAAAATTTGTTGTAGGTATATATCTATTATTTTAAATAAAAAATAGATTATTCGTAAAAAAAATTCACATCATGCATGCCCAGCACGACATGGGATTACATCCCATCGCCACTCACCAACCGAAGGGATTAATTTAACCACACGACCGCCACATGACAGTGATGCTCGGCAAATCCCACTCATGAACGTACGTTTATGTAATCTCAAGCAAATCTCCTTATTAATAAGGAATCGTCCCGCATCGCCATCACAATTCCAGGCTTGGAATTTTGTAATAAGTTGTGATCTTGAGCGAATGCCGTGTCCCTAAAGCTCATAACTGCGGCCATACTTTTAAGAGATACGGGACAGTGTGACTAGGGCATTCTAATAGACAATTTCCATAGCAATGCCTAGAAGAAGAGAGACTATATTAAATGAGTATTTGGATATAACTACTTTAGTAGGTAGTGTCTGTATATTTTATTCCAAGGTTATTATTGTTTCGAGTATTGTGATCTACACTATATTTTAATCTTTTGGCCTACAAGTTTTGTTTTCTTGTTTTTTTTTCTTGCTAAAGGACTATCTGGTTCATATGCTATTTGCTATGAAAATACATGCTCCAATGAACTGTATCACAATACTTGGAGTTCATCAAGCTTAAAAACAGGTAATTTGACATGGAACAGTATGCAAATTAGCAATGAAGCTTAAATTCTTCAGATCAAAGATTAAATACAAGCTTTGCGTGTTCTTATTGATTTACGCATACTAAAACCACTCATCATCTACCACTCTAAGCTATGGAACAGACCAACGCACACTGAGTCGCTCACATTTACATGATCATCACAAGAATCATACAGAGAGCAAGCAGAGGTAAATTTAGATATTAAATGTAACATCCTATTTTTCAGAATTTTTTGAAGCCTTTAAAATAAAATTCACCATTTAGATTTTTCTAGAATTAATTAAAGCTTAAATTAATTTTTTTGTGAATTAAAAAGATTTAATGCAATTAATTTAAAATTCAATTATTATTGAAAATATTTTATTTGGATTCCTTGTGCCTCAAAGAATTTTTCTGAATTTTCTAGAATTTTTTGGATCTATTTGCTATTTTCTAGAGCTCAATTGAAATTCTTTTGATTTCTGAAATTAGGAAATCCCTAAAAAATCCTAAAAGGCCTTTGGGCCGAAGTCCTTATTTTTGGTCCAGCTTGCCCTGGTTTCGGCCCATCCATCTCAGTCGTTCATTTCACGCTGTGACATGTGTCGTCCGTTCGGCCTGTGTCTCGTGCATCGTCTTTGCCACGAACTCGACGTCTGGGTCATGCCCGTCGTGGACTCTCGGCATCCGCACTATTAAAGGCTGAGTCGTTGTTTGTTTTTCGCACCCCACAGCTGCTCGTCTCGCCACACGCCATCATTTTTGAAGTCGACGAAGCCGCCATCGCCTTCGTCGTCGTCTTCGTCAAAGCCGGCCGCCACTTCATCTTCCTCACGTCATCGTCGGTCACTCATTGCCGGTAAGTGCTTTGCCGTCCGACTACTGATCTCATTGTCCAACCACCGGTTGTGCGCCGATGAGCCAAAGCCCAACTATCGTTGCCTCGGTCTACGAGCACGGCAGCTTTGCCATTGCGCCGCCTCACTCGTTCAGCCACCATCGACGCTTCACCTTCGCTAGCCATCACTGAGCACCGCGTGTCAACCTCTTGCTCGTCCGATCGCCATCATGACCATCCAATTGGATCTGCACTAACACTTCGATCCGACTACCGAGATTCATCCACATGGCAAGATAGCAGTTGTTAGATCTCAGTGATGTTTCGGACTCCACGCTGGATGACATCAGCTGGGTGGCATCATTAGGATGACATCAGCCCTAGTCCAGTGTCGTCCTGGTCAGCAGCCACCTAAGCCCTAGGAGCCACGTCTCATGCCACGTGTCTGCCACCTTACCCACCCAAGCCATGTGTTCGAGCCATGTGTCGTGCCATGTCAGCCCTAGAAGCTATGTCAGCAAGCCTTGTAGCATATGCACTATTCCATGAGCCGAGTCCACTGTAGACTGCCCTATTCCATGCACCCGGTCCATAGCACAGTAGCCTTTTTGAAGTTTTTGGAGTTTATTTGAATTTTATTTGATTTTATTTGCATTTCGTTTGCTTTCTCTCCTGTTAGATAATGTATTCGAAAGAACTGAAGTAGGATACGAAGACCAAGAGTTGATAACTAAGCAAGGCCAAGGCAAGTCGTGATCTTCGATCATGTTGAACCTAGTTTTTAAATCTATTTATTTATTATTTTATTTTAAATTATCATGCATTGTTATTTTAATACAAATCTTTGTACTTGGTAGTTATTGTTCAATTTGTTTAATTTCTCAATTGATTAAGTTGTACGCCATGATTGCATTATCATCATAGGATGGGTATTTATTTAGTGATACAATACTAGTTGTCATATATGTTGTACATTTAGTATGCTTAGCCATGCTTGTATTACGTTGGGCTCATCATCACATGTAAATTATTTAATTAATTTTGACTTAATGAGATATTGCATCGTGGTGGTCAGCCACAGTTATTAAATTCAAGTGCCATGGCATGGGTAGTGTCATTGGTGTTGGTTATACAAAACTGGTTATCACTTGGGCGAGTGATCGTGCAGTAAATGAGAAAATGTGGTTAGCACTTCAAGGGATATGGATGTCTCGCCTGTGTAATGTTTAATCACTTAACTTTGTGCACCATTGATCTGAGCCTTATCATACAACCATATGTCCAGTATGGGATGGACCTGGCTAATTAATTTGTGATGTTTCAATTTCTGTTTCGCCATCGGTATGTCAGTGGGTTTCGGTTAGACATTTCCATGGGGAGTAAGAGGAATTTGTTCAACTAGGTGGTTAGTCTACTTGATCGTGAAATCTTAGTGGGTGAAACTGAGTTGAGATTGAGCATTGCAAAAGCCTTGTTATGATCTTCTTGGTCAGTATGCCCAAGGAAGCTTGTTGCTCGAGTGTCACTATGAGATGATCATATCATATGGGTAAAGTTGTGCAACCTCTACAGAGTGTAGAACTATTCAAATAGTTGTGTCCTCGGTTATGAACAATGCTTAATGATTTTACACGAGGGATAGATATTTCATAAAACCTGGTTGAGTTTAGGTTGGGAAATGAATGGTTAGTTCACTAGTGGTTCATTATGTGAATGACTAGTTCATGGGTGGTTCATTAGGTGAATGATTAGTTCACGGGTGGTTCATTAGGTGAATGGTTAGATCACGGGTGGTTCATTGGGTGAATTGTAGTTCACTTGTAGTCTATTCAATTCCTTTGATTATTTACTTATTAACATTTTTAAAGTTTGTTTTTAATCTATTTATTGTATTTCCTTTAAATTTCTGCTTTCCACAAAATAACCACTCATCCATCATTTGGTAAGGCTTACATAATTATATTGCATTCTTATTACAAATGACTTGTTGAGTACACTATGTACTCACGGCTATATCCATATTTTCTCAGTTAAAGAAGAGGAACCATATCAACCAAAGGTATCTGAAGGAGGATACTTCAATGACTTCTTGGATAAGGGTCTTGCTTCTCAGTCGATTGCTTGCAGGCATGTCGAATGGCCACTTCATTTTTGTTGTGTTTTCGCTGATAGTTTTATTAAACTCTTCCAGCTGATAAAGTGTAAACTTGGCCATAAGGTCACAACTTTGATAATTAATAATATTTGAGTCTTTTTTCTTGGTTAATCATGAATATGGTCGATATTCCATTTATGTTTTCACTGTGAGCACTAGCGTAATCATTGACTAGGGCAGTATACATAGAGAATCCAAATTTGCATATTCGAGTCTCGACATTAAAGCACGTACATACTGATGTGGATCAAACCTCAAGATGAGATTGATCCAAGGGTTGCCCAATCTTTCATGGTGGTAGAACAGCTAGATATAAGTAGAGCATGAATTACAGGATGCAACTCACACAAAGATAGATTATTTCACTCCCATGCACACCACAATACATGATCGGTAAATAGAGATCAAAGATCAGTGGGCAAATACCTACACCACAGTAGGAACCAACACGCCAAGATGAAATTCTAGATTAGAATTCACAAGAACACAGTAGAACAGGGATAGACCCTAATGCCTAAAGACTAATACGCACACGCGTTTTAATTCATTATCTAAAACTATCCTTTACATGGTGCACCCCTATGGCTTAAATAGCCAGCTACCGACTCGGCCTAAAATCGACACACATGGGCTTAGGGCCGAACAAAACTCAAACTCGGGTACATAGCTAGGATTCTTCTAGTTTTTTCTAGGGAACTAACAAAAACCAAAAACTATTTGGGCCCATAAAATAGACGTGCTGATGCAGATTGCTTGAACATGCCATCCAATACAAACCGACATGCTTAGCTTAAATAATTCCAAAACAACTACTATGCACTTTTACGTCTTAGACCCTTACCTAAACAACTAACTTTATAATATCTTATTAGGAAATCATCAAGCTAACTTAATCTCTCTCTGATCTGATGTACACCATCTTCATCTGTAGGTGGACCCCACCCCAAGTAAAGAAAGAATGCATGGCATTGGCTAGAGCTGGGAGTTGGACCGTGTTTTTTTTGGGCCAGCCCGAAGCACGACTGGCCTGGCCTGGCCTGACACATGGCGGGTCGTGCTGGCACGGCATGAACGGTGGGCTAGGTCGTGCCTGGAAAGCCAGCCCATTGGGCGGCATAGCACGGCACAGGGAGCATGGCGGGCACGGGCGGCACAACGGGCATGCCGACGCCAGCGGCCGGGCCGCCTCAGCCTCCACCTCGCCTCCCCCTCCCATCGACATCCCGTATCCACTACCCTCACAGTCGTCCCCAGATTCCCCACAACAACCCATCAGGCCATCACAGAGCAGATAGAGAGGGAGTAGAGGGGAAGTATGTATACCGGTCACCGAAGTTCGGATGAGTGGACGACGGCTGTAGGAGGAGGAGCAGGGTAGCCGAAGCCGAGGATAGCTCCCACGCGAAGACGCCTAGCGACAACGACTCGAAGAGCGAGCCATCGATGATGAACTCGTCGTTGGCACCCCAGTCACTACCCGGCCATCCGACGCTGGCGGGCTCACTCTCTGCGTAGTCGAGGTCACAGTCATTGTCGCTCAGAGCAACTGGAGTCTGTGTACAGCCATGACACCGAGTCCCGGTCCATTCACCCGAACTGATCGGAGTACGCCGGGGGAGGAGGGAGGCGGCCGGGGAGGAGGGGGCGCCGAGTGAGGACAGAGGTGGCTAGGGGAGGTTGGGGAGGAGGGGGCATCGGAGGAGGAGGCAGTCGGGGGAGATCGGGGGAGGAGGAAGGCGGTAGGGGGGAGGAGGGAGATGGCCGAGGGAGGAGGGGCGGTGGGGGAGGAGGTGGCGTAGGGGGGATATGGGGAGGAGGGAGGTGGCCGGGGGAGGAGGTGGCGGCGGGGGAAGAGGGAAGCGGCCAGGAGAGGAGGGGCGGCTGGGAAGGAGGGGGTGGCCGGGGGTGGAGGAGGGGACGGCGGGGGAGGAGGGGTGCTGGGGGAGATCGGGGGAGGAGGGGGTGGCGGGGAGGAGGGGGTGCCTGGGGAGATCAGGGGAGGAGGGAGGCACCGGGGAGATCGTGGGAGAAGGGAGGCGAAGATGGCAGGTGGGGAGAAATGAATCGAGCGGTGGTGAAGGGATTTCAGGGTTAGGGAGTTGGAAATTTTTGCGATTTAGTCCTTCAATTTTTTTGAAATCTACAAATAGGTTTTTGTCTATTTTGATTTATTTTGTTCTAGCCCTCAGAAATTCCGATTTCATCGTGGAAAGATCCTATACATCTGCTGTGACATGTACATCTGTACGAAGCAGTCCTTAGAATGCCAAATTTGAAGATTGAGTTAGGTTTTGGAGATGTGAATGTGTGATGTGTGTGTGTGTATGAGATAAGGAGAAAGATGGCGATGGTTGGATCTTAATCCAATGGCTGAAAAAGTGACTGAGATATGCTATGATTTAGGCCGAGTTCATTTTTGCACTTGTGATATGAGGTGTCTTTTATTGTTCTTCATTTTTGCACTTATGATATAAGGTGTCTTTTATTGTTCTTTCTTAATAAACATCATCATACAAAAATAATGAGTGTTTTCAATATTGCTCCTCCTTAGGTCACCACCACCAAACCCTAGGTCGCATCCTCATTACTCTCTTGATTCTTCGCGTAAAATTAGTAGGGCTGGACTGCTGGAGAAGATCAATAAAATCAACATATTCTAACATATATTTATAATTTTTACAACATAGCTCACCCCCATTGTGATTTTATTTTATATAAAAATACTATTACATGCGCTTCTAATTCTAACATAGCTCCCTTCATCGACTGCCTTTTTAATTCGAGCATTTGATGAGATAAGCACGCCATGTATGTTAAATTTTACCATTATGTAAATAGAGACAGTCTGTTATTGGTGTGTGTAGTCCAAGTAGTTACTAAATGTTCGAGAAACTATTTAAAATTGATTTCTTAACTATAGTAAACTGCACTCATGACTCTGCTTGAGCTTTTCTTTTTGACTAATTGGGCAGCCCTATGTCAGATTGCCAGGCAATGAGCTAGATGTCCACGTACGCCACGGTCTGATTTGCACCAAAATATGCATGACATTGGACTAGATGACTAAGTTCGGAGGTGGAATGAAATGAGATAATAGTATAGAAATTTAACTATGTTTTCAATGAGGCAGGTAAGAGAGAAAGGAAGATGGTGGCCACCGTTACCATTGTCGCTGTCATTTTCATCGTGTATACTTACTTCGGGCTGGGCTTGGGCTAGCATGGCACGAACGCTAGCATGGCAGGCTTCGGGCTATGTTTGAGCCTAGCCAGAGGCGAGGTGGGCCGACACGGCATGGCACGATGGGATGACTGGGCCAAGCTGGCACGGCACGAAGCAGCCCAAAGCACGGTAGGCCCGAGCCAAGCTGGCACAGCATGGCCCAATGCCCACCTCTAGCATTGGCTTCCTCCATATGAAAGGAAATAAAAAGGCTACCTCTTGCTTCCTGATTCCTAGGGATTTAAATCGATTAGTTCTTTTTACATCTCCAAGATAGTAGTGTAGCATCAGGATTCTATCTCGGTTGGATTTTATGCGAACTTGTGGGAATTTTGTAAAAACCAAATTAGCCTCCATGGACATGCCCAACTCGAACTCCTATTGGCAGTCTCCACCTGGATCGAACATGCCATGCATGATGTACACAAGACGCCTCCCATGCGCTGATGTACAAGAGCCCAACACAACACCAGCTTCTAGTTTTCGTATTGAAGAATCTAGACCCGTCATTGTAAGTTAATGACATGTTTTGATAATTAATGACAATTGAATTATGGGACTAATAGTTTCATTGAGATGAATGAACAAGATATGTATCACGGTGATGGATGACTTAAGATGGGTTCATGTGGTTGATCATTCTCAAGCAATGTAAAGACTTCACATGTGTTGATAAGTCATGACCCAAACTTAGAGTTGAAATATACGTTGCCAAGCTTTAAGTGGATGCGTAAGGTAAAGGTATGACTAGCTACGGCTAAGTATATGTTTCTAGTTTTTTTACCGGTTTTAGTGTTTGGTTGGAAAGATCGGGTTGCTAGTGTAGATGTCGTACTATTAAGAAGGGTCGTGACAGGTAACTTGAATGGAACAAGTGTTGATAGCTCACTTGATTGCTCTAGTTTTCTCCATAGCATGATACTAATATTTTTGAATGTGATTTGAAAATGGTGTAGCTCATGCATAAGTCCTTTGTGACATGTGACTTGATATTTGCGAACGTGTTTTGCAACATGTCGAAGTCCATGTTATTTCCCCTCCTTGATGCATGATGCTAATATTTGAGATGTGTCTCTCAAACAATTGTACCTCATGCAAATATTGTTGCTACATGTGACTTAAGTTTGAAAAGGCGATTTGAATTTGGTTTAAGTCCATGTTGTCTTCCTGGTGATGTGATTCCACAAGATACTTAAGGATATGTTCCATGATCTATTAGGAGTCATTTGTTAACCTTAAATGTGTATTTCTCAAAAACATGTATAGCTATTTTAAGGCTATGAACCCAAAAACATGGTGGATTGTAGATGTGGGGTTTTTCTCCTACATTGGATCATCTTGCTCCAACAATTGAGAAAGAGAAATATTCACATCTCGACGCTCAAGAAACTAACATCTTATTTAGTGCTTTGAGTGTAGAGATGTTTAACAAAATATGCAATCTTGAGAGCGGTCATGAGATGTGGACAAAAATTTAAGACAAATATGAGATGTCCACCTCAACCGATGAGGATTGCATACAAGAGTGGATGTCGGGAGATGAATACTCAACTTCTAGCTCCGATGATAAAGAATCCACAATCCCCTCCACATCAACTCAATTCTTCATGGCTAAAGGTAATGAAAAGGTAAATAATGAGAATGATAGTAATTAACCTTCATATGATGAATTAATGGATATGCTAGAAGAACTTAAGGAATTTCTTGAAAAGGAGAAAGCTAAATTTAAGGTTTTGAAGAAAGAAAAAATAACTATGATGTGTTAAAAGAAGAACATGAGTCTCTTCTATTCAAGGAATATTCTAAACCTAATGTAGATATATGCATTGCTTGTAATTTGTTAGATGATACGTCATGTATAGCTTCTACTTCTTGCATTTTATCTAAGGTTAATGTATCCACATCTTGTGATGATTTGCTTGATATACCTTGTTGTTCGTAGTTAGATGCTTCTACTTCCTCTATGCTTGTTGAGACTAATCTAGCTTGTAGAGGAAAACAAACAACTCAAGGTCGAAGTCATCATGTTAAGAAATGACTTGGAAAGGTGCTACAAAGGAAAGGCTACTCTTGATGATATATTCAGCAAGCAACGAAGCTCAAATGACAAGAATGGCATTGGCTTCGTCTCTAAGAAGAAGGAGAATAGTAAAACAAGGCACAATGCAAGGCACACGAAGAAAGTAAAGTGCCATAATTGCAACAAGATGGGTCATTTAGCCTCAAAGTACCCAAACAAGATGGATGACAAGTTAAAGTCATCAAAAATGAGGCAAATTGGCAATAAGCGAGTCAACAAGATAAGAAAAGAAATAAAGAGATGAACTTACTTTAGTTGCTACAAGAAAGGACACCTTGCCTCCGTGTGTCCAAATAATATGGATGACAAGCAAACTTATTCAAAAGGAAGGCAAACCAGTAATAAGTAAAACAACAAGATAAAGTATGGAAGAAAAAGTCAAATTTCCTATAATTGCTGGGAAAAGAGACATTTTAGTAAGGATTGTTCCAAAGGTAACATTTCTAAGCCAACCATCTTCAATAATAATTATTTGCTTAGAAAGGATAAAAATAGTATTGCGCTTGCTAGATGTGTTAGTTCACCCAAATCCACTACTAGAGCCATTTGGGTTCCTAAATCTATTGTGACTAACATCGAGGACCCAACCAAGTTTGGGTACAAAAATGTGTTTGATTGTTTAATAAGTACTTGGATATGCATTAGAAACTTGGACCTCTCATAAACGTGGACTTCACCATAAGCAAATATGTAGCCAAGCTTGAAGATCAACATCTCACATCTTGAGCTAATGACATATCGGTAACAAGCATTTAAATTGAAGTTTTCTTATCTCACATCTCACATTAGAAACTTGGACCTCTCATAAATGTGTAGATTGCATTACATGAAATTCTTATTCAAAAGGTGTTATTGCTCTTATTCGAAATTTTCTTTATTGCAATCTTGAGCAAGTTGGGTGTGGCACATTAAGGGGGAGTGGTAAATGATATTCATGTATATCACATTCTTAAATATGCAAAAACTAATTAAGTGCTATCACTAACTTTTTCAAAATTGAACCTTTTAGCCAAAAGTAAAACTCTTTGTAACTAATAGTAATTCTATTAAAATCCAAATGTATATAAAAGCTTTGCAAAAAAATCAAAGATTTTGGCTTTGCACAAACTAAGTTCAAAAGAAAACAAGCTTTTAAACCAAAATAGTTACTAGTATCTTGTTTTTGTTTTAAATATGTACTTTGCATAAAAGAAATTATAAAGGGATTTTAGCAATTGCTTCAAAATGAAAATCCTAGAGTTAGTCTTCCTTAACAATTTTTATATTTAAAAGTTTATCAAAAGATCAACCTATCAAATGTTATTTGATTTTGAAACTCACCCTAAACTCAACATTGATCTATATTAGTCATATCCTAGCACCATGTGAGTTATGCCTCTTGGACCGGATCTTTTGCTCTATCTTGGTTCAAAAGTGTATTTCCAAATTCATACATGCTATTTTTTTTGTCTACTTTGGTGTTCATGGAGTAAAACAACCAAATCTAGGCAAGTCCAACTTTTCAAAGAGCTAGTTGGTCAAAATTCAAATTTTTGTTTAAAAATGCCCAATTTGTGAAAAATTAGATAAAAGTATCTAACTGTGTATTTCAAATGTTTTCAAAGGCTTTTGAATAAAAATTCCTGTTTTAGAAACAAAATAACAAATTTGGTCTCAAAAGGATTTTATATGATCTTTTGACTAAAATGTCATATTTCCTTCAATTAAAATCTATCGAGTTTTTGAAAAAGTGGTCCATACCAAACTTGTAGGGATGGTTATTTCAAATATTTCTCTAGTTCAAAGTTTTACAAAAGACCAACTGTTGAAAAGTTATATCCATGTGAAGTTTGCCAAAAAAACGTTTTGACCCAAATGACTTATTCTTGCATATTGTGAGTTTGGATATTTAAGCTAGAATTCCTTGTGCATCTTTGCTCAAGATAGTGGCTCCAACTTATACAGAGTCTAAAAGGGTATAAACTCCATGAATCTCAAATTAGATTCAGTTTTGAGCTCTATTGCAAAATGGACTTTCTCCCTTGTATTCCAAGCGGCATATTGCCACTTCTTTTAAAAGAAAAGTCCTTTTTCAAAATTTCTTTTTTGGAAAATTCTTTATTTAGTGCAAAATTAAAATCTAGAAAGTTTCAAAGTAATTAGACCTCATTTGAATGGATTTAACATTTCATCTCATTTTATGTTAAAAGTTCTAAATAAAAGCTCATTTTGGCATATCTATTGATTGAAAAATCCTTTTTCCAAAAATTCTTGATGGAAAAGGTCCCCAATAGTATAAAGTTCATATATGCCAAAATTGAAAGCTTTTCAATTTAATTTGGGAAAGTTGCATTCATTTCGCTCTTTGTCAAAGCTGAAACTTTCATGATTCTGAGCCGATTTGTGATTTTCATATCTTCAAATAGATTAAGATATGAAGGAAGCAACAATAATAAAAATTGATCCTACATAGTTGATACTCTATGTCAAATTTTTGCAAAATTTATAAAGACCATTTGATCAATTTTCCATCCCTCTCTAGAAGCTCAAGTGAGATGCAAAGTCTGAATAATCTGAATTTTCATACTTGTGAATTCTTGAGCCTTCCACTTCAAAAAATGGATTAAAACTTTGTGAGGCTTCCAAATGTGACTCTTATGCATTGAAAAATTTTTAGCTCAATTGTAAAGTTCAAATTCACCCAGACCTCTTTATGGACATTTGTCTTCTCACAAAAATGCCTTTTGTCAAAAACACTTATTTGATTCAAACTTGGTCCAAATTGCTCACATACTGAATAATCAAGGTTTCAAGCTTAGCTTATTCTTTTTATCTCTCTTCCATGTTTCCTCCTTTCTTTGACTCGATTTTTTTTTCAAATTTCGACTCAAGTGAGCTTTATTGCAAAAACAAAGCCTAATCTAGTAAAAATCAAGTAGTAAAAGAGTTTCTTGAGGATAAACTGGTTGGAAAAGCTCTAAAGTAACTTTAAAAGTTGATTGTGTAAATACTTGGAGCATATACAACCATTTTCCTCGATTTGGCTTTGTGCAATGTTCTCAGATTGCCTGAGAGCAGTCACCGGTCTAACCGACGTGTCAAAACCGGTTTGACCGGCTCCAGCGGTCAGACCGCTATGTTTTGGTGGTCAGACCAAAAATCGTTGTCCAGATAGGCTGCCTCTTCTTCTTTTCTCTGCCTGACTTGATCTCATACCCCTTCAGCCAGAATGAAGCTGCGGTCTAACCTCCCTGCAAGACCTCTTCTCCAGCGCCTCCTCTCTCTGGCCACCAAGGACAACTTCGGCCATCTCCTCCCCTCTCCAAGGAGGTAAAAAGGATCTCCTCCCTTTCTTCTACCTTTCCACCAAAGGGTTTTGTTTACATTGCTTTCATTCTCATCAAATGTCATCAAACCTTAGGTTTGAATCCCTCTTTAATCCGGCCAAGAACTTCAAGTTCTCTTCAATCAAGCTTCATTTCCTCTCACTCTAAGTGGTAATCTCTCCTTTCCCCTACTCGCATTGTTCTCAAATTTAACATTTCCTTATTTCTAGGGTTTGTGATGTTCATCACGAAAATCATCATATTATTGGAAATTCTTTATCGAGCAAGTAGAATGAACCTAGTTAGATATTATCCTTTTGATTCCTTCTCTATCACATGGGAAATCATTGCATCAACAATCAATATTCTTGTGAATGGCACTTATCTGTGGCTATCATGCAAATTCTACCTTAATTCTAGTATCTTGTTTTGACAGCAAAAATGCCCAGGACCAAGGAATCTTCCCGCAATAATGTAACTCCCTCATTCTTCAGAGCTCATCATCTTCGAGCTGCAGGAAGCTCATCCTCTCACCAGCATCCATCACAACCTCAACCTCAAGAGCATATTAAAAATGAAGAAGAGGTCCATGAATACAATTTGTGACACCGTAAGGGAAAATAGGCTGCACAAGAACCTGAGATGGAAATTGAGGAGGAAGAAGAAAATGTTAATGAAGGGGTGGATGACGAAGAGCTAGAGTGTCCTAATTTCTCCAAAATGAGCCATGAGGAGTATGCTATGCTCAAACATGCCGATCAATTTTAGTTTCCTCCCTCTGCAACACAACATCTCTTTCATACTTTATTTCAACAAGAGATTTATCATCAAATCTATGCTAACAAGAAATCATCGATATGTCACATAGAGCTTTCTGAGCAAGAATCCCCTCTTCAATGGTTTATACCCTCTTCTTCGGCGTGTGCACCTAGATGATTTTGTGACTTTAAGATGTGAATATCACACCAAGGCTATCAAATAATTTTATGCTACTGTGTATGTCTTCCCAGAATTTGATTTCCTCTCTTGGATATGGGGACAACACGGGCCCAAGCTACCAAAAGGGAGCTTGAGATCTCCTTGGGCTTGTAAGCATCTCGTGGAATCAAGGTTCATGATAAAGATCCACTGCCTCTCACTCATATAGATGAATACTTTGATCCAAATCAAAGGTTTGTGCGTGGACGAGTGTCAGGACTCTTTCCTCTCCTAAGCATCATCAACAGAATCTTGAGAGCCACATTCTTTCCTAAGAGTGGCAATAATGATTACATTCACGGTAGAGTTTGGAATATCATTAAGTACATCATAGAAGGAACTAGCTTTGATTTTCTAGACCTAATGATTCATGAGATTGCCTTATCAAAGGAAGACAAAGGCAAAAGTATTTACTATGCTCCTTGAAGACTTATTTCAATGCTGATTGTAATATGGAGCATAAGAAATACCGTCCTCGAGATGCTTATCCACATCCAGTGCCTCCACAACCTCATGGTAGCACATGGTACAACCTTTTGGGCATGGAGTGCAGTAGCATCATGGACCCTGAACAATAGTTCTTTAACGATGCCTTCACAAATGAAATGCGTCAAAGTCTTGGACATCTCACCACAGTGCTCAATAGAGTTAATTCTCACATGGAGAGCATGGAGAGAAATCAACAAGAGGCCATCGCCGCTCAAGCTAGGTGGGATTCAAGGCTTGGAGTCTTTGAGTGATAAGTGATTAATTGCCATAGTAGGGTGAATCACCTTGAGAAAGACGATCCCCTCCTCGGTTTTGTCGTTGTCGTAGTATGCTTGGTGGCTCCACCTCCCGTGCTCCTCCTCATGAGTTCTTCTCTAAAATGGTTTAGTTCTCCTCTTTCCTCTCTTTTAATATGCCTAGTGGCTAAATCCTTCTTTTTTTGTACTTGATGCCAAAGAGGGAGAAGAAAATGAAGATGAAGAATAGAAGGAGAAGAAGAGAAGGAGGGTGAAGAAGATGAGTTTCTAGTTTATTTTATAGGTCAATAGACCTTGTCATGTGATGGATAAGCTTATGGTCTCCTGCAAAATTTTTTATTTTAAGCTTATTTGAATCATGCTCTTATTTGTGGACTTTTGGACAACTCTTGTATGCTTTATGCATCTATGTGAACCTTTGTGGTTTATGTTTTATAAGTCTTGTCCAAAGTATATTTCTTTAGATCCTTCTCATATAGATGCATGCATGTTTACATTATTTTGACTATTGATTATATTGCTATTGTAGACATGCTTCCTTGTATCCAAAATATAGAGGAAACTTCACCAAATTTACAACATCCAAAATGTGCATGAACCTCATTCAAATCTTAATGCACATGTTTAGGGGGAGCTTCCTTTATATATTGTGGCTTTGTCAAGTATTAATTTTCAAATTCACTTTGTGCCAAATAGAATGAATTTAATACTTTCAAAGTTTGTCTAAGAGTATACAATTATTATGTACAAGCTGTATATTCGAAAAACAAATTACTTCTTCATCGATTAATGAGTATTGTCATTAATTACCAAAAAAGGGGAGATTGAAGAATCTAGACACGTCATTATGAGTTAATAACATGTTTTGGTAATTAATGACAATCGAATTGTGGGACTAATAGTTTCATTGAGATGAATGAACAGGATATATGTCACGGTGATGGATGACTTAAGATGGGTTCATGTGGTTGATTATTCTCAAGCAATGTAAAAACTTCACATGTGTTGATAAGTCATGACCCAAACTTGGAGTTGAAATATACGTTGTCAAGCTTCAAGTGGATGTGTAAGGCAAAGGTATGACTAGCTAGGGCTAAGGATATATTTCTAGTCTTTTACCGATCTTGGTGTTTGGTTGGAAAGATCGGATTGCCAGTGTCGAATGTCGTACTATTAAGAGGTGTCGTGACTAGTAGCTTGAACAGAACAAGTGTTGATAGCTCACTTGATTTCTCTAGCTCTCTCCGTATTATGGTGCTAATATTTTTGAATGTGATTTAAAAATATTGTAGCTCATGCATAAGTCCTTTGTGACATGTGACCTGTCCCTGTGTGGGCGGTCTGATCGGCTTTTCATTTTATCGGCTAGTTTTGTTGCTGTTGAGAAGGCGGTAGTACCGGCCATATGTTGGCGGTAGTGTCGGGCCTCGAGCTGATTCTTGTCTTTTTTCTCACTCCAAAGGCTAGTTTTTGAGGGAAGTGTATAAATACCTCCTCAAGAGCTGTTGAGAAGTAGTTGCTAGTAGTATCCCTTTATCTCTTAAGCTAAGAGTAAGTCTTCTCTTCCTGTGTGCATATGTTTCACTTAGAGAGTGAGGAGAGCATAACCTAGTGCATGTGTTGCACTTGGTAGTGGACTTTATGTTCGCTGTGCTGCGATTCTTGATTTGTTCAAGCGAGGGTGTCTGACTTGTTACTCTTGGAGGTTGCCATCTCCTAGACGGCTTTGAAGATGCCGTGCCCAGTGATTTTCTCAAAGAAAATTATGAGAAGGTCCAGCGTGTGTGAAGATTGGAGCTCACCAACCTGGTGCGGGGAATAGCTATTACTAGTGGATTTGAGGTGGAAGGCTTAATTCGTGGAGTCAGTCCAATTAGTTTGGGCTTATCTCAACGTGGATTAAAGGAAATCGGCAAGTTTCCAAACACCACAATAAAAACATCAAGTGTCGTTGTGGTTTGTCATCTTGCGCTTAATTTACCTTCTAGCAATTCATATTGAAGCATTTATATTTATTGAATTGATTAGTTATATTGATTTGAAATTATATTGATGGTGCACTTAGTCAAACTTATATGTTTGAAACCTTACTTGTAAAAACCAAATAGCTCATGCTTCAGCATTATAAATTTGGTAGTAGCCTAAAAGAATTTTAGACTGCCTATTCACCCCCTCTAGTTGGCCTCCTCGATCTTACACCTATATGCATACGTGCATGCACACATGCAACATGAGCCATGCATCCATCCTCCTCATGTGCTAATGATTCTTTCTCTCCTTTCATGGCTGCATGCTTGATGTGTTTCTCAATCTGTGCACATGAATTAATGGACACATTCAAAGAATCAGTAGATGATATCTGGGCCACATCACATACAGAGTAAGATTGAACATCACAAGAATTCTTAATTCCTCCCCAAATCGGCGTTTCGAGCTTGATCGGTGTGATCGCTGTCATGCCTGTAGGAACACATCGAGCATCTTCCCCCTGCCTAAGTACTCAGTAAGTTCTTGGCACCCTCCACCTTGGTGGTGAGGAGGCCTTGCAGGAACCCACATGCGTTGGGACACTTGGTTCAAGCAATTGGACCATGTTGACAATGCCCCTCTCATCCTTCTTGAACAGCTTTCGGTAGCCACTTGCCACGACGAGCGTAGCTAGTGTCCTCGTGGCGGCATCCCGCTCCGTGACAACTTTGGCCTCTAGCATCCATATTAGCCGCGGGATTGCGTCCCCGGCCTCCTTCCTCGCCTTGCTTCTACCAACATTGCATAGTTTGCCAACACCATGGCCACCTCCGTGCGGGTGTTAGACTTGTCGCTGCCCAGCGTGGCCACGATGTGGCCAATGAAGCTGATAGACATGGCTATCTCGGCAGTGGAGGAGGAGGAGATGAAGAGTAACGAGGTGAAGAGCCTAGAGACAAAGCAAATGGAGACCAACGACGATGCACTCGATCCAATGGAGCCCACCAAAACCGTGCTATGGACACCCAAATCATCCCAATAGGTTCTATTGTTTTCCATATGCCTTGGCCTCTCAAACAAGTGATGTCTTGCATGAAATATTGTTCCCTCTCTCCTCCTTAAATATCATTCCTTATTAGATTTTTGTTTATATGGTGGTCTATGGACATTGCTGACTTACTCCATTAAGAGTGCCCTACATACTTCATTTGGAAAATGTAAATGCAAGAGAAATCTAATTTAATCTCTTTGTTCTACATGAACAGCTAAGCATAACGTCATAGTAGATAACACCGAACACCGCATGCAGAATATGGTCATGTTTCTTCAATGAAATGTATCTAAAAGCAATGGTCGAGATCGGGCGCCACTGGAACGCTACAAACTACTGACTAAATTTCATGAGACAAAACATCTGCTCTCCGTTTAACACAAACCCTTCCAATTTTAATTCCCCTTTCTGTTCACAAGCACATATCCTTCCAACCTTGCATAGCTGTGGGTCATAAATTCTTTCAACAAACTTGACAAATGTCCAAAGTAAAACACATAGTCAAGATGGACACTACTCAACCACGCCAAACACCAAACTAGCCACATAAATAAATTCTGAACAAGAAACCGCATTATCCTGCTCCCCTCAGCCTCGTGATGCAAACCCATCCAAACTCCCTTTCTTACGCAGCCCAAAATTTTCCATTCTTATAGGGTTGTTGCTCATAAAGGCCTCATTTTTTTAGTTTATGGTTTCTTCTGAACAAATAAACATGACGGTTAATACACTCTCTTTTCAAAATAACTTAGTATGACAGTCTTTTCCAAACTGTTTATCATTTTATCGATATTCGGTTTGTTCGTACAAACGCTCGTATTAGAATCAAAAGCCATCAGTCATAGCCAAGAAGAACCCACCCAAAACTCTCTCAAGAAACTTGGCACAATCAAAACACAAAACCCATCATGGTCAAGACCGACTCTACTCAGCCACGACAAACAAAACCAGTGGCATAAATTCCTTGGAAGAAACCGCATTATCCTACTCTCCCATCTCTAGTGGTGCAAATCCATCCGATTTCTCTTTAAGCTCTTATGCAAAGCTCAGCAAGTCCTTCCAAATGTCTGCGTCGCTGTAGACCAGGGACTCCACCCCAAGACCGATGTCGCACGTACGCCTTTAAACTCGAGCTTTGTCTGCACCCCCAGCACCCCTCCTCCCGTACGTCTCACTCGACGTGAACCAGGAAGACGCCACGGCGCGCGCGCGGGGACGGCGTCTTTTGCCCTTTTCCGCGGGCAAACCGCGTGAGCCGCCGTGACGCTGACACCGCTGCCCGAACCTTCGCCTAACGGCGCCGTCGCGGAATCATGCGCCCGTCGCGTGGCGGGGTCGGCTCTGGTCACCGCCTCGCCGAGTGACCGGTTTATTAGTCGCGGCAGCGGCGCACAAGATTTCTCTGCAAACGATTTATTGATGGGATATGTATATATGCTCGTTTTCTCACCTATGTTGTTGAGATGTATGCTCGTTTTCTTTACTCTCTCGAAAGAAATGTATCCATGTTTCTTCTTTTCGGAAAGGTATATTCACCTCGGCCTCGCAGGGATCACACCTAGGTCGAGGCCCTCATGCTACTTGTGCATCACCACCTCAATAATATTTGCCGTACAGAATGTATTTTGCATCATCAAGGTATTTTAATGGTGGAATTGGCGCCATAGAATTGTCTGCATTAAATAAGTGCACCGCGCAGAGCTGGCTGCGGCTTATTTGTTACTATTCATAAGTTTCGTCTTTTTCTGAATTTTTGGTTTTTTGTTGAGCTTTTTTGTTGGTTCTTTTTTTCCCGTATTTGTTTGTATTATACGTAATGGGCTAACATATTTTTTTATTTTTAAATTTTTTTAAATTTAATTATGCTAAATAAGTCTCTGTCAGCTACAGTGCTTTTTTCAGCCAGCTACAGTGTTTTCAGCTATAAGCTATGAGCTTTTCAGCCGAACCGATCACCCCCAATCCCTTTGGCTGTCGCGTGCAGTATAGATCGATGCCAATTCAACTGCCAATAATCGTCTAGCTTGCTGGAGTAACACATCCTTTCCCCGCAATCGTGGCCTTCGAATCATCCACATTGAAATATTGAATACATATGCCATACAAACAATAGCATCGCCATCATTCAGATTTGTTGGAGTAGATGTTAATTCTCTTCGCCAATCATCATGCCACAGGAAAGTACATAATGGATATCGTCAACTGTCACCCTCGACGCCTTCAAAATCATCCATGTTGAATACATATGCCATGCAACCAATAGCATCGTCATCTTTCAGGTTTGTCGTCTAACGTACGTAGATGTTGAATCTCCCGGCCGCCAATCAACATCTCATAGGAAGAACAGAATGATTATCGACAACCGTTGCCCTCGTCACTTTCGAATCATCCACATTGAATACATGTACACCATGCAACCAATAGCAACGCCATCTTCCAAGTTTGATGTGTCATGTGTAGCGTAGATGGGGATATTCTCTCCGCCAATCGTCGTCTCACAGGAATAACACATTGATTATTCACAATCGTTGCCCTTGTCACCTTGGAATCATCCACGATGAATACATTCGCCATGCAACCAGTAGCATCGCCATCAATTTTGTTCTTCGTGAAGCACGGGTACCAACTCAATCTGCCAATCATCATCGCATGGGAAGAACACCTTGTACTCGATCGGCAACTGTTACCCTCGTCGCCTTCGAATTACCCATATTATTTAAATACAAACGCCATGCAACCGATAGCACCACCATCTTTTTACGTTCATCGTGCCGTGTACATAGATACCGATCTCTCTCCACCTCATCATCTCTCGGGGGGGAAAACACACTTATTCCCACTGACCGTTACCGTTGGTCGTCACATGCATGGAACACTCTAAGAACACACTCCCACACCACAACAATACATAGCTTTTCTAACCCAGAATGAACAACAGATTCTGATAAATAGCCTTATCAAGGAATAGAAGTGCATACAAAAACTTAAGGCCTTGTTCGTATTAATTTATAAAGGTTGTTTTTCTACAGTAAATAGCTTTTTTACAGTATCTAATTTTTAAATGAAGCGTTTTTTCAAGGTGAGGTCTATTAGTCGATTGTAATACACGTTGTAGTGACTTTATTTATATCGGCTAAAATCGTACGCGAGTATCTATATAAGTTTCTCTATAAGCTGTTATTATTTATAAGTCAAAATTAAAAGGTAACTAGTTACATATCCGTGCGTTGCAATGAAATTTATTGAATGTATAGAGAATTATGCTATGGAAGGGGTTTGCTCTGATCGATTGAAAAGTGGATAATGATGAGAAGTTAAAGAAATAGAGCGATTAGAGAAGAATAGATGTACGATCATCAACTTATGCTTTTATAATAATAATGATAATAGTAATGATATGAGTGAACTCTACGAAGATGGGCTGGCTCTAAGAGAAACACTTGCACTGAGGGGGGAGAGGTGAGTGCACCTGACTGAGGAGGTGAGGGGAAGCGACAGCCGACTTGTGAGCGCATGACACATGACACACTCGCGGTCACACGCAACACAACGGAAACACACACACTCGCACAGCCTACTTGCATCCTGCCGTGCGTCTTCTAGCTTGCCTTCCTTCCGTTCCGTCCCCTACCCACCCTACCTTTTTGGCCGTATAAATTCGCAACCCACCCCCTGAGCCCCCTCACCATCAGCACCACCCGAGACGTGAGGGCCAGGACTCCCGTCGAGGCCCCCGAAAGTTTTCGTTATTTGCGAACAGGTCCTTGTCCATGGAAAGGAGGCAGGCCTTCTTCGCGGCGCTGCGGGAGGAGGTGGCGCGCGGGCTGTCGCCGGCGAGGGCTCGCCGGAGGTCGGAGGCGGCCGCAGCGACGAGGCTCCTCGGAGGTGGCGCTGGGGGCGAGATGCTGGCGCCGCTCATGGAGGGGCCCGATCCGGAGTCCGGCGACGGCGAGGGCGGCGGTGGCGGCGGCGCCGGAGGGGCGCGCGGGCGGAGGGAGGGGTGGGGGGAGTGGATGCGTGGTCAGCTCGCGCGCTCGCCGTCCTCGGTGGCCGCCGCGGCCGCCGGCACCGGCGCGGCGCGCAACGACCTCAGGCTGCTCCTCGGCGTCATGGGCGCACCGCTCGCGCCCGTGCATGTCTGCACCGCCGAGCCGCTCCCGCACCTTAGCATCAAGGACACCCCCATCGTAAGTGCTTCTTCTTCTTCTTGATGCTGTTAGCTGTATTTGACCTTTTATGGCTCTAGATTTGGTCTAGTCGAGTGTTCGACCAAATGCTAGAGTCAAAAGTTATCTTTCATGTTTATGTCTGTCTCTTAATTCTTGAATTCATGGTCCTGTATACTGTAAAAATTTGTTACTTATGATTACAGTGCTGTAAAAAATATTCTTTTTTTAGGGGAATAATAAAAGGAGTTCTGTATGTCATCACTGAAGTTTATATCTATGGTCTAGTAATCTTGTTCGTTCTTTAGCATAAAGATGTGCGAAATGTTGTCACTGAGGTGTTTGATTCAGGGATGCTGACTACGTGCTGTAAAAATATGGCTAGATACTGTTAAGAGGAGTGTGAATTTTAGTTCTTAATGTGGTTCTCCACAGGAGACCTCGTCGGCACACTACATCCTGCAGCAGTACCTGGCGGCCTCTGGTGGGCAGAAGCTCCTGGCGTCCGTGCGCAATGCCTACGCCATGGGCAAGGTGCGCATGGTGGCCACTGAGTTTGAGGCCGCCGGCCGCCTCGTCAAGAACCGCGGTGCCGCTCGCTGCGCCGAGCCGGGCCGCTTCGTGCTGTGGCAGATGGCTCCTGAGATGTGGTACATCGAGCTGGCCGTCGGTGGGAGCAAGGTGCACGCCGGCTGCAATGGCAAGCTCGTGTGGCGCCACACCGGGTGGCTCGGTGCCCATGCTGCCAAGGGCCCTGTTCGCCCGCTCCGCCGTACCCTTCAGGTATTATTACCAGCTCACGCCTTGTACGCGACTCTCTCTGCCCATACAGCCATGGAAGAAGCGTAAGTTTTACTCAAATGTTTCGGTCAATGTCTTTCTAGGGCTTGGATCCATTGTCCACAGCAAGCATGTTTGCTGGTGCTCGGTGCATTGGGGAGAGGAAGGTGAATGGGGAGGATTGCTTCATTCTGAAGCTGTGCACTGACCCTGAGACCCTCAAGGCACGCAGCGAGGGCCTTGCAGAGATCATCAGGCATGTCATGTTTGGGTATTTCAGCCAGAGGACTGGCCTTCTTGTGCACATTGAGGATTCACATCTGACCCGAATTCAGTCAACAACTGGAGGGGATGCGGTCTACTGGGAGACTACCATCAATTCGTTCATTGAGGACTACCGGCCAGTGGATGGTATCATGATTGCGCACTCTGGGCGCTCGGCTGTGACCCTGTTCCGTTTCGGCGAGGTGGCCATGAGTCATACCAAGACTCGGATGGAGGAGGCATGGAGCATTGAGGAGGTTGCGTTCAATGTCCCTGGACTGTCCCTGGATTGTTTCATCCCACCCACTAATATCAAGTCTGGATCTGTTAGCGAAACTGTTGAGCTTCATCATGGTGAGAAGAGCAAGGTTGGCCCTCCTCCTGGCCATCGTGCCAAAGTTGCCGCATTGGAGAAGGCAGATGATGAGAAACTAGCATGGAGCGGAACCATACCTGAAGATCGCAATTGATTTGTAGCCTGTCCATACTTGCTTGTACATTGGAATTTACTGACTTTGATGAATGTAGCGTAGGAGAGAAACAGGTCAAAGGAGGATTTTGGAGTTTGGAAAATCCAAATGCCCTCTTTGTATAGGAAGCAGCATGAGACATTCACAAGGTCTTGCGTATCCTTGAGGAGGATCTGTGTGAAGAATCCTTTCTAATCTCATCCAGAGACATGGGTAGTAGGCATCCTTGTTTGCTACTTCAGGCTTTTTGTCAGTACCATGTCGAAGAACTTGGTGCGTTCTCCATTCCAACCACATGAGAAAGGTCATTGTGGTGGTGCTGTTTGTTCTCCTTTAGCAATACTAACTAGTCATTGCCGTCAGTGAGCAAGAAGGATTTCTCTCGCCGGCGATCGACAGCGATTTAGTCATCGCATCCAATTGGCTGTTCAGTGTGCTGCGATTGGTGATGGTTCCTGGTCAAGCTAACTTCTCAGAAAAGTAGAACCTCTGGATGGTTGTTACCTCTTAGGTGTTCAATAGCAAGTTCTTTGTTCCAGCACCTTCTTTCGCATCTTTATCATGAGATGAAGGTTGTATTCAACAGAAGTTTGATGTAATCCAAAACATCTATGAGTGCCTTGGGATGGGTTGAACTGTTTTGTGATGTCTGCTCAGTGTTCACACCCCTCTCTGTCTTTCGTACTCTAGAAACGATTTTGGCTTTCTGGATGTTGAATTGCAACAGTGTGACATCAACGTGGTTTTTTGGCCTGCTTGCATTTTACTTTGGTCTGCAGTATGTTGAGGAGGTAATGATTCATTACTATGATGGCATGGCCCCCCATGTGCTGCTTCTATTCCACCGCCCACAGGTGCTGTCATAGTGTGATACTGCGATGACACAGAGATTTATCCTTTTTTATATATAATCTGTAACGAGCTTTGTAACCATGATAGTAGTATCCTTTAATTTTCTTCTGGTGTGCTCCACTCCCTGAAGCTTCAAAACCATGCTGCTGCCATCTTGCCCTTGGCATTAATGGCATTGCACTCCCTTTCTTGATGTGAGGAATAGTTTTATTCTTAGGGCAGTGTGTTCTTCCTGGGAAGAAGGGACCAATGTCTATGCTGAAGAAATACTAATATCAAGTCCACTGCCTATTGGGAACTTGAAGCTCACACACCAATCCTCCAAGGTCAAATTCTTGTATATTTTGGAGGTTGGCAACGGTGTTCCTGTCCAAGGATTGAAGACTAGGGTTTTAGAGTTGTTTATTGTCCGTTCCGTAGACGCCTTTTGTTGCTGTTTTTTCTACTTATTTTCTACGGAATGTGGAGCATGCGCATCCGTGCAGCGTCTCCTACACACGTGGTGTGCCCTAGCATTGTAGAGTGAGGAATTTTCAACTTTTCAAGTCAATGTTCAACCGGCACCGCATTGCCTTGTAAGCTATCTGAGCTGCAGTTCAGAGTAGATAGACCATATGAAAATCATGATTTTTGTTCTATTTCAGTCTTCCAGCGCAAATTGATGCATAACAAGAGCTGGAAATGAACTGAGCTCGAGCTGAGTTTAGCTAGGATGAAATTCTACAGGATTCCATATATGAAAACTCAAATCAATAATAAAAATTGCATTCATTTTGCTGGATGTCCTTACTCCCTGAGTATGAAATGAAATGGAACAAAGTGAGTGAGAGATGTCCTTATCATCTCATGCAGTGAGAGCTAGTTTGACAATGGTGCCTACCTCTTGTGCACAAAAGGCTACAAAAGGTTTCTAGTATTAAGAAAGCAAGCAAGAGCAGCCTCAACCCTACTCGCCATGCTAGCAATAGCAGCAAGAAAAGCAGGCCAAATTATTGATGTTCCTTGTGCACCGCCACACGGCCTCACTCATGTCAATTGGACCTACATTACCTAAAACGGAGGTAAAAAAAATACTATCACTCTGCACAGAAGCACTGCTGATAACCTATATGATTTATCCTGCATTTTGCAGCTTTCTGAGCCATTTGGTGTTGTCCCTAAGGCTAAGGACCACACACCATGCATACAGAATCACCCTAGCATTTTTAATCGTTTTTAAACAGACACTTGAAATGACAACCAATCATGTGTGTATGTGTCTGTTTTGTGATAATTTTGCAAGGAAGGCAATCTTATACATGTACATTTTTCTTAAGTTTTAGAATGAACTGGTTGGTTCATGAAATTTAAATGTATTCCAAGGCATTTATACAAAATAAAATTCAAGAATTTCTCATGATGAAAATTCACTTGTAAAAAACCTGAACTTTCTGGCACCTAAAAATTGGGGTTGAAGCGAAGAAGCTCTGGAGCACAAGGATCCTAGAAGCAAAGCTAGCCAAGGGTGAAGAAACATCTGCTGAGTTGCGCAGAGTCTTGTCTGCGAAGTACACAGGCAGCTGTTGCTGCTGAAAAGCTGCTGTTGTTTAACAGAGTGATTGTTTCAGAGGTGTTGCGTTGTGCTTACCAGTGTATATGATGGAAGATGGAAGACGTGCGGGAGTAGCAGATGGAGCCATGAAGCATTCGCCGCGTGCTGCTGCTTAATTAAACTTAGCTAGCTGCATCGCAGGCAGCAAATTGAACGGCTGACATGAGCTGAAAGAACGGTTAGGGAGCGAGTCGACAACGAGGCGATTCAGAACCGGCAGACAGGAAGAGATTAATTACTACTTTACGAAATGGATGGCATGGTGCTGGCATGCATTAGCCGTGTGCCAGCATCCAATGCAGGTGGCTGCAGGCATTGGTGTAGTTGCTCTGCTTCTCATCTTGTTGGCATAATTGAGTGGTACACTAGTACTACCCTGCAAAAATATGCTGCTCGGTCTGAAAAAGGAAAAGGATAAAGTAGCCACTAAGGAGCAATGGTCAGACATCGAACATTTCCAAACCCTTCAAAAAAAATCCAAGTTAAAAAGCACCAGACAACCGTCAAAATAGTTCAACTACAACATCTCCAGAAACTAAACGCCCTCTCTTCTTACATTTCGGGCAATGGGTGCCCTATACATCGTGAGCCTGATTTTCCGTTAACGACGAGTCAAATTTTCGTTTATTGGGTCAATATCCAATAGCTGAAGCACACACATCTCTATGCACATTTATGGCTAGAAAATTCGACTTACATCTATTACGTAATATAAAAGCTGACGACGGATGTTTTTCTAGAAATTCTAAGAAAAAGGGGAAAAAATCTAGTGCTTAATTTGGTGTGCCATAATCATGGGTAATAAATCAAACCACCGGATGTTACTAACAAAAAGTGAGGCATGCTAGCAATTTTTATAAAAAAAGAAAAACATCCTACACTTAATCTAGTGGACCCTAATTTGGATTAAATCACATCCACCGAATGTTGTTAGACATATCCAAACCCAAAAAGATTCGAAAGAATTTAATCTCTACTTTTTGCCAATAAAAAAATATCATGGAGTTCAAGTCGAACAAAGATGATTGTAGCCATGATGTGTGCAAGTCGAAGCTTGTCAGAGGCACCGACAATCCAAGACATACTTCCAATTAGTTGGGATATTTTTAATTATCCCCTTTACTACTACAGAAATAACGACTAAGAATGCATATGCTCCATTTTCTTAAAAAAAAAGTCCCGTAATATACACAAAAACATTTAGATTGATCTCGTGGAATCAATCTATTAGTATATTTGTGACCAAAAGTATTGGCACAGTTATATTTTATGAGAATTTGTAATAGCACATTAGTAGACATATATTCATATTTTAATGGTCAAATATCTTTTTGTTCTGTTTTTTTAGTAACAGACTACAAATGGTCAATCATGTATATTTGATTCATACCAAACTAATGCTATAATATTTTGATGATTTACAAAAATTATGGGAAAGTTGCTTTATAGAAATTGAGAAGAAAATCATGGCGCACAATTGCTTTTTTTAAGAGGATTGAACACACACACTTTTTATTCGTAGAGTCCAATCTCAGGTCCACCTTCAGTGAGACGAAATGATGGACTGAGGCCCAATCACCGACGGGAGAACTGAGGCCCAACCCAGCCGAAAAAGTGCTCCTGCAGGAAGAGACCCAGCCCTGGCGAAATCAGCCAGCCAGCACAGGCGCAGCCGAGGAGCCGGATTTGAAGGTGGTCCCGCGCTCCACTGGCGTCCAGCAACAAGGAGACGGCCCAAGATCAGCAGCACCTTTCCTCTTCTTTCGTTTCCGTACCTTTGCGCTTTGAACAGCAGCATATCCCGAGTTAAAACGATTAAACTTTGTAACTGAAAGGTGGTGACCAAGCTGTAACGCCCCAATTTTTGGAAATGGGGACGTCTTACCAACCGCAACAGCCCAGAAGTTCAGTTACAGATGAAAGTTGTATCATACCTGCTCACGAACAATTAAAAGAAGTTAATTTGATTAAAACAAAACCTAATGGCTAACTTTAATAATAATACGGACGTCCAAGCCTAAAACTTAACTTACATACAGAAGAGCCGAAGAAAACTCCACAAGAACGTTTAAATGCGGTCGTAACCCTAGCACGAAAACTTGTTGCATCCTCTTTTCTTCTGATATCTATTATGATGGGGATATTGCAAGACTGAGTACCAACAACTGTACTCAGCAAATCACATGGGGGAAGTATTGTATATCTACTTGCCAGGATTCTCAAGAGAAGGAAATATAGTTGTTTTATTATGAGGTGGATGGATGCAATTTTATTTGCAAACAAATAAAGTTAAAACAGTTCTCCTTAAGATTAGGGGTTTTTCTATTATTAGATAAAATTCATCATTTCTCAGATTAACAACATCATAAAATCTACTTATGCCTCATTGTTGGAATCACCAAATTAACACAGCTTCATTAACCGGAAACACGACGTATTCGAATACCATTAATTCACTCTGCAGAGTTGCTCAACTTTACCCACACGATCCCTTAACTCCCGCGACAGAGTTAAGAAAGCCAGGTGGTTTCACTGCTCAATTCTTTATACAGGCTCTACCCGGTAGCATCACTCAGTCACGGCCAAATATTAAATATAAACTTCCTCGTGCCATTTTAAGTGACCACTACCGTTGTTAGGTACCCGCAACATACCTAACTCCCCGGCATCCTGTCATCTCCTCCTGTAGAGTTTCAATCAAATTGAGCAGCTATTAAACTAGTGTTGATAAGTCAACTACTGTGGTTGAGCGTTTACTGTGTTTTTTACTTAGCATAAGGTTCTTGTCCTTATATTTTTCACCTGAGTCATCCAACTACAAACTTCCACTGTGCTCAACAGCACTAACCACCACCATTCCAAACCAGCCTCCACACTAGGGTAAAGTGGTGGGCGAAGACCGTCTCGCGGTGTCCCACAACCTTTCTACGCTAGGTCCAAGCTTTTCAAAATCTACAGGCTCGCGGCCAAAATCACTTAGTAGTACAAAATGTTGAATGATATAATTGATAAATATTTATACAATATTTTAATTCTTACTAAGGCTGATAAGGTGAATGTGGCCATCAATCAAGGCAGGGCATTTTTCAGTGGTAGGATTTAGCTAAGTAGCATGCCATTCTAAACATTTCATTTTAAGCAATTAACATTTCGCAATTATCAATAATGGAAATACATTACTTAATATTGTAAAATGTATGGGCTTCAATATGATCAAAAACATGTGACTTGCCTTCTTTTTGTTGTTCTTGATCTTCTCGACCGGCTTCAAGCTTACTTCATTTGCCTTTGCAGCTCTTCAGTTGACCAACTCGCTTAGTCCATTCACTAGCGCAGAAGACGAGGTCAAATAGGTTCCTGCCTTGCAAGATGCAAGTTGGGAACAAAATGCAATTAAAAACAAGAAATGACATAAAGAAAATAGGTTGGGTGGTTGGGGTTCAACAATGCTTGGTGGGTTGACAGGGTTAGATTTGGATTAAATAGGTCCAGGTTGTTCAAAAAGGATATATATGTGTTGGACAAATTTTGGGAATAGGAGGTAGACATTTAGAAATTGATGATTGATTTTTGAGTTGGGTGAATTTGGGTTTTATCAAGGTTTAATTTGGCAAAACGGAGGTCGGAACAGTCAAAACAGGGTATTTTTGTAATTTCGGGTTCAGATGAACAGTAACGGGTTTATCACTGTTCATTGCGGGTTGGTTAGCTACAGTGTCGGATTCACACAGTAGCGGATCGGTTTTCGGGTGAACAGTGCTCAACAGTATCAGGCTCGGCCCAAACACGCGCAGGCGATTTGGCCCAACTGACGCGCGCGCGTGGACCGTGGATGGCGATGCGGACGGGCGAGATTGAGCCGCGTCGTCATTGTCTTCTCCCTGGCCTCCCACTGCTTGTCGGCCTGCGATGGCTCGCGAACCACCAAAAGAGTATTCCGCCGGTGGCGGCGACAAACCGTGCCGGCTAGATGAGGCGCTACCGCTAAGCCGGCGAGCGGGATCTTCGCGGCAAGCCATTCTCCTCCAAAGTGCAAGGCCAAATGAACAGGGGCAGAGGCAGATCGCGCCAGCAAGCGGGGAGAAAAGAGAGCGAAACAACGGCAAGCGAGCGAATGAGCAAATGGAAAGAACACTCGCAGGTCGGTGGCAAGGGTATATAAAGCCCTCTCACCTCCTCCACGATTGGGAAGGCAACCGGTGGGAGCCCAGCAGTTCGGCTCCCCACGATCGGGAAGCGCAACCGCTGGTAGCCGGAGGCGTGCAGTCGCAGGCCGCCATGACAACGCACGACGCGCCAATAGCGTCCCACCACGCGTCCCCCCTCTCTAGGGAAGGAACGCGCGACCGCGGTCGTGCGACCACTGATAGCGCACGACGCGCCAATCGCATCCCGCCACGTGTACCTTCCCATCGGGATGGTGCATACGACCGCAGTCGCCCGACCCTGACACCTCAGGGGTCAGCGTGATTCTCGCCGCCATTAAGACATCGACTCCAGATCACGAGCTGTCGGGTCGTATGCCGACTCCGCGTCTACAGAGCGACCTCGGAAAACACCTTCACGATGTGTTAGCTTCGGACCCATCTCCGCGGGAAGCGCCTGCCCTCGGCTCCAGCATCGCGTACAGGAGAATGAACCCGTCTTCGCCTCGACTTCGACTCCACGACCGAAGGACTCCGTGGTCAAGGACGGCTTCGGCAACCAGCTCGACTCTGTATCCTCGGTGCGGGGTTGGGCTGCACCGGAAAATAAGACCCCATCCAATAGTACAGAAGTTCACAGGCCGCATGAACGGAGGGGGCTAAATGGCTCGGCAACATGGTTTCGGCCCGTGAAGCTCTTCACCATGAGAGGCTCCTGTTGTACGGGTGGCCCCGACCTAAGCCCAGCCGGCCTGTTAGAAGGTTGTAAGGCCCAAAATGGGACATGTATAATGACATAAATGCCCTTGATAGGGATACTTAAGTGTAAGGGTATAATTGTAAAACACTCCCCATGTGAATATATATATATATGTGCCACCCAGGCCATGGAGAGACCCCGAAGAATTGCTCACCTAACTCTCCACTATCATACTCTCTCTCTGTTTAGTCTGTAACCACAACAGTATTCAAAGTCTTTTCAATCTTAGGTTTGGTTTAAAATTTTTGGGTTATGCGTTTTGAATTCAAATTTTGAGTTTTGAATCTGTATTCAATTTCATTGCCTCAATTTTCATTCTTTTATCATTATTTGTATTTATTATATATTATTCCTTGTTTTATTTTTTCATACACAAATTTTGGTAAAGCCCAAATAAAATTTCAGAAGAAATTCGAATGTCAACAAGATGCACTCAAAAAGTTTTTTAATTCACATTTTCAACCACCCAAATTTTAGGATGTTACATACAGGCATTCATGGTCCCATACGCATGAATTTCGTCAGTTATATTTCAATTTCGTGTTCAAATCGGGTCTTAATTATCCTGTTAGGTTAGGCTGCAAACTGAAACAACTTTGGCCATCTCACTTAATTTGTTCTAAAAAATAGTCATATCACTGTGCCCACAAGTGTTGCTTTCTGAATTTTTCGAATGATCAATCGGTATGCCTGCCCGTGGGGATCTTTATTCCTTTGGAGAAAGGGATTATTTGTCTAGGTGGGAATAAGAGGTAAATGCTCCTTCTGTGATTTTGCCTCCCCACTATATGTCGGCACCGAATTTTTTCTATTTTAGCCTTTTTTTTGAAAAATATTCACATTTAGACCCCTGGTAGTTTTAATTCCGTTTTTGGACCCAGGGGGTCGGAGCCGTGACCCACGGCTCCGAGGTATCACGTCTCGGCGCCGTGGTCCACGGCGCCGAGGTGGCACGCCCGCACCAGCGTGGCGGCCCGCGTGGCGCCGACGTGGCAGGCACCTCGGAGCCGTGGATCACGGCGCCGAGCTCGGAGCCGTGGATCACGGCTCCGAGCTGCCTGCCACGTGGCGCCTAGCTGCCTGCCACGTCTGCAGACACTCGGCTGTTTAGGGTTTGCACCGATCAGCCTTTTTTCGCAAAATGAATTACTAGTTGTATTTTTTATTTGGATTATTTAATTATAGTAATATTATGTAATATATTTATTTATTTATTTATAGAGAGCAAAAAATACGACATATGTTTTGAAAATTCGTTATGTATTGCAGATGATACATGTTGGAAATTTTTTGTAGATTGACATAGTTTTGTAGATTATTTAATTATAGCGGGATTTAATCCCGAACCGATGCTCGGATGGAACGAGATCGACGGCGGAGCGTCGTCGTCTTCCTCCCGACCCCCGACCGTGGCGGCAGAACAGAGTTCTTCACCGGTGGTGGCGCGGCGAGGACAGGGACGCTCACAGGGGATAGCTTTTACCAAAAGGTGCGATTGTAAGTAGAGTTTCCATTTTGGCTTTTTGGGAAATGAGTGGAGAAATGGCCATGGCTGGCGGTGGCCGGAAAGGAGGTGGTGTTCGCGGTGGCGCCATTAACACCTAGAGGCTCATCGGCTAAATTGAAGGCATTTTCACCATCTACGGACTCTAAGGAGTGTACTGGAGAAGGCGATTGACCTCGGGGATAGCTCGACTGGGCTGGCCACGGTGAGGACTCTTCGGCCGACGGCGACCTCCGTTGCCCCGGGCCTAGGAAGACGCTCGAGCTCCGGCGGGTGCGCCATTGTGTTCCAGAGATAACGAGGATTATGTCAGTGCATTGAATTAGAAAATAATCGATTAAATCGGGAGAATGGCTCTAGGGCTCACCGACGCAGGAATGGCGATTGCCGGCGACTCGGGCGACGGAAGCTCGATTAACTGGAGGAGGGGATTTGTGAGGATGCCAGAAGTTGCTGGGAGGTGGAATTAGGCTCTTATAGCCAGCGCAAGGTGGGTTCCCCGGGAGATATTTCCCCGGCTGCGTTCGGCTCACGCGAAGCAGGGAGAGAGGAGATGCACTGAAGAGGTGCAGAGGCTGTGAGAGGGAGCTGGCATCTCCCCTCTGCCCCATGGTACGGTTGGTGGACTCCCCGAGAAGAGAGGTCGCGAGAAGGAGGAGAGCTGTAGCGGTGGCGGAGCTGCGCGCAGGCGCCGGTGCGCTGAGCGAGGGGAGGAGCGCAGGCGACATTGTCAAACTATGTCAATCTACAAAAAATTTCCAACATGTATCATCTGCAATACATAACGAATTTTCAAAACATATGTCGTATTTTTTGCTCTCTATAAATAAATAAATATATATATTACATAATATTACTATAATTAAATAATCCAAATAAAAAATACAACTAGTAATTCATTTTGCGAAAAAAGGCTGATCGGTGCAAACCCTAAACAGCCGAGTGTCTGCAGACGTGGCAGGCAGCTAGGCGCTACGTGGCAGGCAGCTCGGAGCCGTGATCCACGGCTCCGAGGTGCCTGCCACGTCGGCGCCACACGGGCCGCCACGCTGGTGCGGGCGTGCCACCTCGGCGCCGTGGACCACGGCGCTGAGACGTGATACCTCGGAGCCGTGGGTCACGGCTCCGACCCCCTGGGTCCAAAAACGGAATTAAAACTATCAGGGGTCTAAATGTGAATATTTTTCAAAAAAAAGGCTAAGATAGAAAAAATTCGGATGTCGGCAGCTGTATACGCGTGGAAGCTGGTTACCACGGCAGGTGAACAACATGTGTATGATTCTCGCTAGTGTAACACCACGGCACCTAGAGAATTTTCTAGAAAGAAAACTTCTACTATTTGTTTTCACAGTAAAGTTGTGGAATCGCAGTATCTTAAATAAAACTATCATAAAATCGCATTTTTAAACATCAATTTTACATAACCACACTTACTTCTGTATAACGTTCACAAAACTATGCTTTTAAACAATGTTACCGTATACAACGGGCTTAACATCCTGGGTCCCCTAGTCAGAGCTAGTAACAAGGCTATCATGTTCTGTGCTATTTCTGCACGTCGCCTCTTGTTTCCCGCCACTTCTACATGCCCAGAATGTCGCCTCTCTCCATGTGTGTGCCTCCCAATGGCTTCTAGGAGGAGCCCAAGCCTTTGGTTAGCCCCACCGCGACAACAACCATGGTAACAAGTCAACTGCTATGGACCGTGACAATTTTCTCCACATTAGCATACGGATATGGGATGGTCTTGTTACACCGACGTGTGATCCTAGATGTCAAACCTATTACATGTGACGGAATTGCTTGAAAGTATGATTTTGTAAAGTGTTATGTAGAAATAAGTATGATTCTTTGAAACTAATATTTAAAAGTGCAGGTTTTTATAGTTTTATCAAAGGAGGTGTTGTTCTGCGAAATCAAGAAAACATCCGGTTGGGGGAAATGGATCCTCATTGAAGCACAGTGTTGTGCATTAGGGATGCACGCCCACCATCCGATCTGAAGCCAACGATCCAGATCGTCTATTACAGTGTCAATGCTACAGTGGAGAAGCTATAGAGTTTTACCGCTGCAGTAAAAAAAAGAGCTGTTGCTACATTGTCGGGCATTAGAACACTGTAGTAGACTAGTAGACCCATATTACCGTAGCTACAGTGCCCCTCTGCATACTGCAGAGGATTCGGATTCTTGGTTGGGTGGTTGTTGGAAGTGTTCTTTTTCGGCTGTAGATGTTAGTTTATAGTTGTGACTGATGATTTTTGATTTTATCGTGAGCGTTTATGTAAACGAATCGAATGCTGATAAGACAATAAACTGTTTCGAAAAGGCTGTTTTGATAAGGCGTTTCGAAACGACGATATAGAAACTGTCCCGTTTGTTTATTTGAGAAAGTCATAAATTGAAAATAACTGCGCTGTTATCTTAGTTTTCTACATAACATTAGAATTTTATGTACATGGGTCTATTCTTTTTAGAAGCTCAAAAGAATAAGCCTATGTTTCAAGGTAACCCGTGGAGTTTGCCCTTGGTTTTGTGTTCTTGGCGAAAATTTAATAGAAAAGTCTGACTAGGGGAAGTGCTATTGTGCGGGCGGCATAGTCGGTTGATTTTGTTAGTGGCGGACACTACCAACTGTATTATATCGAGGACAGACTTTCTCCCTAATTAAAAGTACTTTCAACTTCGAACCGATAACATTAAAATTCTAATGTGTTTTTCTGAACTTTTGACTTTCTCCCTGAGGGTGTGATCAATATGGCTTGAGCTTTTGGCTTCAGCTTATTTTTGCACTATTCATAAATTTCGTCTTTTTCTGAACTTTTGGCTTTTTTTTAGTTTTTTTACCGGTTCTTTTTTTCCTCGTATTTGTTTACATTATACGTGATGGGCTAATATGTTTTTTCTATTTTTAAATTTTTTTAAATTTAATTATGGTAAATAAGCCTCTGTCAGCTACAGTGCTTTTTTCAGCCAGCTACAGTGTTTTCAGCCATAAGCCACGGGCTTTTCAGCCATTTTGATCACATTCCATTCAGTTTTACATATTTTTAGAGGACATTCAGTTTTAGCTACATTCCAAGATTCTGTCGCCTGGATGAACCCAAAATCATTAATTGAGGTCCATGATACAAAATGACCAGCTTTGAGCAGACAAGTTTTCGGGAATGTTTTTTCCCTAATTACTAGCTGAATGTTCATACTTTGCTATAGATAAAAAATTCGTATTATCATAGCACGCCGAGTTGACATTATCGAGATCAACCTGCTCAGCCCACACCCTCAGCTCCACCTCTGGGCTCGACTGCGTCATGTCTCTGTGCCCTTGGTTTTGCCACGCACGCGATAGAACTATTTTTTTCTTGTTAGTGAATTTTTAGGGTGGAGAAATTTATTTCATTTGGTAGATTAATTTTTCTGTTTTTATTAGAGATTTCTTAGGAAGATGCAAGGAATTATGAGGGACAGATAAACCACCACCATCTCTCTAATTTAAGTAGTAGAGATACACATCTACTACTGCATCATCAAATGTATCTTGAGATTGATGCAAACTTTCAAAATTTAAGCCGCCATCTTATGACCAGATCATTGTAATATTCTTGCACAAATCGTCGAAACAGGCTAAAATGTTACACATACCTACACATATAAATGATTTTGCATTTTTTTGGTAAGTTTTCGACTCTTCTGGTTCTTGTCAACAAACAAATTAACCAACCGTCTCTCAGAGTAGATACAAACAGATATGGATCATTCTATATCCTATACCATATTTTTTGTTTGGAGTCAGATTTGAACACGAATAATATCAAATATCTATTTCTCAATTTTGTATTCGTTCTATAAGCCTTCGAATGATCAGTTGGACAGAAATTATCCGCTTCTTTGCATAGGACATTGGACAATATTGTGTAATTAGAGTGAATACGGAAAGACTAATCGCCAAGATATCGAAGAAAAATCACTTAATATTCCCCACCTATTTAGATATGGCAATCCGTCTATATGTTATCTTGTTACTAAGTGAAGTGACAGTAGGCTTCCTTATATCATTTGACATACGGATATATACGAATGGATATTACTTATCCCGTATGCTATTTCATATTTTTCCTCAGAATCGAACATGGATAGTACCAAACACCTATTTATCTCTTCTGTATTCATTCCGCGAGTCTTCCATAGATGAAAATTATCCGCTCCGTCGCCCTCCACCCCACCCCACCCCCATCAAACAAAGTCCTCTCTAGAAGGGAAGCAAAAGGCACAACAACATTAGGCCAACTGGAACAAAAAAAAGCCCACATTATTTGTTAATTCACGGGCCCATGGAGATGCCAAGCACAAGATCGTGAGGAACATTTTTTTTTCCTTTGCTTTGTTCGTATCCATCTTTATTTTTTCTTCTTTTCACTCTTGTTAGGCGGTAATTGTCACGAGGACGCCCCCAACCTTTAGGCTTTATTAAAGTGACAGCGCAGATTAATTGGTCCTTTTCATTATACTTTCTTACCACCAGAACCAGCGGCCCAGCTTTTATTCGCCTTCTTTTCATATCCCCTGTTCTACTCTGCCTCTCTTTAGCTTACACATCTTGTTTAATGGTGCGCTTTGCTGTGATCGTTTTGACTTCAGTTTTTAGTTTCCGGCTTATTTTCACTATTCATAAATTTCGTCTTTTTCTGAACTTTTGGCTTTTTTGTTGAGCTTTTTTGCTGGTTCTTTTTTCCGTATTTGTTTGTATTATACGTAATGGGTTAACATATTTTTTTAATTTTTTAAATTTAATTATGCTAAATAAGCCTCTGTCAGCTACAGTGTTTTTTCAGCTAGCTATAGTGCTTTTCAGTCATAAACCACAAAAAAAAACCCAAATGATCACCACCTAAGTAGGAAGGGCACGATTATTTGTTGAGACTAGACGGAGTCATGGAGTCATTTTTAATGGCATGATTTGTTGATTGAGATTACATGTAGTCAAGTGGGGCTTCATGCATAATGCATCTAATAGAAAAATGAACGGTTATTTTGCTACGAGTTCCATCTTCAAATGTACAGAGTAGTGCAGAGTTCTGTTCCTTCCATGCTACACCGTCTCTTTGTTTCCTTCTTTTTTCTATAGTTATTCATTCATGCAAATTGTGATTTCAAAGGTTGATACATTTGTGGTGCTTTTAATGTTGGGATACGGGTAGGTTATACTAGCGTATATTAAAATTTTCTACTGCATAAACTAGAAAACCATACGAGTAAAAATCATAGATCGTTACCACTAGATGCGCAGTGCAACGGAAGTAGAGTTAAAACGGTCGATTCAACGAAACACGCGTCAGTGTAGTGGAAGTAGTCGATCGTCCTCTGGCCAACTGTCTCTTCCTTGCGATCATCCCAATCAGCGCCGCAGTCACAGCAGCACCTCTACCAAGGTCCACACATCCAGGATAGAACGTCATGCGTCGGTGTGCTAACACCAACGCGCATGGCAGGGGTTATGAGATGTGATGGTTAGGGTTTCAATAGGTGTATCTCGATCCTTCACTCAAACTTATAGTGGATTACTTAGTTGTGATTAACTCCTCAACCACATTCGCATGACCATGAACTTCTTTAATCCAATCACATGAGGGGTCAGAGATATTTCTCCTTTTATATTGGAGGAAGGGCAGATTCCATCTTGATCGCTCACATTTATCTGTATGTTTCATAGTAGACTCAAAAGTTACCTTTAAACCACTCAGTTATGGAGCAATACTTGGCAACTCCTATGTAAACTATTACACATGTAGAAAACTGTGACGATCTTAGGTCTAAAGATGCTATATACACTATATATGAGACCAAGTGATTACATTTAAAAATATAACAATTCTCACAGTATCTCATAGTATGTCAATCCAACATCATATTCTCTAACATGTGTACACATTATTGATTTGATATCTGTATATCTATGATCTGTGAAACATGATCATCAATCAATACATGTGTTGATCTGTAAATCATAATTGTCCCACATAATGACATAAGATCAGAGATAATTTAGAATAATATCAAAACATGAATAAAGAGTTCCACGAACAAATCTTATACTTATTGATCAATATGAAAGATATTTATTCAAGGGACAAAATAATATAGTATTTAAAAGATTATAAACATAGAAATGATATAATTATCTCTATAATTATCTGTAGAGCATATCACTAATATTCAATTAGTCATTCATTCATCGGACTTTTCCCACCAAACACTCCTAGAAAGTGCTAATTGGTGCATAACACTTCATCCATTTTCTTTTTCTGATCGTTTCAGATATCGGCACAGCTTCAAACACACACCTTGTTCATTACTTTTTTTTTCTAATGATATGTCGGTAAAAATTGTTAATAATGTAATGGTATGAACGTACTTTCAGTGACAAATCTATTGAATAATATAATTTCTATATGATAAATCTAAATAATTGTGTATATTACCAATTAAAATTTGAAATTTTTGATTGTACGTATTTAAAATAACATCTATTTAAGAACGCAAGGAGTGGTATTATGAGTATAGAATTACCAATAAGTGCAAAATATGTCACAAACATACGCATTGTCTCACTCCTCGCTTGCAATTTGTTGGGTAGGGACCCTGGTTCAATCCCCGTAGGTCGAAGAAATCCATGTTATACGTTTTCACAAGCTTCAGCTATAGCCTATTCCCAATTCAGTATGAACAGAACTGAGAAAACATCAGGCAGTGCTTACCACTGAATTGCACTGTTGATACGCGGATCAATGATTTTGATAAGAACAACACAAACTCATCACGTAAACGAAACAAGCATGCCCCGTGTTGACACTCCAGGTGATGCCATGGAAGAAAGAATAATTTAGGTGAAACATTTGTCAGGGAACATTGCTGCTGATAGCCCCCACAAGTTCCATCCGTTTACAGTGGAGTGGAACTGCCCTTGCAATCTGGTCCAACCCAGGCCCCAATCTAAGCTGGCCAAGATTCCAACCTAACTCTAAATAATTTGATTCCAAGAAGGCAACATCCATCCAACCATAACCATCCCCCCTCCCCCAAAATCACCGTCTATAAATTAAGATTGGCCTTATTAACACTTAAGATACCACCGATTTTTCACCCTTTGTCCTGCACACTACTTCGTCGTTCAGGCGCCAATCGCATCATGTCCACGTAAACGCTATCGTACTGGCCACGCTGTGCTTGCCGTCCGACCAGACGAGCCGGCCGAAACCGGCGGTGCCCGACGGCTGCGATTTGGCTGTGAAGCTCACCGTGTAGCTCTTCTTCTCGCCGGTCGACGTGAACGCCAGCTCGGTCGGCTGGACGGCGACGGTCACGCCGGACATGGCGACGGAATTGGACACCTTGTATGTGCCCGCCGCGCCGACGTTGGTGAGCGTGCGCGTGTGCGTCACGGTGGTCGCACCAGAGTCCCCGGCCTCGCCGTTCGCTGAGGAGTAGGCGACGGAGAAGGACGGGTAGTTGAGGTTGGCCACAGAGTAGGTCTTGTTCTCGGCGCACGCATAGCTCCTGCTTCGCGCCACGGCGGCGATCATGGTGGGCGTGTACTTGAGCGCACAAAGGAAGTCCACGTAGTCGTTGGTGTCGAGGTCGTACACGAGCCCCGGGTCAACCGCGCGGGTGGGGTCCACGTGGCCGGCGCCGTAGTCGAACGGCGTGGCGGCCGCGCCGGTCGCCGCATCAAGGAGCGACCCGGTGCCGCCTGTGTACGTGGAGTAGGCTGTGGTCATGAGCGCCGAGCGCACGGCGGCGGGGCTCCACTCCGGGTGCGCGCTCCTGAGCAGCGCGGCGAGGCCGCTCACGTGCGGGCACGACATGGACGTTCCCGAGATGATGTTGAAGTTGACGCGCCGCGTGTCGGCGGCGAGCCCCGTGGGCCCCGCCTTGCCGGTCCACGCCGCGAGGATGTTGACCCCCGGGGCGATAACATCCGGCTTGAGTATCTCCGGCGTGACCATGTTCGGCCCGCGCGACGAGAACGCGGCAACCACCGGCGACGGGCGCACGTCCACCTGCGTCCCGGCGACAACGATCGTCCCTGTGGGGTTGGGGTCGGACTCTAGGTAGGACTTTATCTCGGTGCCTTCTTTCGTGCCCACGCCGGCGGCAGGGAGGAGGTGGGCGTCGGCGACGAGCTCCTGGCCGTTTGCGGCAGTGTTGGAGAGCACCATGCCAGCGCCGCCGGCGTTGCGCACGACGAAGCCCTTCTGGACGCGCGAGCTGACGCCGCGGTCGCAGACGACGATCTTTCCGGCCACCTTCTCCGGCGAGAGGGTACCTGGCATGCAGAGGTTGCCGCTGGTTGAGTTAGAGGCGTTGGCCGCGTAGATGATGGGGAGCGGGGTGGCCGGGAGGGCCATCCCGGCGTAGAGGGAGACGCCCGTGTAGTTCTTGCCGTTGCCGAGCACGACGTACGCCGGGAAGTCGCGGTCGAGGGTGCCGGCACCCACGGTGGTGATCCAAGGTGCCACGTTGGAGAGCGTGGAGCTCCCGGGCCCGGCGTTGCCGGCCGAGCAGGAGACCAGGACGTTCTGCTCCATCGCGGCGAACGCGCCGATGGCGACGCTGTCGCGCGCGTAGTCGGCGGCGCCGCCACCGAGCGAGAGCGACAGCACGCCGCAGCCGTCGCCGACGGCGGCGTCCATCCCGGCGAGGATGTCCGAGCTGAAGCAGCCACCGAGCCAGCACACCTTGTAGACGGCCACGCGCGCCTTGGGCGCCATGCCGCGCGCTGTGCCGGACGCGAACCCGAACAGGCTGGCGTCGGCGACGGCAGCGCCGGCGGCTGTAGACGACGTGTGCGTGCCGTGCCCGTCGTCGTCGCGCGGGGAGCGCGACTCCCTGGTGGTGTCTATGGGCCCCATGGCCGCCTCGTACCCCCGGTTGAAGAAGCGCGCGCCGACGAGCTTCCGGTTGCAGGCGGAGGAGTTGAACCCGGTGCCGGCCATGCACTCGCCCTTCCACCACGACGGCAGCTCGCCAAGGCCTGTGTCGTCGTAGCTTTTGCTCTCGGGCCAGACGCCGGTGTCGAGCACCCCGACGACGACGTCGCCCGCGGTGCCGGACTGCGGGAACATGCCCTCGCTCCCGGCGAGCCCCAAGAACTCGGGCGTCCGCGTGGTGTGCAGCTCGTACCGCGCCTCGGGGTTCACGGCGAGCACGCCCTCCATGCTCGCCATGTCGCTGGCCTCCTGCTCGGTGAGCCGCGCGGAGAAACCGTGCAGGACCGTGTCGTACGCGTAGAGCATCTTGGCGTCGCCGGCCGCGGACACCGAGCGCAGCGACGCGCCGTACCACTCGCCGTGGTCGGCGTACTCCGCCGGCATCGCCGACTTGGCCATGTGGACTATGTACGTCTCCCTCCGCTCGGCCGCCGCTGCCGCCACGGCCACCACCGCGAGCACCGCCACGACCAGCCTCATCAGCATCTTGTTACCGCACGAGGAGTGCATCATGCTATATATGTATCGTGTGTAATTATATATGTTATGATAGAGGCTTAGCTAGCTGCTACAAAGACGTGTACATACATCTCTCTATAATCTATATATACACGCACTAGGTGGGCTATTACACTACTCAATCGATCGATCTTTCAATGTGCATATAAACAAGCAATTGCAATACAATTATATATAACCTGCTATGCCTGACGTGATGATGCAACCAACCTTGTGGACCCCGCTCATAGCTAGGCTGATATAAAATCGCATAACGAGAGCAAAATGGAGAGAGAGAGAATCCAACCAGCAACAATTAACCAACATGGAATCAATCGGAATTATATAAAAAAAAAATTGACAACACATCCGTCCAGCTTGTGCATCACAATCTCGATCGCGTTCCTAAACTAGAACCATTCCTTTCATTGATCCTTTGGTGTGTAGAACACACTGATGAGTGATGACCATTACATGAAGCATATCTAATGGAACAGTCTGACAGAAGTTTGATAGCTTTAGTAAAACTGAATTGACCAGCGAAATACCAAAATGTAATTTAATAATGTAAAGCAATGGCTCTCTTCATCTAATAAGCTGGTTTCTGTAGTACCAACTGGAGGACAGTGGCCCTTTTCTTTTTTTTTCTCTCTCTTTTTGTGGTTTTTGGATAAAGTTTTTTTTGGAAGTGAGAACAAACGGGTGATTTCTCCAAACGGTTTCTTCAAGTTATTTTTAAATAATTTTTCGAGTCTAAAATTATATACGTAATCCATGTTAACGTTATTACTATTCATCGTTGTCTTAAAAATATAGACAAAAATCTAAAAGTCACCAATTACATCCTAAAAGAACAGAGACGATGGGGACGTAGCACTGGCTAGTTGGAGGAGCAGTGGCCCCAGCAGCAAACGAAAAGTAGCGGTATGATGAGCCCAACATGGCGGAGGGAATCCGTTCCCTGTTACGAACTGGGCTTCTAAAATGTGGTCCTGAATCTCTCTCACGGGTTTTGATGTGTGTACACTGCTTGTGAGGTGATGGATAAGATATATGGGGTATGTGAGTGAAGATGCCAACAAGGACACTCATGATTTAGAGTCCGTTAATTTTTTTTCTTTTCCCTTTTTTTTGTTGTTTCTGAGGAAATATCAACAAACCTTGCAATTGCTTTTATATGATATGACAACTTATTTTTTTTCTAGATTATGATGAGATATCGCCCTAGCTATAGCTCCCACTGGACTCCTCTAGCCTTTGCCTATATCTCTAATATAAAGATTATTTAGATACATACCACTCTAAAGTCCTCAGATTTAATGTATGCACTACAAAGTTTTTTTTTCAAGATATGCTACTACAAAATATCAATTCTTTTAAATATGTCATTATGGACAACAATACATACACGTGGGTCTCTCTAGGCAGCTCTCCAGCGGCATGTGTCCATCAGCCCTGTCCTCCTCCGTAATCCTAGGATGTGTTTGGTTGGTGGAATGGGGGAGGAATGGGATGGGACGATTCCAGTTTTTTAGGATGGGATGGAACGGGATGGTTCTGTTAATATGTTTGGTTCATAGTATGGAATGGTTCTATTTTATGTTTGGTTAGTGGGATGGAGAAGAATGGAACCGTTCCGTCTCTTGTTTGGTTGGTGGGATGGGGATGAACGGCGCGGCAGGCCGGCGGCGGGAGGACGGCGCAGGAGGTCAGCGCCGGCGAGAGGACGGCGCGGGAGGACGGCGCAGGAGGACAGCGCAGGAGGTCGGCGCCGGCGCGGGAGGGAGGTCGGCGCGGGAGGACGGCGCGGGCGTGGGAGGCCGACGAGGGAGGGAGGTCGGCGCGGGAGGCTGGCGCCGCCGTGGGAGGCCGTCGCGGGAGGGAGATCGGCGTGGGAGGCCGGCGGCGTGGGATGCCAGCGCCCCGATCTGGATCTGGAGAGGGGGGGTGAGAGAACGGAGAAAGGGAGTGGGGTGAGAGAACGGGAGACAGAGGGCGTTCGGGATGGATTCGTCCGGGATATTTTGGGGGATGGGTTGATTCCGAATATTGAAGGAATATTCCTTTAGGAGGAATGGTTTGCTTCCACTTCATTCTCCTCCATACCACGATCCAAACAGCTGGATGACCTCGAAATTGGAACGGGATGGTTCCTAGCATCCAAACACATCCCTAGTGTATGCCTCCTTAACGACCAACCTCCAGCCTCAACACCTTGACGCACGTGGTCGTTGGCTGACTCCACGCTGCCGTGGTCTCCCCCGAAATGACGATGGTGCTCTCCATTCACCAGCCAAGCGCGCCTCCTCTCCGCTATGGACTCTCTCCTCTTGTGCGACGCTGTCCTCCACCATGGTTCTGGCCATATCTTGAGGGGAAGAAGGCATCACCTCAGCGGCACTACTATAAAAAATCATATATTAGACGCCACATCATAAACGGTTCTCCAAAACTGTCTATATTAAAAACAATCAAAGACAATTTTAGTTTAGAGACCGTATGTGTTGCTGTCAGCCCTAAAAATCATTTGTGAAGAGGAAATATCATAGATGATTCATGGTGAAAACCATCTGTAAAGTATCACAGACGGTTATTAACAAGAACCGTCTATGATATTACCAAATATCACAGGTGGTTTTTTATTTTAACCTTCTGTGATACTTTACAGACGGTTTTCACCATGAACTGTCTGTGATAATTAATTTATCACAGACGATTTGTATCAAAAATCGTCTTTGATAATTCCACTATATTAATAGCGCGTAGACCAATCGACCATTTGTCTTAAATTCCAGATCTACACTGCTGCTTCGAGCCGCAGGCGGGGCTTTGAGGCTATTTGGTAGAAGGAGATCGACTATTTGGCAAGAGTAATTGTAGATCTACTAACTTATTGGCTAGCTATGGTTAGTAATTTGTTCCTAATTGCATTACTATTTAGATCTAGCTTTTGTTGAAAGGAGAATTAAAGATGGTTTAGATCTAGCTAGCTTGATGTACAAAGAAGATTATTTACATCTAGCATGGTTTAGGATTTAGGGTTTAGTCAATTCATAATCTATTTCTACTTAATATAATGTAATTAATTATTCTTGCTACATATAGCTACTTAATTTAGATCATATATATATAGTAATAAGTTAATTGAATATATTATACTAAATTGTTGTATGCGTAACGTAAAACCGAAATTGGATGTACATTGAGAACCATGTGAGTGTACAATACATTAATGGCGTTTCTACTTTTACAAGAGCTGTCAAGAAGGATATGTTGAATAAGGGGAAGAAATATATGTACTGTCCATACATTGGCTGTGAGAATCTAAGAATGTTTAAGAACTGAGCGCAGATTGAAGCACACTTGATTCGAAGGGGTTTCAAAAAGAGGTATGCACGTTAGACCAGTCATAGTGAAGAGCAGATTATACAGGAAGATAGTAACAATGACAGTGCCGATGAAGTTAATGATATACTGTCGGATGATCATGTTGATTGTGGTTCCAATTCGGATAGGATGAATGATGACTATCTAGATCAAATGCTTCACGATGCAGAAGGGAAGTATGATGAGAGAGAGTATGTTAAATTTCAGGGCTTGATAGAGGACTCGGAGAAACCTTTGTTCACGTGTTGCAAGTGAAAGTACACAAGGTTATCAGCTATCCTTGAACTATTGAAATTGAAGGCAAGCAACGGTTGGTCCAATAAGAGTTTCACGGCACTATTAGATCTTTTAGCAGACATGCTTCCAAAGGGAAACGAGTTGCCCAAAATCACCTATAAAGCTAAGAAGGTTCTTTGTCCATTCGGAATGGAAGTAGAAAAAATATATGCATGTCTAAATGACTGTATCACCTATCGTAAAGAGTACGCAAACATGCATGTATGTCTGGTGTGCAACGCATTCTGATACAAGCATAAGACTCAATCAGATGACGACGAGGCAATAGAGGTGAAGAAAGTACCTCCTGCTAAGGTGGCATGATATCTTCCTGTAATTCTCTGTTTGAAGCGATTTTTTGCAAATCCAAAGGAGGCAAAACTGCTGCGTTGGCACTTGGAGGAGCGTAAGAAGAATACAATGCTAGGACACCTTACTGATTCCGCCCAGTGGAGAAACATCAATTGGAGGTTTGCAGATTTTAGTGTAGAACTGAGAAATATAAGGTTTGGATTGAAGTACAGATAGAATGAATCCTTTTGGTAACATGAGTAGCCGATATAGCACTTGGCCCCTGACTCTCTGCATCTACAACCTTCCTCCTTGGTTGTGTATGAAGCGGAAGTATATTTTACTGTTAATACTTATTCAAGGGCCGAACAACCTAGGAACGATATTAATGTGTACCTAGCACCGTTGGTGGAAGATCTAAAAATACTATAGATCGAAGGAGTACAGGTATGGGATGCATACAAATAAGAGAACTTCATTTTACACTCTTTATTGTTCTGCACCATAAATGATTATCTTGCCCTTACTAACCTATCGAGCTAGAGTACAAAGGGGGGGGGCCAAAGCTTGTACTCACTGCTTAGATGATACTGAGAGTATGTGGCTGAAGCACTCACGCAAAACCATGTACATGCATCACCGTAGGTTCCTTCGAAGGGCTCACCCATACCACAGGATGAAGAAATAATTCGACGGAGAGAACAAGGACAGTTTAGCTCCAAGGCATTTAAGTGGAAGAGATCTATGATATAGTTAAGGATTTAGATATTGTGCTCAGAAAAAGACGTAAATCAATGACTTGTGAGAAGAACGTCCGGAAGAAGAGATCAATATTTTGGGACTTACCTTATTACAGCACCTAGAAGTTCGGCACTACAACGACATCATGCATATAGAAAAGAATGTATGTGACAGCTTAATTGTTCTCTTACTGAACATTCATGACAAAACAAAAGGATGGTGTTAACACACAGCTTGACTTGGTTGATATAGACATCAGGTCTGAGTTAGTACCGACAAAGACCGATAAAAGACGAACTTACCTTCCCCTGCTTGTTACACTATGTCCAAGACTGAGAGAATTGAACTGTGTCAGTGCTTGCATGGTATGAAAATTCCGTTTGGTTACTCCGTCAACATGAAGAAACTTATTTTGATGAAAGATTTGATGTTAATTGGCATGAAGTCTCGTGATTATCATGTGCTGATGACATAGATGCTCCCTACTGCAATTAAAAGTATTTTGCTGATCAAGGTCCAAGAGACAATCATGAGGCTATATTATTTCTTTAACACAATTGCTCAGAAGGTCATTGATCCCGAAAGACTAGATGCCTTGCAGGATGAGGTGGTGACAACTCTATGTCATCTTGAGATGTATTTCCCTCTATCATTTTTCTATATCATGGTCCATCTCATAGTTCATATTGTGTGGAAGATAAAAAAATGTGCGGGCCCATGTTCCTACGTAGAATGTACCCGTTCGAGAGGTTTATGGGAATTCTCAAGTCTTATGTACGGAATCAATCTCGCCAGAGGGGCAACATCGTCAAAGGTTATGCAACCGAAGAGGTCATTGAGTTCTGTATCGATTATATGGCTCAGGTCGAACTGATAGGTGCACCTCTATCTTACCATGAGGGGAGGCTTAAGAGTATTGGGACCATCGGAAGGAATGCAATCACTCCAAATATGAATGCATATGCTCAAGCTCATTTCACGGTCTTGCAACACATAACTGAAGTGTCCCCGTATATCGACCAGTACAAGGGCGTGCTTCAGCAACAGAATTCAGAGCAGCTGGATGTTTGGATCACGAGACAACACAACAGTCGGTTCAACCAATTGTTGAAGAAGTGACTTGCTAGAAGCTTGTCAAGTGATATGCTAACATGGTTGGAAAAAGGGCCAACATTTACAGTTGTGACATGGCAAGGATATAACATAAATGGGTACACATTCTATACACAAGCTTAGGATATAAAGAGCACTAACTAGAATAGCGGTGTCCGCATAGATGCGTTCAGTACTGATGGCTTAAGGAACTCCTACTATGGGCTCACAGAGGAGATTTAGGAGCTCGGTTATGTGCCTTTCAAGATCCACTTATTTTGGTATCGTTGGGTCTATCTCCCACAGGTGAAGGTCGACAAGTACGGTGTCATTACCATGAACCTCAAACGTGTCGGATACAAAGATATGCTTATTTCAGAGGGCATGACTAACATTTTCTGATGCTAGCCAACAAACAGAAATAGATTTAGAAACATAAAAGAATATCACAGTCTCATAGATGATTATTAACTCATAACCATTTGTGATAGTTGACTATCACATATGGTTTTTAGTATAAACCATATATATTATATGGTTTTTAGTATAAACCATATATATTATATGGTTTATCACAGACGATTTCAAATACAAATTGTCTGTGCTATCCGGATGTCCAATCAGCTTTGGACGCTCGAATGGTTTCAGTAACATTCGAACCAGTTTGAACTTATTCGATGCTGTCCGGGCCGTTCGATCATCTTCGGTCGCTCGAATTGGTTTGGTAACGTTTAGACCAGTCCAAACAACTTCGGTGTTCCGAACCGTCCGATCGTCCTCGCTATTACAGGCGGTTCTATGTTAAATTTGTTTGTGTTGTCCGAACCGTCCGATCAGCTTTAGACACTTCGATGGTTTCGGTAACATTCGGACCAGTCCAAACGAATTCGATGCTGTCCAGACCATTCAATCAGCTTTGGACGATCGGATGGTTTCGGTATTTTCGGACCAGTCCGAACTGCTTCGATATTCCAAATCGTTCGATCGTCCTCGCTATTACAGACGGTTCTATATTAAAACCGTCTGTGGTATTTTATTATTACAGACGGTTTTAAATCAAACCGTCTGTGATTATTCCCCTAGATATATTGCGCACGAGTTTGTCTCCACTATATTACCCACTAACGCAAGTGGAATGATGAATGAAATATTTATGTGTCATATGTTCTGTGATATATATATGTATATAAGAATGTGTGATATATATGTGTGTGAATTTATATATATATATATATATATATATATATATATATATATATATATATATATATATATATATATATATATATATATATATATATATATATATATATATATATATATATGAGAATGTGTGATACATATGTGAAATTGCATTTATGTATTTGTAGGGATCATCACAGACGGTTTTAAAGTAAAACTGTCCATGATATTTATAATCACAGATGGTTCTAAATTAAAACCGCTTGTGATATTTTATTATTACAGATGGTTTTTATTTAGAACCGTCTATGATGACTATAATCATAGATGGTTCTGAAGTAGAACCATTTGTGATTATTTCCCTATATATATTGCGCTCTAGGATTTCCCTATTGTATAATGCTACACCCCAGCCCCCACTTAATGTCGCTGCTTCCCCCGAGCCCGTCGCTGCCTCCCCCGACTTTGGCATCCCTCCTCCTCCGCGCTTGGTGCCCCCTCCTCCCCTGAGCACGCCACCTCCTCGAATCCCAATGCCGCCTCCCCCGAGCCTGTCACCGCCTTCCGGACTCCGGCTACCCTCCTCCCCACGCCCGGTGCTCTTCTCCTCCCCTGAGCACGCTGCCTTCCTGAGCCGCACAGTGACCTTTACTTTATGTTCTTGATTTATCTGTGAGATCTAATTGTGCATTAGTTAGCTGTGCTAACTACTCTATTTATTATCTCTGAAATCTGATTGTCGACTGGCATTAGGAGAAGGCCAGGTATCAACTTGAGCAACTTGGTTTTCTGGATTGTTGTGATTAATGTGGTTCTAAATAAATTATCACATAAATACGTGATCATATTCTAAATTCACCAAGAATTATGTAACATCCCAAAATTCCCTTTCTTAAAAAATTTAATTTCAAATTAATTATTTTAAAGTATTTGAATTTTATTTGGATTTCTCTGAATTTTATTTCAAAATCTAAAAAAAGAAAATGTATTTTAAATATTTTATTAAAGCCAAAAAGAGTTCATTTTATTTTTCCCAACCTTCCCTGAATTTTATATAATTTTTGAGAATTTTCTGGAATTAAAAATCAATTTTAATAGTTAAAAAGGTATTTTATAAAATTATTAAAGGCAAATTTGAATTTAAAAATATTTTTCCTAAGTCTAAAATAGCTCTAGGAATATTCTATGTATTTTCTGGATTTTTAGACATTATTTACTATTTTTTAAGCAATTATAAAATTTTCTAGTATTTTCTGAAAAATTAATCCAAAAATTAAATTCGGTTTATTCGCAGGCTACCACGTGGCGCTCTTAGATTAAATCTATCCTTCCTTGATCAAATCCCAACCATCCATAGCCACTTAAACCCAACGGCCGAGATTCTCTCTTTTGCCACGTGTCGCAAATCCATGCACTCAACTACTCTTCATCTCTTCTCCTCTCTCACCGACGCGTGGGCCCCACCTGTCATGAGCTTCTTCTTCCTGCCTTCATCTTCAACCTCCCACCGCCGCCATTGCTGCCGCACCCGAACTCCGTTTCTTCGCCTCCCTTCCGTTTTCCCCTCATTTAATCCCCTCTAAACCACCGCACCCCGCCATTACCTTGCCTTCAACTCCGGTAAGCTAACCGCCGGCAGTTACCACTTCCCCGCCTATAAATCTCCTTCCCCGAGCCCGGCTCCCCTCCTTTCGCCTCTTCCGTGCACCGAAGCCCTTTTTCCCCTTCTTCCCCGCGTCCGAGCCCCACCACATCGTGCATTCCCATCCTCGCCGCCGCGCCAAGCTCCAGCGAGAAATCGCCGCTGGCCCGGAGTGCCCCTCGCCTCGCCGCCACCATCTCCGCCTTCCCCGTGCGCCGGCGACCACCCGCCGCTCCTCGGCCGAGCCTCCCGCCCTCTCCCTCGCCGCCACATCAAGCGCCACCACCGCCGCCCTCTCTCTCTCCTCCGCCGCCGCTCCCCTCCAGCCACCCCAAGCCCGGCGCCGATAAGCCCCAAGTCCCCCGCCGTCTCCGCTCCCTCCGCCGCCTCTCGCTGGCGTCGCCAAGCGCCCGTGCACCGGCGAGCGCGCCACCCGTGCCTCGGCCACGTCAGCCGGCCATGCCGACGTGGCAGCCGAGTGGCAGCCGCGTGGCGCCATGCCAGCCCACGTCGGCCGTGAGTGCCACCTCGGTCTCCGCCATGGTGTGTGGACTCGGTCCACGGTAGATCGGGCCTACGCGTCCGAAAATTCGAATTTCAAACTCTTGCTGACGTCAGCCTTGCGTCATAAAAGTCCTTTTCCTTTATAAAATTCTTTCAGCTGAAATTCAAAATTTTTCTGACGTCATAAATACACTTTTTCAGTACAAAAATAAATCAGAAAACTAGTCTTTTTCTTTTTCTTCTATTTAAACTTCTGGAAGCCCTAACTTCCTCATTTTAACTCCGTTTTGACCTGTTCAAATTTCTAAATTCTTCTAAAATCTTAAACTACCCAAATATACACTCTTTTTGAATTTTTGAATTTTATTTGTATTTATTTATTTTGTTCGTTCTATCTTTTCGCGCGTAGAACCCGTCGTTGCCGAAGACTTTCCCGATCCGTAGCAAGACGGTCCAGACAGCGTGCAAGAAGGAAAGTCTCCTTTGAACATTTTGTACCTATATTTGAGAAATGATTTTATTATTTTAAATTTATTTGCATTGCTATTTACATAGAACACTAGTTTCTGTTTTAAGGTATTAGTTAATCCAATTATTGTTATGCCCTCATTGAAGTTGAATGTCATGTACCTTTGTAACCTTAGGACTTCCTTTGTGTCAGTAATGAGAATATTATAATACTTTGCCAATATTAGAACGGTAGTAAAATGCTTAGTCAAGCTATTCAACCTTTGTAACTTGGAGTGCAAAATTATATTTTATTGATCTAGTCTTTTATTCAGAAATTAGTGGCGATTGGTGTTGCCACTGTTCGTTTAAAATAAAACGAAATGTGAAAATTGTTTTAGACCAGGGCGGATGGTTAGATTGGATTGGTGCGGTTTTAGCACGAGATTTTGTAAAGTGTATGTTCCTCCCTAGTCGATTAAGGACCGACTCTTGTGTTTGTCCAGACTGAGCATTACCGTACAATCCTAAGTCTATATGGGTATGACCTTGCTGACTAACTTACGATAGTCTAGTTTAGGTACCACCAGTGGAAAGTGGGTGCCAGGGATTTACTGGTTTATTCACAGTGAGGGACATGGTTTTACTGTACTCATATGGCGCAAGAGGGGGCTTCTGACTGGGTGGATTTAACACTTCAGCAATGAAACCTCAGCGGGTGGTGTCTAGCTAGACTAGAGTGAGGTAAAAGCTTTGTGATATTTTATCTGGGTCTTATGCCAAAGGAAGCATGTTGACTATTAGGATAATTTATCTCTTGGGGGTAAAGTTGTATATCCTCTGCAGAGTGTTAAACTATTCGAATAGCCGTGCCCACGGTCAAGGGCGGGCAAGGAATGCATTCACATGGTAGATCTTTGATTTTGGTTTTAATAACAAAATTTGGAATCTCGAGAGTGGAGGGAACTCTCGGAAGGATATCCTGATGGAACCGTATTCTTGAACCTTGGCGGTTAGAGCTGGTTAACTCGTGTTGGTGGATAGAACTTTCACTATAAAATGCTTAACAAGTTTCAGCTAAAACAATTACTTTATTAAATTAATGCCTTCGAAAATATTTAATGGTATTCGAATCAAAATATTGCTTTGTGCAAAAGAACCATATAACCCCTCCTTTGTTAAGCCTTGCATCTACTGCATTTTTCCCAAGACTTGCGGAGTGCTTTATATACTCACATGCTGCACTAAAAATCAACTCAGAGGATTATGAAGCTCAAGAGGGAGATTACTACTACTTCGTGTGTGGATTCGACGAAGGCTTTCCGGAGTACTAGGCTGCGTTTCCCCAATCAATTGTCTGTGGCGTATTGATGGGTCTTCACCGGATTTATTTTTGCTTCCGCTGTGTTTTGTGAGTTTGTGAGGTCTTGAAACCTCCGTTGTAATAAAGAGGTCTTTTGGTCTGTACTCTCTACTATTGTAATAAAGCGTTGTTGGTTATATAATCATCACTGTTTGACTGTGTGCACTAGCTTTGATCTGTGACTAGTGCTGTAATACACAGAGGGTCCGGATTCGGAAATCCGGGGTCCCAACAAGTTAGCTCAAGAATTGCTCACTTGTATTATCTTTTGAAGATGTCATCCACCTTCGACATCATCATCGGATGCATGTGATGCACCATCCTTTGGAAAAAGGACTATCAAAAAAGGCTCGAGGACCGGTTTATCATCACGGATGTTGATGCGTTGGGACCCCTCCCAATCCTGGCCGAGCAGTGTCCGTATTCCGGAGAATAGTCAGAATAGTTGCACGGAAGCGGATTAAGATCACATTCGATTCGGGGAAGAAGGTGACCGAAGCTCAGAAAAGTGAGCTGCTGACGGAAGTTTTTCAATCATTTGAGATCCCAGAAGAACAACAAACCTCCGTGCGATCACATGCGTTGCTAGCGCCGTGTAAAGCGTGGAAGAACTTTAAGAGTCTGCTTGTCAAGCAATACGTGGAGAAGGATCGACACCCTTCCACAAGTATCCATTTCTGAAATTGCAATGGCAAGAGTTTGTGGAGATGAAGATGATAGATAATTTTAGGAGTGAAAGTGCGGCGCATAGGACCCTTCAGGCAAAAAACACGCACCCCATAGACTCGGCACCACTGGGTATGTGGGTAAAATCCCGCAATGGAGGAGGAGGACGAGCAGGCAATCCTGCAGGAGACCTCCCCGCCATTTGGCAGGATCCCTAATGAGCACGCCCAAAACTGGATAAGATTGAGATCATCTGCCGTGTCGTCGGGGTTCATCTCCTTTCGAAACCCCACAAACGAGGAAGTGTCCCACCGCCTAGAAGCATTGAGTGTAGAATCTTCCCTAGGCTCATGAGAGGTAGCTAGGGAGAGAGATTTACTCTCCGTGGTCTTGAGAAACAAGGAGCACCCAGGTCGTACGAGAGGTCTTGGTCTTTATGTTTCTTAGAAATATAGCTTCCCAGAGGACTCTGAAGTGTACCGGAATAGGAAAAGAGCAAAAACCAAGCGCAAGACATGGCTACGAGAGGACATTACGGCATCCCTTAGAGATGAAATGCAAAGGTATGTCAGAGATCAGATGAAAAGGTATAGGGAAAATCAACAGGAAGTCCCCGCCGCTCCTGTGCTAGGCCGCCCCCAACCATCGGAGTAGCTACGCATCCAACCCTACCTCAAAAAGCAACCACTGATTTCCTGTTGATGATATCTTGGTAATAATTTTTCTCTAGAATGCTCGATTCATTGATAGGCCTATTGGAGTGGCTGACGGTTTTTGGTCTTATCATGAGTGTTTGTGTAAACGAATCAAATACGAATAAACTATTTCAAAAAATTTGTTCATAAGTTGTTTCGCAAAGACGATAAAAAAAATCATCCCATTCATTTATTCAAAGAAAACTATACGCTACAACATTATCAGAAATGGCATAGGGACTAAGCAGTTCCATCAGTTCACACACTGTACGTGCAGCCGTGCTGTCCGCCAATCATCTATCTAGCTAGCTGGGGGGCTAGCTTCCGGCCATCACGGCCCTGCATCTGCATGCACCTCGGTCTGTGCTGGCCACAAAGCTCCAAACGATCGTGCAGCTAGCTCCAGGCGACTACGGGCTAGCTAGCTAATCGTGCGCTCCAACACGTACAGCCACTCGTTCCTTCTTCCTCCTAGCTTAGCTGGGCGCAAATATCATGCAACTATACGCAAGCATGCATGTGCGCGCTCAAGAGAGAGACAGAGCGAGAGCGCGCGTTTAGTTCTCGGAGAGTTTTGGAAGTTACTACACATGCAAGCTACGCCGATCGATCGATCCAAACTCTTGGGCCCTGCACATCGCTCTCCATTTCCTGACTCCCTTGTCGACTTGCCACGCTCGTCTCTTGTCGTTGCCAGCTGCGTTTGCATCAAGGCATCTCCGGCTATCATCCAGCGCCTTGCGTGAATGTACGTGCATGTATGAGTCAACTGCGGCGTGTACGTACACACATGTAGCTCGACCTGCGTATTGGCGAACTGGATGGGCCTAAAAAAAGATCTACGAAACTTTTGTTTCCGTACGCCAAATTAGAGTGGATTGTGTTTATATGTCCTGCCATCTTTAACTTCGATGAACCGTAGTTCCTGCCCCTCGCCAAATTGCCATGCCCTCGAATTTCACTAACTAGCTAGATGATGGGATGGAACTGGGAATCCAAAAAAATAGGGAGAAAAACACGGCCACACCGCACACTTAGTCGTTGTAATTCATTGTTAAGAGATGGACAATCTATTTATACTTCAATACTTTACTTCGCATCTTGGCTTCAGTGGGTCTATAACGTGGATTTGACAACGTTGAGACCTGGTCCAACCCTTGGACCCTCTTTGGTCTCACCGCGGAACCTCTCAATCATCATAATTCATAATTATCCTCTTTTCTTGAGATTGCGCCAGACCTTGAAAGTTCAACCTCTGCCCTTGATATTAGGTTGGGTCTCATGCACACCAATCAATTCACACCAAAAAAAAGTTTTAAGACATCGTTAGAAAGAACAATCTCCTCGTCCCTCAATATCACATATATTCTTAAAGGCCTACTCAATTGCTCATCAATTGGATTTATATATTAATATAAAGGGAGGACTAGCACCCGGACTTCCGATGGGAGCTTTCCATTGGACGCTACGGTACAACAGCGGTAAACAATATGTGTGTGAAAACAGTAAACAACTTGTAAAACGAAATGCACAAATAACACTACCAATAACAAGAAAAACATGGGAGAAGGTATGTCTTCGCGAAATTGATGCAGCCATTTAGTATAGAACTCAGCTACGTTTTGAAGCTAGTGCAAATATCCAATCAAACAAATTTGTGATTTTGCAACATTACAACATTTGAAAACAATAGTGGCGACATTAGAAAATAATTGTTATAACATTTATAAAGATGCAACAACTGAGACAAATTTAGAACAAATAGAAAGGGGCTGTAACAAACAAGGACAGATCATGAGATAACAAAGACAAGGGATACAATAAAATCGAGAAATGCATGCAGCAACCTACTGGAGGGACACTACAGATGGTGATGAGGAGCTAAGCTTGGGGAGGAGACGGTCGGCCACAATGCCTATTCTTCTGACGAGCCTAGATCTAACAAGATGTGGTCTGTCGGGTGCTCTAGAGGCGTTGGCGGAGTTCCGAGTGGCATACGTGGAGGCTATTGCCGATGGTAGAGCTTGTGATGTCGTGACAGCTCGTGAAGGCCACGGTCGGCCACGATGACCAAGCTCAAGTGACCCCTGGGAGGATGGGTGCATAGGATGAGACGAGGTGGAAGAGGTGCACTGGAGAGAAAGGGTTGGGGATGTGTCGTCGGTGACATCCTCATTCCGATCTGCGGATGTCACATGAGCTCACTCTATTTTCTAAGCTAGTGGAGAATAAACTAATTCGGGTCTGAGCGGTGGTGATGAGTGCGCTGGTGAATTACTAGTTGTTGGATCTATATGGGTTGCTGGATGTGCCTTCTAAGGGAGACATCCAAATCCAAACACACCAACCAAAGCATTACCGTAAATATGTATGGCCCTTTCAAACGGTTTCAGTTTCTTTTTTTTAATTTATTTAAGTTAAAAGCTATTTAGAATGTATTGGTTTTCTAATTTTGATTTATTTGTTTTTTGTTTTTTCTTTTGCATTGTCCATGACGATATAACGGTTTTTTAAAATATTTTTCTTAATTTTTCTTAGAAAAGTTAATAGTCGCTACAGTGTAATTTCAATAAAAAAAGCTTAGCCATAAGTTTAAGCCAAAAGCTAGTTGGAGCACCACTATAATTTGCTATATTAACATTTCAATCTTTCTGAGGTGGTTTCATGCGTAATCAAGTGGCCAATATGCAAGCTACAAACACCTGGCCGACATCCATCAAGCAATTGCCATGATTTATCGGTGCTACGATTAATTAGAAACTCTTTTATAATGATGGCATGGCAAATTATGCGTGGATGAGATAGCTGACATAGAACGAGGTCGATGTGGCTAGAAAGTGGCTACTGCACCTACCACCAGCAGCTCCACCAGCAGGTAACGAAAAGGCGATCAAGGGGCCTGTAGCACCGCCTCATGTGTTGGTATAAGCTTGCTGCTGGACAGTGCCTACTGGCTAGTGGGTAAGACGTCCAGGTCTCGGCCCACGCCCGCTTTGGTAGTTTCGTGGGTACGCGTAACTGTGCGTGTTGTAAGGTGGCCGTTGGTCGTACGTCGAGTGGCGCCACCGCCTTAATTTGCCCCCATAGCCGGCCGTCGATCGCATCCTTTGGACACAAGCCACATGACATTCTCTAGATTACGAGTTTAGGCCTCACTCATTTTAGTTTAAACTTATAGTTTCTGATTTATTTTTTATTATTTCTAAATTTTATCTTTTTTTAGTTTTTTGGTTTTTTACCTTTTTTGTTGGTTCTTTTTCGTATTCATTTGCATTATACATATGGGCTAACCCATTTTTTCTATTTTTAATTTTTTTAAATTTAGTTATAGCAAATAAGCAATTATTAGCTACAGTTTAATTTCAGCTAGATACAGTGCAATTTCAGCTATATGCCATCTTGTTTCAGTCCAACCGAGCGGCACCTAGATTAGTTGCCCGCATCAAGCAGCGTGATGCATAATCTTCTCTCTCATAGGGTTTATGCTCCGTTCATTCCGGTCTTTTTAGCGGCTGCTGATTTTTGGATGTTGATTTTTAGTTAAAATTGTCCTATAGTAGATGTTAGTTTTTTCTAAGTCATCCAATTAAAGAAAAATAAAAATACTATTATATCTTCATGGACAATGCAAAAAAAAAAAAGCCAAAAGAAGAGAAGAAAAGCCAAAAAAAAAAGAAGAAAAAAACTAAAATTAAGAAGCCAACATATTCATTCCAACTTCTAACTTCTAGAAGATAGAAGTTAGAAGTTAGAAACTGAAACCGAAATAAACGAGGCATATGTTTGCTACTTAGGTGGGCCACACAAGTACTAAAGCAGAGCCACTCGGTGGTGAACGTGGAGCAAAATAACCATGAGGCTATGCATAATAATACCAAGTTACAAATAATAGATGTTGCAATCGTGCTGCGCTACGGTAGGTTAGGTAGTCATCCAGGCCGCCGGAATTTCCTATATATAGGCCCAGCCTCTGAGTCCTATTCAAGCCAAAGAACATGAATAATGCATAACGTTTGAGCAAAACATGTGAAATATTTGGAATCCCGCACTCAACCTTGGTCACTGTTGCATGCATATAAGTCATGCCCATATTGCCCTACCTTGATTTTTGTCAAGGGAGCCACTACTGTGCTTCTAGTAGTGCAGTAGCACTATCACACTACCTCCTCTCTCACCTCCGGCTACCCTCGTCTATGACCGACATTTGCAGGCACTCTCCAAGCCTCCACCGTCGCTTCTCTTCTTCGGGCTTCGATGCTCCTCCACCGTCGTTACCCTTCACGCCTCCACCACCACTTCTCTTCTTCGGGCTCCAACTCTCCTCAATCGTCGTTGCTACCACTCTGCTTATTCATGAGCTCCACGCATCTCCGCCCCTTGCCCGCCTCCTCGTTCACCACCGGTGACTGGTGGCGCCCATGCCGCCCCCTCTTCCCAGCCGCCTCGACACTGCCCAACCTGAAATTCCTTATGCCATCGTACCGTGCCACCCTTTGCTGCTGCCCACCGCCCTCCTCCAATCCCGCGACCAGCAGCGCCACCGCTGCCTTACTGCACCGCTACCACCGGCCGCCCATCGTCGAGCCACCTCGCCCACCTCCCTCTATACACCAGGGTCCCGTAAACTCTCTTTCTAACCCGAGGAACCCTAAACCTAACCCACCGTTAAAGAAGAAGCATGCAGTAGAAATAGGTCGTCGTCAATAGGGTGCTAGGAGAAGAGAAGGAACAGTGGAGATTGTCACACGACGAATCCCAACCATGAGCTCCGCCGCCGAGCCGACTCCGTCCGCCTCCCTCTATACACCGGGATCCTGTGAACCCTCTCCTCAATCCGAAGAACCCTAAACCTAACTAGCCACCAGAGAAGAAGCACGCGGTGGGAGTCGTCCGTCGTTGCCGAGATTCTGGAAGAAGGGAAGGAACGACCGAAGGTATTCGTACCTGGTAGATCGGATGGATGCGCGTCTGGCCACATAATAAGCCTAAGGCTGTGATCAACTCGGCTTATGGCTTATGGCTTATTTTGCATTATTCATAAATTTCGTCTTTTTCTGAACTTTTGGCTTTTTGTTGAGCTTTTTTGCCGGTTCTTTTTTTCCCGTATTTGTTTGTATTATACGTAATGGGCTAACATATTTTTTTTATTTTTAAATTTTTTTAAATTTAATTATTCAAAATAAGTCTCTGTCAGCTACAGTGCTTTTTTTCAGCCAGCTACAGTGTTTTCAGCCATAAGCCATGAGCTTTTAAGCCGAGTTGATCACCACCTAATACAGATAAGATGGATGCACGTCCGACCGCACGATAAGCCTAACGCGTGACTAGGCACACCATAGATTTGGCTTTTTGTCAAACGTTGTCTGCCGTATTCATTTTGCCCGCGTCCGTCCAGCCCTTGTCAAGCGGCTAGCTGATCAACTGATAAAATCAATTTATATCCCTACATTAATTACCGTACAAAAACTACAGACCGCACGCTGCACTTGGCCACTCGCAGTCCGTACTTCTAGCACTGTTGTGCCTTTTTGGGCACATGATTCGAACTAATTGAACGTCGCGATAACTAGCGTGCGGCCATGAGCCATAAATAGCTGCATACCCGTACGGCCGGATACTGCAACCATGGAGGACCGATGCACATGAGACCACGCATGTGTAAGGAAAACTTGCGGTTAAGCCTTTCAATTAACAACGACGACTGATTGATTAGCGTCTGGGGCTATGCGTCCGGCCGATTGATTGATTCGTGTGGTCGATCGGTCTTCACCGGGTTGGTGTTTTCTGTTACGTGTTAGCTTCGCCATCAATGAATTGTTAAGAGCATGCACGAAATGGTGATGCGTGGTTTGCAAGATTCTCCAATTAGCTTGCTCCGGTCCAGCCTCCTGTACGTACATGAGCGCAGGTTATACACACGTACATACATGGCTCGAAAGAGGGTTGACGCCTTGTTCTTGTTGACTGGTCGTGTTAATTTCTACTGGCATTGACTAGAAATATCCTTCGGGCAAGTCCTTGGTTTTTCCAGGTGTATGTATGGCTCGTTCTCGCCGTCAGTTGAAGGGAATTAAGCAAAGCTAGCTAGCTCCTGATAATGTAACGTTTGGTTCGGGATCAAATCAGAGCTGTCAATTTATTGGAGTAGAATTTCTCAGGGCAGTATATTTCTATGGTACGTTGACGGGTAGCATTGATAGAGAGGTTGTTCCAGCGAAGAAGGCACGAAACGAAGCTCGATTTACCCTCCGTTTACATTGACTTCCGGTTTTAGTTTATAAATAGTAATAGTTTCTAAAAAATATATTTATATATGATTTTAACTGATATAAAAAAAATCACTACAGTATGTACTATAGTTGGTTAGATTTCGTCTTAAAAAACATTTCATTTGAAAGTTAGATAATATAGAAAAACAGATTTTAAAATTTAATACGAGCAGGATGTTAGTGTCGTCAAGCCAACCCAAACCAGCGAGACTTTTGCGACGTCCACGCCCACGGTGCGACACTCCGATCGCAGCCATTCGTGATTTGGGCATCTGCCCGTACGTTTCGTGTTCAGGAACGAGAAATCTGGCCAGCGCGGGACTGCCTGAACGCTCGGAGTTCTCTCCCTCTCTGGCATGCAGGCTGACTTGCCGTGGAGCGCAGCTTGACTTGTAGCACGCCTCCCGGCCTAGACTGGCCTGCTCGGCAGGTACGGGACAACCAGCCAAAAATTGACAGCACGTCCAATAGCCCATAAACCTTTCTATTTGATATGGCTACGACTTATGATTTTTGGCTGAAAATTTTGAATTTTAGCTGTTTGCGATATAGATTATGGAGAGAGATACTCGCTTGTGATTTTGGTTGATACAGATATTGAGATTTTAATATATATTATAATTAACTTGTAAACCCCGTCTTAAAAAATACTCCGTTTGAAAATTAGATAATATAACAAAAAATCAAAAACCGTTTTTAGCGGCCCGTTAATGAACAGGCCTTTGTAGCACGCCGCAGCGATCTGCAATCCGCCTGGGCCACGACGCGCCTTGTCGGCCGCGCAGTGTCTCCTGGGAGAATGGCCCAGCATACCGTCGTCGATCCCGTCGGTTTCACACTTTCACTTGCCCAGTTGGCCCACCGCTGCAAACCCGTCTCATTCTCCGGGGCATCGTCACGGTCAAGGATGGTCGGTCGCATGGACTAACAACTACTAGTACCGCACAACTAAAAAGTCGCAATTTGACGTAAAACTTCGAGAGGTGACAAGGCATGGCCCGGCTAAACACTAAACACTCGACCTTGTATTTCATCGCCGCTCTCCACTATACGTCGGGCGGACGCACAGTGGGACATGGGGGTACAGTTGTACCCCCAAATTTTTTTGCAAAAAATCAACTATATATAATATATATTTCATATATATAGAAAAAAAAGCTAGATTGGCATTTAGCAAATTCAGCCCACTAGCCAAAAGGCCCAATTGGCATTTCCTAACCTACCCTAACCGTAGCCTCCTCCCTCTGCCTGGCTGCCTCAGTCTCTCCTCTCACGTCGCCTCCTGTCTGGCTCTCCATCTCTCTAACTCTCTTCTCTTGCACAGCCGCGGAGCGGGATGTCGGACCTCGGGTTAGCAAAACCCAGATCCTCTGTGATTCACCGCACTATTCCCTGGATCAGTAGATAGTGCTCACAGATACATTACTGTATATCAAAAACATATCATGCGGAAAATAATACAGTAATACTTACTCATGGGCCGGTTAGGCCGAAAACGATAAAATGCAGCAGCGGAAACTTCACACAGGTGGGACCCGCAAGACTTGCCCACAGGCAGCCAACTGGGGTTCGCGACCTAGTCCATGGCCTTTTCGTCTTCCAGCTCTGTCGACCCTTTTTAGGCATCGTAGGGCTTGACTTTATTTCCTTTCTAACTGAATGGTAGCAATTAAGCAAGAATGAGTACGATGATACTCAGCAAGCCACCACACAGGATGCAGTAATAATAAATGCAAAGCTGTCAAAGGAGGCTTGAGGTTCTTTTATTTGCTTAATGCGACATTTGCAATAATCATAGCTAAAATTCCTATGACTTGGCATTTTATAAACATGCTTTAAAGAGTTTGAAATTGTGCAATATTTATAACGGCGTAGGTTCCATCCACCGATTACATGGTTCCAACCACCTATACTAGCTTTTGATCCTTATGCCACTTCCATATTATCAACCACGCTGGAGTACGTCCCTCCAGGAAAAATTCAAAATCAGAGTACCTCCCTCTGATAAGTTTTTGTCCCACCCACAAAGATTTTTGAAATAGAACTAACTCGAGGAAGATTTCCATGTCCGCCCTTGACCGTGGGCACGGCTATTCGAATAGTTGTATACTCTGCAGAGTCTGTACATCTTTACCCACAAGAGGTAATCGTCCCGATGGTTCTACATGATTCCTTAGCCATGCAGATCGAGAGACTACCACGAGGCCTTTACAATACCTCGCTCTCTAGCATCTCACCCCTATGGGGTTGCTTCCATAGGTTGTGCGGGATGTCCACCACAGGTTAGCGCACTCGGACTGCACTCTCCACCATACGCTAGCCTCGGCGACGTCACCTATATCCGATGTCCCATTCCACAGGGGAATTTTATTACCCACCTACACACGTTCTCCGTGAAATGGCTAGAGAGTCTAGTAAATTATTCAGCCAAGCCTACAATTTGCCAGCTTGTGGTTGTACTGTTGTACACGGAGGGGTCATCACAGGATTAAGTCCTTAATTTGTCCGGGCGGTTCATTCCACAGACCACAATCCTTGTGCTACATCCACACCCACCACTCTTACCATCCGCCCAGACTGGTATAGCAGATTTTTAAGGTTTTGAGAAGCATAACTTAAGTTATCACAAATAATCAGCCACATATATCCCGTGACTGTCCCAAAACCAGTTTTCATATTTAAAGATTGATGATCAGGGCCACTAGTGCCCTGGACTTGACAAGACTAGCATGGCATTTAATATGACTTATAGCTAGTAAAGTTATCATTAATATCTATGGTGACAAGGATCAGGTGATTCAAGTATCAAAGGATGACATAATAAATTTAATACAGCATCACGTGGGCATGTAGCTACCTTAAGCTTTGACATATATTTGCATAACAAATTAGGCATGCAAGTTGGTAGTTTAAAAGAACATAGTTTTGCATAAAATGTAGGATCAATATGATCAAAGTGATGACTTGCCTTGCTTGGGGTACCATGGCCTTGATTAATCTAAGTCAAAGCCTGCTCAGTCATTGATCTTAATCTTTTTACTGGTCCTCGCTTTTACCCGAGTCTTGGTCTTGTTCGAACCCGTCGTCCTGTTGAGTCTTCGGATTCTAATACGCGGCAAAGAAAAGAAAGACCAAATAAATCCAAACACTTTAAATGCCCAAGTTAATTTAAATTATACATTTATTACGATTTGAGAATAGAAGGATGATTCGGGTTAGTGTGCCGTAAGCACAACGGTAGATGAATTGGGCGAAGGAATGAGGTGGCAGAATAGCTTTACCGTGAGGGAAAATTTTAGGTGAACGGAGTTCAAAATGAATAATTACCTTCATGCATTTATCCATTCTGGAAAAAGGTAGTGGCCAAACCTAGCCGATTTGGGGGAATTGCGAGGCTCGATTGCATCGATTCCTATTTATCAAGAAAGTTCCATGAGCCAGGCAAGGCTTACGGACAGATAAAAGAGAATATCGGGGGTAGTGTAGAGAAACATGATTTTAGGATTTTAGGATACGGATACGCAAGATGAGTATATTTGTATACGCGGTGTAACTTTGATATTTCATGCGGCACTATTTATCTAAGATGGCAACAGCCAAAACAATGAATCAATATTTTTAATAACTTAATTAAGGTATGGAGTTAATCATTTAACCAACTATTATTATGGACAAGTTTGGTTATTTTACTAATTAACCACTCCATTTTCATAGTCGGACTTTTATTGAGTGAGTGAGTCATGAATTAACGGGGATTGCCTCGATGAAGTTATTTCTTTTAGTATTAATTATTCTCAATTATTACATTTGAGTTATGAGATAATGAGTGGAGATTCGGATGTGAGGCAAGACTATTTTAAGTGCTACTGGGAGAGATAACATGATTCTTGAGATGAGCGATTTATGGTTAATATTTTATGTGGCAAAATCATGTTAAATTGATTTACTTAATTTGTTTAAATATATTTAGATCGACGGATGAAGGATAGTATCTGAGCTACTCGAGATAGTATTAAAGTTATTATTCAAGTTTCCAGAGTAAAGTTTGAAAAGATTGAAATTATCTTTATAAGGCTTCAAACATGCGTCTTTAATCATGTTGGATTAACTACTGGTATCTTTGATTTATAAGATGATTTTTTTTATTAGCTTCACATATTAACTTTAATATTAACATTGAATCCAAGATAATTACTTGTCATATGGGAAATATGTCATGGCAGAGATTTAGCTTGATTAATCTTGTACATGATGATTAACTTATAAATCTTGATTGGCATAAAATTTACAAATGTGAAGTTGTTAGTTTAATTGTATAAATCTTTTTATTATGAATTTATAAATATAAGTTCACTCTTATTATTACTCACATATTACTTCAATGTATGCTTGGATAAATCATACTCAGGAAATTATTACTGAGCCAAAAGGTGAAAAGTTGAGCAACTAGCTTGCTGGGCCCACATGCCATACACGCACACAGAGAGGAGAGGCTGCTCAGCTGAGGCCAGAGCAGAACCGAAGCAGAGGAGGGAGGCACCGGAGCTGGGCGACGCCGACGCCGGCGAGAAGCGGCCGGGGGGGGGGGGGGGGCGGCGATCGGAAAACGGGCTTCCGAGGCGATGAGGAGGCTCCAGGAGGCGGTGGCTTCGGCAGGGGAGGCGCCAAGGCAAGCTGGCGGCGATGGAAGGCGGCCGGGACGGGGAGCCGGTTGGGGCGCCGGTGGCCGGAGGGAGAGAGGAGCGGATTAGGGTGAGCACGAGCACGAGTAGGGCACAAGGAACTTACCGGAGCGGTTAGCTTGATCGGAGAGAGGCCGGAGCGGGCTGGCGGCGAGCACGGGCGGCGGCGCGGGAAGACCACCGTGGCGGGATTGCTCTGGCGGGGGAGAGCTTCGGCCGGTTGTTGGGGAAGCCTCGGGGCACCGAGGTGTTGCTCCCACCGCGCCGAATCGACTTGGGACCGACCGGGTAGGAAGCGGCGGCGGAAATGGCGTCGGCCGGCCGAAATGGGGAAAAAGGGTTGGCGCGGCGAGCTCGGGCGGCGGCGTTGCAATCAACCGCGCAGGGAGGCCGGAGACGACCCGAGGCTTGATGTGACGCGGTCGATTGGTGGAGGGGGTGGCCGGAGCGGCGAAATCGGCGCGAGGTGGCGGTGGCTGGCGCAAGCTCGGGAGTAGCTCGAGCAAACTCGATTAGGGAATGGAGGAGGAGCTCGGGCTCCTTTATAGGCGAGCGCGCGTACGGCGGCGGCATGGGTGGCGCGTCCGGAAGCATGGGCGAGGCGTACCGCCGGCATGGCTGCGCGTCCGGCGGCCTGGGTAGCGGCATGGCGTAGGGGAGTGGCGCGGGGCTAGGCCGGTGGTAGGGGCGCTGGTGCAGAGGTGACGGGGGGGGGGAGAACTGGGGGCTGCGCGAACTGGGGCGAGCGACGCGAGCTGGGCCAGCGAGAGGAGCAGCGGCGCGGGAGCGGGCTGGCGACGCCATGAACAGGGGGAGGACGAGGAAGAAACGGGGAAGGAAGAGGAGAACGGGGCGTGTCGGGTGGGCCGGAGGCCAGAGAAAAAGAAGAGCGGGCCGGGCGGAAGAAGAAATGGGCCGACCCAAGAGGATAATTTGGGGATTTTAAGGATTTTCCGAATTTGGATTTGTGAGTGGATTTTGAGTTTGAAAGCTAGGTTCAGATTTTTGAACTCAACAATTAGATTTTTAAAATTGGCGCAATTTAGAGAAATAAATCTTAATTTTCCAAATTTGAATTTTCATAAATGCAAATTGGATGGGAAAGATTTTACATTAATTTCAATTTCCATTCTTGGCTTCGAGTTTCCAGATTTTAATTTAAATTTGACATTAAGACTTCCATGGATTTTTGGATCTTCTCAACTGTAAACTTTAATTTCTAGATCTTGGTTCCAAGGTTGGATTTTTATTAATCGGCCTTTTGGCAAGAAATCCAACTCGAGAAATTTGAAATGCGCCAAGAACTTTTGAGACCACAGGAAAAACGATTAAAAGATTTTCATCATTTTCGCAAATACTCTAGATCCCTTTTTGGGATGTTACAGATCCTACCCCCCTTAACAGGAATCTCGTCCCCGAGATTCGAGTGGAGCAGAAAGAAGTAGGTGGGAACAAGCTGGCTAGCAAAAGGTTCTAGGGTACTGCTTGGTACTACGCCCTTTCCTTGGAGCCATTCGAAGAGAGGACATCCAAACCAAAGCGGATCAACACTTGGAGAAAACACCACACAGGAGACCTTGTTCTTTTGGATAGCTTGCAGCTAGCTTCACTTTGTTGCTTGACATTTTAGGGGTTTGCCGTTTCTTCAATGCTAATTGCTAACTTCTCTTTATACTGGAGCGGTAGCACGGCCTAACATCAAGGTGTTCCAACACTTCTTATTTATTCAGGCTACCCCCCCTTAACATGGAGAGTGACCGGTACTAATTGCTCTTGTCAGCTCCATTCATGACGAGTCTGATGGCGACTTGAAAGCTCAGTCTCTGTATCTCAGCAGCCTTGGTCAGCAACAGGCTCATGGAGCAATCCTTGGGGCAATGGTCTTGTCCTTCACAGAGAAAACAGGTAACCCTGCTCATGGAGGATTCTCCAGGTTGATGATCTTCTTTGCAGTTGGGGCAGTTTGCAGTACATTGACTTTTCTCATATCCCCTTTCTCCACAACGCCTACATGATATTAGGTTCTTGAGACAGCCTTCTGGTAGAGGATGTTTCTTGCAGTAAGGTTAGTACGGAGCTGGGCAATTATAGCTGTAGTGCCCTGTTTGTCCACAAGTAAAACATGTAACCTGTCGCAGTGGAGGGCATGATTGGGCGTCATGTCCTGTCTTGCCACATTCAGCACATGCAGTAACTGGCAGAGCTCCCAGACCTGGTAGTAGGGATTTGTTGGGTCTTGTTGGTCCCTGGATAATGCACTTGGAGCTACTACACTTTCCTCTGCCAAGACTGAGGTTGGTGGCGTCGACATCCTTTTCTTGCTTGTTCGATTTTCGTAGAGGGCAGTCTCTCACATAATGCCCTGGGTCACTGCATTTGAAGCAGTTGAAACCTTGGCCTGGCTTCCTCTGAGGGCCTTGATTGGTGGTGATAGCATCCCAGGCTAATCCTTCTAGATTCCATTGGGGACATTTGATCACGCAACATGCTGTGTTACTGCAAAGGGGATAAGCACCCTTACCATTCCGTTTCTCAGGGCAACTACGAATGTCATGTCCTTTTCCTCTGCAATAAAAGCAAGTGGTGTTCTTTCGGGGTCCACCTGATGTAGTGGTACGGTTGCCTGTCATGTGGCGACTCTTTCTTGGTGGTCTTGGCGGGATGGATCTGAGTATTGGCTTGTGACGGTGGTGAGTAGAAACTGTTGGTTCTAGTTTCTTGCTTCTAGCCTTCTTTTTGGCCATTGACAATGTCTTGACTATGACTGTATCAGCGAGTCTACTGTGGAATAGAGGCTTGAGTCTGGATCCTTTTTGCAGGTTAAGGCCTCTTAGTTGTTGTCCTTTTTAAAGATATTGCCTCTTTCCACCTCAAAATTTGAAGTGTCTTGTCTTGGCTATCGGCTACCTCTTGCCTGCAGACCTGTCGAGGTTTTTAGCAATAAGGTGAGGGGAAATTAGCACGGGGTACGGAAAAGATTACAGGGAGGAGATATTCTAACCCATTCTAAGGAGTGCACACCCAGAAGCTGGGGCAGTACACAAGCCACACAGAATAACCAAGCCTTTTTTTTTTTGAAAACAAACTTTTCCGGTGACTACGAAATACAACGCCCAAGGGCAAGAAGGCAGTGCACAGGGCCAAATAAAATCTCCTTTGACCAAGCAACGTCTATGCACGAAGGCACACACAAGAGAGCACATGGTTCTGAACACTAGGTTTATTGAAGCGAGGCTATCAAATCTTCACGAGCATCCTTGACACCTTCGAGCTTAAGCCTTTGAAGTAAGGGAGAGAGAATAGGAAAAACCAAACTTCCTTTTTATAGACAGAAGTAGCAAAAGGAAAGGGTTAAGAAGTGCTGTGGCATCGAAGCTCATGCTTCTCATTATTACTTTGGAAACAGAGCTTCTTGGAAAACAGTTTTCAAAATACTGAAGTTGAAAACATTTGTTTTTCCAAGATAACCCTATCAATAGTAATTGATTTGTTATATATATATATATATATATATATATATATATATATATATATATATATATATATATATATATATATTTGGAGCAACTAGATCCCCAAGTTTTGGTTTTAAAAGCAAGTTCTTGGGAATTGAGCTTTTGGGTTTTCCAATACTGGGGCCAAGTTTTGAAGTAACTTGAATCAAACCTTTTTGCAACGAAATACATTGTATACTCTTGATACAGAGTTCTATATCAAGATTAAATTTTTTTTTTGTTTTGGAATACTTGAACTTTTAAAATACCTTTTTTTTTGTAAAGGTACCCTAGCATCCTCTAATATCACAGTATCAATAGACTAATTTTACTCCCATAATCTTTTCATTCGTAGGCTTAGAATCCATAGTCTTGTTAAACTTGCTTATACTTGATTGAATCTAAAACTGACTTCCTTCATTACTTAGTCTCAGCACGATTGTTCGTCTAATACTCCAAACTGTAAGTGTTATCATTTATTCGATCCACAGATCATATAACTTCCAAGGTATCATCTATGGTTTCATTCACCAAATCAGAGTTACCCACTCCTCAAATGGATCTCACTTTCCTACATAAAATCATAAATCCAGTCTTGGGTTCATTATTCCATAATCCCATTCAATTATTTACTTGAACATTACTCCAAATGCTTTACCTTTAAATCCACTCGTATTTGTTTGTATCATGGTTTCAATATCTCCATGTTTTAAATCCACCAATACCACTCACATCTTTTACATTTTAAATCCACCAGTACCACTTGTATTATGGTTCCAATATTTCAATCCACCAATAGCATTTGCATTATAATCCAACCTTTTTCACCATGGATCTATACTCATAATCTTGTTTACCAAGTGATCAGTCCTATTATCCGCAAATTTCCTTCCAAGCGACTTCATTGTCATAAACATCCACCGAGAATAAGATTATTACTCAAATCTATAAATCAAGGATTATTATGACTTATCGTAATTTCCTCAGAATTTTCAATAACCCATGCACTAGTCAAGCTATATTCCATTATCCCACTAGTGTAAACATTCTTTGGGAGCCATGCTATTTATTAAAGCTGCAATCCACAAATGTTATTAAACTCCCCACCTTTCTAAAATTCCATCGATCCACGTATTTTAGCCAGTCCAATCTTTTTGAGTTGGTCCACTCATTTAGCCAATTCAATCATTTATATCGCTCCATCTATTTAACCAATCCGATTATCTTACCAATCCAGCCCCTTTTACATTGGTCTACCTACGTAGCCAATCTAATCATTTAAATTGGTCCATCCATGTCAACCAATCCAATCATGTAAACTGGTCTATCCATTCAGTCAATCTGATCATTAAGTTGGTTCACCAATGTAGCTAATTCAATCATTCAAATTGATTTGCCTATTTTTCGGCCAGAAATTCACACCATTGATTCTTTCTTACAATTGACTTGAATCCACCAAGATTTAGACATATATCTGAGAAATCAAAGCGAATTTTTGGAATAAATTGGCAGGGGTTTTTAAATTTTTGGGGAAAATTTTCCTTGGAAGTTTAGGTTTGCTGAAATGAGCTTGGAAATAAGCTTTGCAAATAATTTTGACAATTTAAACTTCCAAGGATAAACAACTTTTGCAAATAAAACTCAATATAATTTTTATGATTTTGGCCCAAGGTAATTTTTCAGAAGATAACTCAGGCACGCGTTAGTTTGAATTCGGGATAAGAGAGCCTTGGAGCTAAAAATGGCCAGGGCAGCAAATAGATGAGAGGGAATCATCTAAGAGAGATAAGAGTAGTAATACTTCTTATATTTTGAAGAAATAATTCTAGTGACAAAGCTAACGGCCATGCTAACTAAGGTTACGACCTACAGTCGATATGCTCTGATACCAGCTCTGTCGGACCTCGGGTTAGCAAAACCCAGATCCTCTGTGATTCACCGCACTATTCCCTGGATCAGTAGATAGTGCTCACAGATACATTACTGTATATCGAAAACATATCATGCGGAAAATAATACAGTAATACTTACTCATGGGCCGGTTAGGCCGAAAACGATAAAATGCAGCAGCGGAAACTTCACACAGGTGGGACCCGCAAGACTTGCCCACAGGCAGCCAACTGGGGTTCGCGACCTAGTCCATGGCCTCTTCGTCTTCCAGCTCTGTCGACCCTTTTTAGGCATCGTAGGGCTTGACTTTATTTCCTTTCTAACTGAATGGTAGCAATTAAGCAAGAATGAGTACGATGATACTCAGCAAGCCACCACACAGGATGCAGTAATAATAAATGCAAAGCTGTCAAAGGAGGCTTGAGGTTCTTTTATTTGCTTAATGCGACATTTGCAATAATCATAGCTAAAATTCCTATGACTTGGCATTTTATAAACATGCTTTAAAGAGTTTGAAATTGTGCAATATTTATAACGGCGTAGGTTCCATCCACCGATTACATGGTTCCAACCACCTATACTAGCTTTTGATCCTTATGCCACTTCCATATTATCAACCACGCTGGAGTACGTCCCTCCAGGAAAAATTCAAAATCAGAGTACCTCCCTCTGATAAGTTTTTGTCCCACCCACAAAGATTTTTGAAATAGAACTAACTCGAGGAAGATTTCCATGTCCGCCCTTGACCGTGGGCACGGCTATTCGAATAGTTGTATACTCTGCAGAGTCTGTACATCTTTACCCACAAGAGGTAATCGTCCCGATGGTTCTACATGATTCCTTAGCCATGCAGATCGAGAGACTACCACGAGGCCTTTACAATACCTCGCTCTCTAGCATCTCACCCCTATGGGGTTGCTTCCATAGGTTGTGCGGGATGTCCACCACAGGTTAGCGCACTCGGACTGCACTCTCCACCATACGCTAGCCTCGGCGACGTCACCTATATCCGATGTCCCATTCCACAGGGGAATTTTATTACCCACCTACACACGTTCTCCGTGAAATGGCTAGAGAGTCTAGTAAATTATTCAGCCAAGCCTACAATTTGCCAGCTTGTGGTTGTACTGTTGTACACGGAGGGGTCATCACAGGATTAAGTCCTTAATTTGTCCGGGCGGTTCATTCCACAGACCACAATCCTTGTGCTACATCCACACCCACCACTCTTACCATCCGCCCAGACTGGTATAGCAGATTTTTAAGGTTTTGAGAAGCATAACTTAAGTTATCACAAATAATCAGCCACGTACATCCCGTGACTGTCCCAAAACCAGTTTTCATATTTAAAGATTGATGATCAGGGCCACTAGTGCCCTGGACTTGACAAGACTAGCATGGCATTTAATATGACTTATAGCTAGTAAAGTTATCATTAATATCTATGGTGACAAGGATCAGGTGATTCAAGTATCAAAGGATGGCATAATAAATTTAATACAGCATCACGTGGGCATGTAGCTACCTTAAGCTTTGACATATATTTGCATAACAAATTAGGCATGCAAGTTGGTAGTTTAAAAGAACATAGTTTTGCATAAAATGTAGGATCAATATGATCAAAGCGATGACTTGCCTTGCTTGGGGTACCATGGCCTTGATTAATCTAAGTCAAAGCCTGCTCAGTCATTGATCTTAATCTTTTTACTGGTCCTCGCTTTTACCCGAGTCTTGGTCTTGTTCGAACCCGTCGTCCTGTTGAGTCTTCGGATTCTAATACGCGGCAAAGAAAAGAAAGACCAAATAAATCCAAACACTTTAAATGCCCAAGTTAATTTAAATTATACATTTATTACGATTTGAGAATAGAAGGATGATTCGGGTTAGTGTGCCGTAAGCACAACGGTAGATGAATTGGGCGAAGGAATGAGGTGGCAGAATAGCTTTACCGTGAGGGAAAATTTTAGGTGAACGGAGTTCAAAATGAATAATTACCTTCATGCATTTATCCATTCTGGAAAAAGGTAGTGGCCAAACCTAGCCGATTTGGGGAAATTGCGAGGCTCGATTGCATCGATTCCTATTTATCAAGAAAGTTCCATGAGCCAGGCAAGGCTTACGGACAGATAAAAGAGAATATCGGGGGTAGTGTAGAGAAACATGATTTTAGGATTTTAGGATACGGATACGCAAGATGAGTATATTTGTATACGCGGTGTAACTTTGATATTTCATGCGGCACTATTTATCTAAGATGGCAACAGCCAAAACAATGAATCAATATTTTTAATAACTTAATTAAGGTATGGAGTTAATCATTTAACCAACTATTATTATGGACAAGTTTGGTTATTTTACTAATTAACCACTCCATTTTCATAGTCGGACTTTTATTGAGTGAGTGAGTCATGAATTAACGGGGATTGCCTCGATGAAGTTATTTCTTTTAGTATTAATTATTCTCAATTATTACATTTGAGTTATGAGATAATGAGTGGAGATTCGGATGTGAGGCAAGACTATTTTAAGTGCTACTGGGAGAGATAACATGATTCTTGAGATGAGCGATTTATGGTTAATATTTTATGTGGCAAAATCATGTTAAATTGATTTACTTAATTTGTTTAAATATATTTAGATCGACGGATGAAGGATAGTATCTGAGCTACTCGAGATAGTATTAAAGTTATTATTCAAGTTTCCAGAGTAAAGTTTGAAAAGATTGAAATTATCTTTATAAGGCTTCAAACATGCGTCTTTAATCATGTTGGATTAACTACTGGTATCTTTGATTTATAAGATGATTTTTTTTATTAGCTTCACATATTAACTTTAATATTAACATTGAATCCAAGATAATTACTTGTCATATGGGAAATATGTCATGGCAGAGATTTAGCTTGATTAATCTTGTACATGATGATTAACTTATAAATCTTGATTGGCATAAAATTTACAAATGTGAAGTTGTTAGTTTAATTGTATAAATCTTTTTATTATGAATTTATAAATATAAGTTCACTCTTATTATTACTCACATATTACTTCAATGTATGCTTGGATAAATCATACTCAGGAAATTATTACTGAGCCAAAAGGTGAAAAGTTGAGCAACTAGCTTGCTGGGCCCACATGCCATACACGCACACAGAGAGGAGAGGCTGCTCAGCTGAGGCCAGAGCAGAACCGAAGCAGAGGAGGGAGGCACCGGAGCTGGGCGACGCCGACGCCGGCGAGAAGCGGCCGGGGGGGGGGGGGGGCGGCGATCGGAAAACGGGCTTCCGAGGCGATGAGGAGGCTCCAGGAGGCGGTGGCTTCGGCAGGGGAGGCGCCAAGGCAAGCTGGCGGCGATGGAAGGCGGCCGGGACGGGGAGCCGGTTGGGGCGCCGGTGGCCGGAGGGAGAGAGGAGCGGATTAGGGTGAGCACGAGCACGAGTAGGGCACAAGGAACTTACCGGAGCGGTTAGCTTGATCGGAGAGAGGCCGGAGCGGGCTGGCGGCGAGCACGGGCGGCGGCGCGGGAAGACCACCGTGGCGGGATTGCTCTGGCGGGGGAGAGCTTCGGCCGGTTGTTGGGGAAGCCTCGGGGCACCGAGGTGTTGCTCCCACCGCGCCGAATCGACTTGGGACCGACCGGGTAGGAAGCGGCGGCGGAAATGGCGTCGGCCGGCCGAAATGGGGAAAAAGGGTTGGCGCGGCGAGCTCGGGCGGCGGCGTTGCAATCAACCGCGCAGGGAGGCCGGAGACGACCCGAGGCTTGATGTGACGCGGTCGATTGGTGGAGGGGGTGGCCGGAGCGGCGAAATCGGCGCGAGGTGGCGGTGGCTGGCGCAAGCTCGGGAGTAGCTCGAGCAAACTCGATTAGGGAATGGAGGAGGAGCTCGGGCTCCTTTATAGGCGAGCGCGCGTACGGCGGCGGCATGGGTGGCGCGTCCGGAAGCATGGGCGAGGCGTACCGCCGGCATGGCTGCGCGTCCGGCGGCCTGGGTAGCGGCATGGCGTAGGGGAGTGGCGCGGGGCTTGGCCGGTGGTAGGGGCGCTGGTGCAGAGGTGACGGGGGGGGGGGGGAGAACTGGGGGCGGCGCGAACTGGGGTGAGCGACGCGAGCTGGGCCAGCGAGAGGAGCAGCGGCGCGGGAGCGGGCTGGCGACGCCATGAACAGGGGGAGGACGAGGAAGAAACGGGGAAGGAAGAGGAGAACGGGGCGTGTCGGGTGGGCCGGAGGCCAGAGAAAAAGAAGAGCGGGCCGGGCGGAAGAAGAAATGGGCCGGCCCAAGAGGATAATTTGGGGATTTTAAGGATTTTCCGAATTTGGATTTGTGAGTGGATTTTGAGTTTGAAAGCTAGGTTCAGATTTTTGAACTCAACAATTAGATTTTTAAAATTGGCACAATTTAGAGAAATAAATCTTAATTTTCCAAATTTGAATTTTCATAAATGCAAATTGGATGGGAAAGATTTTACATTAATTTCAATTTCCATTCTTGGCTTCGAGTTTCCAGATTTTAATTTAAATTTGACATTAAGACTTCCATGGATTTTTGGATCTTCTCAACTGTAAACTTTAATTTCTAGATCTTGGTTCCAAGGTTGGATTTTTATTAATCGGCCTTTTGGCAAGAAATCCAACTCGAGAAATTTGAAATGCGCCAAGAACTTTTGAGACCACAGGAAAAACGATTAAAAGATTTTCATCATTTTCGTAAATACTCTAGCTCCCTTTTTGGGATGTTACACGGGAGCCGCCAGTCGCTAAGACCCCAAGTCCCGAACTCGGCACAGCCCACAGGCCATAGCGGCAGCGCGCTCGCCGCTTGGCGCCCCTCGCCGGCTCGCCCCCTCCAGCCCTCCTCGTCAGCTCGTCTCCGGGCTCGCCCCCTGCTCGTCAGCTCGTCTCCGGCGACGCGGCGAACGGCTACCGGCGGCGGCGCGGCGCCGGGCGCCCATGGCCCACACCCAATGGCCGACAGGCCCGACACTGCATCGACGGCGACGAAGAAGTCCCCACGGCCAGGCGGCGGCGGCAGCTCCTCCCCTATTCCAGCTTCAACGGCGGCGGCGCTCCCGACGGCCATGCCGCCCCTGCACACAAGGTTGGTATTCTAGTATTCTACAATGTCATTTTATACTTAATACATTGCCAATGCCATCCAGGTCAGTTTTGCATTGATGTTGTTTCATGTACTCTGTTCAGTGTTCACTACAAATTAAGTCAATCAAACTTACATTGAAAATTGCATTTATTGCTTATGTGTGATTATTTATTTGGTTAACTATATGAGATATACATATTATGTGTATTAAAATTCTCTATCTTATATATATACTCCGTAGATTCTTAACTTCGTACCCCCAGCCCAAAAATCCTGGATTCGCCACAGCTATACGACCGCATTCTTAGCACTACAAGACGTGGTTTCCAAAACAGAAATAAACAAAATCATTGACATTGTTGCACATTAACCCCCCCTCCCTCTTATTTTGGTTCCAATTAAATTTCTAATTTTTTATGTCCGTTAAGACCTCGTGTCTCCTCCATCTCCAATGACTCGTAAGCATGTGCCCTTTTAGATTTAGGCTTCTTAAGTTATATTCGACATTGAAAGTGGCGATCACCTTTTTGCCACCGATGTGAGATGAGGTGACAAGCGGGCACACGATATGGAAGGAGGTGCGGAGGAGGTGGGCAATGGCGGATTGAAATCTAGCCATTGACCACTCTTGATGGTAGGGTGGAGTTAGGGTTTAGAAATAAGGAGGATTACATAACATATACAATGTAATTATATTTGATAACGAGGTTAAATAGCACTAATGATAATAATTTTTTTAAATATAAAAAGCTACAGTACAAATTTATTCAACCATGAAGGAACCTGGCCTCTGCCAGCACCCCTCCTTCTGCCCCTGCTTGGTGGCCACCTTAATTCCTTAACATCAATAACAAATTATTGCTTAATTTTTTTGTGTGTGAAATTGAATTCAATGGCATATATTTCTTGACTTTTTCATTATTCTGTCATTGACTTCTCGATCTGCCACTTGAGGTGGGGAAGGAGGCAGTAGGGGTTCAATGAGTTGAAGGTGTGTGTGTTGCTGGTGACACATCCCGGTGGGTATGAATGCCAGTTTGGGTTATGACAAGGGGCTAAGAGAGATATGGAGGTTTTTTTTTCTAGATCCAATGAACTAAAAACTCTACTGAAATTCTAAAAATTTTTAGCTATGCATTGCATTGACAATCGCAAACCTAATTTGTATTCACAGGAATTACTCCCATAGATCTAACAGTTGACTCTTATTGTTCCAGGAAAAAACTCTCTAGGGAGGCCCCTAGACCCCTATTGGAGGCATCATCTTAGATTTTTGCCACGAGCCTATCTAACATGAATCTCAAAGCAATCCATCTCTATCTTCTCCATCCTCACATCGCGGTGACGGCAGGTGGCAGAGGTGGCGTGGCGCGACGTCGCTTCGGGGCAGGGAGGTTGGGCACGGCTTTCGATGGCACAATGAGCGACATGGCGGCGATGTGGCATGGCATGGTGCGGGCGCCAAGGAGGTCGGAGCGGCATGAATTGTTTTGAGAGCAGGTACAATAAGGCTTAGTCAGCAGGCTATAGCAAATATAATATCAACCAAATCTTACGTGTCAGAGAGAGAAAGGAAGAGAGAGAAGGAAGTTGGCTACTAAATTACAGTTAGCTATAGCACGTAAAAATATGCATTTCACTCTCTTACACGTGGGGCCAAATAGTTATTGTAATAGCTACCTTATTGTATGAACTATTTTTTTGAAGGCTATAGATGAAATGGACAAGTGTTATAGCCACTAGTTGGCTATACTATTGTACTTGCTCTGAGCTTCGTGTTGGCTAGGTGGTAAAATTTGGAATAGGGTCTCTAAGAGCATCTCCAATAGTGATTTATGAGCTAGGCCTGGGCATATTACCCGCTACCCGAAATCCGAACCCGAAATACTCGGACTCGGACCCGAAATAACCGAACCCGCACTACCCGATATCTAGTTCGGATAGTAAATCCTATTACCCGAATTTATATTGGGTAATTTGGGTAACAACACCCGGTACCCGAACTACCCATATAACAGGAATACCTCTCGAAGGCCTAGTCAAAGCCCATCAAATCTCCTCGGCTTCAGGCTCCTTAACTCGTCTCGTAACTCGCCGCGTCTCGTCTCCGCGACTCCGGAGTCCCCGGCGTGGCGGCGTCTCCCCGCCTCCCCGAGACCTCGACTCTCCGTCTGCCGTCTCCTTCAAAACCAAGCCATGAGCCCGCTGCGCGCCACACTCCCCCGTCTCATCTCACAGCGCGCGCGCGCGGCCGACGCTGCGAGTCCACGACGGCCAACGGTGGCACGACGCGACGCCGCCCTCACTCCCTCGGCGACTCGGCCCTCACCAACTGCTGCTCCCGTCAGGCCACCTCACGCCGCCGTACGTCAACTCGTCGGAGAGGAATCCGGTGCCCAGGGACTGAAGATTGAAGGACGGCTGCAAGCCTGCAATATAATGTAAGTATTCCTATTCCCTAACCCTAACACCTATGGACCTATTTTTCTTAGTATTTGATCCGTGAATCATTGAATCTCTGGTATGTGGGTTGCTGTTGCTGTGTGATACATTGATCCGTGAATCATTGAACCTGTGTGCGGATGTGCCAAACTGCCAATGTATATGTAGTGTATGTGTAGTATACACTACACTAATCTATTACTGTTTATTTGATATGTGATTTTTGATATATGCTGATTTTACAGAGATAGCGAGGCATATGATTCAGTTTATTTGTTATGATCTGATAGTTGATATGAGCTGTGAATTTTTTTATATGTTCTTATGTATTGTTTTTTTAGTTTCACTTATTTTCATAGTGAGCAGTGACTGATTATGCCATTTGGTGCCCTTTTTATTTTTGTAGATGACTGAATTAGAGGATAATATTGACTCCTTGGGCACTAGTACTCCATTTGAAAGTGAGGAGACTCCAGCAATGGCAATGGTGCCAGTAGATGAGCAACCATCACAGATGGCTCAGGTGCAAGACAAAACTGTAGACACTACAAAAGTGGTTATTGATGTTGAAGAAAAGGAACCTGCAAAAATTGAGAGGAAGGAGATGGCAGCGAGGTCTGAGATGTGGGAACATTTTATCAGGGTCAAGGATGAGAAAGGATTTGTGAAGGCTGGAAGGTGCAAATATTGCCATCGTGAGATCAAGGCTGGCACAAGGGAACATGGAACATCTGCGTTGAAGAAACACTTCGGTACATGCAAACGCAATCCTCATGTTTTCAACAAGGATCCAAAGCAAGGCACTTTGCAAGCTGCTCGTGGGGAAGTTCCTGTCACTTGGAGGTTTGATCAAGAAGCACTTAGAGTTGCCTTTGCTGAGATGGTGGTAGAAGATGAGCAACCTTTTTGTTTGGGTGAGAAGCCTGGCTTAAGGAAATTTCTATCCAAAGCATGTCCTCGTTTCCAGCTTCCATCTAGAAGAACTTGCACAAGGGACATTGTGCGTCTTTACTTTGAAGAGAAAACCAAGCTGAAGAAGATCTTTAAAGAATCTTGTCAGAGAGTGTGCCTAACAACAGATTGTTGGACTTCTCAGGTACAAGATGGGTATATGACTGTTACAGCAACTTTCATTGATGGAAACTGGAATTTGCATAAGAAAGTGATAGGTTTTTTCATGGTGAAGGGTCATAAGGGGGAGGATATTGGGAAGAACTTGACAAGATGCTTAGCTGATTGGGGTTTGGATAGAGTTATGACTATAACAGTGGACAATGCAAGTGCCAATGACAGTGGTGTTGATTATGTGAGGAAGCAGCTGCAGAAAACCAACATTGCCAAGGGCAAGTTTGTGCATATGAGGTGTGCAGCCCACATTGTGAATCTTATTGTGAGAGATGGATTGCAAGAGGTGGACCAATCTATTAAACGTGTGAGGGCTGCTGTTAGATATATAAAAAATGGGACTTCAAGGTTGGTCAAATTTAAAGAACTTGCTGAGGAAGAGAAAGTGGAAAGCAAAGCTTTTTTGAAGCTTGATGTTCCGACAAGGTGGAATTACACCTATTTGATGTTGAAGGCTGCAATTGTCTATGAGAAAGTGTTCTTAAAGTTAGTTGATGAAGACACTAACTATGTTATTGATTTGTCTGAACTAAGAGATGGTTTCGGGCACCCTGATGAAGATGATTGGGACAATGCAAAGAAGATGGCACAATTTCTGCAGCATTTTCATGATCTGACTGTTCGTATCTCTTCTTCTCTCCAAGTCACTAGTAACACCTTCTTTCATGAGATTGGAGAAGTTCGTCTGCTGATTCAAGAATGGCTGAGCAGTGAAGATAATTTGCAAGTGTCAATGGGGCAAAGAATGCAAGAGAAATTTGAAAAATATTGGGGACTTTGGCACACCACCAACAAGGCCACTGAGAAAGGGGAGCAGCAAGCACAAGAAGGTACTAAAGGGCGGAGCAAGGGCAGGGGAAAGGAGAAAGAGAAGGATAAGGAGAACATCAATTTGTTGATATTTGTGGCTGCATTCCTTGATCCAAGGTACAAGTTATCTCTGTACACACAGATTAGTGTAGAAGAAATATTTGGTGAAGAAAAAGGTAAATTGGTTTGGGCAGCAATTAACACTTGTGTGGCAGAGTTGTTTGAAGAATACAAGAACCTATATGCTCCAAATGAACAAACTACTCAAGTAGTTGGTGCTGAAAAATCAAAGAGAGTAGCAGGAGGAATGCTTAAAGAAAAAATTAACAAGAAGATGAAATTAAACAATTGTTCTACCAGCACCAACAAATCTGAACTTGAGAAGTATCTTGCTGAAGAAACAGAAGACCCAGAGTCGAAAATTGATATTCTTGCTTGGTGGAAAGTCAATTCGAATAGGTTTCCAGTTTTGGGTCACATGGCTCGTGATGTGCTTGCTATATCCATCACAACAGTAGCGTCGGAGTCCGTTTTTAGCACAGGTGGACGGATTTTGGATGACTTCCGTACCTCTCTTACTCCATTCATGTTGGAGGCTTTAGTATGCACGCAGGACTGGCTTCGAAGACCTACTGTTGACATAAAGGAGAGTACGGAGGAATTGGCAATAATAGAAAAAGGTTATGATTCATATTTACTAACTTGCTTACATTTGTCAATTTATTGTATGTAATATTAAATATTTAAGTGTGTTGTACTGTTGTGCATTTACAGAGTGGATAGAAGAATTTGGCGGCCAAGGAAAAAAGAATGAGACTGCTGGCACCTCCAAGTCACAAACACCAAGCAGTAATGTTCCCTCCTCAACCACGGGTGAACCCAAAACTTAAAGGTAAAGATCAATGTTTTTCTAATAACCTGCTGTGCCAAGATTTTAATTTTGAACCAACATTTTTAATTGCAGGATATGGAGGGCTGGATTGCTGGCACTGGACTATGGAGGAATGGAGTCTCGGTCTCTCGGATGTTCTTTTGTTCTCGACTTCTTGTGTAGCTGTGATGCATTGGGTGTTGGCAGTCACCATGCAGCAGGCTTGACGCCTTGAGCAGCTTGATTTGTGCTCTTCTATCTTGTCAGAACTTAGTAGATAGTAGTCAGTACTTGCGTCTTAATGTCTTGTGACTTGTCTGAATGGTGCATTTGCACAAAACTACTAAGTATCATGTTGCGACAATGTGATAATCTGCGGAGCTGCAGTTGTGATTTGTGAACTTTAAGTTAATCAGTTATTAATTATTCTGTCCAAAGTGTCAATTACTAATTGTATGCAAAATTCTGTGTAGTTTGAGTGTTTGCTCTGATTTTATATATTTCGGGTATATTGGGTATACCGAACCCGAACCCGAAATTGCGGGTACCCGAATTTGCGGGTAACGTTTTTTTGGGGCTGGTATCGGGTAACAAATCTCATTACCCGAATTTTTGGAAACCCGAATTACCCGACCCGAACTAATCGGGTAACCCGAACGCCCAGGCTTATTATGAGCTACCTCTAAGCATATTATTTTATATTTTAATAGAAGAGAGAGAAAAGATATCTCTTGATCAAGAGCTAGTCTCATACACACATTCCAAGATTATGTGAGAGTGTCATGTGAGGCTATTTATGTTATGAGCTATGTGTTAAAAGTTAGTACTATTGGAGAAGTTATCTTAGAGCTAGTAACTAGCTCATACTGTTGGAGCCTCCGAGGAGAATGTTTTTCCATGGTTCCACGTCTGACGTGGCACCGCAAGCCCCACATGGCGCTTCCTGTCCTAATCGCACCCGCACCCGCACCCGCACCCGCACCCGCATTTCCGTTTCAATCTCATCGGCAGCAACGGCTACTACTCCTCCCCTGATGGCATAATCCCCGCCCCTTCTTCCCCGAGATCTCTCGCCATCCCCGACCACGCAACTCGCCATGTCCACGTTGCCTCCCGCCTCGTCATCTCCTCCCACGGGCGGAGGGGCCCGCTGCGCCTCGCCGGCGGCCTCCCGCAGGAAGGGCTCCCCCAACCGCAGCGGCGGAAGCGCCCGCAAGGTAGCTCGAGATCGCTTTCCCCTCCATCTCACGCTGACGCTGGTGCTCGCGGCCTCACTTTGCTTGTTCCGTAGGGGGTTCGGTTTGGGGCTGGTTCCATCCTTTGCGCGCGGTGGACATCGAATTTACAGCTTGGTCTATGTGTGGGGCGGCTCTGGTCTGGAATGTCGGATCTGCTCGGATAATTTTGGGTGGGGCTTCGGCCGGTGGTTTGGTGCGATGTAGAATTTTTTTTGTTTGATTCGGTCTAATTTCTCTGCGTTTAGTGCTTCGCGGTCCTGATCTCTGCATTTAGTTCTTCGTAATCGCTACAGCCAAGTTTCTAGTCAAAACCCTAGTTCTGCTTGGGCCCTTCCGTGATGATATCGTCCAATTACTCGGCATCTCCGACACATGTAAACTCTGATATAGAAGTAGGACTATATATGATTTGATGAATTATACGGATCACTGTAACTTCGACCCGGTGGGTGTTAATTTCATAAAAAATGCTTGCTTAATTTCATAAAAATGCTTGCAGTGTGTTAACTGATATCCCGCCAATGTGATTTGGTTAATTCGCAAAACTTCTTGCAGTATGTTAAACTGATGCCATGTTGATGTGATTTCTCATCCTGTAGTTTGTAGAAAGTAGAAACACTAATTTATGGTTGGTTCAGCGGTTGATTTCAGTTCAAGTTGATGTCCGACCCATGCTGATATGAGCAATGTTGGCGGTACATGCCATTGCTACTTCTTTCCTACAAATAATGCAATTACCTAGTCTGATCACTGTCCAATTCCTTAGCCTGTAACGTGATTAAGGTGTTTGGAAATGGATATTCATATTGGGTTTCTGTTGAGTTGACTGATGAAATGGTAGTGTCTAGTACTCTGCTTTTTTTAGTTCAGCTTTTTCATTGCTAGGGGTCAACCAGTAGAATAGATCATATTTATGACACCACCAAAAGATGAAGGTGTTTCTATTATTCGAATAGTCGCCAAGAAGTGTTAATGTTAGCAACTAGGAAGGTGAAAAATTTTCCTTGTTGCTTTGTAAGATGTAAGACTTGCTGCCACGTGTATTTCAATATTACGAACTGACCTGATATTCTGACTTATAGTGCAACTTTAATTGCTGTTGGCAAAATCGCAAGTATTTCTATTTCATTTCTAGCGTATCATAAGTCAAATGAAATAAAATCTCTCTTCTGATATGAATTATCATCATCACAAACCTTAGTTCACATTTGTATAGGACAACTTTCTTAGCAGACAACCAATGGTGATGCTTTCTGTACATGGGACAGTGAGTGTTAAACTTAGCCCTGTAAATTACAGAGGTCTGTCTCCATTATGTGTTTGTGACGTAACATCTAAGTTCAATTTATAAAGCTGGGAGAAAACCCAATTAAGCATTGCAAGCATCTGTTTTTTTTCACTTGTTTGATTTCCTGCTTGCGAGCCACATTTTTATGATGAATTTAGCTAACATCAATGTTTGCATTTGTTTCCTGCAGAGTTCAGGTTCAAGAGAATTTGGAAGTTCAATTTTGAATTCTGTGAATAAGTCAACATCCCAGTTCAAGAAAGTCCATGAGTCGTAAAAGTGGTTCCCCTATTGATTGGTTTCCTTGGAAGAAGATTGAATCATACTTGAAGAGAAAGATAAAGCGTCTTCAGGTACTTCATGCATAGTACCAAATGTTTTGCTACTCTGTGGGAATTGTTTCAGCATGGATTTATAAGATCTTAATCATGGCCTTGAATGCATTTTATGGCAAGGAATTTCTATTTGATGTCCCTTGCTACCTCAATTTTCTTCTCTACCTAGGATAAGAAAAGAGGGCAATCGGGTTAAGGATTATAGCAGTTATACCTTTTGTCTTTTGTAGGAGACTGACGGCATGACCGCATCCCTTCATGAGACACTACGAAATGCCAATCCTCACTATACTAGGATGGCAAGGGAGAAAATTGGAGCTAAAGAGGCAGCCGGAAAGTCAATGAAGCTCGCAAAGCTGCTATGGTTGAAGCTTCATGGTGTAGAATTCTTCAAGCAGCAAGGTGAGATTATGATTATCTTATTCCATCATGGCCACCCTTATGCTGATTGCCCTTGATGCATTCTTTTGTTATCCTGATTATTCTTGATTGCATTCTTTTATTCTATTTTGCAACAGGATCCAAAACAAAGAAGCTGAAGAAGTTATGGAAAAGGCCGAGTTGCATGTGGCTGAAGAATTTGAAGAAGCTAGAGTAATAGGTGTGTGATGATGTATGACAGACCAGATTGTCCAAATCAGCAGTGTGAGGTGGAATCATCATCACATACTGGAGGACAATCAACTCACAAGGTCACTGCTTCCTTTCAGACTGGTTTTGAGGTTGATATGGAGGTTGCTGCTGCAGTTAAAAAGCCATTTGTTCAACTTGCAAACTCTCCTGATTCGTCGAACAAAGAAGAGTTTAAGGAGCTATCATGGAAAATTAGCCAAAATCCTGATGCAACTGAGACTGATGTGAATTCTGAAGCTGAACAGCAGCTGGGTGACTGTAACAATGAAGAAACAAAGAATTTGAAATTCAACAAAGAAACCTTCATAACCAGCATCTTTCCATCTGATATCAACACCGCTAATGTTCAACAATCCACTGATCTCGTGAGCATTATGCTTGAAAGGCTAAAAGCTTTTCATGAAGACGAGCTTGCCTCTCTGGCAGTCATGGTTGCCACATCTGGCCTGAATGCAGCACTTCAAAGTGATAGGGGCAAATATCATGGAATGGAGCCTGTGAACAGCATTGCTGCTGGATCACACAGATCACAATCAAGAAGGTATTCCACTGCAGCCAGCTTTGTTGATATCCAAGGGACAAAGAAAGAATTCTCATCGGAGTTACCAAGTCTGGAGAAGTTCTTGGTCAAGCGTCTTTCAAAACTCGAAAGAGAAGTTCAGGAAGCAACAGAAGCTGGCAGAAAAGCCACTTCAGTAAAATCTGTTGCACAAGGTGCCCAGGGCCAACTTACAGATAGCAGTGCAAAGGCACTAAAATCTGCTCCAGACCTGGGCAGCATTCTTGTGAAGCATGTGTCTAAACTTGAGGAGGAGATCCTGGAAGCCAAGAAGAACAACCAACGCATTCATCCCTTGGAAGGAAGCCGGAAGGATGTTGAAGTGTATGCTAAGAAAGATGTGCAGGCCAGCAACGAAGAATCAGAATTTTACAAGGCTCAATCAGAAGCCTTGTTTAACAGCGATTTAAAGCGGAGATGTGATTCCAGTGGAACAAGTGAAGAAAGCAATTGCATCCAAGATTTTTCTGATTGTTCACAAGAAGATAAAGAGAACAGAATTTTAATTTCTCATCGGCTAACACCCTCTGGTGCTAAGGGTAACCAGGGTGGTAAAAGATTTACTTGAATCGAAGCTGCTAAGCTGGAAGCACATAAAACTTTCTGTACAAAAAGATGGCAATACATTAGATGTTGGCCTCGATAATATCTTTGTCAAGCCAATCCAAAGATTGGAGAAGGAAAAGAGGAAAGTATTCAAACAAGGACAAACCAATGTGCAGAAAGATCCACGTAAGCATGTTCACAACACAACTGTGACGGAGAGTTTAGATGACATCTTAGTGAAGCATGTATCAAGATTAGAAAGGGAGAAAATGGAACTCGAAAAGAGAAATTCATTGGGAGAAGGGCAGACCAACGTGCCACATGATCAGCGAAAGCATAGTATCAATTCCACAGCATCTGAGAGTTTGGATCAAGTCTTAGTAAAGCATGTCAGTCGACTGAAAGGGATGTCATGGCCGGTTCCGGAGCCGTGCTGAAAGGCTATCTGGAGAGGGGAAAAAGAAGAGAACGCAGGAAGAGGAGGCCTGCGCAAGACAGAGAGGAAGAGACGGGGAAAAAGAAGATAGGGAGGTAATTCTCTGCTTGCTTCATTAACAATAATACCTGCCCTTTAAATAGACAGTACTCCTAACAGAAGTATCTAATACAATCTCTTATTCCGACTAGAACTCCTATCTCCTATCCGAACTTAATCTCAACTTCCTAAATATTATAAAGGATAGATATGGCAAGTTATGTATTTGTATGTGCTCTAGCTGTTGTTGCCAGCAACAGCTAGATTACCCTGTTTCGGCCAACTCCTAGTATATACTTTTCCCCATCTGACATCTCTCCCCTCCTCCGCAAACAACTCGTCCTCGAGCTGAAGGGAAGGATATTGCTTCTGAAATTGTTCCAAAGGTTCCCATGTAGCCTCAGCGTCAGACAATCCAGTCCATTGAACTAACACTTCACGCAATCCTTTGCTAATGCGGCCACAAAGGACAAGACGAGGAAGAGGCACCACACAACCATGTTGAATTTCCGGCAAAGGAGGTGGGGCCGCAAGAGGATCGCCATGATATGGTTTTAATAGACTGACATGGAAAACGTCATGGATAGGAGCCCGAGGTGGCAACTGCAACCGATAAGTAACCTCACCTATGCAAGCCAACACTTGATAGGGCCCATAACAGCGAGGGGCTAGCTTATGGTTAACATCATCGGCCAAAGAGTGCGTGGCGGTGGTGAAGGCAGAGCCACACCTATGAACCCAACTCAAACTGTAGGGAACGATCAAGGTTGTCACAACGCTCCAGCAAGTCGCGGCGAGGCCGGGGCGCCTAGTCGATTAGGCGCCCGCCATGGCGACAGTTAGACGATAATAGTTAGACCACAAGTAATACCTTATATGACCAAAAATTAAATAACCATACAACATAATAGCAAAAATTATTCAAATAACCATGTCTCAAGAGGTCCAAATAAGAAGAAATCTATTAAGGGGGGGGGGGGGGGTTTGTTCATAATTTTTAGAAACTCCAAGGACTTAATCGCAAAAAGACCAAAAAAGCCTAACCCTAGCCATCAGCCAACTCGACTGTCCAATGCAATTTGCCGTTGCCACCTCCCCCTCCTATAGATCCCATCCCCTTCTCTCTCCCCATTTCGCACGATGGCCGTAGCCACTCCCTTCCCTTTCCATGATGCCGCCGCCACTCCCCACTCCCTCCACCGCCCCAGCCTAGCCAAGGCTGGCGCCTCCACCAGCCATTGCTTCTCCCTCTACGCTACCTCATCTATCTCTACCACCGGTGGTGGGAGAAGCAGCAGATCGGCGCCGACGGAGGGAGGAGGCAGCAGCTCGGGCAAGGTGGAGAGAGCAGCAGCAGATCGACATCGGCGGAGCTAAGAGGCAGTAGCTCGGGGAAGGCGGCGGGAGAAGCGGCAGATCAATGCTGGCGAAGGGAGGAGGTAGCAGCTCGGGGAAGACGGTGGGAAGGGGCAGCAGATCGGTGCAGGTGGTAGGAGGAGGCTGGAGATCGGTGGGAGGAGGTTGCAGATCGGGGTGGGAGGAGGTAGCCGCTTGGTGCTGGCGCTCAACCGTGAAACCCTACCAGGTTAGATTACAGGTCTTTGAAGCCCCTATTCCCCCAAGCGGCCGCCATAACGACGTTGATATCGCGCTGGACACCTAGGTGTTGCCCAGCACCGCCTAACTCTTCATGGGCTGGGTGATCACCCACAGTGCCATGGGCTTGATAACCATGGGCGCGATGCTTGCTGTCATAAGATTTCTTTTGATGTTGTTGCGCCAATAAGAGTCGCTCCTGAAGAACTAGTCACACTCCTGAAGACGTATATCTGTGAGGAACTAGTCACACTCCTGAAGAAGTTGATCCACGACTAGAAGACGTGCAGACTGAGCCTCCGCTGGATGAAGGACGAGAGGATCTTGACCATAAACCACCTTGAAAGGTGTTTCTCGTAGCGAAGATTGAAAAGAGGTGTTGTAGCAATATTCCGCCCAGGGAAGCCAATGAACCCATTGACGAAGTCGATCGCCAGTAAGACAGCGTAGATTCATGGCAATGAATTAGTAACCTCCGTTTGGCCATCCGACTGTGGATGGAAAGCTGAGCTTAGATGAATCTTAGTGCCAGACAAATGAAAAAACTCAGACAAAAAATTGCTTATGAAAACAGGATCGCGATCACTAACGATGGAACAAGGAACACTATGCACTTGACACCTCATCAAAGAAGACCTTAGCCACGAACTGTGTTGTATATGGATGAGCCAAGGGTATGAAGTGTGCGTGCTTAGAAAAGCAATCCACCATGGTGAGAATGATAGATTTCCCATTAACACGGGGCAATCCTTCCACAAAATCCATCGCAATGTCCTCCCAAATGCGAGCCACCAAGGACTGGAGCAGGTCGGCAGGATGTAATTGCTCGGACTTGTTGAGCTGGTAGACGGGACAGGACCGAACCATGTCAGTCACCAACTTTTGGTCCTATGGAATATGAAAATATGTATGAAGGCGGCAAAGAGTCTTCTGCATGCCTTCATGCCCAACCGAGTGGACTGCGAGTAATACCGGCCGGAGAGATGGCAAAGAATGAGGAATATGGACCCGGTTTTGATGCAGAACAAGACCATCTTGAATGCACCAGGGATCCCCAAGAACTCCTACTGAAATCTGCATCTGCAAGTCGGCCAACTCGGAGGGACCGTCGGCCTCCTTGCACAGATCATCCAAGATGGTGAAGTTTCCACCCGCGATAAGGCATCGGCATCCGCATTTAGACACCGCAACTTGAATTCCACAGTGAAGTCATAGCCAAATAGTTTGCTGACACAACAGTGTTGTGGGATTGCTGAGAGGCATTGGTCTAGCAAAAATTTAAGGCTATAATGGTTTGTCCGAACCACAAATCGATGTCCCTAGAGATAGGGCCGCCAATGGCAGATGGCCTGCACCAAACCAATTAGTTCTGCTCATATGCAGCCAAGTGTGTGTGCCGTGCTGCCAGACCACGGCTGAAATACGCAATCGGCACACTGCCTTGATGAAGAACTTCCCCAATGCCAGAACCCAAAGCGTCACACTCTACAATAAAATCAGCATGAAAATCTGGGAGCTGTAGAACCGGGGGTGTAGTCAAAGCGTCTTGCAAAGTACGAAAAGCATGAACGGCTTGGTTGTCCAAGAAAAAGCTTCCTTCTTGAGAAGATGAGTAAGGGGTTCGGCGATAGAACCCAATCCTTGAGTAAATTTGCGGTAATAGCCGGCCAAGCCTAGGAAACAACGGAGAGCCCATATCGTCTGTGGAACAGGCCATGCCTGGACTACTTGTACTTTGGCCGCATCCATAGATACTCCCTCGGCCGAGATCACGTGACCCAAACTGCTCACACCTTGGTTAGGCACACGGTCTCTATTAGCCACGAGCACCCGAAGGCCCACACGGGGTTGGAACACCACGCCGGCTCGGTGAGCTGCAGCTGGGGTGATGAAATTGTGGGTTGATCCGGAGTCCAACAGAGCCAGTAAAGGAACATCGCCAATCCGGATGCGCAGCTGCATGGTCTAGCCGGCTTGAGACTTGATACCGGTCAGAGCATATAAGGAAATCCCAGGGATGTCGAAATCTTCGTCGCCGACCAAGCCATCTTCGCCCTCCACATCGTTGCTAGGAGCAATTAGGAGGAACAGTCATTTGCAGTGACGGTTAGGAGTGAATTTTTCATCGCAGTTGTAACACAGTGTTACAAGCCTGCGGTGCGTTGCTCCTTGGGCGTCAGATAGCGTCATCGAATGGTACGCTGGGCCTGTGCAGCCCCTGTGGCCTCGGCTAGCGGAGGGGGCCCGGGGGCAGCGGAGGGGGCCTAGGGCAGGCACCGCCACGGGCCCACCTTTGGTTGCAGGGGTAGGTAGGGCCGGCAGCAATGTTTGGCCCGCAGGGGGTCTGGTTGCCGTGGCTGCTACTGATGTTGATGACGGTGCAGCTGTCGCACGTGCAGGACGTGGAAGCCCCCTTGACCGATGACCTGAGCACGACGCTCATATGCCTTGGCCAGCGTCGTAGTCATTTGTAGACTCGCCCGATTTCGTAGCTCGACATCGGTGCAGATGGGTTCCCGGAGACCCGGCGTAAACAATTGGACCTGCTGTCTTGGTTGAAGTTGATCCTCCCGGCACAGAATAGCTAGGAACTTCTCTTGGTATTCTTTGACAGTGCCAGTGTGAGTCAACCCCTTAAGCTTGCCCAATGGATTGTGGCAAATAGAGGGCCCAAACCGTAGGTTGACATACTCCTTGAAGTGGCACCAGTTGGGCTCTCCCTCGTCACGCTCCAATTGGAAAATACCACTGTTGTGCCAAGCCGACGAGATGATAAGAAGCAAGCCACACCTTCTCATTATCTGGTGTCTTTTGCCCTCAAAAGAATTGCTCGTATCGTTGCAGCCACACCAGAGGGTCTTCCTTCCCATCGTATGTCAGGAATTCCAACCGGTGGAAACGGGGTGGTTTGTCCACCGCTGGCCACCCCCCGTGCCCGTGATTAGTCGCTGCTGATACTGCTCCGCTCAGCACTGGCAGCAAATCATTGTCGGTTGGTCTCTTCTCCAGGGCAGTGAGGCGATCCCCAAGCTCCTCGGACTGAATTTGTTGTTGGTCGAAGCGCTCTATCATCCAGTTGTTTCGTCACGTTTGCAGTCAATGTTGCGATCTATTCGAGAACCGCGTTGATAGTCGTCCGATCGTCCGCTATGTGCTCTGATACCAAGTTGTCACGGCCAGTTCTGGAGCGCAGGTTGTACGGGTGGAGAACTGGCGGCTTGGGGCGAAGGTTCTTGGTTGGAGCTGTGCTGAAAAGTGATCTGGTGAGGGGAAAAAGAAGAGAACGCAGGGAGAGGAGGCCTGCGCAAGACAGAGAGGAAGAGACGGGGAAAAAGAAGATAGGGAGGTAATTCTCTGCTTGCTTCATTAACAATATTACCTGCCCTTTAAATAGACAGTACTCCTAACAAAAGTATCTAATACAATCTCTTATTCCGACTAGAACTCCTATCTGAACTCAAATCTCAACTTCTTAAATATTATAAAGGATAGATATGGCAAGTAATGTATTCGGATGTGCTCTAGCTGTTGTTGCTGGCAACAGCTAGATTACCCTGTTTCGGCCGATGCCTAGTATATACTTTTCCCTATCTGACAAGGGAGAAGATGGAATATGAAAAGAGGAATGCATTGGGAGAAGGGCCGACCAATGTGCCTCAGCGAAAGCATGGTAATAATGCCACAAAAGCATGCTAATAATGCCACAACAGCTGAGAGTTCAGATCAAGTCTTTGTAAAGCATGTGAGTCGACTAAAAAGGGAGAAGATGGAATGTGAAAAGAGGGATGCATTAGGAAAAGGACGAACCAATGTGCAGAATGGTCAGCAAAGGAACGGTAACAATGCCACAGCATCCGATAGTTTAGATCAGATCTTAGTTAAGCACGTCTCTAGACTTGAAAAGGATAAGATGGAGCACGAAAATAAGGGTGATATGATCTTGCCAAAGAAGAGTGATACACAGTGTACAGATGGAGCAGCAGGAGGTTTGGCTGACATCTTTGTCAAGTGTCCAACGAAGCTTGAGCAAGCCAAGCTGGCTGCTGCTACCGTAGAAAGATTGACAAGCGGCTTCAACCCTGTCGAAGAGCGCTGCCGAGCAAGGGAGAAGGGACTTCTGGACGCTTGGGGAGGAGTGGGGCTGGGAAACTCGATGAAGCCCCATCTCTCCAAGATTTAGAGGGACAAGGTAAAGATTCTACTACACTAACCCATCATCTAAAAATACTAAAAGAAACATGCCTTACAACGTTTCTTCTGCTCCCCAGGCATGGAGAAAAGCAGAGGAAGAACAGCAGCAGATGTGTGCTGCTAGGGAGCTGTAACTTCGCTGAATTTGCACAAGTATATCCAATCTACTTCCTGTTCTGTTTGTTCGTTGTTTCACATATACACTTCCAGCTCGGAGGGAAATTCATGCCAATCAGAATATTCCTGTATATTCTACTGACAAGGCAAACGTTGGAAACCTTTCATATCACAAGACAATAAGATCTGCAACTTTCTGCCAAACAATTGTATTTTGCTACTGCTCTCTGTTAAGTCAGAAAACCAGCTAAGTGATCTGCTCTCTTCTTAGCTTCTTTCTTTCTTTTCTTTTCTTTTTTTTTTTGTCGTGCAGTATCTTGGCATATCTCGAGCTCGCATGCTTATCTGCGGAAGCATATGCGAGGATCAGAACATCCAGGGCTCCTTGACTTCTCTCCCAACGCCGCAAAGTTTGACATTGCCATCAAAATCATTAGCTCGATCACCAACAGGTTAATAGATGATATGCCTGATAGATATGCGCTCGGCTCTGCTACTATCTTGTCCCCTGCTTTGCAATGCTGTCTTTGTAGGTCCATAATTGCTGCTATTTTCATGCTTTATTGTCTTGCTGCTTTACAGGGGCAAGGAGCTATTATACATGGAAACTGACTGTTTAGGAGATAAGGATGCTTAATGCCCAATGGAAAAAGCTACAGTCACTACTCCATAGTACTGTGGGTGATGGATACATATGGACCCGGGTGTAATTACACCCTATGACTATACCTATAATTAGAGTATCTTATAATTAGTATATGACTATACCTAAAGTGATATTGGAGTATTTCAAGTTTGTTTAGGTGGTATATTAGAGGTGGGTGTAATTACACCCGAGAGTAAAAAGTATTTTTCCTAGGAAGCCTCTTTTCTACACCTGGGTGTAATTACAGCCTATGTCGTATCTCATAATGTAGAGAGTATCTCATGTAACGGAGGGTATGTACATGTAGTATACGAGTATTTAAGACCATATAGGTAGTATGAACAATTTTTTAGAGGTGGTATGTATATTTTTTTGATATACTCCTTTTTATGTACGTATATGAATGTATTTATAAAATACGCTAAAAACTATTGACTCCCTTGCATATATATATATATATATATATATATATATATATATATATATATATATATATATATATATATATATATATATATATATATATATATATATATATATATATATATATATATATATATATATATGTATATATATATACATATACATACACACACATACATACATACGAAGGCTCTTTTCTACTCCCGGGTGTAATTACACTCTATGTCGTATCTCACAATGTAGGGAGTATCTCGCGTAACGGAGGGTATGTACATGTAGTATAGGAGTATTTAAGACCATATAGGTGGTATGTACATTTTTTTGACATACTCCTTTTTATGTGCGTATACGAAGGTATTTATAAAATACGCTAAAAATTATGGACTCCTTTGCAATTTTTTCGTATGTTTTACATTGGAGTATCTTATAATTAGTATATGAGTATACCTAAAGTGATAAATGAGTATTTCAAGTTTGTCTAGGTGGTATATATTAGAGGTGGGTATAATTACACCTGGGAGTAAAAGATATTTTCCCTATATATATATATGGACCGGGTAGTCGGGAGCGGCAACGTTCCTGCGCCTGGTGCGGGAGCGGCGAACGGTTCTGGCGGCAATGCTGGCCCAGTCGCTGACTCCGGGGTCTACCGCGCCGGCGTATCGGGCAACCCAGGGGCGCAGACCGTGGTCGCCGCTGTCCCAGCAGCACGACCAGGTGCGCTGATGGTCTCGGCCACGCCAACGGCGGAGAACGCTCTGCTGATGGCCATTGGCACGCTCCAGCAGGAGTTGGCTGATCTCCGGGGAGCCGTGTGGGATATGCAAGAGGTTCGGAGCCAGCAGACCCCGCTGGCGGAGCCCACGCCAGAACGGGAGGATAGCCGTGATGCCCCCACGTCCAACTGCGTCCCGCTGCGACGCGTGGACCCGGAGTCCCCACTCTCCGCGGGCCTGCAGCAGTCGGCATGGCCGGAGGACTTCAAGTTGCACAGCGCCATCGAGCCGTACAAGGGCGACACGGACCCTCGGGAGTTCGTGCACGTGTACGAGACCGCCATTGAAGCTGCCGGCGGAGACGACACCACGAAGGCGAAAGGACCCCCCTTGTGTTACAGGGAGTGGCGCTCTCTTGCTTTTTCACCATCGAGCCAAACTCCATCTATGCATGGGAGCAGATCCACGACCGCCTCTACAACAACTTCCAAGGGAATTATGTCGAGCGCGTCGACGCGGTTCAACTCTTCACGGTCAAGCAAAAACCTGCGGAGAAGCTCCGGGAGTAGTTCAAGCGCTTCACGAAGGTCCGCTGCCAGGTCAACGATGTCAACGAGACTACCATCATCAATGCAGCGGTACAGGGCCTTTGCCCAGGGCCGCTGGCCGAGTACAACGCGCGAAAGCCAATCAAGACGGTGGCGAAGCTCTTCGACAAGATGGAAGAGTATGCGCGGGTGGAGGAGGATGCGCGGAGACGCAAGGGTGACGACTCCGACCTCATTCAGGCGGAGGGGTTGTTGCAAAAGGGAAGCGCGGAGAACGATCCCCCGAAAGGTAAGCGCAAGCAAGGGTCTGCGAGAGCCCCCCTGGGCACAGTGATGCAGGGGTGCATGAGAATTCGTCAAGTGGTAGGCACAAGCCCAAGCGCAACCAGCGCCGACCCCAAAAAGCCTGTCAAGTCCTTGGCATAGAGGACGCTCCCCGAGACTCTCCTCCCGCGTTCCGTGGGTGGAACCGGGGAGGCCGGGGATGGGGGCGCGGGAGGGCTCACGATGAAAGACCGCGCGCGGAGCAGGAAATTCAGGACTACGGCAGGTGGTGCGAAGTGCATGGCTATGGTGACCACCTCACGCGGGCATGCTCCGCAGTCGTGGCGCTACGGCAAGCAACCAATACGCTCGGGCCTCGGAAGTGCCGCTCCCCGTTGTGGCCCACGTGTCGGCGCAACCACCTCCGGGAACAGTACACCGCGAAATCACCTTCATGATAGCTGACGCCCAGGGCGTAGAGTTCCCCCACCAAGATCCCCTGGTCATCCAGGCCGACACTGCAGGTTGCGACGTTAGGCGTGTCCTCATCGAGGGGGGCAGCTCCGCGAACATTCTGTTTGCGGAGGCCCTCGATCGCATGGGGAACCCTCGGGGTCGTTTGGGACCGTCAGGGACCCCGCTCCAAGGTTTCGGGGCCTAGCCGCTGAAGGCCGTGGGTCAGGTATGTCTCCGAGTCTCCTTTTGTCAGGGCGATAATGCCAGGAGCGAGGACGTTGTCTTCAACGTTGTGGACATCCCTCACCCGTACAACGCCATACTGGGCCGCCCCTTCATCAACTCCTTCGGGGCGATCCCGCACCACGGCTTCTTGTGTATGAAGCTCCCGGGCCCGCGGGGTGTCATCACCATCTTCGGTGACCAGGACCTCGCCCGGCGCATGGAAGCTGGCGCCAGGAGCCCCCACCGTAAGGTGCACGTCCTCACCAACAAGCTACAGGCGGACACGCCGTCCGCTCCAGGATGGACGCTTAAGCCCCGGCCGAAGGGCGGAGTCAAGAGGGTGCCTCTCGAAGCTGAAGGGCAGTTCGTGTCCATCGGTGAGGGCCTTCCTCCGGAGGTGGAGCGAGACTTGCTCTAGGTTCTCGAGAGCAACGCGGATGTCTTTGCGTGGTCCCCGGAGGACATCAAAGGCGTGGACCGCGCCCTCATCAAACACAATCTAGCGGTCCGCCCTAATGCCAAACTGGTCAAGCAGAAGCTTCGGCGTAGCCAATCCGGTGTTGGTGAAGAAGGCCAGCGGCGCTTGGCGTGTGTGTATCGACTTCACTGCCCTCAACTGGTCGAAGGACGACTACCCCTTGCTGCGCATAGATCAACTGGTCGACGCTACTGCGAGGTGTGAGCTCATGAGCTTCTTGGACGCCTACTCCGGCTACCACCAGATCTACATGGCCAAGGGCGACGAGGACAAAACCAGCTTCATTACGCCGATAGGGACATACTGTTTCGTCAGGATGCCCTTCGGTTTGAAGAATGCGGGTGCAACCTTCACCCGCCTCATCGCGTCAGCGCTGGCCGCTCAGCTCGGGAGGAACGTGTAGGCTTACGTCGACGACGTAGTTGTCAAAACCAGACAGCTCGCCTCTCACGGTCAAGATCTCCAGGAGACCTTTGACAATCTCAGGAAGGCGGGCATCAAGCTCAACCCAGACAAGTGTGTCTTCAGCGTGCAAGCGGGCAAGCTCTTGGGTTTCCTTGTGTTCGGGCGCGGCATCCAGGCGAACCCCGACAAAGTCAACGCGATCCTCGCTATGGAGCCGCCCAAGACGACAAGGGAGGTCTAGAGGCTTGCTGGCCGCATGGCTGCATTGAGCCGCTTCCTGTCTAGGGCAGCGGAGCGGGGCCTGCCATTTTTCAAGACTCTCCGCGGTTGCGACGGTTTTCATTAGGACGACGATTGTGCAAAAGCCTTCGACGACCTAAAGAGACATCTCGCAAGCCTCCCCACTTTGGTTGCCCCGGTGCCAGAGGCCCCTCTCCTGCTCTACCTCGCCGCTTCGGCAACAGCGGCCAGCGCCGTCCTTGTCCTTGAGGAGGGCGCTCTTCAGCGCCCTGTATACTTCGTCTCCGAAGCCCTTCAGGGCGCCAAGACGCGATATACGGAGCTCGAGAAGCTCGCCTACGCGTTGGTCATGGCCTCGAGGAAGCTCTGATACTATTTCCTAGCCCATCCAATCACGGTGCCATCCTCGTTCCCCCTGGCGGAGATGCTGCACAATAAGGAGTCCACAGGACGCATTGGCAAGTGGGCAGCCGAGCTCGCCCCGTTCTCCTTAACGTATGCCTCGCGAACAGCGATCAAGTCCTAAGTCCTCGCGGACTTCCTCGCGGAGTGGACCCCGCCGGCCCAGCTCGCCCAGCAGCCAGAGGACCCGGTGTGGATGCTCAACACCGACGGAGTTTACGGTGTTGCCAGCGTAGGCGTAGGTGCACTGGTTACCACGCCAGAGGGGCACCGCCTGTTGTACTCGGCGCGTCTTGCATTTCCCGCCACTAACAACACGGCTGAGTACGAGGCGCTACTCTTTGGCCTCGCGAAGCTTAAAGCGCTTGGCGCGTGACGCGTTCTTGTTCGCACTGACTCACGTCTGGTGGCAGGCCACGTGGACAAGTCATACCAGGCCAAGGACCTCGAGTTGGCCAAGTACCTGGCAGCCGTAAGAGCGAATGAGCGACACTTCTTGGGTGTCACGGTCAAGGCCATCCCTCGGGCGGACAATGAGCAAGCCGATGTTCTTGTGAAGGCCGCCAGCCAACAACTCCCAACTCCCGAGGGGGCATTCTACGAGGTCCTACCAGCGGCGGCCATCGCGCAGGACAACTGCGACGCAGCCCTCGTCCACCAGATTACCCAGCAGGGTGACTGGCGGGAACCCATCTTCAGTTTTTTGCAGGGCATCGCGGAACCGGATGACCCCGTCGAGCTCCGGTGCCTGCAGTATCGCACCAGGTCCTTCCAGGTGCTCGACGTAGTACTCTACAAGAAAGGGGTCTGTGCACCGCTTCTGCGGTGTCTTTCGCGCGAAGAGGGAAAGCACCTCCTCGCGGAAATTCACGTCGGACTCTGTGGTTCGCACCTCGCGCCGAGGTCGCTAGTCGGCAAGGCATTCAGGCAAGGCTTTTACTGGCCAACCGCCATTGCCGACGCCCAAGACCTCGTGCGCCGATGCAAGGCTCCAATGGATGGGGTGGGTCACTCGCAGGCCCCCCACAAGCCTCAACCCCATTCCCCAGTATGGCCGCTGGCGCGGTGGGGCATGGATGTTGTGGGACCACTTCCACGGCACCAGGAGACTTGCGGTTCGCAGTGGTCGCCTTGGAATATTTCTCCAAGTGGCTAGAGGTTGTGGCTCTAGCTAAGATTACCTTGGCGGTCATGCAGCGTTTTCTTTGGCAGAACATAATATGCCGCTTCGGGGTGCCCAGGGAGATCACCGTCGATAATGGCCTGCAGTTCGACTCCGCCCCGTTCAGGGAGTTCTGCGACAGCATGGGCATCGCGCTTCGATTCGCTTCAGTCGGGCACCTACAGTCTAACGGAGTGGTGGAGCGGGCGAACGACGCCATCTCCACCGGAGTCAAGAAGCGTCTCGTCGGGCTGCCAAAAGGCAAGTGTTCAAGCGAGCTCCACAGCGTCCTCTGGTCTCTCCGGACAACGGTGACATGCCCGAGGGGTTTCACGCCGTTCAAACTTCTCTTCGGCGATGAGGCGGTGACGCCCGAGGAAATCAAGGTCGGCTCGAGAAGAGTCCTTGTCCAGGCACCAGAGGAGGAGCGTTGGTTGTCCCTGGACCTCCTCGATGGAGAACGAGTTTGCGCAACCCAGCACGTCACAAAGTACGCACGGCAAATGGTGCGCACGTGCGGTCGCTCCACATACCCGCGAGGGTTCCAGCCTGGGGACCTCGTCCTCAAAATGGCACTTCATGCGGAAATGGTCGACAAGGTGGAGAACAAGTGGGAGGGCCCGTACATCGTCGCGGCAGCTCTACATCGGGGAGCCTATCGCCTCGCCACGCTGGAAGGGCAGACGCTTCGCCACACATGGAACGTAGACAAATTGCGGCGGTACTACGTTTAGGACCAAAGGAAAGCATGTAGCGACCTCGGCATCTTGCCCAGTGTAAGACGCTCGCCCGCGCAAACGGGAGATTAATAAAGCCATTCATCTGCCAAGCTTTCATCGAGGTCCGCCTCAGCACGCACTCTGCGGAGTGTAAATAAGACGTAGCGTTAAGGTCCGCCTCTGCACGCACTCTGCGGAGTATAAATAAGACGCATGGGGGATTAATAAAGCCATTCGTCTGCCAAGCTTTCATCGAGGTCCGCCTCCGCATGCACTCTACAGAGTATAAATAAGACGCATGGGGGATGCCTCCGCGCGCACTCTACGGAGTATAAATAAGACGTAGCGTCGAGGTCCTCCTCCGCACGCACTCTACGGAGTATAAATAAGACACAACGTCGTGGTCCGCCTCCGCACGCACTCTACGGAGTATAAATAAGACGCAGTGTCGAGGCATACCTTCGTGCGCATTCTACGGAGTATAAATAAGACGCAGCGTCGAGGCATACCTCCGTGCACACTCTACGGAGTATAAATAAGATGCAACGTCGAGGCATACCTCCGTGCGCACTCTACGGAGTATAAATAAAATGCAGCGTCAAGGCATACCTCCGTGCGCACTCTACGGAGTATAAATAAGACGCAGCGTCGAGGCATACCTCCGTGCGCACTCTACGGAGTATAAATAAGATGTGGATGTTGTCCCTGCGCACTCTACCGAGTATAAACAAGACGTGGATATCCCCGCGCACGTGTGGGCGTTGCCTTTACACGTACTCTTCGGAGTATAAATACGACGTGGTTGATGTTCCCACGCACTCTACGGAGCATAAATAAGATGCGGGTGTTGTCCCAGCGCACTCCACTGAGTATAAATAAGACGGATGTGGCCCCTACGCGCGTCGAGGTACTAGGCGCCAGCTCCGCTGCCACCACTTTGAAGGGTAGGGGACGCGGCCAGGGTATCGCAGATCCGACTATAGAAAGTCTGGAGGGCGGGCTGAGTAACGCAGACGACACTGGACATCGCCCGGCCTCGGCTGGCAGATCTAGCTGAGGGTCCACCAGCTCGTTGACATGTCCACACCCCCGGGTGTGAAGCATGGTGAAGGCGAGACAAGCGCTGGAGAAGCCGCAGTGATCGCCGAAGGCGCTGGCACCGCAGAGGGCGAGGCTCGAGCCCTCTTCGATCCGCTCAAGCGTCTGCACCAGATCCGCGGGGCTGTGCGTAACGTCCAGCACGTCAACACAAAGGTCCTGGAGGGCCCGTTCCAAAGACCCCATCGCCCTCCACACCGACAGCGACACGTCGCCCAAGGGACGCGGCAAGTTGGACCTTCTCCTCCTCCAGCGCGTAGATTTGCTGGAGCAAGCCGGCACACTCCGGCGCGTTGGGCCTCCTCTGTAGCACGTTGCGCCGCCGCTACTGCGAACTCCGCACTCGCAGCAACCATTTGCGCATCGGAAGTCGCCTTCGCGCTTTTTGCCTCCAGCGTGCGAATACGCTCGCCCTTGACTGTGTGAGCCTCGTCGGCAGCACGAAACTGGCCCTCCAGCACCCTTCGCTCGCGAGTGCGAGTCTCCTCCAGGACTTGGCTGAGAGCAAGAGTCTAAAAGAAATGGCGAGTGTTAACTATGTACTTGGCAGCGGTGTAGACCGCAAACCTAGGCACTTACCCTTATCTCCGAAGCACTCAGTGCGAGCGCTAGAAGATCTTCCCCACACGTCGACAGCACCCATCGATCCAAGCTACCGCCGGCGTGCTCCGCGACCTCGTTAAGGACGCAAAGCATCTCTGATCGAGGGATGAAATCGGAGACGACGGGCCTCGGTCCCTTTGCGCCAGCGGCTTCGGCAACACCAAACGCCCACACCGCGTCCTGCGCAACAAGGCTGGCAACTTCGCAGACACCTCCATTGCTCGATCCTTGACTGTGCCCGGGAGACCTGGTCTCGCCTGATGTCGACGACGAAATGAGCGAGCAAATCGGAGAGAGCTTCGCGAAGTCGCGAGATGAAAAAGAATCACGCTTACCTTCGACACCCTCTACCAAAGCCCGGGGAGGTGTCTGCTCAGCCTCCATCTGGGGCACGGGGGCTTCCTCGGTCCGGGGAGCGACGACTTCTTCCTCAGCCTCGATGGCTTCCCCGCCGGACTCCAGGACCCCGGTGACCACACCCGCCACATTGAATCGCCTCCTCGAGGGCGGAGGTGACCGTATCCAGGGGCGCTTCACTCTCGGGGATGTGGGCAACGCTTCCCCAGCCACCCCAGTGGCCGCAGTAACTGGCGCGGGCGGTAGGTCCTCGGTGGCCGCAGCAGGCGACGAGGCCTCGTCTTCGGGGGCATCGGTACCGGGGCCCGTCGCCCCACCGCCGCCTAGGGCCTCCACGCTGAGGGCAATGTGCCCCCCAATTGGAGTGTTCGGACCCAGCGCCGATCGTACCCTCCGTCTCGACGGTACCAACCGGGGATACGGCCGACGGGCTGGATGCGGCGACGTCAGATCGGGCCCTGCGTTGAGAGGGCGGCGCCCCCTCCTTGTCGTCGCCATCACGATGGCGGCTCCGGACCTCCGTCGGCACTGCGTGTTCGGGCACGGAAATCTCCAGGACTTCTCATACCTGATTTACCCGCCCCTGCTTCACCGAGGCGGTCGTAGCTTCGCGCAGTTTATGTTCCTTGGCCGTGTATGGCCCAAGGAGAGCAACTACCGCGCGCTCCGCATTTTCCAGCCGGGGCACTGCACACAAAATTGGGGGATTAGTAATAAAGGGTTGCACGCATACACGTGCAGGCATGGAGTCTAGGGCCGAAGGGCTTACAAGGAGCGGAGGGTTTTAGAAGAGAAGATACTGTCAGGTGGATGCCATCTTTCCGGGTGCGGCCCCGTCGCTCGTACTTCCACTGGCTGGAAAGTGGCGCCACCCCGTACATAGTGAACTCTTCAGCGAGGTCATGCATATTGAACCGGAGGGCGACACCGGCAAGCCTCCGCTGTCCCCGACAAAACAGACCGCTCGTGCTCGTCACGTGGTAGTAGAACCACCGTCGCATCCAACCGGACTCCCACTTCCCTCGCGTAGCCAACGCGGGGAAGAGCTTCGTGCATTGCATCCTCAACACGAAGTTGACGCTGCTGAAGTTCGACAGCGCCCCTCCTTCGACCTTCTTCGGCTGGCAGCGTGCATAGTGCAGAATGGCGAACAGGCTCGTGCTGGGACGGACACCTTCGGTTCGCGCCGCCCAGGCGTAAACAGCCAGGCGGACTATCGCATTTGGCGTCGAAGGCATCCGGAGCCCGGCATAAAAAACGCAATGAAGACAATCGCCTCTGTCTCCGCCGGGTGCGGCTCCATCTCGTCGGGGCCGGGTAGGCGGGCCCTTGCACGCTCCTCCAGTTTCTTCTCCCGGAGAAGGGTCTGGATCATCTCCTCCGTAACGCGACTCCGCCCCAGCACACGGGAACAGCGGCCTTTCGACTTCATGGCGTCCCACCGCTTGTTGACTCGCGGCGGATCGCGAAGCACCAAAGGGTAGTCCACCGGCGGCGGCGACAAACAACGTTGGCTCGATGAGGCGCTCCCACTGAGCCGGCGAGCGGGGTCTTCGCGGTACGCCATCCACCTCCGAGGTGAAGAAGCAGGAGCAAGGCCAGATGGTACAAAAGAACGAGGAAGAAGAGTAAAGCAACGGCAAGCGAGCAGCCAAGAGGAGCATTCGCATGCCGGTGGTGACGCTTTATAAAGCCCCTCACCTCCCCCACGATCGGAAATGCAACCGGCGGGAGCCAGCGGTTCAGCTCCCCACAATCGAGAAGCGTAACCGCTGACAGCTGGGGGCATGCAGTGGCAGGCGGTCGGACAGTGCACGAGGCGCCAGTAGCATCCCGCCACATGTCCCGCTTCTCTCAGGAAGGGGCGCGCGACCGTGGTCGTGCGACCGCTGGCAATCCACGACGCGCCAATCGCGCCCCGCCGCGTGTACCTTCCCATCGGGACAGCGCGTACGACCGCAGCAGCCTACCCCTGACAAGTCAGGGGTCGGCGCGATTCTCTCCATCATTAAGACGAAATCTTCGGACCGCGAAGCTGTTGAGCCATGTCAACACCGGACCGGGCGGAGCCCCCTCCCCCAACTCGGCTCCCGATGCTACGCGCGGGAGCCTCGCCTACCTAGCGCCCAGGGGTGTCCGTGGCACGAGCCTGTCTCCGCATTGACTTCGACTTTGCCGGCATCTTCGACTCCGTCGGCATCTCTAACTCTGTCGGCACCTTCGCCCCCGCCGGCACCTCCGACTCCACGGCTAAGCGGGTCCAAGGCCGGAAACACCTTCGACAGCAGGTCCGGCCCCATACCTTCAGTATGACGGCAGGCTGTATCGGCAAGGAATGGTCTCATTGAAGGTCACAGGCCGCAGGGATGGAGGGGGCCAAATGGCTCGGCCACATGGTTTCGGCCCGTGAAGCCCTTCACCATGAGAGGCTCCTGTTGTAGGGGTGGCCCCCCACCTAAGCCCAGCCGGCCTGTTAGGAGGCTGTAAAGCCCAATATGGGACGTATGTAATGACATAAATACCCTTGAGAGGATTACTCAGGTGTAAGGGTAATGTTGTAAAAACACTCCCCATGTGGAAGCCTCTTTTCTACTTCCGGGTGTAATTACACCCTATGTCGTATCTCACAATGTAGGGAGTATCTCGCGTAACGAGGAGTATGTACATGTAGTATATGAGTATTTAAGACTATATAGGTGGTATGAACAATTTTTCAGAGGTGGTATGTATATTTTTTTCAACATACTCCTTTTTATGTACGTATATAAAGGTATTTGTAAAATACGCTAAAAACTATGGACTCCCTTCCAATTTTTTCGTGTGGTTCACATTAGAATATCTTATAATTAGTATATGAGTATACCTAAAGTGATAAAGGAGTATTTCAAATTTATTTAGGTGGTATATTAGAGGTGGGTGTAATTACACCTGGGAGTAAAAAGTATTTTTCCTATATATATATATATATATATATATATATATATATATATATATATATATATATAAATCCACTTTTTATAGCATAATTTGTGTAAATATTCCTTCTATATATGGAAAAAGGTATACAGTAAAAAGAAAGGACTTCGACGAAATTTTTTCAATGAAATCACAATAGAATATCTTAGAATTAGTATTTAAGTATACCAAAAGTGATAAAAATGTATACCGAAAGTGGAAGTATGTATTTCCTGGGAGTAAAGAAAAGGATATATATATATATATATATATATATATATATATATATATATATATATATATATATATATATATATATATATATATATATATATATATATATATATATATATATATATATATATACTCATCTCGCGCAACGGAGGATATATACATGTAGTATACGAGTATATAAGACCATCTAGGTGGTATGTATATTTTTTTCAGAGGTGGTATATATATTTTTTAGACATTCTTTTTTATGTGTGTGTATACGAATGTATTTGTAAAATACGTTAAAAACTATAGACTCCTTTGCAAAATTTTTTGTGTAGTTCATATTGGAGTATCTTATAATTAATATATGTGTATACCAAAAGTGATAAAGTAGTATGTCAATGTAGGGACCCAGATTTTTCAATCCGGATTCCTCTGTGATTCCACCGCACTATTCCCTAGATCAGTAGATAGTTCTCACAGATTACAGTTCTGAATATCAAAGTACATATCATGCGGAAACGTAAATATATTAGTAGACTTACTCATGGGCCGATTAGGCCGAAATCATTAAATTACAGCAGCGGAAGAACGAAGCACACAGGTGGGACCTTCAGAACATGCCCACAGGCAGCCAACTGGAGGTTCGCGACCTAGCCCTTGATATCTTCATCTTTTCTGCCATTTGGTCCAATTGTGTTGCTGAGGCGAAGTGATCTGATCCCTGATTTTGGATTTGTTGTGAAAGTGAGTGTGAGTACAAACCACCGTGCTCTGCGAGTCAATACACAGGATGCAAATAAATAGTACGCATGGCTTATCAAAGGAGAGGCTCGGATTATTTTATTTGCCAAAAATCGCTTTTAGTAGCATTATTAATATTTAATCATAGTGTTATTGTTGCTACCTAAACTCCACACAACGATTGCCATAATTGACTTAATCCACCAAAAATACACTTTCTTTATTGACTGCTGTCTAAGACTCCAAACAGCGAGTGACATCATTTATCTAATATCATTTAATTACTCCACCAATATCTTTTGTATACTAAATTTCTAACAATCCAATCCTTTTGTTATTGATCCACAACTATAATTTGCTCTTCCAATAATCAACCTTATTTTTCATTATCTATCTCTAACTAATTCACTAGTATACCTACACCAAGAATATCATTGATCAAGCCTACGATTCACTAGTATACATCTACGAAAAATATCATTGATCAGGTCTACAATTCACTAGTATACATCCACCAAGAATATCATTGATCAAGTTTATACTCCAAGTATTGTTTTCATATCTCCAAATTCCCGAAAATTCAATTCGTCCATATAATGTTTGATCAAATCATATTAATCCCATTATCGCCAACATCTTCCAAGAATTAATATTAGTTATCAGTGTTGTAATCCAGCAATTACCTTTGTACTCCCTAATCCTCCAAAATCATTCAAATCAATCATCTAGCCTATCTATTCATTTAGACTCCACCAATTTATTTCTCTTAGAATTCACACCATCGTTTCCTTTTTATGATTGACATGAATCCACCTACAACTTTATGTGTTTACCACCAACAGCCATCTTCTTTTCTTACGACTCTATTTATTCTTCCTGACATTTTATTTTGTTAGGAGTGTCATAATTATTTAAAAATATAATACATAGAAATTTCCTGAGACCTAGCAGTTTTGCACAAAAACATAATGTGTAAAGGAATGCAATAATAATAGCGATCCAGATTCCATCCACCATTACATGGCATCCGCACCATATGCTAACATTTCAGCGTTATAACCGCTTACATTACCACTGGGATGACACCTAGGACAACTCAAATCAGGGCTTTCCACTGTCCTCCACTTTTCAATTCCACCCACAAGGTTGTTTTTGAAACAGAACTATATCTAGTTAAGTTCCCATATCCGCCCTTAACCGTGGGCACGGCTATTTGAATAGTTTTGACTCTGCAGAGTTTATACACCACCACAAGAGACAATCAACTCGTTGCCCCACATGATTCCTTAGTCATGTGGTTGAGTAGACCATCACAGTGACTGTTCAGAATATCTAGCTCCTTTCGCCATCTCACCCTATGGGCCGTTCCCACTTGCGATGGGTCCCATACGTTGCACGGGATGTTCCCCACGGCTGCTAGCGCTATTCGGGCTCCACTCCCCTCAACGCTAGCACGACTGGGAAACTTCACCCTCCACTCGGTCTCTTTAGGCCTCCCCTTGCCCTTGCATTATCCACACCTATCCACTACCGGTGAGATGTTTCCGGGAGTTTCGATAAAACTACTTAGCCAAGTTGTATTTTACAGACTTGTGGTTGTACTGTTTTACACGGGTTAACATGACAAGATTCGGTCCTTAGGATTACCTGAGCGGTTCTACCACACTCCATAATTTGTGCTTCCACTGCACCACATACCAGCCCCCAAACTATCCACTCAGATATTTAAGCAAGTTGGGATTTTTGGGAGCATAAAATAATCATGTCAAAATACACAAGTCATTCCCACCATAACTGTCCAAACCAGTTTCTCATGATTAAAAATGAAAATGAGGTTTGGGGCATTTCAGCGCCCCCGAGTATCTATGCAGTACTAAGTATAGCGTATAATTAGGGACTTATTTTCAAAAGTTACCATTATAATTTTGTTAGGGCGACAAGGTTCACACATTCAAATATTCCAAAGGAGATGTAATATTAATCAAGTTAAATAATGGCCATATAACTAGAATCTTGAATTAATCATGTATTTGCATATAAAATAACATCATGCAATTTGATAATTTAAACAAAAATAATTTGCAGAAAATGTAGGTTCAACATGATCAAAGTATTGACTCGCCTTGGTCACAGTGGGGTGGTTCTTGGTTGTCTTGAGCTTCTAGAGCTGCTGCCTCGGCTTCTTCTTCCCGAGCCTCGTAAGCTAATTTTATCGTGCGCGAAAATTTGAATAAAGAGCAAATCAGTAACCAAATAAGCATTCACCAGAAAATCCAAATAACTCCAATTTCGTATTTTAGCGTCATTAGGTAAACATGGAATTTAGACAAATTTAGAAATTTGTCTTATCTGCTTTGGTGCTAGAATAATCCCACTACGATTATTTAAAGTTTAATCATAGTCATTCTTATGCAATATAGTCTCTTATTACATGGAGTATCGTAGCCTATGGCTATTGGCTTAGTGTTCACATTATTTGATGGTAAAAGGCTTAGCCTAGTTACTAGGGTAATATTTTATGGCTTAACTTGGCAACAGTTAATTTGTACATCATTTCCTAATATGCGAAACTCATAATTTGTGGATTAGTATACTTTTATTTGATAGGTTATTATTTCCTGTGAGTATTCACCCTAATTATATTCTTACTAAACCCTCTCACTTGATAAGGAGTTTAAAGGAATTACTTGTGTTATATATGTATTATTATCTAACATATGATGATTAACCATGATCAAATGTCCCATAAATACCTTTATATGCTAAATAAGTTTCTGCACCCTAGGAAGTTGCCTTTCTAATATTTTCCCAGATTTTCCTTTCTATTTCTCCTATTTTCCATGTGCTGCTACTCACAAAAAAATGCAATAAAAACCTCAGAACTCAGCCTCGGCGCTGCGGAGCTAGAGGCTCGAACGCGGGTGGCTGAGGTGAGTAAGAGGCGGGCGGGGCTGGCCAACTGAGCTACGGGTGTTACCTACTTATATAGAAACGAGAAATGTTCTTAAGCCGTGTCGTAGCAGGGGCCGGGGCAGAGGAAGCCAAGGGCAGGGAAGCAACGGCGGTGCGGCGGACGGTGGTTGCCGGAAGGTCGAGGGTGGCGGCCAAAATGGGTTGCTGGTGACACGAGAAGCCCGACGGTGAGGTCGACGGCGGACAGGGGTGCCGGATAGGGCCGACGGCGTGCCACGGCGGCGGTCCAGTAGAAGGGGTCGACGCCAGCAAGCTGCAGACCCGGGGAGGCTCGGCCAAGCACCCAGTTAGCTTCACGGTGAGCCTAGGGAGGGGTGGGAGCGAGGAATTGAAAAGTGTCTGCTCGGCTCGGGGAATTGGCTCGGCGGCTGGCCGTGGAGGAGAATAGGGGCACCGGCGCAGGGGATGGCAAGGGGGGGGGCAATTGGAGCCTAGGGGAGGAAGAGGGAGCTCGGGCGGTGAGAATGGCAGCCCCAGGCGGGCTTTATAGTCGGTGATTTGCGCAGGCGTCGAGGAGGGCCTGCGGCGGCCATGCGGGTAACGTGCGGCAGGTAGTCCGGCCAGTGAGGCGCTGCAGGAACCAGCATAGGGTGTGGGCATGTGCGCTCTTATAGGGGGCGAAACGACCGGGCTACGTGGGAGCGCAGAGGCAGCAGGGCATGGGCGCGACGTGGGGGATGGAACGCAGCGGTGTGGGTGCGGTCAGTCGGGCGTGCGAGGCTACGGGAGTGGGTCGGCGCAGAGGGAGGCAGGGATGGCGGCAGGCGGGATTCGAGGTGGTCCGAGCGTGGCTCACTGTGACCGTGTCGGCCGGCTTTTGCCGAAGCAGAGAGGAGGGGGACCTGGGCGCGCGAGGAAGGAGGAAGGGGGGTCCGGGCGCTCGGGGAAGAGAAAGGGAGGGAGGGGCGGTCCTGCGTGGCAGAGAAAGAGATGGAGGGGGTGCGGGCGGGGGCGCGGGCCCGCGTGGCAGGGGAAGAAAGCGGAAGGGGGAGGTGGAGCTGGGCCGAGCCGTTTCGGCTGGCCTGGCTTCATCCCCGTTTTTTATTTGGTATGTAAGGTTGTGTTTATATATTTTTATTGTTTGCTTATTTTGCTTGCTCACTAAATTTTAATATTTATATTTCCCGATATTACTAATTATGCTATTATTTCCAAAGTAAGATTTTGTATTTTAAATCAGGTTTCTCCCTCCTTGTACTTGATCATCTTTTCATATTCGTATTTAAAATTTTAGTTTTCTATTATTTGCATATTCCCTTTTTGGTATTACTAATGTTTGTCATGTCTTTTATGAATTTCTTCAATTTTTGGAACCTCAACCAAATTCAGGAAAACACCATAAAATCCAAATTCCAATAGAATATACTGCAAAATAATTCAAAAACTTCACATTTTTCAAATTTAAATTTTCAGGATGTTACAGTTAGGTTCGTTTAAATGGTATATTAGAGGTGGGAGTAACTACACCTGACAGTAGAAGGTATTTTTGAGAGAGAGAGAGAGAGAGGACGTCGAAATATGACACCATGGTATTAGGGCACCATGATTTCAAATTTGCGAATTTAACCCAAATTCAAATATATTTTTTGAAAATATCAGTTGTTATGGTATATGCCCATCTACAATAATTCAAATGAAATGCATAACTTTAAAAAAATATACTCGAATTCAGATATTATGAACGAATTTAGACCATTGTGCCCTTGAGATATTTTCCCTTTGATAATTGTTTACATCACACTCTTCTGTACAACCTTCTTGTAGTTTTGCTGCAACATTCTTTCGTCAGTTGCCTTAGCATTATTCATCCATGTCGAAGATAATTTGCTTAGTTCTTGTTAGGTACTACAAAGTCTAGAGATGCACGCAGCGCGAGTTACTCTTATATTAGTAGTGTTTTCCTCATACACGGCCTTGTGGTCAGATATCTGATGGCCTCTTTGAAACTTTCTTAACTGTAACCGTTACTTTTCCTCCAGTAACTTTTTTGCATGCATGCACTCCTCTGCTTCTGCTCTGAAAGTTTGGTGAAAAGATGAATCATAACAAAGACAGAGGTGGACCTAGATAGTGTTGGATAGAGAATACAGAGAAGGGGAGAATGTGAAAAGTACGGGGTTGCAGTAGACAGTAGTACCAAACTACATACTAACTGTATAAGAACCGAAAGCTCAGATAGTTACGGAGTCAATTGTCCATTTCGTAAGCTACACTTCCTAGCTATGCAAAATAAGGTCACCCTTGAAACGCCAGAGTTTTCTTACGGAAATTGAATTATTGAGTGAGTTCTTTTGGGCTGATGGCTTATGACTTAAATATTTGAATTGTGGTTGTTTGTGAGAGATAGTATACACAGAAAAAATAGTCACATACGATTTTGACCGGTACATCTGAACTCTGTACATTTTTTTACTATAATCTTCTTATTGATCCCGTCTTAAAAAATACATCCTTTAAAAGCTAGTTACTATAAACAGTACAAGCATAAATTGATTTTAAGCCTTGCCGAACCCACCCATTTTCTATAAAATTACTGTTAAATTTCTACGTTCCCAACAGGGCCTAATAAAAGTTCATTTTAGACAATCTAATGCAATTCTGGAGCATATTTATGGTGCCTTTTGCCACTCAGTGACTCGTACCGTCTGCGGTTACTTTCTACTGCAACTCGATCCCTTTTTCTCCAGTCGCTTTTCCATGCACACCATATGTAAATCATGAACAAGATCAAGTAAAAACACTGGTCTAATTCACCAGCAAGTACTCGGTAACTAGCAATTTAGAAAGCCTACTGGTACTACGTACTGCTACTAGCTGCGTGTTGATCTCCTACATCACAACCATACAAGAACCGAAGAACCTACGAGGATCTCATCATCTCATGGCTCGATCATGTCATCCTAAGGCTGAGGCATTGCACGAGCCATGGCGGCTGCTTCATCACCATCCCTTCCTGGAGATCAAACGCCATTGCTCTCTGGTGGTACGGCACCGGCCGGAGCGCGCCGTTGGAGTCGGTCGACGACGACGACGTCTGGCTCCCGCCCGAGCAGTCCGACGTGCCCTCGCGCAGCTTCCTCCGGCTGGCGCTGCCACCGACGGCCAGCGTCAGCTCCAGCTCGTCTTCCCTCGATGTCGGCGTCGCTTTGCTGCCCTCATCAGCGCCGACGACTATGTACTCGTCGGCGGGGAGCTGCAGGTTCAGCGCCGGCCGGGGCTGCTTGCGCCTCTGCCGCCGGCAGGTCAGCTCAGACGGCCTGTTCAGATCGCTCATCAGTTGCTTCTGGATGCGGTATAGCCGGTGCAACTCATGGACCTTTTAAGGGATTGCGATAAAAGAAATTGTCAGTTTTAGGTAGAAATTCCAAGAATTTGTAATGGTAAATTGATTAAGGATTTTTTTTTATCTTTCCTTGCGTTTGATCTACCTGCTGTCTGAAGGTCTCTTCATGCTTGAGCATGGCCATCTTCATGACCTCCATGTCGCACTGCTTCACAAGCTTCTCCATCTGCACCATCTGATTCTTATCCTTCATTGAGAATTTGAGTGAGATCAACAAGTAGATGGTACCCTGCAGAAAAGATGTAAAATGAAGGCTTAAGATAGCAGCTTTTCAGTTGCTGAAATACATGTACCCCTAGGATTTAGAGCTTCACTCTTAACAGCACTCGGGTCATAATAACAAGGAAATTAAGCAGTAGCAAGAACAGCATCTCAAGGCTGGGCATTCTAATCATACAAGTAATGAAACAGCTATCTCATAATACTACAGAGGACTGAAACCACCAGATCAAACTACAGAGAAGCAACTGACCTGAACCTAGCACCCTATGCAGCAAGGAAGCATCAAAAGATGCTTGTCCCTTCCCTTGTCTTCTTCTTCTTCAGTAGATTCTTCAGGGATTATACTTGCAAGAGACAAAGGAAAGAAAGGAGAGCAAAGATGTTGGCTGCCGCAGCTGGAACTGGGAAGTGCTGGGGAGGGTGGTTATAAACATTGCTACAAGAGAATGCAATACAATGGAATGCTTGCAATGATTCCTCGAGAGAATATTTCACTTGGCCCCTTTTTGCATGCCAAACAAAGAGCCCACTGCCCTAGCCAATGGCCATGGGGTGCGTCCTTCGCATGAGGTGCCCCGCCCAGAGCAGACAACTTGCCAGGAGTCTAGTTTAGGCAGGCCCTGCCCCACCGCGGTGTGGGCCCCCCAGGCCATGGCCAGCCAGCAGGCCAGTACAATTCTCTGTGTGGCCATGAAGTGTACTACTGACAGTACTGTGTACATACATGTGCACCGCTCCAGCTCCCATGACCGCCATCACCGCATGACTTGACACCAATTTGCGTCTTCATTTGAGGTTCTTGGCTTGTTTCTTGTTCCGTCCATCAAGATGGCTGAGGTCTGACGCTGGTTTTGAACTGCTTAGTTTATGACTTTTAATTCTATTATTTTATTTTTTTTATTTTTAGACTTTTTTGTTTCTTCGTTTTATTCCTTTGCATTGTCTGTGATGATATAATATTTATTTTTTTATTATTTAAAATTTATTTACTTAGAAAAATACTAATAGCTGCTATAATGCATTTTCAGTCGCTATAGTGAAAAAGTTAAAAGCCATGGCTTATAAGCCAGTTGACTGGAAAATTTTGCTTTTTTAAAAAAGAAATATGGGAGCAATTATTGCTATAGACAAACTTTTGTTGAGTGGTGGAGATCAGAGAGAGATATGGATAATGAGTGCGATGGGGTATGTGAAAGTCATGGAGGGTTTAGATTATTTGTTAGTACGTACTTAATACGAATTTTGTTAGTGTGCGAGGCATTTTCCTTTGGGAAGGGTTATTCGAACAAGGGAATTGGAATTTGTCCGTAGTTCATACGCATTTTGTACGAATTCCACATGAAATTGCACATGAACGAATTCATTTGCTCGCATAGAAGAGGTCAATGCTGGTTAAACTTATGACCTAGCTAGTTGTTTACTGCCTTCCTATTCCTTACCATGCACACCTGACAACATCTACAATGATCACATGCCTTGACTGCTTTTCATGTGGCGTGGCTGGACCGTTGGTATGGCCCCACCAACAGCCTCAGTACGTTCTGAGCATCCACCGACCAGCTAGATCAGTGTCACTGTTACATGTACCATGTATGAGTACGACATATATAGCTTGAGATAACGACATCGACATACAGTACTAGTATTAGCGAATCAGGAGCACACACAAAGTAAAATTAATTACTCTGAAAGAAAATTTCTCAAAGAAAAATAGCTAGGCAGGGGGGGTCAGAATTCAGATAGAGGAGGGGAACAGGCTAATGAACAAAGCACTGTTAACTACTCTTGTCAGTTGTCACTGAAAACAAGCTAAGGCACACACATTGGGTGTGTGTGTGTGTGTGTGTGTGTGTGTGATTGAGGATACTCATTGGGCAACACATACACGCACAGGCAAGGATGCATAGAGCCATATAGATGCATGCATGAGTCGAATGATCCAGCGAGTTTGGTGTGGCGTGTGCTGACAAGCGATCGACCCTTTTTAGGGCTAGGAAAATTTGCCTGTTTGGAGGAAAACCAAGCAAGAGGTACCAGAGTGAAAGAGGGGCAGACGCAATTATCCCTTTGAGAGCAAGCAAGCAAGCATCTTGTATGTGTCCCCATTTGGCCGTTGCATATTTTAAGGATCATTGCTCCATAAACCAAAGTTTAGTTCTCATGTGAATGTGATGATGCCATAACCACATGCATGGACATGGCAACTTAAGAATATATGCTTAAACTGTTTCAAGATTACAGCTCACAACATTTTCCTTTGGTTGGATAATTTAGATAACCTACCCCAGAAAACTAGCAACGGCATACACGTACACAGATGAATGGATAGTGTGAACTTGACAGAGATGTGTACAGCCATTCACACATTTACATCTTAATATATTCAGTCATCCAAAGTAATTCTACATCTGCATTATTATCATACGTAGCTATTCAGTTAGATCACATGCTTCGTTTATAATACAAGATTCTCATAGGAAGGATTCATATTATTTTGTGCAAATTTCTTGTTAGTAAAATTCCAGTGTTCTACATGGACCATGAGTTTTGTTTAAGTATAGGCAGCATGGTTACATAAAATACCTTCAATTAAAACCGAAATCAACAAGCAGACATTGCCATGCATAAGACAGAAGTTGCACTACGGGGAAGCATTCTCATATTAAGCCATGTTCCTATCAGCTCTGCTTAGAAAAACAAAAAACCAATACAAACACTCGGTTTCTCGAAGCAGCTTCTCTACTTCTCTCACTATCGTCTTGCTCCAGGAATAAAGTAGGGGTCACAGGTGCATCACCTATCCCACTCTTCTCGCTCTCGTCATACGTACGTATTTTTTTTATCACTTTTCGTATCACTTATCCCCTCTTTCTAAAAGTCTTTTATTTGAACCACTATTTTTAGTTAAAAGTTATAACTAAAAATTATTTAAAAATCAATACGGATACGCTGTATGACATACTAGCTAGGAGCTAAGTAGATCCAGAAAGATGAACTGGGAAATGCTCAGGCATCGAAAGAGAAGAAAAGGAGCATTTGAATGGGAACGGACAGGTCTTTGTAGCAGAGGAGCTAGGAGCAATATAGTCCAAGGGACGAGACTGTGGCGCACGCGCTGCCGGCGATGGGAGGCGCAGCCGTACGAGGTGGTGGGTTACCACACACGCATAGAATCAACCTTACCGCCCCCTCCTCCTTTCTCGGCTTTCTCTCCTTTCGGATAAAAGAAATGATGAAAAACAAAGATGCCGTTGCATTGACTTGTTTCTCATGCCCCGTTGCCATGCGGTTAAGTGCGTACTCCTGAATTACAACCGTATAGGTGATGATTATTTATAATATATCTTTGTATCATCTATAGGTAGAACTAAAGATAACTTATATAATAGATTATCTATATAGTTATATGTAGTGGTCTCATACAATTAATGAGTTATTTATAAAATGATATACACAGTAGAAAGCTGTCTATAAGACTGTCTATTAAATAGTAGACACCATCTTTCTCTCGCTTCCATATCATTTAAAATCTTATATGACATAAACTTATAGTCAAATGACATGTATCATTCTACATACCCTTACTACTACCCCTTAATTCTTTTTCAAATAAATAGCAAAATAGCCTGCGCAACTGCACGATAAATCCTATTACTTCTTTTTAGTTAGTCATTGGACTTTTGTTTCCTATATAGTTTCTAATCTGTAACTATGTAAGCAACTGTTAATATTAAAGCCACCTCCATCTATACGCTAGAATGCAGATGTTGTGCACACATATATTGCTAATCTTTCCGACTTTGGTCTTTGCATGCATAGGCCGATTGAAACAATGTTCTTAGGGAGCAGCTAGCCAATGGTATATCGTTGGAAGCACTTCTAATGGCATAGCAAAGTTTCATGGAGTTTTAACACACTACAATATGTTTCAGGAAGTTCTATAAAAACTATTTGAAAAAAAGTTTTGAACTCCAATGAGTTCTACATATTTCTAGAAGTTTCTAGAAGATTCTAGAAAAATTCAAGACTAAATCCCAACAAGTTTCAAAATTTCAAACTCAAATTTCAATAGGTTTCACCAAGTTCCACCGAAGAGTTTCAAGAAGTTTCAGGAAGTTTGAAACATCAAGTTTCAGTCGAAGAGTTTCATGATGTTTTAACAAGTTTCAACCGAAGAGTTTCATGATGTTTCAGGTTTCAGCGCATTTAATGAAAAGTTTCAAAGAAGTTTCATTTTGTTTTTGAACTTGATGTTTTAAGCAGATTTCAACATGTTTCATGAAAAGTTCCATGCAAGTTTTAACATGTTTCAAAATATTTTAGAAAAATGTTTGAAGCAAGTTTCCAATTTTTAACATATTTCAAGAAGTTTTAGAAAAAGTTTGAAGCAAGGTTTAACACATTTTAAAACAGTTTTAGTAAGTTTTTGAAAGGTTTATTTAGCAAAAATGTAATAAAAAAGTTTCAACAATCAAGTAAAATTCAAGCACATTTCACCAAGTTTCAGTAAATTTCATATTTAAAATTCAAAATTAAAGCTTGTTTCACATTTCAAATTTAAAACTAAAGTAGGTTTCTGATGTGATGATGGTGTGACGATGGCCCGATCTTCCGAGAGGTACTGATAAGTCGATTGTGGAGAACTCGATGTTGATGATCCAAAGGCTCCGACCAAAACAGATCGAACCCCTCACAATCACTACACCACTGCTCCGTTGGTTATCAACCGTGCCGAACACGGTTGACCTCGCCAAGAAGGCTATCTCCTGCAAGCGAATCGAGAACACGAGCAAGAGAGTAAAAGATGCAATCTGTATTGCGAATAATGTTTAAGTTCAGAAGTTGGGGTTCCTCAACCGAACATGCGGTGAAACTGCTAAGCAGAATAATCTCTTAAGAAAAAATCAAGGAAAACTAAAGGGGTGTGGCCTCCTTAAATAGGGGAGAGGGAAGCCACACTTATCTAATGAAAATGGATGTGGTACTATTTTTGGTTACTGTTCACACGGCCGTGGTACTGTTCATATGAACAGTATCGGCCCAAATAGCCTAAATTACAAGGCCCTCGGCCCACTTTGACTCAGACTGGAAAAGTGACATGACTTGTTTCTCAGTTTTTGATCTGCTTAGTTGGAGTTTGGAGGTAAGACCAGATCCATCTGAAAGTAGACTCCAAGAGCTTTCCAACGAGTACTCACGGACCCCGAGAAGCCTTTTGGATCAAAAGTTATGGCCATTTGAAGTTGGCTTGTCATGCTGAATCCGAATTGATCTGGAGGCCGAATTGGATTCCAAAACCTGTCCAACTTGAACCCTTGCTTCAATTGGTTCCAAAGTGATGTGGTGCTACAAATATATATATATTTTCATCATTAGGTAGCATCATATTCTTATTTAAAATGTGTTGAAGTTGAAGAAACGAATTTGCCTTTAGTTCAATCTTGATATTGACCGCTATGGTCGTATGTGTTGGTGGCGTGGTCACATCATACTCCCCTTCTTGATAGAAAACCGTCATCGGTTTTAACATAGGTGTAGCGTCACGTATTGCATGATCTTGATCATAAATCTTGGTATATGATAACAAATGCAATAAACTCTCATTATGTAATATCATAAGTTCTTTATCAAATGTAAAATCTCTCTGAAACGAGCTCACCTCATAATTTAAGTGATGCGTAGGAGCTCTTGTAATTAGAACAAGAAGTATAGCAAATATGGTTGTATCCATAGGGTACATGTTCTTATCAGTTTCACCAAGTTCCAGCAAGTTTCATGTTTCAAAAGCAAAATTAAAGCAAGTTTAACCAAGTTCCCGCAAGTTTCTTGTTTCGAAAAGCAAAGTTTAAGTAGGTTTCACCAAGTTTTAACTTCCAAAAAGCAAGTCCCAACAAGTTGCATCTTTCATAAAAAAAACCAAGCATATTGTATGCAACAATGAAGGTGAGAAGCTCACAAGCGACAACAAGACCTCCACATATGTTTGGGATCCACCACCGCGCCTAGCTCGTGCATACCCGCTGCCATCACACCCATGTCTTGCTCCATATCTGACACCACATGCTACTCATGGCTGACTGCCACCGGGAGTGGGATAACCTCCATGTCACTGAGGTTGAACATGAATTGGCCGGTGGTGCTCACTACTTAGTGTGGAGAGGTGGGGTGGGGGGTTAGGGGAGGAGTGATCTGGATGGGGGATGGGGAGAGATGTTTAGTGTGGAGAGAGGGGATTTAGGGGAGGAGTAGAGGGATTTGGATGGGGGATGGGGGGGAGACAGAGAGGACGGGGAGCATTGGGAATGGAGAGAGAAAGGCAAGCAAAGAGGGATAGAGTCATCAAGGCTTGAAGTGGATAGGATGAGGGATAAAGTCATCGATGCTTCGAGTAGATAGTTGCAGTCTCCTAGATCCGTTGGATCACACTTAGGGGACGCACAGTTCGGTTGAAATAAGCTGGCTTGTGACTTATTTTGCACTGTAGCTGGCTTATTTTACACTGTAGTTTTTGGTGGTTTATAGTGTAATTTAATTTAAAAAATTTAAAAATAGAAAAATAGGTTAGCCCATCACGGATAATGCAAATGAATATAAAAAACAGAAAAGGCAAAAGAGCCCAAAAAGCCAAAATGCTAGAAAAAGACAATTAAAGAATAGTGAACTAGAGGCTAGAAGCTGAAGCTGAAATGAGCGAGGCCAAATCCAACGGCAAAGAGCTATCCCGTCGGATGTGGCTTGGATGGTATAGAGTTCCCTTGTTTTTCTCATGTTCTTAATATATATTCTTCCTTTTTCTTGTTCAACATTGAGACAAAGCTACATTTGGCATTGTTTCACACTATATTCACAAAACTAGCGGTATGCCGAGCGTATTTGCAGAAATAGCGCTTCTGTCGTCCGGCGAGTAGACGGCAACGCCCACGAGACGAAAGATGGCGAAGCCACTGGTGGCAAGTGCCTGTCGCCCGCCAGCACACGACAGGTAGCCTATCGATAGATAGGGGAATGGCAGGCCTGCCCGCCGTTCAGTGAGGGGGCGGTAGGTGATTAACCCGGCTAATTAGCTGGCTTAATTACCTGCTAAATTTTTTATTTAGTTTTTTTAATTTTTAAATATATCAAATTAGCTCCAAAAATTACACAAATTTATGTACAGTCTCTCGACATAACGTACTTTATAGTGTAATTTTTGGGTAATTTTATCTATTGTGAATCTTGGTAAAAAAGTCATACAATTTTGATATTTGTACGAGTTTTTACATATAGCAAACGGTCTCCAAAAATTACGAAATTTTATGTGAAGTCTCCCACACACTCATAGTTATTGTGTAATTTTTTGAGAATTTTATGTACTCTGAATTTACCATGTTAATTCGTGATAAATTTGTATCGTAATTTGTGATATGCGATGCTCAGGTATCTTTTGAAGTGCGTGATCTCTGTCCTTCTCACATATATCGGTTTGATGCTACTATCTTTTCTTTTCCACTACGTGCTTCACACAATTATCACTCTGCCCATGTCGTCTTGCCTCGCGCGCTCCCTTGTCCATACTGATGTTGTTATGTTCATGCCGTCCACTCTTGCCCACTCCTTCATCTCCACATTTGTCAATGTTACCGTGTTGTCCCCCTTGGCCTAAAGTGTTGCGCATCGACAAGGAGTCCTTAATTTGTGGGGTGAGTGCACCGGATTCCCTTTGCGCTGAGCCATAAATACGAACCTCTCATAGTTGGTCATGGGTCATCTCAGTCGCTAATCGCAGAAGCTCATTCTCGCGCTGATAGTTTCTTCTGAAAGACAGGTAATTTTTTTGGATGGGTAATCAAATTGTTGGTAATTAATAAACTATTCGTATGTAGTTACACACATGTAATCATTTTTGTTGTAATGCTTACTGCGGATCTGGTTGTTGTGGCTTCAGGTAGTCGCAGACATGGAATACTTGACAATGTTCTACGGCGATGGTCTTGTACGGGCTGGACCCGATGGGTTGGACCTATCAACATGCCAATATAAGGTGCTTTGGGCCGAGAGACTCGCCGTCATGAATATTCATGAGCTACGAAGCTGCATCTGAAAGGGAGTTTACCACAGAAGCAATAGTGATGTAACTTGCCATCGAGGGGATCATCTGCACCAATGGTGTGTGGGTGCTCATGAAGGTGAATGGCACTACGGCATGGAGGTAGTATATGCAAATTGCCTCCCAGCCCGAGGAGGCCATTTACGGGAGGCTGATGGTGTACCTAAGTTTCGCGCGTCGGGAGTCCAAAAACGTTGATGAGGCTGGCTCCTCGACACGCGGGGAACCACAAGCGGAGCTTCAAGATGATACCACTGAATGTGTTGTATCGGAGGGTAGACTCGCCCCTGATTTCATGTGGAATGAGGAGGCGGACATGTGGTGGTCAGCTCGAATTGATTGCCATGAGTATCTACCGAACCAATCGCTTAGGTTGGAGTCTGACGAGGACACTGACCCAGACTTCGATGATAGTGAGGACGACGCACAGCAGACGGCTGGTCCACCTGGGGGAATTGTGTCATCGGAGGTGCCCTATGTGTCCTCCAGGCTCGACGTTATGGTGCGTTCCCTTGTACTGCCGCAAGAAAAAGGGTCCTAATGGGGGTTTCAAGCTGACACCCTCCTAGTTGGGTAGCACTTCCCTACCAAGACAGTTGTGCAATAAGCTATTGCACGGTATGCCTTGTCTATCAATCGTGTGTACCGAGTGCACCAGTTCAACCCAGCCAATTACGCTGTGAAGTGCGTAGTAGAAGACTGCTCCACAAAAGTCAGCTCTCAACGAGCCAAGATTTTTGGCTTGGCCTTCTCGATCAAGACAATGATCGACCACACTTGCATGCTCAGCAAGCCCCTGCGCCATCATCAAAACGTGACTTCGGCATATGTGGCAAGCATCATTAGCCACCTAGTTGCGGCTAGGGATGGCAATTGTGTCCATTTACCTGTATACCCGTGGGTAAATACCCTAATGGAGCTGGGTATGGGATATTTTCTTTACCCACTAGTATGGAAATGGGGAAACACTCTACCCGTCGGGTAAACGGGCATGGGTATGGGTAAGCTCCACCCGTATTGGCCCCGCCCGTTTACCTACGATATAGATTGACAGGTGGCGCAGTCATAGCAATATCTCTGATTACTATTGATTGTTATAAACTTTTGCATATATCTAATTGCTATTGATTGTTATAAACTTTTTTGATAGCTATTATATTTCCTAGCAACAATTGTTGCTTATATATACCTGTCATTAGTTCAACTCTCAGATGGAGACTCTCAATTCGCGGGTAAATGGGTATGCCCACGGGCAACGGGTACCCGCGGGCGACGGGTATGGACGAGGTTTTTCACCCGTCGTCCTTCACGGGTATACTCATGGGCGTAAATTGGGGTTGCGTGTACAGGTATGGGCGAGCACTACCCGTACCCGCCGCGCCCGATTGCCATCCCTAGTTGCGGCGGATGTTTCCGTCTCCCCGAAGATGCTCATGTCAAAAGCCACCAATGTGGTTGGCTATCTATTCAGCTACAGTAAGGTCCGACGAACAAGCACAAGGTCATCAAGTCCATATACGGGATGTACAACCTTGCACCGAGATTGCTTCACCAGATAGCTAAATCAAACACTGGCATGTATTTAAACAAGCTTGAGTGTTCAGATGCTGACGGAGGGCCCAATCGCTTCATACTGGATCGGCTATTCTAGGCTTTCGCCCAGGCCATTGAAGGCTTCAAGTTTTGTCGTCCTGTGCTAATGATGGATGGCACTTTCCTCATAGGAAGTTACAAGGGAAACATTCTCACTATGGTGGCGACCGACACGAATGACTATAGTGGCATTTGTCATTGTGGAAAGCGAGAACACATCCAGTTGACTCTAGTTCCTAGCAAACGTGAAGTAAGCGGTGGTTTGCGACCGACCCAACATTTACGTCGTCATGGATCGCAATGCTGGATTGATGGCCACGCTGAACACCATGTAGCATGGGACCAAACCCGCTCACCAGTGGAACGATGTGCGAACTGATGGTGCATAAGGCATGTTGCATCTAACTTGTTGCACGTTCCATAGCCAGGAGGTTGTGAAGATGTTCAAGGCGTTGTATCTACAAAACCAGATGCGGAAGTTCGAATCCATCTAGACAGAGCTAGAAAGACGAACTACGGAGGGAGAGCAACCCTGTGACGCCATAAGTTTCTCCTAGTGGATTCGTCGGCACGCTCTTAAATTACATAAATGGTCCCTTCTCTATGACATGGATGGTGCGAGGTGTGGGATTATGATGACCGGTATGTCTGAGGTGTACAATAGCATCCTAAAAGGCATGTGGTGCCTCCCTATCACCACGATCATGGAGGAGACATAGACTCGCACTGTTAGTTATTTCGTCAATAGAACCACCGTAGCTAGGCGTCAAATAGACAAAGGCAAGAAATGGTTCGAGAACATGCAGAGGCATATGGAACTGAAGATGGAGAAAGCCCGAATGCATGACATCCGGGTAATCAATGGCCTCTAGAGGAAGTATGAGATCAGGTTTCGGCAAAAATATGTGAACAGTCATGCCAGGGGTGAAATGAAACAGGCATGTATCCTGGGTGATGTGGCAACATGCACCTGCAACAAGTCGACGCTCCTGCATAAGCCTTGCTCGCATGTGTACAAGGCATGTGCGCAAATGAGGCAGATGTCCGAGGCGTATATCTTAGAGTATTATGACATGCAACACCTCTTCAGTATATGGAGTGCAGAGTTTCACTCCTACGGCTTGGACGTGAACTACAGGGATCTTTGGCTAGACATGCTACAATGGTCCTCAACAAGGAGTTGAAGATAACTATGAAGGGACGTCGGTAGGCACGGTGCTTCCAGAATGACATGGATGTGAGCCAACGTACCAGCATTAACCGCACAGTAAAATGCAGAATATGTAAGACCTTCGGGCACTCATTAAAGGATTGCCTTAACAGACCGAGCTCGTCTGGTCGTCACTCAGTGTCATAATCTTATGTATCTTTTAGTGTATCACATTAATTTATATTTGTACCCATTTGAGATGTAATTGACAACGTTTGTTCAATGCATATCGACCCTTCTAGCTTAATGCACGCAGCGCAGCATTTGAATAGTCCATGCAAAAAAACAGCAACCGCAACGAAGTGTACACCATTCAGTTACATGTTTTACGAGATTGAACATAACCACGAGCTACATGCTACAAGCTTCTCCGTGAGTGTCTACTGGTAGAAGATGCCTTGTGGTACCCACATGGAGTGTTGCAGTGGGGGCGCCTCGGACGTGACTGGCCGTTGTTGTAGTGGCACGCACATATGCAGTTAGGGTTCACGCAACAGCATGTGGGATCATATGAACTTCCTATATTGACGACCACCTCATTGCCCCTCTCACGCTGCATCTGTTGCTAGAGGTCACCGTTCTCCTCATTGAGACTGTCAATCAGTGCCTACATCTCTAAGATTCGCTTCCACAGTGTATCCACGTACCTCGCAACATAGTATTCATGGGGAGGATTGATCCAGTGGATGAAGTTGCATTTTGCCATCTGTTGCAAAGGAGAGTTAATATGAAAGCTATTTTAGCAGTAAGAAAATAAACTATTGGCTAATTATATTCTAGAATGTGGGCATCAGAAGAAACATCGTCTGCCATCGAAATGGCCTTTGACGACTCCTCCCTGTGTCTGCATTTTGGCCATACTGGTTGAGCTCTCCTGTTTGGCATCAAGCAGTAGTTACGGCCGAAGTCATCCCTCCTTTCCAGGGGAAGGTCTTCCTTTGGCGACCCCGCTTCGACTGGCTCTTTGGTGTCTGCCATGCTATGTTACTATATGACGTAGAAGGTTCTTCTTCTTACAAGAAGAGAAATATAGTTTAGATGAGTGATGCACGATTGTGAGAGCTCTGTATTTGAAACGGGTGAAAGGAGAATCCGGTGCGTTACCACCAGAAATTACGGACACGTTGTCGACATGCACTACTATGGGCGACAAGAGATAGCATGGCAAAAGTGACAAATGTGCGCACAACAGAGAAGGTGAGACAGGTTGATATGGCCAGACTAACATTTGTGCGGATGAGGGAGCGGGCGAGGGGGCCGGTATGTCAAGCCAACACATCTCCAAAGCAGGGAGCGGGCAACGATGTATAGTATGGACAGACTGTCAATTCAGAGCACATAAAATTTTCAAAAAATTACACAATAACTATGAGTGTGTCGGGAGATTTCACATAAAATTTTGTAATATTTGAAGCTCGTTTGCTATATGTAAAAACTCGTACAAATATCAAAATTGTATGAATTTTTGACCAAGATTCACAATGGATAAATTTACCAAAAATTACACTATAATGTATGTTGTGTCGGAAGATTGTACATAAATTTTTGTAATTTTTAGAGCTCATTTGATATATTTAAAAATTCAAACAAAAACTAAACAAAAAATTAGGGCAGGTAATTAAGCCGGCTGATCAGCCGGCTTAATCGCCTGCCGTCCCCTCACTGGCAGGCCTGCCGTCCCCCCACTGGGTGGCAGGCTGCCTGCCGTCTGCTGGCGGGGCGGCAAGCACCTGCCGTCGGTGGCCTCGCCACCTGTCGTCTCGCGGGCACGGGAGCTGCCGCCCGCTCGCCAGACGGCAGAAGCGATATTTCTGCAAATACACTTAGCATACCACTAGTTTTATAAGTACGGTGCGAAATATTGCCAAATATGGCTTTGTCTCTTCAACTTCCTACCGTAGCTTTCATTCTGTATCTTGCTTTGCCTCTTGATCAAATGTTCAACATACATTTGCATACATTTGTTAGTTAATGTTTATGTCCCTTATTATATGCAGGGTCCCTAATCTCATTTCGTAATGGGACAGATATGTCATGCATATACAACTATGTATTGCTTTGAATTCTGGTAGTTCATCGAATTAGTGCTAATTAAGCTCCTTTTAGTTGGTCGTAAATCCTATACTAATTACACCTAAAATCTTAAAAGGTTAATTGCAAAAACTCTAGAAAAGGTTATATCTCAAACATTTTTTCCTTTCCTTTTAAGCGTATGATCTCTTGTGCTACGCTACATCATGCTCTCTCTATGTATGTCACAGATCTTGTTTTCATATGTATGTGTGCAACCGTCTGCAATGCCCTAGGCTTCTCACAATACATAGCAATTTGTTGTTCAACTTTCAATACTAGTAGTGTGCCCGTGCTAACGCTACGGTAAAATACAAAACAAAATAAAATTTGTAAAAAATAAAATGAACAAGCAAGTCGTAGCACACGGTCGTAAAAGCACTGTTGCAGCCAGGATTCATGGACATAAAAGAGACATGGTCGTGTAATGGTCATTTACGACCACGTAGTCGAAGTTACGACCACGCGGTCATTCCGACCACGTGAACGAACTCATGACCACATCACCCTTTTTACGACCATGTGGTCGGAAACTCGATCACGTCTAAATCTCGTGGTCATAGCTCGCTACGACCACACAGGAAGTCTTTCTGACCACGCTTACTCTCTCACAACATGGTCGTAACCCTTTACGACTACTCAAACCTTGGTCGAAGTGCCCACCGACCGCTCAAACCGTGGTCGAAGCACCTTTCGACCACATTCAGTTACTCACAACATGGTCGTAACCCCTTACGACCACGTCTGCGAGTACTTGGCTGTACTCGTAGCTGTTTACGACCGCTCAGAACCATTTACGACAACTCTGTGCCATTTACGACCGCTTCATAGTCGTTTACGACCGCTCTGTGTCGTTTACGACCATCCAAACTGTTTACAACCAATTACAACCACTCACCGCCGAGCTATGACCATGCGGTCGTAACCAACCACGGCGGTCGAACTCACGACCACGCGATCGAATTTACGACCACAGCGGTCGAACCCACGACCATGCGGTCGTATTTACGACCATGTAGTCATTACGACCATGTTGCCGTCCCGACAACCGACTGAAGGTCCCGCCTGTCAGACTTTTAACCTTTTTCCGAATTTACTCAAACAGAGAGCTTCATATGACCATAACTAATTCATTTTAACTCCGAAACAAATTTCTAAATTCATCTAAAATCAAGATCTAACCAATGGAACCGAAATCATGAATTTTAGAGTTCATTTAAATTTTTCTATAAGAGTTTGCTTGGTTTAGTTGACGAGCAATGAACAACCACCTAAAATGCTTTCTTTACTTATTTAGGCTGCAAATTAAAATATCTGAACATTTCAAGAACAGGGTTTAGTTTCATATTTTCAGGAACATGTCCACCACTCGTTACTTCTATGATACATTAATACCAAATGAGGCGAATTTCAGCTATGATGCTAGCTAGATATGTTGATGATATGATAATGGCCAGATAACTTTAGCAATTAGCTAGATGACTTAGCGATATGGCAATTATTAGGTAACTTTAGTGATATGATAATAGTAATCAATGGCAAGATGACAGATATTCTGGAAACACATGATATGCGAAACGTAAAAGTTACGGCCGCGAGGTACTTGCCTTGAGCACGCTCGACGCACACGCTGCACGATGGATTCGAAAAATGTAACTGCCCAGCTGCTCTCTCAACAGCTGCGCGAGAACCTACAGGATGATATAGGAGACAACCGATTAAATATGATAAATTTGGTTAGGAAACGATAAGAGATAAGTGACTGGAGGAAAAAAATCAGCAGTTCAGCCAAGCGAACGTGCGCTCGGCCGCGCGAATGGCAGTTCGGTCACACGAACGCGCGTTCGGCCGCGCGAACAGCCGCTCGACCGCGCCGCCACCGGCCACCGCCACCGGCCGCCAGCCACCGCCGCTGGTCGCCGCCACGGACTGCTGCCGGCCGTCGACGCCGACCGCAGCCCGTGAAGGCATGGGCGCGTCAAGTCGCGTGCGGGCGTGCGAGCGCATGCGGCCAAACGAGCGCCACCACCGCTGCTGCCGGCGCCGGCCGGCCACCGTCGCCGCCGGAGCACCTCGCCGCCGCCGCCGCTGCCATGGTCGCGTGTGGCCAGGCGGGTGAGCGAGCGCATGCGGGCTTGAAGGCGCGTGGGCGCCGCCGCCGCTCGCCGCCGGGGACCGGTCGGCCGTCGGCTGCCGCCACCGCAGCGACCTCGCCACCACCGTCGTTGCCATGGTCGCGCGTGGCCGGGCGGGTGAGCGAGCGCACGCAGGCTCGAAGGTGCGCGGGCGCTGCCGCCGCGACGACCTCGCCACCACCGTCGCCATGGTCATGCATGGCCGTGCGGGAGAGCGTGCGCCTGCAGCCATGCATGCACGCGGGTGTTTCCACCGTTCGCCGCCGGCTGCCGCCGTTGCCGCCGACGCCAGCGCTGCCACCGACGCCGCCGGGGATGTCACCAACGTCCCCATGCAAGCCATGCAGCCTATGCAGACGAAGGAGAGAGATATGGAGAGAGAATAGGAGATTACAAGTTAGAGAGGAGAGAAGAGTTCTCCTGGGAGGAGGTTCGGTTAGAAAATCTAGGAGAGAGAAATAGAAATAGGAGAGAAGGATACCCATGCAGACTTGTGCGTGAGAGGAAGAGATGAGATGAGTTAGATGGAAAGAGAGAGATAAATGGAAAAGGGAGTCACAGGAGAATATAGTAGGTTGATTAGATTAGAGATAGGGGAGAAATTTACGGGTTAGGTATAGATTTGTTTTCTTTTTTTTTTGGGCACTACAAATGATGTGCATGATCCGGATGATTTTGGCCTTAGGATCTTCAATGAGTAAGAGAAGAAGGCTTGAGGAGAGATCCAGGCCATTCATTTGTATGAAGTTGGATTACTTTAGTACACAAATCTGAGTGGACTTAGATTATGCATGACTGTGGGGGTGGTTGAGGGGGTGGATTTAGTAAAGAAAATTTTGGTGTATTATAGAGGGGTAGAGATTCGAAATATCCAAGCACAAACGAATAAAAAGGTAGCCTCTCTCTTTTTTCCGTTGTTTCATTTCCTTTTTAACGTTGCATGTTTTTTTAGCTGGTCGTAGTCCACACGTGGTTGAGGGGAAACAATGTTTCCATCTCCTTTTCCTTGCCATATCCAAGCAAGGTTTATCTCATCTTTTGATTTTAAATTACAAAATACGGCCATGCTAGACAAACGACATCCTTGGTACAACAGCATTAATCATCCAACATTTGTGACTTTGGATCCACATCTGGGCCTTCTTTCTCCCCAAACCCAACCTATGTAAAACAATAGTATTTCTCAGGTATTCATACCGGTCTATTCATCAACAACATAGTCTTCTCCAGGACAAAAAAAAATGATCAATATTACATCAGATCCTATACGCCACCCCACAAATCAATTGGATGCTGCTGCTTGTAACAGCCCCATTTTTAGGAACAGGGGCCGTCATACGTTACGCAACAGCCCAGGAGTTCAGTTGCTGACAGAAAGGGTATCATATCTGCTCACGAACATTTAGAATGGATTACATTGATTAAAATAAGAACTAATGATCAATTTTAGCAATTTTACAGGCGTCTAAGCCCAAAATACAACTTACACATTCAGAAGATCCGAAGAAAATCCCCACAGAAATGTTTGAGTATAATTAACCGTGCTCAACAAGTCACATAGGAAAAATGCTATTTAACTATTTGCCAGGATTTTTAAAAGATTGGGATATAGTGGTTTTATTAAGATATTTGTGGATGAAATTTTATTTATAAATATTTTTTAATATAAAATAACAAAGTAAAAACTTCTTAAGAGATTGGGGTTTCAACTTCTTGTTCACGAGGTTACAACATTACCAAATCTACTTATGTTTTGCTTTTGGAATCACCCATTAAACATAGTTTCATTTACCGAAAGCACGGCCTATTCGAATACCATTGAAATTATGACTCTGCAGAGTTGCCCAACTTTACCTATAAAATTTCTCAACCCTCATTACTAAGTTGAGAAAATAAGGTTGCTCACCGCTCTCCTCTTTATGTAGCCTCTACCTGATAGACTGTGAACCAAGCACTAGGAATGCGACAGCCTGATAGCGAGTGGAGCCTACCGTTGTCAAAGCATAGTTTTACCGTTTCCATACCACGCCCCTTTTCGTGAGCTATTCCCCTTTTGTTGGAACAGTATATTTATCCTCCCTACATATATTCAATCGATTCGAGCAGCTACTAGACCAGGTTTGATAATTCAACGTTTGTGGTTGAGTGATCACTATGTTCTTTACTTAGTATAAGGTTCTAGTCCTTATTTTTTACTGAGGCAACTTCCATCCACAAACCAATAATCCAATGCCCTATGACATTGCCACCTACCGGTCCACGCCTCCTCCCTAGGGTAAGGTCATGGAACCCAACCATCCAGTGGCTTCCCATGATACCTCCTTAATGAAGAACCACTTTTGAAATTTTACCAACAAACTGCCATGTCACTTAGTGGTATGAAATGATTTGAGCTCCTAATCTACCATGGATATTTAAATAGTACATTCAATATTACTAAGCCTTGTCAAAGTGAATATTGCCATCAAATTAAACAAGGTTTTTTAAGTGGTCAGATATAACTAGGTATCATGTCATTCTAAATATTTATTATACATAAAATAACTTTACATAAATACAAGATAATGAAGATACTGATAATTAACTAATTAAAGGAACGTAGGTTCAAAATAATCAAAAACATGTGACTTGCCACCTTTTCTGATATCTTCAGTCTTTCCTTTGTATGCCTTCGGGCCTACTTCAATTGCTCTTGTAGTTCCTCTGCTGACCAACTCGTTGAGTTTGAATAGTAACATGGAAAGACGAGTGCAAATAAGTTCCTGCTTTGCAGAATGCAAGCTAGAAATAAAATACAATAAAATAACCAGAAGACGCTAAGAAAATAGGTTTGGGTGGTCAGGGTGATGGCAAAACAGAGCTGGGAGTGGTGTAGATGGCCTGAAAATGATCAAAATGGGTGTATATGTGTTTTTAGGACTTTAGTGAATAGTGATGGCAGAAATAGTACGGAACATTGGTTTGAAATGACATCTGAGATGGTTAGGTCTCATTGGAATCTGATATGGTGGAATGGCGTAGGGAATGGTTTAAACGTGCTTGAGATGGTCAAAATGACTATGTACATGTATTTTGGATTTTTTTACGATGAATAGTAATAGTGAAAACAATACTAGACAGGATATCTGAGCTGGATAGGACTTTTATCGAAGCCTCTTTAGATTGAACAGAGTTGAAAATGGGCTTTGTGGGGTCAAAATGGGCATAAATATGTATTTCAAGTTTTTTGGTGAATAGTAACGGTCATGTATTGTTCATTGCGAGTTTGTACTGTTCATCTTGGGTCGGTTAGCTACAGTAGTGCACAGTGAAAATGGTAAAACACCCAGCCCAAAAGCTAATGAAATCGGCATGTTACCTTTTCGGCCTGAATTTCACTGTTCATCATCTTCTTCCCTACACGCGGCTCTATAGCGACATACAATAGAGGAAACTATGATGGCAATAGGGGAGGCTGTGGTGGTCGGTGATAGAATCGGAGGGTAGGGATGGGTTCCTGGTGTGGTGGGGGATCCATTTTAGGGCTTTGTGGTGGCCGGTGGTCAAGGGTTGGACGGTAGTGAGGTAAAGAGCTTAGGATGGTTTCTAATGGCACAAAAGGTATAGGGTTGCTTATCCTTGTGAATGGCGGCATTTTATCCATCTAGGAGTGGTCGGGGTGGCTTGGGTGGGGTTGGCTTGGGTTGGGATGGTTGTAGAGGGCTGACCATGGTGAGGCCTCTTAGCTGGGCGACGGGTCTAGGTGCTGGAGAAGAACGGGGCAAGAGAGGGCAATGCAACACTTTGGAGAGGTTTCGAGGAAAACAAGGGAGCTACTAACCAATTGAATTGAAAAAAATGCATTGCACAATAAGGATTACTTTTTGAGCTTACTTGAGAAATTCCAGCGATCGGCAGCGAAGCGATGGTCGTCGGCGGAAATTTGGTGGTGGTGGCTTACCTTGACGCTGGTGTGATATGCTAGGAAGGGCTGGTGGGTTTATATAGGAGCTATAAGGCAGTTCGATTACAGGGGAGGCTCCGTCATGGTGGGATTGCATGGCCGAGTTAGGAAGGCGCTAGGGGGCTTGATGTAGCTGGCTGTGATGAGGCTTGGTGCTTCCTCAGGCGCATCAATGTGGCAGTCAATTGGCAGGGGATGTGTCAGGTTGGCATGGTAGGAGTGCAGAGGAGTAGTGAGGCGGTGGAGGGTGAGGTGGCCATGGTAGTTGGCCAGGTGGGAGCTACGGCCATTATGGAGGGCGTTAGGTGTCGGGGAGGTCGTACTCTAGCGTGGAAGTAGCTGACAAGATGAATTGCGGTGTGAAGTGTCGGGTCTGACAGGGCAGGGGAGGCGGCAGCCAATTCTGGCCCAGGTGCTCTAGTGCAGCTCATAGGGAATTAAGGGGAGTGTGTCAGGGCAGGAAGAGAAAGTACGGCTACTGAAATGGGTTGCAGGGGTGTGGCCACAGGATGTGCCTAGGCGATTAAAGAATGCGGCGGGGAGATCAGCCGAGAGATGAAAAACTAACGAAAAGGGGGATTTAGTCTCGAGCTATCCAGGGGAATGTTAGAGGCATTAATGACCACACCAGGGTGTGGCAAGTGAGGTACGGAGGGGAGACCTAGACTATGGGTGCCGTGTCTGAAGAGTGTGGCAGCAATCCAACGACGGAAATTTTTGTTGGACAAAGAACAATGCCGACTGGTTGAACCACGCTCAAATGGACGGGGAGAATGGTGTGGTGGAAAAAAGGTGGGGCGAATGAGTGAGGAATGGGTTAGATTAGGCCAAGAATCAAATGAAACCAAGATTCAAAGCAATTCAACTGAGTTTTGAAATTTGGGGTTGTTTCACCCTATCCCCCTTAAAATGAATCTCATCCTTGAGATTCACCCAGGCTAGTGAGTAGGTTAGAAAAATAAAACTTGCTACAATCCTGATTCTTTTGGGATTTAGCTCTGTAACATTTTTGGGCTAGCAAAGGAAAGTGAGACTGAAATAAGGATGAGATCAAGAAAGAAGTAGGGAAGTTAGAAGGAAGTGAGATTAAATAATCTTTCTGATTGCTTTCTTAACACACTTATCCATAATTTCCCACAAACTTGCAAGGATAATCTGACATCTTTCAAAACTCATTGTCGATCAAAAGACTAACTTATTTTTATACTACTTCTACACATAGGCTTAGAATCCAATGGCCATATTAATTCAGCTTCTACTTCTTGCTATCTATATCTATGCTATCATTCTTAACTACTTAGTCATAGCAGCATTGCTCTCTAAAACCAAACAATTATTATCATTTATCTGATCCATCGATTATATAATTTCTATTGCATCATCTTATCAACCAATCATGGTTATCTAAATCTCTACATAAATCCCGACTTCCATCATGATACCAACTAAGGCAACAACAAGCTTCAACTTCAACCAATACCATTTAACTCTACATTCTAATTATAATCCAGTATCCACATTTTAAATCCTCTAATATCATTTGTATCAAGATTTTTAGATTTTTCTAAAAATTGAATTATCCATAACTATAATATGTTTATCCAGTAATCAACTATGCTTCTCGCTATTTAGTTCTAAATCAAGTAACCACTATAAACATCCACCGAGAATAATATCATTGATCTGGGTTGTAATCCAATAATCAATATTATTAACATCCACCGAGAACGATATCATTGATCAAGCCTAAAATCCAATTATCACATTATCTATTTCTCCAAAACTCAGCTTATCCATTCATCTAGTTAATCCAATCCAAGAAATTCTACTGATTTATCCATTCAAATTCCACGCTACTAATTCTTCCTAATAATCAACATAATTCCACCAATATCTTTGGTTATTCATCACCTCATATTTCAATCATTTAGGAGTTTATCTACTCTTTTCACTTACAACTCCCATATGTGTAATTCAATCTATTGATTGCAATCAGAAATTTGCATTTAGTTTCTTTTGAGATTTAGAATCTGATAGGTAAGGAAAGGACAAAACAGAAGAATAGGTAAGATCTGAGACGAAATGGGGTAGAAGTGGAAAGCTTTCAACATAATCTTTATATAAAATTAGGAAATTAGTTTTGCACAAATTGCTTATACGGGTTGATAGTGCAATTTGGCTATTAACACAATCAGAAAACTTCGTCTACTCAAATGGTTTTACTCATAGCATCAAGAAAATTAAATGGGTATTGCTAACTAACTACTTGAGCAGTGACCTTGTTGCTTTTCAAAAGGAAAAGCTTTGGTCGAGGTATACACACAATTCTTCTTAACGTCGTCCTTAGTATTACTTCAACTAGGGTTAGTTTTCATTCTATTTGGTCAATATGTACAACAAGAAATTAGTCTAAATGGCTACACGAGTTTTGAGATTTTGATAAACTCAAAAGAAAAGATTTTTAATGCATGTCTAAGAGAGATGAGATAGAAATAGGAAAGACAAGGTAGTAATAATACTTATGGTTTTTGAAATTCTTTTATATTGAAAAATAGAGCTTTATAAAACTCGTATTCTTATCATAACCAAATCTATATATAGGTTTATAACCTACAGTCAAGCTTGCTCTGATACCACCATGTAATAGCCCCATTTTGGGAATATGGCCGTCGTACATCACACAACAGCCTAGGAATTCGGTTGCGGATAGAAGGAGTATCATGCCTACTCATAAACATTTAAAATGGATTAATTTGACTAAAATAAGACATAGTGATCAACTTTAGTAATTTTGCGGGCGTCCAAGCATAACTTACACATTCGAATGATCCGAAAAAACTCCCCATAGGAATGCTTGAGTGTGGTCGTAATCCTAACACGAAATCTTGAAGTGTATTTTCTTATTCTGATATCTGTTTTAGTGAAATGAAGCAAGACTGAGTATAATCAACCGCACTCAACAAGTCATAAGGAAAATGCTATTTAACTACTTGCTAGGATTTTCAAAAGATGGGGATATAGTGGTTTTATTAAGATATTTGTAGATACAATTTTATTTATAAATATTTTTAACATAAAATAACAAAGTAAAAACTTCTTAAGAGATTGGGGTTTCAACTTCTTATTTACCAGTTTGTAACATTACCAAATCTACTTATGGTTTGCTTTTAGAATCACCTATTAAACACAGCTTCATTTACCAGAAACTCAGCATATTCACATACCATTGAAATTATGACTCTGCAGAGTTGTCCAACTTTACCCATAAGATTTCTCAACCCTCACAACTGAGTTGAGAAAATAAGGTCGTTCACTGCTCTCTTCTTTATATAGCCTCCACCCAATAGACTATGGACCAAGCGCTAAGAATGCGGTCGCCTGATAGCGAGTGGAGCCTACCATTGTGAAAGTATGGTTTTACCATTTCCATACCACACCCCTTTTTGCTAGTTGTTCCCCTTTTTTGGAACAGTATAGTTATCCTCTCTGTAAATATTCAATCGATTTAAGCAGCTACTAGACCAGGTTTGACAAGTCAACACTTGTGGTTGAGCGATCACTATTGTCTTTATTTAGCACAAGGTTCTAGTCCTTATTTTTCCCATGATACCTCCTTACCTTAAAATGACTTCTGAAATTTTACTGGCAAAGTGCCATGTCACTTAGTAGTATGAAATGATTTGAGTTCCTAATCTACCATGGATATTTAAATAGTACATTAAGTATTACTAAGGCTTATCAAGGTGAATATGGCCATCAAATTAAACAAGGATTTTTCAGTGGTAGGATATAACTAGGTATCATGTCATTCGAAACATTTATTGTACATGAAATAACTGTCCATAAATAAGGGATAATGAAGATACTAATAATTAAATAATTAAAGGAACATAGGTTCAAAATGATAAAAAACATGTGACTTACCTCCTTTTCTAATATCTTCGGTCTTTCCTTTGTAGGTCTTCGAGAATGCTTCAACTGCTCTTGTAGTTCTTCTGCTGACCAACTTACTAGGTCCGAATACTAATGTGGGAAGACAAATGCAAATAAGTTTCTGCTTTGCAGAATGCAAACTGGGAACAAAACACAATAAAATAACCAAAAGACACAAAAAATAGTATTGGGTGGTCAGGGTGATGGCGAAATAGTGCTGGGAATGGTGTAGAGCCTGAAAATGATCAAAATGGGTGTATATGTGTCTTTAGAGTTTTGGTGAATAGTGACGATGGAAATAGTATAGAACATAAGGTTTGAAATGACATCTGAGATGGTTAGGTCTCATTGGAATCTGATATGGTGGAATGGAGCTGGGAATGGTTTAAACGGGCTTGAGATGGTCAAAATTACCATGTACATGTATTTTGGATTTTGGGATGAATAGTAACAATGAAAACAGTACTAGACAGGACATTTAGGCTGGCTAGGACTTTATCGGAGCCTCTTTAGATTGAATAGAGTTGAAATTGGGCTTTGGGGGGGGGTCAAAATGGGTATAAATATGTATTTCGGTTTTTTTGGTGAACAGTAACGGTCATGTACTGTTCATTGCAGGTTGTATTGTTCATGCCGGGTCAGTCAGCTACAGTAGTGCATAGTGAAAAATAGTAAAACACCCACCCAAAAGATAATGAAATCGGCATGTTACCATTTGAGCCTGAATTTCATTGTTCATCATGTTCTTCCCTGCGTGCGGCACTATAGCGGCCAAAAACAGAGGAAACGATGATGGCAATTAGGGAAGCTGTAGTGGTCGGTAATAGAATCGAAGGGTAGGGATGGGTTCCTGGTGTGGTAGGGGATCCATTTTAGGGCTTAGTGGTGGCCGGTGTGTAAAGGTTGGCCGGCGGTGAGGAGAATAGCTTGGGACGGTTTCTAATTGCACAAAAGCTATAGGGTTGCTTATCCTTGCGAATGGCAGGGTTTTATCCATCTAGGAGTTGTCAGGGTGGCTTGGGTTGGGGATGGTTGTAGAGGGCTGACCATGGTGAGGCCTCTTAGCCAGCGACGGATCTAGGTGTCGGAGAAGAAGGGGGCAAGAGAGGGTAAGGTGGTGCTTAGGTGCCGCACCCTGGCCTGGCAGTAGCTGGCGAGACGAATTGCGGTGTGAAGTGTTGGCTATGATAGGGCAAGGGAGGCGACGACCAATTTTGGCCCATGTGCTCTGGCTCAGGTCAAGGGGAATTAAGAGGGTGTGTTAGGGCAAAAGAGCGAGGAGTATGGCTGCTGACATGGGTTGTAGAGATGTGGCCATGGGATGTGCCTAGGCAATTGGAGAATGCAGCGGAGAGGTCGACTGAGAGACGAAAAACCAACGATGGTGGGGATTTAGTCTCGAGCTATCCAGGGGAATGTCAGAGGCATTAATGACCACGCTAGGGTGTGGCAAGCGAGGTACAAAGGGGAGACTTGGACTGTGGCTGCCGTGTCTGAAGAGTGTGGTAGCAATCCAACGATGGAAATTTTTATCGTACGAAGAACAATGCCGGCTGGTCAAACATGCTCAAATGGATGTGGTGGGGGAAAAGGTAGCATGAACGAGTGACGAATGGGTTAGATTGGGCCAAGAACCGAATGAAACCAAGATTAAAAGAAATTCAACTCTGTTTTGAAATTTGGGGTTGTTTCACTACTCTCCCAAAGCCAAAGACAACACAGATTCTACAGCACAGCATGGCAGGTGGAGGGGCATCGGTGACCAGGTATGAGCCCGCATAGCGGCTTGGGCAGAATAGAAGAGAAAGAGTAGGTAGGGGTGCAAACGGAGCAGATAATTTCCATCCGATAGATAGATCGAAGGCTCGTGGGGTGGATATGGAAGGGATAAATGGGTATTTAGTACTATCCATGTTTGACTCTAATTTTGAGGAACAAAAATATGGAATAGTTGGCGGGATTAGTGATATCCGTCCGAAAATATCTGTTTGTCAAGTGATATAAGGAAGTATGTTGTGATTTCACATACAAACAAAATGATATATAGGTGGATTGCCACATCTAAATAAGTAGGAAATATTGAGTGCTTTTCCCTTGACATCTTGGTGATTAGTTTCTTCGTGTTCACTCTGATTGCACCCTTCTATTCAATATCTTGTATAGGGGTGCAAAAGAAGTGGATAATTTTCGTCCGACTGACTGTCGAAGGCTTATGGAACGAATATGGAACAAAGAAATGGGTATCCAGTATTATCCATGTCTTTCAACTCCGAAAAAATTACGGAGTAGGATACATGATGAGTGATATCCTTCTGTATCCATTCTGATTGCACCCCTAAGAGGAGGAGGAGGAGGAGCGACGCGAAGAGCTATCGAGTTGTGGTCACATGTCATTGTACATGCATTGTACATTAAACGAAGTATGTGCCACAATTTCCTACAAAATAATCTCTCTCTAAGCAATAACATCTAATGGCCCCAATATTGTATTTTTAATTAGGTATATCAAATCAAAGGCCAATGTTTCGTTTTTTTGTGAGAATTTATACTCTATTTCTCCTCTTATTTTTAATAACATCCAATATTCGCTATAGTTCAACTTTAATTAGGGTTCACCAGATTAAGATTCGGATGCTTTTCTTTTTTTGCGAGAATTTTTAGCTATTTCTTTTTTCTTAGTAGCTCTAAAATACCTTTCATAAGCTTTGCTTGAAAGTTTCTCCACCACCCCAAACTATGAAACCATACATTTGACCCCCTCCTCGAACTTTGCAATCCGGTTCAAATAACACCTTGATCAGATTTCGCATGGTGGTATTGTCCGATGGCGCGATGAGTGGGCAATTCTACCATGTATGATGACACGCTGGCCAAGTTGGGTTAGTGACATATGGGGCCCATAATGGCTTCTCCCCTACCGAGCTCCCAACCATGCTTCCATAGCCACTACCCCTTGTAGTTCCCTCCCTCTCTATTTCGGTTAGGGAGAGGACTTGTGGGCCTCACCTATCATTCACTTAAATTTGATCAGCTTGTCATCCTATATGGTAAAACTATTCACTTATTGGACCACAGGGCATACCACCATCCGAAATCGGGTCAAGGAATTATTTGAACTGCATTGCAAAGTTTGGGGTGATAGATGGACTTTCGAGCAAAGTTCAGGGTGTTATATGGACTTTTTTCCTAGATGTTTTAGTCTCGTACACACATTTATTATTACTACTATAAACATAGGAGTTGGTGATGATGATGGTTCACATGAATCTCTAATGAAAAGCAAAAAAAATAATTTCAATACCATGAAGCTCGATCAGGCTCGTGCCTTTGCTGGGAGAACATGGCGACAGAGGCACGATGTTGGCGACAGAAAGACATAGATTAAATAAAACAAGTTCACAATCACACATAAACATAGTTCTCAACTTCTCACATCATAAGTTCACAACCACACATAGCAAAGTTCTCACAAGTCACAAGTAAGTAAACAAAATAGTTCATAATGAAACTTAAGCAAGGCAGTAAGCATGAAATAATCTTCATCCTCTTGTCCATAATTCTTAGTTGAAACCACTTCATCTTGGAACCACTGCAATAGCAAGTACTAAATACTAGCTAGTAGTGTAGTAAGTATTAAGTATTATCTACTAAGTAGAAGTGTAGGGCCCCGTTCTTTTTGGCTTTCAGCTGATTTTTAGATTCAGCTTCTTTTAGCAATTACTATTCATTAGACAAATGAACCGCAACTAAAAACCATAAGTTGCATCTCAAAAGATCAAGCTCTAGAACTAGTAAGTAGTACCTACTACTAACTATACTAACTAGAAGCTGCAGCTATATAGCAACGGCAACAATATAAGCACGATACAAGCGCACCGCGCACAACACAGCAGCAACCAGCAATAGCATAAGCATGGGCATGGCACAACGGCAACAGCTAACAACACGAAAATGGTGAGACGAAGGACAACCACAGTGATTTACCTGGTGTGTTACTGTAGAGGACGCTGGCAACGATGATGGAGGAAGCACAACTACTGAGGAGAGGGTGAATCGATGGCGGGAGAGGAGGATTCGGCGACTGGGGTGGCCCAATCAACGGCAGGAGAGAAGGACTCGGCGATGGGGAAGGAAGATTTGATAGACGGTGTGGTGGATTTGGCAACGGAGGAGGCAGATTTGACTGGCAATGGTGGCCGACTCCACCCCAGGCTCTCACAAACCCTAAACGGTACCTCTAATCCCTAACCTGACTCCACCCTAATTGGCTCTAGGCACTGACTTTTGGGACATTGATATTTTGAGAAAAAAAGATAAGAGAGTATACTATAGTCGCTCATTTAACGACAGAAATGGTTAATCAAGTGATAAATGATTTTTTTCTATGAATTGCCTAAAAATTAAACTTGCAAACTTATTAAAAAATAAGTCTTGCCTACAACGCCGCCGTCCAATTGCAAGGTTCATTTGCCTGCAAGGCAAGAAATTATTTTCAAGAATAAGTTTGGACCTATCTCTGGGTTGCAAAGTTCGTTTGCATGCAAAGGGTTGGTTTGCCTATGCTGTGATTGGCAACTTAAACATCTTAAAGCCTACATGTGGTGACCAATATTTGTTCCGAAGGCCATCACAACATCGTATAAAACCGGTGCTAGTTACATGTTTTTTTGACCTTGGCTTCGGTAATAGCCATTGCAAATTTGCAATGATTGATTGTAGCTTCTATTTTTCTGGAATCGGTACATCTACTTGCACCAATGCTAGTTCAAGGAAAAAAGTATGTACCCACTTGTAAGCAGGAAAACAATTTTGGATGAAATTTCACAAAATTGGGTGTATTTTGGTTATCTCAACCCCTCCAAGAAAAGTCCACTCCGATCAAAAAATTTGGCGTATTTTATTTTTTTTTAGATTTTACCAAAATTTTGCCGATATTTCGCTGTATTCATATAATCGTATTTCTTAAATTCAAACTGTATGTTTGATTTTTTTTGGTCGAAATTTTTCCAAAAAGTCTGAATGTTTTGAAATTTTTGATTTATCGGAGAGGCCTGAAAATTTTTCTAAATCGTAATTATTTTCCTGCTTACAAGTGAAATGGGGTGCGAAGAATCTGGCACTGACTATGCTATTGATGGCGTAAGTTCTATTACGAGGAGAAAGTCATGCGTACCAGTCATTTTTCTTTGTGCCTTTGTCCCCCGGAAAAGCTTCGGTCCATCTCAGTGGACCTCCACTCGAAATTTGAACCATTGGAAACGCTTTGAGATTTGTCTACGTCGCTCCTCGCTGGCCGCCGCCTCTGTCGCCGTCGTGGGGGAGACTGGAGAGAGAAGGTGGATAAAGAAACGGGGGAGGCGAGAGACGGAGATGGTGAGACTAGAGTGTATTGTTCGTGCTGTGCAGGCGGGGCCTACTCATGTGGCGTATATACCAGTGTATGTATTTGTGATTTTGTCTCGCACAGATCTCAAAGCATAGCTTCTCTAAAAAAAAGTGAAACTTGGAATCTCTAGCAAGGAAAAGAGCTACTTTTCTGATGGCTTTGGCTTTAAAAGAGCACATGATTTTCATTTTTTTGGCAAGAAAAACGGGGATGGCTCAGGGTTTTCAAGGGACTAAACAAAGAGACGTAGTGATGTACGAATGCACTACGTGTATCTAGCGCCACATTTTTAGAAACAAGTCCAATTTATCTCCTAAATTTTGGTGGTGGGGCCACTTAATCCCCTAGACTATAAAAGTGGGTACTCCTGAGCTTCTAAAACAGGAACAAATATCCTCTGAGTTGATTTTGACACTATGGACATTGACATGGCAATACCGTAGAAATTACTTAGCAAATTAGATATATAAAAAATTTAAACTGTTAGACCCACGTGTCAGTGAGTACTATCGTGTATTCTTTCTCTCTTATTTCCCTCTCCCCCAAATCCCAGTGAACGTCCCCGATGCTTCCTTCGGCTTCCGTTGACATCGATCCATAGCTCATCGCAGCGATGTGTGCAGGCGCACCATCATGTCTTGTAGATTGTCGTCTTGGTGCCTGCAAATCTCTACTACTGGCGGTTGGGTCAGGCATGCGCTGATGGAAATTGACACATGACTTGAGGATTATTTACTTTAGAAATTTTAAAGTATGCATAGCTTAGTACCGTATTATTTACCTAAGTGGAGGGAAGACAATTTATAAAGTAGAGTTATTGTCACTCTTTGAAACATATGATACATGACGTGGTTTAACTCTTTGAAATAGTACTAGATTCAACTGTACCAACTAAAATTGTATGTGAATATTTTTCTCTACATACTGCCTCTCACGAACAACACAGAATTAAAAAAATTCAGCCATAAGTTATAGCCACAGTCCAAAAAATCACCCGATAGAAGCGGGGAGAGAGAGAGAAGGGAATTGGGAGTGGCACCATCATGGAAGAAACGAAAGAAAGATACGGAGAACAAGAGAGAAACCAGAGGTGTCGTGAAAATCATAGGGGGTGAAAAGAAAATAGAGGAGAAAAGGAAAAAAGTGCATCATGTCATCTTCCACGTCAATATCCGGTTTTATCGTTCAGAGAGTTAAGCAGCCATAATATTATATCCAGAAAATAAAATGGACTTCTTCCAGAAAAGAAAGCTGGTATCAACGAGTTTATAATGATTTCCATTTTGCAATGGACTTTTTGGCGAGAGACGCATGGGCATGGCGTGCCCTTCCCGGTGACGAAAGCGCACGGCTTAACCGTTAGTTAAATTTTCAGTGCCCAACTTTTCATGGCAAAAGTACGTCGGACTCCGTGACAACATTCGGCTGGAAGCCTCCGTTTCCGTTCTGTCTCCCCACCATCCGCTCCTGAGGAAAAAGATCCGTCGCAAAAGTTAGAGTCGCGAGGTAGTTTTGATTGTCACACGAACCTTACCCTTGGTAATTTTTGCGATCAGCAGTAACATCGCGCAAGGATGCACAAGGGTGCTACTCTGGAGCGGATCCTCTTGAGTTTACGAGTGTTCAGCTAAACATCTATTATTTATTTACAAAAATACAGTATATACTAGGTATATTTCACATATGTATTCTTAATTGATCCAAAATGCTATATATTTGTACCCAAAAAATATAGATAAGTCTAATTCAACTCACACCTCCCTTTCTTAGCCTGCTAAAGCTCCTTCTAGCCTACCAGACCCATCACAGCCCAAATTCCTCAAGGCCCCAACCGGCCACTCAAGTTCTACCCCTAAGAGCAACTCCAGCAGTAGCCCTCAAAACAGGGCCCCTACTTTTCATTTGAGGGCTCCCCCTACTTTTGAGGGCCATGTTTTTTTACATCTGCTCCAACAGCACCTCTCAAATTTAAGCCCTCAAATCCATTCCACTGCAACTGACACATGGGACCCACTCCTCATTCTCTCCCTCTCCCTCAGTCCAACTCCAACGCTGGGAAACCCACGACGCCACGGCCGCGACGACGACGGCCGCGACGGCCACCACCGCGACGGCCTTCCCACGACGACGACGGCCTTCCACGCCCATTCCTCCTACCTCCCTTCCCACCACGACGACGGCCGCGACGGCCACCACCACGAGCTACTCCCGCTGAATCCTCGCCTCACTCCCCGCTTTCTGCTCGACGGCTACCTCCTCCGCCACTCGGCTTACCTCCTCCTCCTCTCCGCCCGGCTGCGCCCTCCGCCCCCGCCGCATCCGCCCCACTGCTGCCGCCGGGGAAGGGGAAGGGGGTGGTGGGGAAGGTGGGGAGTCGGGGGCGGAGGCGGCGGTGGAGGGGGCGGAGGCGCCGGGGAAGGGAGGCGGCGGTGGAGGGGGTGGAGGCGCCGGGGAAGGGGAAGGGGGCGGCGGGGGAGGCGGGGACGGCAGGGGAGGGGGCGGCGGCGGGGGAAGGAGCAAGGAGGGAGGCAGACTGGCGGAGTGGGAGGGAGGGGGACGGGCGGAGCGGGGATTTTTCACCGAGGCGGGAAAAAACAGAAGAATGAGAGCCAGAGTAGGGGGCCCCTGGGAATGAGGGCTGAAGGGGGGATTTGAGGGGCTCCTCAAATTTGAGGGCTCTAGTAGGGGCCCTGCTGGACCTCTATTTTTGCCTCAAGCCCTCAAATATGAGGTTTGAGGGCTCAAGTAGGGGCCCTGCTGGAGTTGCTCTAACTGGCTTATATCTCTCTCAGTCGGTCAGATAGGAGTCACGAGGTAGTACCACAATGCTGTCAGAAATAGGTCTATATGAGTGATGCCTATTTTCTATAATTTCAAACCATTTATAATTTAATACTATATTACTAAGGCAAAGTGTAGGAGATCAATTTATATGGTGGAGCCCTTGCTACCCTTTGAATCATATGACACATGAATATAGATGGCATGAGGAGGATTTTGGCTGAACACACGCAGCATGCCACTTGACAGACCGAATCCATCTTATTTTTGCTGAACAAACGGTTCATATCTCTCCTTTTTGAACTGTCCTGGAGCTGATAATCACAACATAAATATCATTATGTGATTTTATGATGCAGTTATTAGTGAGTTAGTTCTATTTTATCGCGGCAGTTACTAGTGAGTAATTGCAGTGCCCTTAAAAGGGTTTGGAGACGTCTAGAAAAATACAAAGAATTTCACCTCAATTCTTTCATCCCCTCTCTGGATAGCTATGCTGTAGTATCAGGCTGCTCAACCGCGCTGACCTTTTTTCTTGGTGTGCACCGACAAGAGAGGAGAGCGGAATTGCCAAACCATTGTCGGAGAGAGAACCTGCACGAGGTGGTAATAAGGTTTCTGGGCAGTGCAACCTACTCGATCGCTTGGCTTCTTCCTCGATGTCGACTGATTCCACGATTGCATCGATCCTACACTGCTTCTTATTTTTCATCAAACCCAACTGTAAGTCGTTCGCACGATCGATCGACTTGTTTACATTATGTTTCTGCATATATTTCGAAGTACAAGGAGTTGCTTGCTATTAGTACTGATTTATGCATCATTAGTTATCTGTGATATTTGCATTCTAGTAAAATTTGGAATTAAAATATTGCCCATATTTTCAATATTCCAAAACCTTATTGTGAACTTTGTTGCAATATAGCAATGACTGGTGTTTCTGATGCTATGAAGCCTGAGAGGTTTTCTTGTCAGAACTTTCATAGATGGCAAACCAGAATCAAGTTTTAGCTCATGTCTTCAGGCTGTGGTGGGTTATCCACCCGCTATATCCTTTACGATTGACTAGTTTATGCAATTCGAAAATGCGAACAACACCGCTCTTGACTGCATTGTTACCATTTTGGCAGATCAGCTCTATCATGTGTACACAGACTACAAGTCCACCACAGAGTTATGGGATGCACTACAGCACAAATATGCAGAGGCAGAGGCAGGTCGCCAGCTCTACATGTGTGAGTTCGACTTTAGCATGGATGAGGCTAAGTCTATAGTTGGACAAGCTCATGACCTCCAACTACTGATTAATGAGATTGCATACCTGAGCTGTGTGTTGCCTCCTAAGTTTGTGGCTGAGAGTATTGTTACCAAACTTGCTACTAGTTGGCGGGATTTTGCTACTGGCTTGAAGCACAAGAGAGAAGAGATTTCTATTGAGAATCTCATTGCTGCCCTCGATGTGGAAGAAAAGACTAGAGCAAAAGATGCACCCGCCACTTTTGGTTAGAACAATACCAATATCATAGAAAAAAGATAGCTGGAAAGAAGTACAAATTCAACAAACCAAACAAGACAACTAGTTTTAAGAAAAAGAAAACTGAGAAAATGAATTTCAGAAACATCACCTGCTTTGTGTGTGGAAAAGACAATCATATAGCGAAGGACTGTTATTTCCACAAGAGCAGAGATAGTGAGTAGCCAAAGAAAAAGGCTATCAACATGATCATAAGCGATGCATCGACTTCAGGAGGGTATGACAATTCACCTGTTGTCTTTTCAGCATGTCAATTCGCTGATTGGTGGGTTGATACCGGTGCTAATGTTTATGTATATTCTAATATTTCATTATTTTCTTCTTACCAAGCAACAGAGGCTTCATCCTAATGAGAAACGAGTCACATGTTTTCTATTATTAGTGTTGGCACGATGGATCTAAAGTTTACTTTAGGGAAGATTGTTCACTTAAAGAACGTGCAGCATGCTCCTAAAATAAATTAGAACCTCATTAGTGGTTCTCTCCTATACAGTGATGGTTATAAGCTAGTCTTTGATTCAAATAAAAATGTAATGTCTAAGTTCAAAAGCTTTGTTGGTCAAAGTTATGAGTGCAGAGGCTTTTTCCACCTAAGTACTTTAAAGTCTTGTTATAATTTGAATGTTGCAACTAGTTTAAATAAATGTGATACTATCATTTGGCATTCTTATTTCTATCATATTGGTTTTGATAGTATTGCTAGAATTTTCATATTTGATTTAATTCCAAAATATAAAATTATCAAAAGATCAAAGTGCGAGTTACGTGTGCAAGCAAAGCAACCTCAAAAACCCTTTGAGAGATTAAAGGATAAAAAGAATGTGGCACCATTAGATCTTGTTCATTCAGATTTATGTGAATGAATGGATTGTTGATGAAAGGAGGAATGAATGGATTGTTGATGAAAGGAGGCAAAAGATATTTTCTAACTTTTATTGATGATGCAACATGCTACTGCTATGTGTATTTGTTAAAAACTAAGAATGAAGCTTTGAACTATTTTAAGACTTATAAGGCCGAGGTTGAGAACCAATTAGAGAAGAAAATAAAAAGACTGATATCTGATCGTAGAGGAGAGAGTATATCTCTCCTGAATTTCCCAATTCTGTTATGAGCATAGAATAATCCATGAATTTACACCACCATATTTACCCCAATCAAACGGGATAGCTGAGAGAAAAAACAGATAATAATAGACTTGATTAATGTCATGTTAGAGAGTTTTGGTATGCCTAAGGTATGGTGGAAAAAAGCTATATTGACAACCTCTTTCGTCCTAAACAGAGTAATCACTAAAAAGAGTGAGATTACACATATGAGGGATGAAGGGAAGAAAGCCTAGTGTCAATTTTTATTGACTTGGGGGGTACTTAGCAAAAGTCAATATACCATTGCAGAAAAGAGAAAACTTAGACCTAAAACAATCGATTGTATTTTTTAGAGTATGCTCATAATAGCATAGCCTATATATTTTTACTAGTTAAATTAGAAACTTCTAAGATTATTGCTAACACAATAATGGAGTCTATAGATGCTTCATTCTTTGAAGATATTTTTTCTATGAGAACTACAGGCAATACTTTCATGAATTGAGAATGTTCAAACCGAAAATATTGAAAGTGAGAATAATAAAACTTCTGAGCTTCCTACCTTTTCTGAATCAATATGTGATATCCCTGAGAAGAATAACAATCTAACTACAGAGGCTCCTCACAGGAGCAAGAGACAAAGGGTTGAGAAAACCTTCGGTGACGACTTTATTATATAGCTCATGGATAATATGCCAAATACTCTTTCAGAGGCTTATACATCTTCTGATGCTAAGTGTTCGAAAAAGGCAGTCCATCGTGAGATGGACTCAGTTATAACTAACGAGACTTGGGAGATCACTAATCATCCAATCAGGTGCAAACCTGTAGAATGTAAGTGGGTTTTTAAAAAGAAACTAAGATCCGATGGTACTATTGAGAAGTACAAGGTATGACTTGTAGCCAAGGGTTACACCCAGAAAGAGAAAGAAGATTTTTTTATACCTATTCTCCGATTGTTAGATTAACCATCATTAGAGTGCTCCTTGCGTTAGCATCTTCCTATGGTCTACATGTCCATCAAATGTATGTGAAGACAGCTTTCCTTAATGGAGAGTTAGAGGAAGAAATCTATATGAATCAATCGGATAGTTTTGTGATTTTGGATAGGAAATTAAAGTATGCAGATTATTGAAATCCTTGTATAGCCTAAAGCAAGCACCTAAACAATAACACAACAAGTTTGACAAAACTTTAACATCCGCTGGTTTTCTTGTGAATGAAGCTAATAAATGTGTATATTACCATTATGGTGGGAGTCAATGAGTGATCTTGTGTTTGTATGTGGATGACATACTTATATTTGGTACAAACATTGCCATAATTAATGAGATCAAATCTTTTTAATCTTGATACTTTAATATGAAAGACTTGGGAGAGACATATGTCATTTTGAATATTAAATTGAACAAGAATGAGGATAGAATCACTTTGAACCAATCCCATTATGCCAAGAAAATGTTGAGTCAGTTTGGCTTTGAAAACTGCAAGGTTTCTCGAACGCCCTATGATGCACACATTAAGTTTCAAAAGAACCAGGGGCTAGGAAAAGATCAATTGAGCTATTTGCAAATTATTAGGCTACTCATGTATTTAGCTGGTGCCGTAAGACTTGACATTTCATTTGCTGTGAGCAAATTAAGTCGGTTTACTTCTAATCCAGGAGATGATCACTGGGAGGTATTTGAAAGAGTGTTGCGCTACTTGAGAAGCATAACATATTTTGGAATTCATTATACTGAATACCCTTCTATATTAAAAGAATACAATGACACCAATTGGATCTCTAATGCAGATAAGATCAAAGTTACAAGTGGCTATGTGTTTACTTTAGCTGGTGCTGCAGTTCATAGAGGTCTTGCAAACAGACTATATTAGCGAGGTCAACCATGGAAGCAGAACTTGTAGCACTTGACACAGCCATTATTAAGGCTAAATGACTGAGAAAATTTCTATCAAACTTACCATTGGTTGAGAACCAATACTGACAATCCTAATGTACTATGATAATCAAGCAGTGTTGGCTAAAGTCATAAGTACTAAGGAAAATTGAAGTCCTCCAGACATATGAAGCGTATGCTTAAATCTATTAGAAAACTAAAAACTCCGGACTGATTGCTATCAACTATATTCACATCAAGAAAAATCTGGCAAATCCTTTTACAAAGGGGTTAGCACGAAAAGCGATTTCCGTTGCATCTATGGGTATGGGAATAAGACCCATTTGAGTTACATCACAATCGTAGCACATACCTTCTTGATCGGAGATCTCATGACTTAGATAATGAGAAAAACAAGTTAATGTTGTAACAAAAGAATACATATTTATTGTACCCATATCCTAATAAACAAAGAACTCTCGACTGTATGGAAGGTTGATATAAAGTCTTAATGTATTTTATTGTCTAAATGAGAAAAAGGTATTAGTCTGCATGATACCTAGAAAAAATACACTTATTTGAGCCTAACTGTGTGGTCACAGTTCACGAGAATGGGGCATTCCCTAGAAAACTTATGAGCAGATCAAGGAGCATGACCATATAACACTCTGTTTAAGCATGGTTCATTGGTAGCTTAGTATCAGTTAAGATTTCAAGTGAAGTCTGGTCATGAAATGTTATGAATTCAAGCTATAGTCCATTCATCAGCTGTAAAAAAATGAATCTTGTTATTCTAGGTGCAAGTTTAACCCATACGAGACTTACACTAAAAGACTGGTATATTAACAATACTTTAGCACAATATCTTTAATATCTTTTTGCTACCTACTTTGGAATTGGTGGGAGATAGTTAGAGATAAGCCCATATGAGTGAGGCTCATTTTCTATAATCCCAAAGCGTGTATGATTTAGTATTATATTGTTAAGGTAAAGTAAAGGAGACCAATTTATAAGGTGGAACCTTTGACACTCCTTGAATCATATGATACGTGGATGGAGATGGCATGAGGAGTGCTTTGGCCAAATACACACGCAAGCACGCCCATGCTATGACGTGGCACGCCACTTGGCAGACCAAGTTCACCTTATTTTTGCTGAACCATGTCTCATCTCTCTCCTTTTTGAACTATCCTGGAGCTGATGACCACAACATAAATATCATTATGTGGTTTCATAAGGCAGTTACTAGTGAGTTAACTCTGTTTAATCGTGGCAATTACTAGTGAGTGATTACAACGCCTTTAAAAGGGTTTGGAGATGTCCAGAAAAATACAGAGAATTCCACCTCTATTTTTCCATCCCCTCTCTAGATAGCTGTGTTATAGTATTAAGCTGCTCAACCACGCCAACCTTTCTTCTCGGCGTGCACCGATAAGAGAGGAGAGCGGGATCTTCAAACCATTGTCACAGAGAGAACCTACACGGGGCGGTAATACAGTTTCTAGGTAGCGCAACCTACGCGACTACTTGGCTTCTTCCTCAACGTCGACTGCTCCACGACTGCATCGAGCCTACCCTGTTTCCTGTTCTTCATCAGACTGAATTGTAAGTCGTTCGTGCAATCTATTGACTTGTTTACATTCTGTTTCTACATATATTTCGAAGTACAATAAGTTGCTTGCTGTTAGTTATTTGTGATATTTGCCTTCTAGTAAAATTTAGAATTAAAATATTATCTACATTTCCAATACTTTGGCCTTGACTTCTTTTAAACGCACGCTTCTCCGGCAAGTTCGACCTCCAGCTGTCCAGATCTAGACGAGTTCTTTGCTTGGTGAAGGTCTTGGCTTGCTATCATAGAGCTTGGGCATCCATGGTTCCGTTTGTCGTCTATGCTGTTGCGGATATTTTCACTTTTGACATATGGTGCGTGTACCCAGAGACACAAGGTACTTTCTCCTATTAAATAATGTTGTCCACTCTGTAGATTTGGAGTCTATCTTCGGTATTCAGCAGCCTCCGTTCTTCCATTATGGATCACAGGAAGTTCTACCATCATGTGTGGATCCTACCGAGTAATCCCCGACGGCTCATTCCTTTGGTAGATCCTCGGACCACTGCCTCAACCACCACTGCAAGAGGCCATCTTCCCTAAGCCGACCTAGTCAGCTAGTTTCTATACTGGGCGTCCATGGCGAGGGGACCATGTGAGCAAGACTTCAAGAGCCTGTTTATAATTTTTGTTTTCTTTCGATCCCTCAGAATTTGTATCAGGGACCGTTCTGCAATGTTCTAATTCCTCAGGATACTGTCTGTAAACTTACCAGTGGTTGTACCACCTTTTGATATCAATCCAGAGTTGAAGCCCTCTCGGCCATATTTCAAAAAAAAAAAATCCTACGGCGACACCACCAAGCACTGTTCGTAAAAGCTGTCTGGCGATGGAAAATTTTGGCACGGGCTTCTCAAAAGGAGGGCTTGCGTCGCTGTGTGGTGAGTGGTGACCTCACTCAACTCATATCCGCGCGCTTTAATAGGGGTTTTTTTTGAAGCGATAAAGCGCACACAGCTACTATGCAGCCATCTTCTTCTTCCGGGGTCTACTCTTTTTTTGCTGAGACTTATGATTTTTATCTATGACGTGTAGTTTTTGAACTGTTCGTACGAGAGATTACAGAGTAATGGAAACTCACGTGTAATTTTTACCGATATAAATAAAAACGGTACAGTATATATTACAATTAACTAGTAGATTCTATCTTTAAAAGATATTTCATTTAAAATCTAGTTGCTATAAAAAACCAAAAACAAAAATCAAAAGTTAAAAAAGAACAGAAATAGTCGGGTCTTCCTCCCCTCTCGTCTCGTCTAATCTTCTTTAATCCCATCCCTCTCTTTTTTGATTGGAACCGTGATTTGTCGTAGTGTCTACTGTGAGGGGGTCCAAGTGATCACTGACAGGTGGGTCCAGCAAACATGTCCTGCAGGCAAGGGCTGAAGATGTCGGTCTTTACGTAAGGAAGTAACATGAAGCTCTTTTATAGACAAGAAACGCATTTCTCTTTTGATTCGATTAGCAACAAAGCACACTGTACCTGTTGTTGGAAACTTGGACATATGGTACTACCAGGTCATGCTATTACAAGTCTACAACTACAGCAAAGGACAGGCATATTTTTCGGTCGTCTCCCTGTTGTGAGAGGTGGAAAGACGACGAGGTCTCCTCCCCACTGTGACAGGCTGCCCAGAACATAAGAATACGCCGATTTGTTACACCTCAAGTGCCTACCACATTAAGAAAAATCAGCCACTTTACTACCGGAAAAGCAAATTTGCCCCGGTGGGCATCTGCCCTGGCTATCTACACCGCTCAACATTGCATCAAGATTTGTGCTGGTGTAAGTATGATTGATGTATAAGCTATATTATGATTAATGTATTTGTTATAATTAGTTGTGTTTGGTGCTGAGATGACATGTGGTGGGGTCCTCTCTTTCGAAATCTGAATGGATTCTAACATTTGAAAGTTGAAAGGATTGAGCAGTACATGCACAACATACAGGTTTATACATATTTTTGCATAAAAAAAGTACAAATACACTTGCATGCAAATTTTCAACGTGGGGTTGAACTCCTATACAAATTAATTTACTATTACTCCGAATTTCAAATATTCTTTTTATTGTACTTGACGTGACTCTTTCTCGTCGACGTAGCCACTCGTGGTTGATTTTTATAAATGCATCCGTCTTTGATGCTAAGTGTCCTTTTATGGATGCTTGGACAGAATCATCCCCTTCTTATACCCGGGGAATGCCGCGCCCTCCGCTCGGCCACGTCGCCCGTGCCCGCGCTCCGGCCGGCGCGTAGCGCGGGGATTCCCGTACGGCCGGGGAGGGAGATTCCTTCTGTTTTCCAAAAATTACGTAAATGTCCTTTTTCTTCGGAACAGGTCCTTTTTCCTCGCGAAAAGGTCCCTGGCGGTTTTTTTGCGGCGAATTTTTCTGAAAACCCCCCTCCAATTTGCAGGATGGCGCCCCGCGGTTTTCTAAATTGCGTACGGGTCCTCATTTCATTACATACGGGGTCCTCAATTTTTACGAAAAAAAACTTTTTAACTTTTTCGAAAATACGCATGTGCCCTCGATTTTTTTAAAAAAAAACTCCTCACAAATTATCGCCTCTTTTACTTTGGTGCACATGGTGGCTGGCGCGGCGATATGCTGCTAGTATGCTCAATCCGGAGAACAAACGACGGCTCACATGAGCACAAAAGCCTTTTTTAACTAAATTGAAGAGGCAAGCAGTATGATAAAATTGGACCACTGATGAGAGTCATAGCCTTTTGTGCTGTGGAGAGAAATATTCTGGAACTTCGGTTGGAGACAAAAAAAACACCTGAATTAGAATATTATAAATAACAATGTATGTAGTAGCACTTGGGAAAAAACAGCTAATCTGGAACAAAGTGTATTTGTTCAACAGTGTAAGTTATATATGAAGATGGGGAGCAGCAGCAGCAGCCACCACCACCACCATCACACATTCACACACACGGCACAACCACAACGTCGTGGGTTCATGCTTCCCTCGGCACAAGCTCAGGCTCGGCCAAGAACATATTTCACAAAACAAATTTTGTGAAGCAATTAAGCAAATTCAGGTAACTAGAACACGAGATATAACTTAGTGGAGGCAAAAATAGTGTTCACGAAGACGCTAGGAGCTAGTAGGACAGAAGACCAGCGACTAGCGTCTAATCGCAGCCTAGATGAAAAAAAATTCGGTAGGTGGGAGGTTGGCACCTAACCCCTAAACAAGTTGGGTGGCCGTCTTAGGGAACACTGGGCAAAAGGACACAAATGGTACAAGATATCTTCTCAACCATGGCATGAGGTCTAGAAAGAGGTATAAGTGCCAAGACCTAGAGGTAGGAAATGATAACGATAATCTATTTTATTCAATATTCATATCCAAGAAAACGTGAACGTGGTAAGTAAAATCCGTATTTAAAAATATTCATATTCGTATTTGAGAATATTCGTATCCGTACTTGAAAATATTCGTATTCGTATTCGAGAATATTCGTATTCATATTCGAGACTATTCGATCCATTTCCTATGCGATTCGGAATTTTGGGATTCAAATTTGAATTTGGACGGTTTGAAACCAATGACCGTTTCGGTAACCGGTGAATAACTGGCAAAACCTCTAGAAATTTGTTCTACAAAGATTTGTTACAAAAATTATAGGAGGATATCCGTAGTCGACCGAATTAAGTACATATTCGATTCGAATTCGTATCTGTTATGACATTTGATTCGTATTAATATTCGAGAATATTCAAATTCATATTCGTTTTCATTTTAAAAATATAGATTTGTATTCGTATTTGAGACTATTGGAACGTATCCGATCCGTTTTCATCCCTATCAAGACCACATACGAAACTAAACCTCTGAACACTCTTAAGAAAAACTAAACCTCTGAACACCAATAAGGAAACTTATAGATCGTCCTGTATAACACGCATGTCTGGAGAGCACCCATAGTAGAATAACACTTTCAGATACCATTTAGTTGCCCAACTAAACCATTCCAGTAACATTCCAAATGCAGGCTGCACACAGGTTCAGGGTTCAGAACAAACAGGACAAAAATGTAAACTGAATGACTGAATGCTGCATTGGCTGCCCATTTCAAGTGAACATGCAATTGCTACATGCAAACCTTAGCTCATAGTAAAAGAGCATGCAGATGCAATACTGCTTTACTGCAATGTTTAGTACCTGTTTTTCGTTTTGGTACATGCTAGATAATTACTATGAATTGCAACATCGTTGTAGCCTGATGGCACTGACTGAGAGCATAAAAAAAGATAACAGAAAGGGAAACTTGCAGACTACTGTGAGATTTTTAAAAAAGCCAAAATGGCGGAAGGCTAAATGCATCACTAGAATGTATTACAGAACCGCCTGATTGTCAATGTGGCTGAATTTGTGATGCTCAAACATTAGAGTAAACGACTTTCAGTTTGAACCACAAGAAAATCACTCTGGAAAGGATGTACATCCTAGAACAATGTATAAGATTTATTTCTCGACTGAGGGGCGAACAGTCAACAATTTCAGAAGCACAAGCTGTAAACAGACACTGACACTATATACATGTAGGAAGTGGTAATACTAGCTGTAAAAGAAGCAAAGATGCAATGAGAGATCTTTTCCACGTGCACAAATACACTAGTTATGAAAGTTTACTTACATATACTAACTCTAAGAATATATCATTCTGATCAAACCATGGATGCATCATCCGATCCTAGTATTCTAAGTTCATTCATCTCATCTTAATCCTAACTAACTGTAGTTTCATTGCACGATCAATGGCGCCATAACGCAGGCTATACCAGTCAAGGTAGTATTTGCTAACAGGCAACAAACTTGCATTTCTGACATTTATTTTTCCATAAGACGAAAGCTAATCTTCTCATGCTGCTTGGCAAAATCGCAGCCCAATAATTGAGTGTTGGATTCCACTGCTACCTGAAGATCTTGTAATGAAGCTTGGTACAACTGGCCTGATTCCAAAGGAAAGCTGTGGTTTAATCCACCATTGAAGGAAGAAATTGCTCTGCCATTTGCTCGATGTATCCTTCTTCCACTTCCCCTTGCTTTAGCAACATCCAAACAAGACTTAAGCAACTGACATAGATGAGCATTCAACCCAGAATTCAGTGCATGAGCACACCCCATGGATACATTTAGACCTTCTGTGTGCAACTTATGCTCAAGTAGCTTCCACAAGTACTGAGTATCGAGCAACTCTCCATTAGCATAACATGTTTCAGAAGAGTAAGAAGAAGAAGGCTGAGGAGTGTGAGCCTTTGGGATCCCCAACGGAGCCCTAATTGGGCTCCGACTCTGCACGCATGCTGGACTACTCCTCACTTGCTCAACCTCCTCCCCATCCTCTACAGACACCACTTCCAACATAACCTTGCTCCCCGCCGACACAAACTCCAGGGCACTCTGCGGCTCCCTAGACCTTGGCACGTCACAGGAATTGCTCACCTCGCCCGCATGACCATGAGGTGCCTTCCCATGGGGACCAAGGGGGCTCAGCCTATCAGCCAACTTCCTGTCCCTACTAGTGATAGACCGCCCCCTCTTAGCCAGTGGAATGCCATTGCACAATGGCCCATTGGACACCATGCTAGTCTGTGAATTGCCCGTTGCCGTCTGCTTGCTCGGTGGCCCAAGGGACAAGCAGGCATTGCTGAGGATAGACCGGATGAGGAAATTATGAAGCTTGATGTTCTCTTTCCCCAATACACCCGTGCAAATCTTGTCAAACTCATCTTTGCTGAGCTTAAAGCTCATGAATTTCTTGAGGTTGTTGAAGTAATGCTCGGCGCGCTGATGGCCAAGCTTCTTGATGATCTGGGATTTCAGCTCCTGGGTGTCGACACGAGAAAATTTCTGATGAGGCTGCATCTTCTCACACCACCTCCAACCCAACCACCAGTAATGCAGCTCCCTAAAGCAACCCCCAAGCCCAATAAAAAAATCTACACACAGAACAAACCCTAGATGACGAACTCCCAGTGGCTTCACTAATCGATGCCGAACTCTCCTCGAGTGATATTTACACAAGATTCGAAGAATCGACCTGCGAAATCAGATCAAGAAGTGGAAATTTAGGCTATCTCCCTGCAAGATTGCTTCCCGATCTGGGAACTCGACGGATGCAGCAAATTGAGCAATGAATCTGCTCGGAACCTGATTCCGAGCACATCCCATTGGCGAATCCCCAATCGGAATCGAAATGAGCTCAAATTTTGCGGAATTTGGATCAAATCGGCGATGCGAGCACGAAATAAGCGAGGAAAAAATTGGGTGGGGGGGGGGGGGGGGGGGGATGGAGTGAATTCGGGGGGAAGACGAAAGGAGACTAACCTCAAATCGGCGAGATCGAACTGCCGCAGCGAAGAAAATTTGGCCGATTAAAAAGGTAATTTAGTAAAAATCAAAACTTTTCGCGGCGGCTGCTCTCGGTGTTTCCCCAAATTATTTGGCTGCGAAGAACAAGTGTTCTTGGAGGCTCCCACGCGCAAAAAGCACACGTTACCCGCCCGCGGAGCTGGGCTAATGTATCACTGACGCGTGGGTCCAGAGGTGCGTTGAGCGAGTGGGCCCTGATGTAAGCGAGTGGAATGGAGTTGTGCCAGGTGGAAAAGGTGCGCTTTGTTACGGGGTCAACCGCATGTGCTGGCTGCGACGCACGTGCCGCAGGGACGTGTCATATCGTCACATCCGAGTCACGTTTTACTCTGAGCGTAGTTTTTGTGGCCGTGACCCATGGTATTTAATTCTAGTGCGGATATATCGAATATTTAAATATTAATAAATAAATAAATTGTTTTAAAAAGTATTATTTTGATAAATAATTTTAAAAAGATGACAGAGAAGCCGTCCTATTTATTTGATCGGAAAAGTCATAAGCTATAAAACTTCCCATCTTTCTTGTTCATCACTTGAGAACAAGTAGAATGAAATTAACAGCATGCAATTGGATGGTTCATTCATCTCCATGAATCAGCTTTTTTTTGTAGTTTCTTTAGTAAGATAGTAATGTATATAGTGAGAAGGATTTGTTGTAGTGGAGGGATCAGTGTTGTCCAACCGGACGACCTGGCACACAGGCACGACGCATGAGAAGCTATGGTGTGTTAGGTTGGCATGAGTCTGTTTAGCCTGATAGACCAAGTTGGCCCGATTAGCCCGTTTCAGCCCTAAAAATAAAAAAAATGTAAAAAAATTCTAGGAATTATATAAAAATAAAAATGTGTATACTTACAAAATTAACTATGTAAAATTTAGAAAATATAAAATAAATTATATAATTATTAGAAAATAAACGGATCATACCGGGCTAGATCATGTGGAGCTCGGCCAGTGGATACGATGGCATTTGGCCACCTCTTGGAGGGATGAGGGATGAGTTGGCTCAATTTTGCTTCATAACTTTGATGAGTTGGTGGGCAATAAGTGGCGCGATCGGACACATGGCTCACATATCTTTCACTACTCGTATACCAGGCAGTACTCAATGCTCGAAGTTCTGCAGGACACATAATTTTTCATGATAGGGGTGAATCCTCTATCATAGGACTACTATTTGTATTTGTGAGAACAATACTGGTAACTGAAGTGCTGAACCAAGTAACTAGTTTATTCATGATCCTACTGGCAATTTATTGAGAATATCATTTTTCTGTCAAGCATTTAAATAATGCAATCACATCAAAAAATGCTAATACGGTGCAAATTCGATTTTTCACCTAATTTAGAAGTTTCAAAAAATTCTCACAAAATCACCACATATAGTGGGTAGAGATGGCCAAATAGGCCGTACCCACTGGGCTGGCCCATGGCACGCCATTGTATGCAATAGGCACAGCACAACCCATTTGGCCATCATGTCGACCCGGGCCAGCAAGAAGTGTCTGGTCTTGCTTGGGCTGCTCGCCCTGGCCTGGTACAGCCTGTTAGGCTCGTTCATTTTTTAATATTTATATAATTTTATTTTTACATATTCTGAATTTTTTATAGTTAGTTTTATAAGTATAAATAATTTTATTTTATATATTTTCTAGGATTTCTTACATTTTTTAAAAAAAATCAGACCGAAATAGGCTAGTTAGGGTAAAACAGGTTAGCCGTGCCTACTTGGTCCGTCAGGCTAAACAGGGTCGTGCTAGGCCGACATGGCATGGCTTCCCGCTAGGTCGCCTCCTTGGGCCGTTTAGGCTGATGGGCTAAAGGGGTTGTGCCTAATGGGCCTATACCGCGTTGTGCCCGTGCCGGGCTGCCCGTTTGGACAACACTATAGTGAAAGATATGTTATAAATCTCTGCAAAATTTCAAGATCAAACTTGATCTCATTTGCGAGATAAAAAATACAAATTCTGGCTAAAATAGTGAAATGCAATTGAGTTTAATGTTGAAATTTTGTATAGATGTAGAACATATCCTCCACTATATATGATAATTTTTGAAAATATTTTGAAACTTCTAAATTGATGAAAATCAAAAATTTCATATTTACACTATATTCACATTTTCATCTAATACGCCCCATCTTTTTGAGCTCTCGGTACCCATCTTATATTGGGCATGTTCATATTAGCTGCAACTGATAGTTTTTTTGCTGAAAATGAATAGTAATAGCTGAAGAAATGGCTTTTAGAAAAAAGCGTAAGCGGTGGGGAAAGTGAGGGAAAGTGAGGAAGAGATATGTACGCAACACAGAAGCGAGAAAAATGGGGTGCATGATGCACTTGTGACCCCTACCTTATTTTCGAAGTGAGACGGAGATGAGAAGAGTAGAGAAACTGCTTTGAAAAACCAGGTATTCATATTAGCTTCTAGCTTCTCCAAGTAGGAGTAAAAAGCAGAAGCCAATATGAACATATCCATTAACTTTCAGAAATTGGATTCCATAGGAATCCCCAAATAGGTTCATTTATGTATTTATAAATTAGATTTTTAGTTATGCAAGTGATAATAGACAAATGTATTGCAATTACGATATTTAAAATAATAACAACAAAAATCAACCTGATCAAAGGTAATAATTGAGTAGCTAAAGGGTTGGGGTTCTGGCTGATTCAGCCGTATCCGTGCCCCGGCTTCTGTAAAGACCTAAATAAGATTCAATAAGAACAATAACATTCTACTAAGAATACGCACATGCAGATAAATAGCGCCTCCTCGTGCACAGAGGTATATATGCACGTGATTCTAAAATAATAGGTAGGAAGGGTCTAAGTTTGTTTTGACAAAATTAAGGAGTAAATAAGTTTACTTTATATTTAAGAATTAGAGAGAATTACAGCAAGTTTTGAAGTAGTGAGGAGAGAACTGAAAAAAAAATTATCTTTACTATTATAAAAGAATAAGTTGGTGGTTGTACATCCATTCTCTTCCAACCACTCTATTCCCTCAACTTCTCACGATTCTCCACTTTCCAACCAATCAGAGCAACTCTTTTTCTATAGCATGATTCTTTATACATTCAATAAGTTCCGTTACAACGTACGGATACGTAACTAGTTTATTTCGACACCTGAGAAGTGAGAGCAATTTTTAACCCAATAGCGGACGGCCCACAACTATAGTCGAGCTGGGTAAACTGGCCCAGACCAGCTGACCACCTCCTCTTCCCCCGCGCACACTCACTCACTCCACAATCCTCTCCTTTCTCTGGCCGCGTTGCCACCTAGCGATCCGCCACAGCCGTCGGTCCCTCGCCGGAACCTTATTGGTGTCGCTAGTTTACCCACTGGTCAGCTGAGCCGCCACTTAGCTCCTCTGCGCCTCCTCCTGGATCCCACGTGCACACGCCGCCGCTCAAAGCGTCGCCCATCGGGCTGCCTCGCCACCAGTGATTCTCCGGTGACCCGTCGCCATACTTGCTAGTCCTGGAGAACCGAAGAGATCACCCCTGCCCCCCCCATTTCCGCCATGCCTGCCGAACTAGGTGGGGTAGCCTCGGGTCAACCATTAGGCCCCCAGCCACCGCCATCGCCAAGGCAAGTGGCATTGCGGGTCACTTTCTCTAATCTCCGGTGAGCTAATCAGTGGTGGAGCCACGGTAGGTGCATGGTGGTACAGTTGTACCCCTAAAATTTCTGCCAGAAAAACTACTATATACACATCTTAATATACAAGTTCGCTTGCTCCGCCTCCCGTTCCACGGCCGTGGCCACACGCTTGAGGACGCCGGCCATGCTGCTGTGTGGTTCTTGCGTCGCCGACGTCGCCTCGGCCGTGCATCAGAAGCTCCGTGGGCGCCGTGCCGTCGTCGTCGAGCCGGCTGCCGTGCGGTGGCATTCCAGCTACTCCGGCGACGGTGTCGAGCCTCCCAGAGGTAAACCAAAACTCCCTCACTATTCCCCTGATTCTGGTGCTTACAGTTCGATCTTGAGATGTACTGTGTGAGATTGAAGTGTGCTCTGTGCCATTGGTGATGTTCTGTGCATGGTGTATTGCTCCTCTGATCCTACGGAAATCTGGAGCAGTTCCAGTCATCAACAAGTAATGGTGAAGTTTGCAGGTTGTGCAACAATCTTCTAAGTTTGCATGCCATACACTAGATTGGTGCAACATGCTGACAACAGTCTGTAACATGAAGTGCACATCTGCAGCTCTTTATATCAACTTCTATCAGCACTTGATAGATATTGATGGATCCTGAACTCCACTGTTGACTGTGTGATATAAGGTGACGACTGGTGTGGTGTTGACAAGCAAATGCTGCTTCGACAGTTTCTGTGATAAATATAAGTGGTTTTCATATATTCCATAATTATCCTTAAAAGTCTTCTTGTGGGTTGACCAATGCATTATCAGATATTCGAAATGTTGTTAGTTATTTTAGTTAATAACAATAGTCTGCACTAGTATAGTAGTATTTTCTGTGTCCAGTAATTGTGCTTCAAAGTGGATGAGGGAATAATGTGTTTTTCCCGTCAGGCATTCGAGATTATAATGTGCTTCAAACTGATAGCTCTGGGTGAGGTACTGTCAGTTAAGTATCTAGAATTGTTGCATTTATTTATTTTTCTGAACAAAGCACCAAGGATAAGGACTGATCGAACCGAGGGTAAGGATGTCCAATCCGATCGTCCGTGATGAGACTTTCTATGCTGAATCAGCTTGAGTCAAAAGACCAATATCAATATCTTGTTCTTTTCCTCATCCTAGGAATCGTTCCATTATTAACAAGGTTGAATACGTGGCACATCTAAGTTCTAATAGGTCAGAGCAGGTGGAGTAAAAACACAGCTTAGGGAACGTTACGTCTATACCATCAAAAGTACCTACCAGATTTAGACTTTGCTTATTTTGGCTTGAACTTTTGGCTTCTAGCATATTTTTACTACTTCTAAATTTCGTTTTTCTGACTTTTTAGCTTTTTTGAGCTTTTTTTTGTCAATTCTTTTTTATGTATTTGTTTGTATTGCCCATGAAGGGTTAACCTGTTTTTTCTATTTTTAATTTTTTTAGATTTAGTTATGTCAAATAAACCACATCAGTTACAATCTAATTTCAGCCAAACATAACGCAATTTCAGACGTAAGTCAATTTATTTCAACACGACCAAGCGACACCTTAGATTGCAGATCAGTTCCTCTACCCTTGTCTGGATCAGTGTCCTAATCCAAGATCATCTCATCAGCAGCATCCTGTGTCGGCACCGTTTTGTCCACGGGGGAGTCCTCGTCAAGCTATGGCCTCCAGAGGCGCGGAAACTCCGACAATCGTAGCCGTTGGTCCCGTGCAAGAAGGTCGTCAAGGTAATCTACACAAATAGACGAAAGCCTCATTAGGCATTGCTAGTGATATTATGATAGTCTATATGAATCATGTACGTACCTCCGAACCGATCGATCCTGGCAAGAATCCACACTTGTGCACGCCCTAGCATCTGGGTGAGAACAGCAGCCAGCATCCTGCCAATGTGCTCCAACAGCTGATACGCCACATAGCCAAATGCAGGGACAACTACGACGTACATGAACTCACTCATTGGACCCAACTCCTGCTCGGGCTCCGGTCGTCCACGGAGTAGCGCAGGAATCATGTCATTTGGTACATAGTGCAGACACTTGGGTGATGACGGTGGCATGGGGGCTCGTGGCGTAGATGGTGTCAGGAGGGCAGTACCTACCAAAGCATATCAACATCTTAGATAGATGTGCAAAGCTACGGGCGTTGTTGAAAACAGCAGACTAATCACCACATTCACAAACGGAACAAATGATTCCATCAAAGAAAGGCATTCAATCAAGTACTATAGTAACTAGCACAAACAAATTTCAGAAAAAAAAATGTGAAATAGCCAAAATCAAATTGATGATCGAAATCAAGCAGACAACTCCGAGATGGAACTACTTTTTTCCTTGACGCACAAATCCACGAACAAGTTAGCAAACTCTTGAAACCCTCTTTATACCACCTGAAAAGCTCCCATAGCGACCTCTAGTTGCCTACTCTTTCTCTGTCAAGTAAATTTCACAAAACTTAACATTATTTATAAAACTATCAGTTTGTTATAACTTTAACGAGGATTTCGAATAGTTGCACCATTAAGACCTAAGTGCATGCAATGCATGGGTGCCTACCAGCGCACGTCGTGGCGACATCAGCCTCTCCTGAACTAAGACCCCTGCACAGCCGGTAGTGGATCATGAGGGTGGTGCTGTTGTACCCCATGGCCACCACCCGCTCGTCGTCTCCGATAGTACAGAGGCACCTCATCCCGTGTCCTCGGAAGTCAACCGCCTCCACGATTGCTTCGCAGCAACGCATCGTGCAGACCAATGGCGGATTTAGGATTTTATGAATGGGTGTTCGCTAATTACATTGTGTTGCTTTTTTTAATATATATACTTATATTAGTTTATAAAAACTGAAGATAAAAGTCACATTTCTAAGTCTATTGAAAGTCAATAACACTAAAAAAATTTGAAATAATAAACTAATACTAACACTTTATTTGGTGACAGCACAATTACAACTTTTTAGAGTAAAACTATTACAACTTTAGTTAACAACACAAGTGTGCACTTTGTTTTTAAATAGATATTAACTTTAACCAACTTCACTTTTCTTATTTTCTATGTTAGCATATTAATCTATGTTAGCATATTAAATGATGTTTTTTTCACACACATAGAAAAAGAAGTAATACATATTTTTGTTTTTAACATATGTTGTCTCTATTTACGATTTACCTCTCTCTAAGAATAACAATTAACATGGGCACTTTGACGAACATGTTGCTTAAGAAAAATTAAATATAAATGTTTATAAACCAAAACCAACTCTCCCGAATGATGTATATTTTGGATTGAAAGGATTATATAAATTCTTGTGACCACTAGATTTATGACAATTGGCACCATCAAATTCATTCAAATAAAGTATCTAAAATATCTAGATATTTTTAGGAAAATATCTAGATATTTTTAGGAAAATATCTGAATTTAAGATCATGTTCATGGGGTCTCTAGAACCCTTAATTATCTAAATCTTTCATATAGATTAATCATCCAATATTCCATCCAGTAATTTTAACCTACAGATTAATATATGGTACCAAAAGATGATAAATTTACCAGATAGCCGGATTACAAAATTCATAGCTTAAAATCTATTTATCTGATCAACATAAATAAATATTGTACAGAAAACCATCGAATTTCTATACAATTATCTAGTAGATGGCATTTTAAATTACTCTCATACAGTACCCAAAATTATATGAGAATAATATAGCAGATTAGCCGATATACTAGTCTTTTCCCTAACGAATACATTTTACTTTCTCTTTAATCTCAACTCTAATCTCTAATTAAATTAACAAACATAGAGAAAACCAAATCGTTGCCCAAGCGAGTAAATCAGTACGTCGGAAGTATAAAGTGACTCAACATAATTATTACAAAGTTGACATTTTTATTGTTGCTATTGGTGCAATTATGAATGAGATGAAATTCAATGAAGTTTCATCGGAGTTATTGGTATGCATGCCTTGTCTTGATCCAAATAACTCTTTCTCTAAGTTTGATGTTGATAAACTTGTTCGACTTACTAAGATTTATGCTGATGACTAATCGGCTCTTGTTAAGAAATCAATTTCAAACCTTCATTCTCAATATTAGAAGAAATGAAGAATTCAATGGATGATGTGATATATCAAAACTTGCTCAATTGATGGTTCAAACAAGAAAAAAATAGAACTTTCCCGTTGGTATATCGCCTCATCGAGTTGACATTGATACTTCCGGTGGCAACATCTGTTGAGAGAATATTTTCAGCAATGAATATTATCAAAACAGATTTGCGCAATAAGGTAACAGATGAGTGTCTCAATGACTTAATGGTGTGCTACACTGAGCGAGAGATCTTTAAAAGCATTGTTGATGATAAAAATCATAAACCGTTTCCAAGGCATGAAGTCACGTAGAATGCACTTGCTCCGTGATTCAAAATTTTCTTGTGATTCAAATTAGCTTATTTGTGGTATGTTTCATATGATCTAAATTTTCATTATTATTCACAATTTTTTATTATATCACTAATTTTCATATGTTTCATACACATGTGATTTATTGCTACTACGTACTCATAGTAAAATAATTATATATTCTTGAGTATGCGCTTTTTATTGTCGATGTACCTACTTTGTATTTATCTGTTTTTCATTTTTTGTCTCTAAGACTCCAATTGTATAATTTCTGTATGAATTTGAAATTTTATAAGAGTAAAAGACTATATTTATGCCAACTTAGTTTAGTCCGATAAATGATTCAGCTCATCCTTAATTTTATTGCTGGCTTCGCCACTGCATGACATCGAAGCACTGCAAGAAGGGCTTCCCTTCTTCGATGTCACTTGGAGGCCACATGAACCTCCACAGGGGCAGGCGCAAGAAGCAGCCTAGGAGCACGCCAAGCCCTCCGAGCATTGGCGCCGGCAGAGGCAGGTACGGTCTCCGGGAGAGGCGCCAGAGTATATGGTGGCTGTCAGGTTCCACTTCCAGCGACGATGAACCCTAGATGTTGGTCCCCAAGGCTGATGCAAGTTATGCTTCAAGGTTTTCGCCTCCTACGATGCCCTGTCGGTGGTGGAGCACAAGGCATCGGGAAAGGTTGCTGTTGGAGCAATGGTGATGGCAGTCGCAATGTAACATTATCTGCTGCTCCAGGTAAGAAGAAGAGGTCGAGGAGGAGCATTCTGGGCACTGTTTCTACCCCAGTGATGATTGTTGGAATAACACTTGTATTCATCATGAGGCCAAAGGGCCCATATATATACATGTACATGTCTGGTATATATGCAGGAAACCCCTCATACAATAGGGTAAATATACAGTTATGTAATACATATCTAACACCCCCCTCAAACTTATGGTGGGTCAACAACATGAAGTTTGGAGAGGTGAAAACTGTGCTGGGCCCTGGTTTGTGCCTTTGTGAGCTCATGTAGGAAACATCAACACCAATATGCTTTGTAAGCTCATGCTTCACCGGATCTTTAGCAATGCTAATAGCACCTGTATTGTCAGATAAAAGAGGAGTCGGTGCAGAAACAGAAACATCAAAATCCTCAAGTAACCACCGTAGCCAAATAACCTCCGCAGTCAACAAAGCCATAGCTCGCAACTCAGCCTCAGTACTCGAGCGAGAAACTACTGTCTGCTTCTTAGTCTTCCAAATAATGAGAGAACCACCAAGAAAAACACAATAAGCAGAGAGAGACCAGCGATCAGAGGGATCACTAGCCCAGGTGGCATCAGAATATGCCTGGAGCTGTAAAGAGCTGGAGCGAGGGAAAAAGAGACGGTGAGAGATAGTTCCACGATGATATCGTAGAACACGAAGAAGATGACTATAGTGGAGCTGAGTGGGGGCAGAAACAAACTGACTCAAGACATGCACAGGGTACGAAATATCAGGACGAGTGACACAAAGATAAACAAGGCTCCCAACAAGATGACGATAGCGAGTAGAACCAGCAAGAGGCTCACCATCAGTGGGACGAAGATGAACATTAAGCTCCATGGGAGTCTCAGTTGTGCGCTGATCTGTAAGAGAGGCACGATCAAGAAGATCCTGAATATACTTCTCTTGGGACAGATAGAAACCCTCAGGAGTAGAAATAACCTCAATACCAAGTAAGTAGCGAAGAGGACCCAGATTAGACATAAGAAACTGCTCATGAAGACGCTCCTTGACAAAAGTGATATACTGAGAATCATCTCCAGTAGCGATCATATCATCAACGTACAAAAGGAGAAGCGTCCGACCATGAGATGAAGTGTGGATAAAAAGAGCAGGATCATGAGCACTGGCCGAGAAACCAGCTGCAGTGACAACAGAGAAGAAACGATCAAACCAGGCACATTGCAACTTGTTTGTTGTACACTTCCACAGTTGTTTACCAGGATACTAGGAGGAATTGTGCTGAGAACTGCGTATAAAGTTTCATGGCATGCACACAAAAAAAAATGGCACTGGCATACAAATGCAAATGTAAACTAGCCACTCAATTTTGCCCAAATCAACTAGGACAGTTGGTGGTGCTTGATATCATTATTAGGCACCAATTTTTGCGCAACAGGATGCTCGCCGAATTATGCAAAAGGTGAATGCTGATACGTGAGCATTTTCTGATCCTAGGAACATGGTATATTAACCTCCTGCTGCTACTGTATCAACATAGTAGTAGTATCAAGTTCTTCAAAAAAAAAGTTTCAGTCTCCTTAATTCTTCAAATCCAAAATAGTTTGTCAGGCATTAGCCAGAACAGGTCAAGGGTAGAACAGCTCGAAGATCTCTAATTTTAGTTCAAATCAGTTACAGTTTACTCATCAATGTCACTTTAGATAAGTTGTGATTTAGAATGACTAATTCATACAGATACTTAACTGTAAATCTGTAATCACACACAAGCAGAACGGTAGGGTGCAGGCTTGTCACAGCGTCGCCTAGTCGACGACATGTCATCCAGTCAGCCAACAGTGGACGACAGGGCTGCTCGCCTCGACTAGCAGCGGTCTGGGAGAGAGAGAGGGGCTCAGATCTAACCTTTGGGTTACCTGAGAGAGGGGGAGAGATGGCTCAGGCCTGGGAGAACCTGAACTGCCGTCGCCGCTTGTTGTTGACCCTCTTTCCAGCTCGCATCCGCTGCCGCCCGCCGCTTAGAGTACATCGTCGCCTCCCTGCCTTCCGCCTTCACCTCACGGTTACTCCTCTCCCTCTCCTTTCTTCTTTGTTTCTCCCTCTCCCCTGCTCTTTCCTCCGCTCCGCTGACTGCTGCTCTGATCTGCCACTCGCCTCTTTGCTCGGCGTCTTGGTGGTATTAGGGCACAGGAGAAGGGAGGGGAAGACTTAGATGGGCCTTTGGGCTTTAGTGAGGTTGTTATGTGCTGATTTGGCCAATATACATCCTCGTCTAATCTCCGTCTAGGTGGGCGCCTAGGCGTCTAGATGTCCTGGCGCCATGGGGTCGCCACAACTGGCTGGAGCGCCATGACAACCATGGTAGGGTTCAAAGCATTAAGGAAAATCTTTTTGCTTGCTGATAAGCTGTTCATAGAGCAGAAACAGCATCTGCTGATAAACTACTAATGTTCAGTTTAGCCTCCTCAGTTGGTTCTGAATTCATAATTCCCGAACAAATGTCATCTTTAATTCACAGTTTTGCAACTGAATCAGGCTGAATCTTAAAAGACCCACTCACTCCATGAATAATCATAAGGATTCACCACCTACAAAAAGGGGAATTACTGCATTGCTGGACAAGAAGCCACCTTTGTCCATCAGGCAGCCCTTGCTCTCAAAGAAAAGAATCAAGATCTGGCCACGCAATTAATAGAATGGACTGAGATTCAGTAAAGGTAACACATCAAGTTATAGTTACCCGTACTTGGGGGAAGTTGGTACCTGGAACTTCGCCTCTAACATGAACTTGATGAAGTAAATCCTCTTCAAGAGTGCCTACAATAGTTTAAGTTTCAAGATTCATATGCATCCCGAGTGTGATTGGAAAAACTCAAGTGCTGTTGAGCATTTGTCCAAATTGGTGTGTCTAGAATGTGAACTACAAAATAACACCAGAATATGATTGAGATTTGAGAGCTTACCTTTTTTTCTTATGCGAGAGAATTTGAGAGCATACTTGACTCAGACGATGATTGCAACTATACACAGCAATTTCTACTTATAATTCAGATTCTAACCTGCAAGACTGTGCTGCATATAATAAGTAACAACCATATCAAGATGACAGTAATGACAAAAGTGCCTTCTTCGAGACATAAGCAACAATATCTGTACTGTAAAAATTGATAGAAATGCTAACTAGCTAATCCATATAATTTCATTTTACGTGAACCAACAGATTAACAGTTTCATGAAAACCCTTGGTTTGAATTTTGAACTACAATAACATACAAATATGCAATGCTCCATGGTTGCTAAAACATCAGAAGATTTGTGGAGCACTGCACGACAAAGGTCTCAAGCAATGTTCTCGTGAGCACATAAAACACAACACCGAGTGTGATGGACACTGGTAGGGCAGGCAATGCCCTACGGTAGAATGCCAGCAGGAGCAGAGTGACACCTAGCCCTGCAATGATGGCAAGATAGCATGCGTAGACCGTCATGTAGTCGTACATAGCCGCCCTCCCAACGAGCACACTGTAGAATATGAAGTCCCCCAATCCAAGCTTGATAGCCCCTGATGAGCTCAAACCAATGCCATCTTCGCCTTCTTCCCCTGTTCTCTCTGGTGGTGGCTGGATCAAAGGTACCCTCATTTCAGCAACAGCAACTGTCTCTGGCAATGCCAAGACCTCACCATCCCCTGGATTGACAGAATCATAGCTCAAATCGGGCACTGCTATCTCCCTGTGCCTTGAATTACTAACAGCGCCAGTCAAATAGGCCTGCTCATCAGCTCGGGTTGTCGAATTGACCGAATTGCCACCTGAATTGACATCAATATTCCTCCCCAACACCTCACCAATCACCTCAACTGTGGAACTGGGATCCAAATCACCAGCAGGCTGCCTCCTTTCCCTCCACAGCCGCCAATTCTGGCCGTGCCGGGGATCCAGAGGCCTCGCCTCGTAGACCAACGCTGGTATCTCCTCATTCCTTTCTATGGCCAGTTGAAGAAGCACTCTTAAAGGGCCACCCGGGAGCAGCACGGCCGCGAGGTCGTATACGGCCATGGCCACGAGCAGCGCCCAGGTGGTCCACTCGGGAAGCAGCGTGAACCAGAACGCCGTGAACACGGCGACGGCGATGAGCGCTGCCTGGTGGAGCGCGATGGGAACGGATGCTGGCGAGAGCGCGGCGAGTGCAAGCGCCGCGGCGGCGTTGGGGAGGAGCAGCGCAAAGGAGACGGCGTCGAGCGGGAGGCGGAGGCGAGAGAGGAGGAGGAGGGAGATCTGGCCGCCGAGGAGGAGGAGGACGGCGAGCGCGGAGAAGCCGAGGTAGGCGCGGAGGCAGGGCGTGCAGCGGAGGTAGAAGAGGAGCGCCAGGAGGAAGGTGGCGGCCGTGACAGCGACGACAAAAGAGACGGCGGTGATGAGGGCGGTGGGGAGGTCGTCGCCTCCGCCGGTGGCGGCTGCAAAGGAGGCGGAGAGGGGGGATGGGGAGGAGGGGGAGGAGAGGAGGGAGACGAGGAGGACGAGGAGGAGCATGCAGGCGGAGACTGGGGAGACGATGCGGGTGATGTCCTCCCCGAGGGAGTCGAGAATGGTGGGAGAAGTCTCGCCGGAGACGGCGGCGGCCGCGTCCGCCATTTTCTTGGATGCGAAGATGGGGAAAGTTCCGTGCGGTTGGGCTGTGGTGTTCTCTTTTTCCAAGGGCAAAATTGGATATACCGCACTCGCCCCGGTCATTTAGACGAATTCCTTGGGGAAAATTGCTCTAATGCCACAAACTTATATGATATCTTTTTTTTACCACATACTTCAATAGCTTTGTTGTTATACCACAAACTTGAGTGTTTATTCTTTCTTTTGCCATTTCCTCCCCTTAAACTCTATTTTAATTTCAGTTTGCTTTTTCCCATTGGTGGAATGACCGTTTTGCCCCTTAGACCTGCTTTTGCTCTTCTGGTTTTTTCCGCCGCCGGCCGCTTCTCCTTCACGCTCGGCGCGCCGCTCACCGCACGGTCCGACCTCTCCACGGGGAACTCCGCGCACGCCTCCCTCCTCCTCCGCTCCGGCTCCATCGCGTTCCTCTTCACCGCCCCCTACGCGCAGCACCTCGCCGACGCTGCCACCGCCTCCGTGCCCTCCTTCTCCGTCGGCGCCACGCGCAGATTCTCCGCCGAGCACGGCCTCGCGGTGCGCGCTGTCGCGGTCCGCGTCGCCGATGCCGCCAAAGCCTTCCGCGTCGCCGATGCCGCCGAAGCCTGCGCATCAAGCTCCCAACTGGCGAGCTCGGCATGGACGATGGCGTGCGCCTAGAGAGGAGGCGCCGCCGCCATGGAGGCCGGGGTCGTGGGCGCCGCCGCCATGCCGGAGGAGGCTGGGGTCGTGGGCGCCGCCGCTATGGAGGCCAGGGTCGTCGGCGCCGCCGTCGGGAGAGGGGGCGACGCCACGCCGGAGGACGTCGTGGGCGCCGCCGTCGGGAGAGGGTATAGAGGGAGGGGGGATGTGGCGGGGCGGTGAGGCGGCTGCAGGTTCGGGGGAGGGCAGTGGTGGTGGCGGCAAGCGGCACGACGATGGCGAGACGAGTTAGATTGGACGGGGTAGGGGGCGGCGGTGGGGAAAAGGTTGAGCGGCGAGGCCGGCGGCGTGGGTGGTGGGTTGGCCAGCGGGGGCGGGGGCGGGGTGGAGGCGCGCGAAGCTCACTGGAGAGGGAGAAGGCGGCGGCGGAAGCGGAGCTTGAGGGCGCCGAAGAGGAAGAAGAAGAGGGGGAGGGGCGGAGCTTGCCGGAGAGTCGCTGGAGACAAAGAAAGGAAGAGGCAGAGCTAGCAATGAAGAAGATGCGTTCTAAGGAAGAAGCCGGGAGCGGAGCGGCGAAGCTCAGACGGGAGAGGGGAGAGAGGGGCAAAACGGTCACTCCACCAAAGGGAAAAAGCAAACTGAAATTAAAATAGAGTTTAAGTCGAGGAAATGGCAAAAGAAAGAATAAACACTCAAGTTTGTGACATAATAACAAAGCTATTGAAGTATGTGGCAAAAGGAAGGATGTCACATAAGTTTGTGGTATTAGAGCAATTTTCCCAATTTCTTGAGTGTCTGTTTTCTGACTTATTTTTTATTTTTAAATTTTTATTTTTTTTCTATTTTTTAACTTTTTATCGGTTTTTTTGTATTTGTTTGTATTATTTGTGATAGACTAATTTGTTTTTTATTTTTAATTTTTTTAAATTTTGTTATACTAAATAAACTACCATCATCTACTATATAATTTCAGTCAACATTAATTATAAACTAGCTTATTTCAATCCAATAGAGCAGCACCACAACTTATGTCATTCTCTAGTTTTCTCCCTTTTCGTTTTCTTTTCTATTATTTTCCGTCTATTCTCTTCTCCAGTGAACTCCCGATTTGCCTCCAGTACTGATCCAAACCCATCCAGCGATTGAACCACATCCTGTTGTATCGAACAAAACCAACCCCATCTGTTGAACTCGACCAGCCACCAACGAGGCAAAGAAGAACAGGGACGGCGCATCCCAGCCACGGCGCGGCGGCAACTCTTGGCGACGCACCTGGTACGCGATCTCCCAATTATGCTCCCTCCCCGACATCCATATTTCTTGATTTGGGTGTGGTTTGGTTTCGTTTGGTTTCTTATTGCAGAAATCTTCAGTTCAGCTCAATCCTTTCTATGGTCAGCACATTTGCTACAATTCACAAGATGGCAGGTTCACTTCAGTCGGCCATGCGCCTATGGACTCGAGGGGCGGGGGCGGAGCAGCGAGCTCGGAGTGGACGTGGGCGGCGTCGAGCTCAAGATATAGCAGCAGTGGCCTCGGAGTGGACCACGGTGGAGGCGGCGCGGCGAGGAGCTCGAGGGGCGGGGCCTGCTTCGCTTGGAGCTCGCGTGTGGTCGCGTGCAGCTCGGTGGGGAGGTCGCCGCCACAGGGATACCACGTCGCCGCTGCCGCCGGGATCCAGGATGTCTTGGCTCGGTTTGCGTCCATTCGAGGCAGGCGTTTGATCGGTTCAATCGGTGAATGGGGTTGGATCAGCCCAAATAGACTACGGGCAAAACATTGAGTTCATTGGAGAAATGGGAAGATAATAGAAATGGAAAGGAAATAGGAGAAAACTTGATAAATGGCATTTCAAGGAAAAAAAATTGAAGTTGTATATATACAATTTTATGAAACTGTGTGGCATATCTCAAAGTAACATGTTTTAGAAGGGGGATTGGATCATATACCCTCCCTTTAGTTGGGAAATTCAGGATTTACCCTCCTCATCTCAATGACACGTGGGGTTATCATAAGTCACTGACACGTGGGCCAGGAGGGTAAATCCTGAATTTCCATCTAAATGGAGGGTATATGATCAATAAATCCGTTTTAGAATGGCATACATCTAATTTTGCCTTTTTTTTTGGGAGATGAGTTGTTGTGCTACTGACCGCTAAGGCCCTCCTTGTTTAGGCTACGGCTTTTTTCTTATAGCTTAAAGTTAGTTTTTTTTTCTTAAATGATTTAAAAGCAGTGCGCTTTTAAACTAAGCCAGACTATTTGGTAGTGTGACTTTTTTGACTTTTGAGCTATGGCTTATTATTGAAATGACAAAAAATACCCTTGGTTCTAGGGGTGCAATCAGAGCGGATACGGTCAGTAATCACTCATAATGTATCCTATACCATATTTTTCTCGAAGTCGGACATAGATAGTACGAGATATAAATGCGGATAGTATTGGTCATGAATACGGAATGAAAATGGACCGGATTCGATACGGTAACTAATTTCATCGGATAACACACAAAAACAAAGATCATATGAGTGCATATCACACACACACATATCATATAGAAAGACCAAGGATAAGGATGGAAACGGATTGAATACGAATCGAATAATCTCAAATACGAATACGAATCCATATTTTTAAAATGCATATGGATATGAATATGAATTCATATTTTTAATAAGAATTCAAATATTCTCGAATACGAATACGAATCTAATGTCGTAATGAATATGAATTCGAATCGAATATGTACTTACTTTGATCGGATGTGAATATCTAAAACTTTTGTAACAAATCTAGATAAAATAAATTAATGTAACATGAATACACGTCTATACGAGCTAGTAATGTAGTGCATAGACTTAGAAATTATGCAAAGTAATTTTTACTTCTTACTTGTGAACCTTAGTTCATCAGCAAATTGCTTCCTACAATCATCCTCGGAGAGGTCGCCAAGGATGGAAACGGATTTAATACGAATTGAATAGTTTCGAACACAAATATTCTTAAATACGAATACGAACATTCTCGAATACAAATACAAACATTCTCAAATACGGATTTTGTTTACCACATTCGCATTTTCTCGGATACGTATATCGGATAAAATGGATTATCCTTTATCATTTCCCATCCCTAATCATGGATATGAGCATATATTGATCACATTGTGAACTGGGAGCATATTGAGCAACAAGGTTTAATATACCCCACACAGATCAAGGGAGCATGCTTATTGTGTTGAAATAATTTCTTTTACATATTTCTCATTAGATGATGCATTGTCTAGAGTAGAGCAAATAACTTCTTTTCAAGGTTCATGTATATCACACCCTTCACAACCTCATTGGCTAGATTTGTCCTAGTATAGCTAGTTACCTTCGACATGAATGAATTTGATTATCTGTTTCTGCATTTGCCAATTATCATCTACCCAATGCACAGTGATGCACATATACCTTTTATTTTGGTTGGAAGTCCACATGTTCATGGTTTTTTCCCTAAAAATGACATGGAATAAATTTAAACATGTTATACAACCTTTTCTTTTCCTTTGTGAACATTTTCAGTATATTGTTCCTTGTAGTTGTGCGATACTTAAATGAAAATCTAGGATGCAATGACTTGATGAAGTCAACAAGTACTCATGCTCAACCATATTAAAGCGATATTCGTGCATACCAATTGCCACTTTTTTAGGCTAGCTTATGGACCATACCTATATGCTTGCACAAGGGCATTGTTGTCATCATTCTTTTCAAGTTTGATTGGTTGTTGGCCTTACTTTACAAAAATGTTTGTATTCCACATGATTCCATAGGGCCTTTGTACCCCTTGTGGTCTTGGCATGACCCTTGTAACTATATTGCTTGCATTTTTCCCAGAGTTCTTTCACTTAAACACCATCTACTCTAGTCTTTGTCTCCCAAGTCTTCGTGAAGTACTACCAAACCATAGAGGTAATCTTCTTTTGCTTTATTTTCACAGGGGGCTCATTTTCTGTTGTGGTTTCCACTTTAAGTTCACATGTTGCCCCTTCATCACTTACTACTACTATCAATGCATTCCCACTATGTGCATTGACACTTGCACTAAGTGGGGCAGCAGTAGGTGACTCTTCGGTGTTAGGGCAAACATTACCACTTGCACTTCCAGTTTTCATGCTACAATAATGTCAACTAGTGATAATGCTTGCTAATGCTAATCTAGGGTATCTGTGCATAATACAGAGCTACAACAATGTCATAGTGCTAATATAGGATATATGTGCATAATACATGGTATCTACGCCTAATGCTACCACTAAGTTCATAATAAAGAGCTACAACTTTGCAAAGTGGGGTTATATTAGTAACAGTTCCAAGAAACTCCATAGAGTCAAGAATAGAAAAATCAGATGAAGAGATTTTATTAGGAAAATTAATCCTAGAGAAATAGCAACTAGTATTATACAATCAATAGCCAAGCTTAAAGGGATTCATGAATTGGAGTGGAGGACAACATGAATGAGTGCATGACAAATACCCTTCGGCCTTCCCTGGTCTCCTCGTCCTGCAGAGCGCAGCGTTAGTGGGTAGGGAGGAGACTTGTGGCCGACGGGGGTCGGGGGCGACCGGTTGACAACACCGGGGGTCATGGGCGACGAGACCGATGACGCCAGGGGTCGGGGCGTGGGCGACTACACTAGGGGTCATGGGAGACGGGCCGACAGTGCCGGGGGTCAGGGCGTGGGCGACGTGGGCGATGGCGTCAGGGGTCAGGGCGTGGGCAATGGCGCTAGGGGTTGGGGCGTGGGCAATGGGGGCTATGGCCTACAACATCGGAGAGTGGTGAATGGAGACTATGGAGTGGAGCCGTGGAGGGCGGCAGAGGCAGTCTCTAGATTTGGAATGGAGATGGAGACCACCAGGAGGCAGGAGATGGCTGGGCCTAGGGGCATTAGGGTCTTAGGGAGTTAGGATTACCTAATGGCTAATGGGCTAATGGCACGGTGGGCCTCATAGACTGGGCTAGCCTTTAGATATTACCGAATAACTTCTACTGGATATTACCGAATAATTATCCAGATATTCTCCTATTCGTCAAAACTACTCTCCCAATTTTGATTCTAATTCCAACAAGTACTATATGATTTCGATATTATATCCGACAAAATGATCTGGTCACAGACTATTTCCCTGAATACGCTTCAAACTAATTCCATCGGGTGGGCAGTCGAGAAATATCCGAACCTATTGCACCCCTACTTGGTTCTAATACATCACTAATTTCATGTATTTCAATCACAATATCAAGTAGAACAATTGTTTACAAACCCATCACGAGTAAGTTTATATCGATCCATAGTTTGTGCAATACAACATTTTTTTGCGGATGTTGACCCTCTCATATATCATACCAAGAACCAACTACAAAAAATTTCAACATTTATTCCTAACATCAACAACCGATTAACAATAATGCATTGCATTCTTCTATTTCCAATCATGTTTTGAAAGAGATGGAAAAAGATCAATAAATCTGAATTAATAAACAATTTAATTTTATAATCGAATCTAAATACTCAATTTTACAACCAACTCAGAGGGGAGCTGAAGGGAGGCAGCGTAGCAAATACAGATCCAAATCTAAAGGGAGGGAGATGTCGAGGGCGTTGGCGTGTGGAGGAAGGCAGTGCGGGGGAGAACAGCGGTATCGTCTGATGCATTCGGAGGATGGTGCCATGGGCGAGGAGGATGGCAGCACCGAGCAACGGATTAGGAGGATGGCTGCATGTGTGAGGAGGACGACGGCGGCTTCTCCGGGGGAGGATGCTGGAGGAGGGCGGTAGCCCCTTCAGGGGAGGAGGTCATTGGTTGGGGGAGATGTACTCGCCGGTGGCAGCCGCCACATGAAACCCTAGCAGGATGTCCACGTTGAGATGGGGGTAGGACAGCGATGGCCTTTTTGAGGCAGGACAGCAGCGACAGGGGCTGGGAGGATGGCTGCAAAGGGACAGAGAGATGGGAGAGGAGGACAGTGGTGCCAGGAGATGGGGCCACCGATGAGGGAGTGGCCACTGCCCGAGGTGGTCAAGAGGCTCAACAAAGGCGAGACCGCATGTTGGCAAATACCGTTCGTCCACCCCAACCTGGGAGAGGTGAAGGGGTAGCTTCCATGGTCCAGGGAGGGGCCATGGACATGGAGGCCGTGGTGGGGGAGCACCTTGCCTCGACGACGACGACTTTCTTCACTATAACGATGGCTCCCACCGCTGTAACTGCTACGGCGATGGTCGACTACATGAGGAGAAGTTTGGTAAGGTTAAATTTACTATGCTAATATTTTCAGGTACACATGACCCTGAGGATTACCTCACTTGGGAGCTCAAGGTGGACAAGGTGTTCTGTATGCACAATTACTCCAAAGAAAAGAAGATACACATGGTTGCGCTTGAATTCACTGATTATGCACTTATATGGTGGGAACAAGTTCAAAATCAAAGGAGAGAGTATGACAAACCTCCCATCACTACATGGGAAGAGATGAAGTACCACATGAGAGTAAAGTTTGTTCCCAAATATTATAAACATGATTTATTTGATAAATTACAGCAAATGAAGTAAGAAACTCCCACGGTGGAGTACTATAAAGAGATGGAAATTGCCATGATTTGAGCTAATACACATGAACAAGAAAACAAACAATGGCTCGATTCTTTGCTGGTGTGCACCTTTCCATCAAGCGTATCATTGAATTTCAGCCTTACAACAACATGATAGAATTAGTATATCAAGCAACCAAGGCTGAAAGACAAATGCAACGCAACATGGGAGCAACAAAAAACATCATCCTACATGCCCCATTCAGCACCTACAAGTGATAAAACCACATCCCGTTTCAATTACTTTAAAGCTAACCCATCTAGTGGAAGTTTTGCTCCTAGTACACGTGCTGCACCAAGCGAAAAAAATGCTACAACACCTGTCGTAGGGATGGCCCCACCTAAACCCAGCAAGCCTGGTAGGAGATTACAAGGCCCAGAATAGACCATGTGTAATGACATAACTGCCCCCAGAGGGGATAACCAGATGTAAGGGTATAACTGTGAAAGCACTCCTCATGTGTATATATATATGAATACAGGCCATGGGGAGAGGGCAGGCCATTATACTCATCTTCATCACTCTCCACTACCATCTCTCTCTCTATTTGGCCCGTAGTCACAACAGTTGGCGCCGTCCGTGGGGAGGAAAAGGACAAGCCTGAAGACCGAAGAAGAAGGATGGCACCGAAAAAAGCTTCATCAGCGGTGGCGAAGGGAAAGAAGACGGCTGGGTCGGAGCGGCGCGTGAATACCAGGGCTTCGGCATCGACCGCCGAAGAAGCTGGCGGCGGCGTAGGCGCCGTGGTCGCGGGCGTCGACGCTGGCGCGGCCGCTACAACGACATCCAACCCCATCGCTGGCGCTACAACGACCGACCCCGCCAGCGCTGCTACAACGACATCCAACCCCGTCGCTGGCGCTACAACGACCGACCCCGCCAGCGCTGCTACAACAACATCCAACCCCGTCGCTGGCACTGCAACGACAGCCCCCGCCACCCTCGCCGGCAGCGCGGATCAGGCGGCCGGGGGTAGCCGCAATGAAGCATCTGGCGGATCTGGAGATCATGAGGCGATGATCCCTGCACCGACCCGTCCGGTGGGTGTTCCGGCGGCCCCGACAACACCTGCGGTGGAAAGCGCCCTACTAGCAGCCCTCAACGCGTTCCAGCGGGAACTAGGGGACCTCCGCGGAGCCGTCCGAGATATGTAAGAGGCTCGGAGCCAGCAGGCCGCGCCAGTAATCGCGCCCGAGCCCACGCCAGAGTCGCGGACAGTCGGCGGGGCTGCAGCAGGCGGCATGGCTCGAAGACTTCAAGTTTCCTAGCGCCATCGACCCGTACAAAGGCGACACGGACCCCCGTGAGTTCGTGCGCGTGTACGAAACCGCGATCGAAGCCGCGGGCGGAGACGACACCATGAAGGCGAAGGGACTCCCCCTCGCGCTGCAAGGAGTGGCACTCTCTTGGTTCTTTACCATAGAGCCGGGCTCCATCTACGCGTGGGAGCAGCTCCGCAATCGCCTTCACAACAACTTCCAAGGAAACTATGTCGAACGAGTCGACGCGGACCAATTCTTCGCTGTGAAGCAAAAACCCTCGGAGAAGCTCCAGGACTACTTTAAACGCTTCGCCAAGATTCGATGCCAAGTGAAGGACGTTCATGAAACCACCATCGTTAATGCAGCCATACAGGGCCTTCGTCCGGGCCCGATGGCCGAGTACAATGTGCGAAAGCCAATCAAGACGGTGGCGAAGCTCTTCGACAAAATGGAGGAATATGCCAGGGCGGAAGAGGACGCGCAGCGAAGGCAAGGTGACGACTCCGACACCAACCAGGCCGGAGCCGCGGCAAAAGCCGAAGATCCGCCGAAGGACGGTTCTTCGAAGGGAAAACGTAAGCAGGAGTCGTCCAGGGATACGCCCGACCGCAGGGACGCCTCGCACAAGGAGTCGTCCGATCAGCCCAAGCGCGGCCAGCAGAGGTCGAGGCGAAACCGGTACATCCTCGACATTGAGGGCGGTTCCGACGAGGGCGCTCCCGCGGGCCGAGGCGGTCGGGGGCGCCGTGGCCGGGGGCGCGACCGTGGTCGGGGCCGCGACGATAAAAGTCGTGGAGATTACGACGACCAGCACCAGGGACTGTGGTGCGTAGTCCACGGCCGCGGCAACCACGATACCCACACCTGCACCTCCATCGCGGCGCTCCGCGATAGCGTCGCTAGGGACAGGAACCCCGAGACGCGTCCGCCTGCGGTGGCCCACGTCCAATTCCCGTACGAGGCCCCCATGCAGGTACAGGCGCAAGGGATGCAACCCCAGGAGGGCCCCTTACGGATCCAAGCTCACGTACAGCAGCCTCGGGAGGGCCTCCTATCGCTGCAGGCCCCGGAGGCAACCCACCGCAGGGTCATTAACGTCATATCCGGAGGCTCTGCGCTGGAATTCGCCTCAGCACGGCAGCAGAAGGCCTATACGCGAAGACTACATCACGTGGCGGCATACCCAGCGCAAGCACCACCGGATTGGGCGCAGCACGAAGTTACATTCACACCCGACGACGCCCAAGGTGTGGACTTCCCTCATCAGGACCCCCTGGTCATCCGGGTCACTATCGCGGGATGCGACGTGGGGCGTGCCTTGGTGGACGGCGGTAGCTCCGCGAACGTATTGTTTGCGGTGGCCTTCGACCAGATGGGGATCCCTCGAAGCCGCCTAGGACCCTCAGGAATCCCACTGCAGGGCTTCGGGGGACAGCCCCTGCGGGCGTTGGGCCAAATAGGTTTTCAAGTCTCCTTCGGCCAACATGACAATGTGCGGGCCGAAGATGCCACCTTCGACGTGGTCGACCTTCCGTACCCCTACAATGCCATATTAGGGCGCCCAATCATCAACTCCTTCGGCGCGGTACCACATCACGGCTATCTATGCATGAAGATCCCGGGTCCCCGGACCATCATCACCGTCCGAGGCGACCAGGATATGGCCCGGCGCATCGAGCCAGGTACCAGATACCCGCGTCGCGAAGCCCAACGGCACTCTTAGAGCTGGCGTCACAGCGCGGGGGTCCGCGGGGCCACTCAGAGGCGCCTTGGCGGGCCCTGCAGATTTCTAGCGACTAGAGGCTTCGGCCGCACCAAGGACAAACGGTTAGTATATCCACCCCCTGTAACTGCTTACCCGCGCAAACGGGGATGTAATGAAGATCGCCGTTTGCCACCAATCTTTCTTCATCACACGCAAGTACGCGGCGGAGGCGCGCGCAGGCTTGGCCAGCGCGCGCGTTCCCGCAGTATAAACAAAGTCGCACGTTCGCGTGTGCACTCGCCGTAGCCAAAGGTAACGGGCCTGAGTATAAATCGAAGACGCACGTTCGCGTGTGCACTCGCCGTAGCCAGTGGTACGGGACTGAGGATAAATCAAAGTCGCACGTTCGCGTGTGCACTCGCCGTAGCCAAAGGTGACGGGCCTGAGTATAAACAAAGACGCACGTTCGCGTGTGCACTCGCCGTAGCCAGGGGTACAGGACTGAGTATAAATCGAAGTCGCACGTTCGCGTGTGCACTCGCCGTAGCCAAAGGTGACGGGCCTGAGTATAAACAAAGACGCACGTTCGCGTGTGCACTCGCCGTAGCCAGGGGTACGGGACTAAGTATAAATCGAAGTCGCACGTTCGCGTGTGCACTCGCCGTAGCCAAAGGTGACGGGCCTGAGTATAAACAAAGACACACGTTCGCGTGTGCACTCGCCATAGCCAGGGGTACGGGACTGAGTATAAATCGAAGTCGCACGTTCGCGTGTGCACTCGCCGTAGCCAAAGGTGACGGGCCTGAGTATAAACAAAGACGCACGTTCGCGTGTGCACTCGCCGTAGCCAGGGGTACGGGACTGAGTATAAATCGAAGTCGCACGTCCGCGTGTGCACTCGCCGTAGCCAAGAGTGACGGGCCTGAGTATAAACAAAAGACGTAACGGGGGGGCGCCCTCGCGCGCACCAGTCTCCGGACTATAAAGGAAGTCGTAGCGTCGAGGTCCGCCTCCGCACGCACTAGTCCACGGACTCTAAATAAGACGTAGCGTCGAGGTCTGCCTCCGCACGCGCGAGTCTCCGGACTATAAAGGAAGTCGTAGCGTCGAGGTTCTCCTCCGCACGCACTAGTCCACGGACTCTAAATAAGACGTAGCGTCGAGGTCTGCCTCCGCACGCGCGAGTCTTAGGACTATAAAGGAAGTCGTAGCGTCGAGGTCCGCCTCCGCACGCACTAGTCCACGGACTCTAAATAAGACGTAGCGTCGAGGTCTGCCTCCGCACGCGCCAGTCTACGGACTATAAAAAGGCGAAGCGTCGAGGTTCGCCTCCGCACACGCGAGTCTACGGACTATAAAAAGGCGAAGCGTCGAGGTTCGCCTCCGCACACGCCAGTCTACGGACTATAAAAAGGCGCAGCGTCGAGGTCCGCCTCCGCACACGCCAGTCTACGGACTATAAAAAGGCGAAGCGTCGAGGTCTGCCTCCGCACACGCCAGTCTACGGACTATAAAAAGGCGAAGTGTCGAGGTCCGGCTTCGCACCCGCCCGTCTATGGACTGTAAAAAGGAGAGGCGCCAAGGACTGCCCCCGCAAGCGCTGTTCTAAGGAACCCTTGCACGACTACTTCGCCAACGGCGCGCGTCGAGCGTGGAGATCCCGTCCCCGCGCAGCATGTGGCGTACCAGTGAATCCGAAGCGGCATCAACACACAGCGCATATCTTAAGATGACAGAAAATCTGCATATCAGAAAATCACACAAGTATAAAGGTCCGGCAGCATCCTTGCCGTTCTAAGCCGCTACCCCGCGGGCTCGTCCTTAACACGCGCTAAAGCTGGGGCCTCGCTCGAAGAAGGCCGGCTTGCCCAAAAGTTCAATGACTCCTCGGCCCTTTGCCAGCGTCGAAGGCGCCGCCGGGTCGCAAGGCCAGACGCGAGCAGTTGCCCCCCAGCAAGGAAGCTGCCCGGGATGAAGGCAAGTAATCAGTTTGTGAAACAAACACGCACTTTATTCACTCAATTAAGGGGCAGACGTTACAACGCACGCCCACACCTAGCCACGTTGGCGCCGCACCTATGAGCCTTCGGCATCTTCGGAGGCCTCAGCGACACCCTCGTCGCGCCGCGGGACCTCAGCGCCGCCCTCGTCGCGCCGCGGGACTTCGTCCAGAAATCGGCCGAGGTTCCCCCCCACCACGAAGGGACTTCCGAAGCTCCACCTCCGTTGCGGCTATCCCGGTGTAGTCCCAGATGCGCTCGTAGAAGCATTTGACGGGGCCGCGAACGGCATGGACTTCACCGGACATCACTCCGGCCCCGCCGGGCATCTCCAGCTGAGGGTTCTCCAGCTCGGCGATGTGCGTGCAACCACGGTGCCGAAGGAGGGCGCACACCAGGCACGATGCCACATAGGCACAGTGGTCGCCAAAGTTCGTCGCAGCCGCGCGCGCAACGCCGGCGGCGTCATGGATCCAGCGAAGGGCCCGCAGCAACTCCTCCGGGCCGAAGGCGTGGTCCGGCACTCCAGCCGCAAGCCTTTCGATGTGGACTTCCAGCATCTGCAGGGCGTCCCACGCAACCACCGAGGCGTCGCCAAGCGTCCTTGCGCGGCGGGCGGCGTGGCCAGGAGGGTGGAAGGCGCATATGCCGCAGGGTCTCCGGCACCTGCACTGGAGTCCCACAAGCTTCTGACGCCCGTGGCCATGACGAATCCCCGCGGCGTCCGGTGGAGCTCCGGCCGCACACACGGCCGTTTAGCCGGGGCAGCCAGCAGCGAAACCGCCCCCGCAGTCGCGGCTGGGGAAGCCCCCGCGGTCGCACCGCCCGGGGGCGAAGGTTCCGCGGTGGCAATTGTCGCAGGGGGCACCTCGGTTTCTGCCGCTGTCGTTAAAGGCAGCATGGCTCCGTGCGCCCCCGTGGAGGGCGCCTCCGGCACCCCAGCGGCCATGGCCAAAGGATCCACCTCAGCATCGCCGGTCCGCACGGGTTCCGCCTCGACGACTTCGGTGGGCGGCGAGACTTCCCCCCTCCGGCTGCTCGTGGCAAACCCACCGTCCGGGGCGCTCGCCGAAGATACTTCGCCTTCGGCGTCTGCGCCACCCAAGCCTGAATCGGCATACCTCGCCGAGTCTGACTCCGCGTCCGCCGCGCCCTCGGGAGCACTAGCATTAGCAGTAGCAGCTGCCGTGCCAAGCGCGGCAGGCGCCCCGCTGCGGCCCCTCTTCCGAGACGGTGCCTTCTTCTTCTTCGCTGCACCGTCGTCTGGAGCGACACGGTCCGGCACGGCAAGGCCCAGGGCCTCGCACACGCGGTTTATTCGCCCCAGCCTCGCCTTGGCGATGGCAGACGCGTGCTGCTCGTGCTCCCTGCCGGTGTACGGCCCTAGGAATACGCGCGCAGCTTGCTCCGCCTCCTCCAAGCAAATCCCTGAAGCAAAGGAGAATAGCATCAGCATATAACGCATTTCGCGTGAACAAAGGAGAGACGCGATCGGGGCTCACGAAGATCGGAGGGCGCCGGCAGCAAGCAGATTGATGGAGAAACATTGTCGTCTCGACGCCTCTCGGCGGCAAGACGCCAGTCGCGGGCAAGCGGTGCCACGCCGTACATCACGTACTCTTCGGCGAGGTCGCGCATGTTGAAGCGGGCGGCCACGCCTACGAGCCGCTGGGCCCTTTGCCTGTCCTCTTCATCGAGCGTCCGGCCGGGCGAGGGCTTGAACGCGATCGGTCGGCCTGTGCACTCAAGGCCGCTCCCGCTCTCCACACGGTGGTAGAACCACCGCTTCATCTAGTAAGACTCCCACTTCCCGCGAGTTGAGTTCGCAGGGAAGAGCTTCTTGCACGACGGACGAAGAATAAAGGTGACGCTACCGAAGCTCGACAGCGTCCCATCCTTCCGGTCCTTGGGCTGGCACCGTGCCTCGTGAAGGTAGGCGAACAACGAGGCGCTGGGCCAACACGCCCCCGAGCGCAAGGCCCAGCTGTACACCGCGAGCCGGGCCACAGCGTTCGGAGTCAGTTGCGCCAGCTCCAGCCCGAAGGTCCGCAGCACGTCGCCCACGATATCCGCCGCTGGGATGCGGAGACCCGTGTCGAAAAAGGCAACGAACACGACCGCCTCTGACCTCTCGGGATGCGGTTCCGTCTCGTCGGCGGCGGGCAATCGCACCTCCTGGCGCTCGGACAACTTCCCCGTGCGAAGAAGCCCTTGGATCGTCTTCTCGGTCACGAGCGAGGGGCCTAGCTCGCCGGAGAACGTGCCTTCCTCCTTCGCCACCAGCCACTCCTTGTCCGCCGCCGCCGGGTCGCGCTCTTGGAGCGCGTATTTCACCTCCAACAGTGAAGACCGCCGGCGAATGTCGCAGACACCACCCGCCTGACCACGCTTGCCATCAGACGCCATTGCTTCTCCGGGAAGGAGGCCAGCGGCAAAAAATACTACGCAAGTATGGAAGGCGGCGCAAGCAGGAAGGGGGCGTACAACTGCGTGGGCGCGGTCGCGGGGGCTACTTTAAGCCACCTCGCCCCAGTACCGAAGCGTCGCGACGGTCCGCGTGCAGGACGCGACCGCAGTCGTACAAACGCCCGTCCAGCGCTGTTCCCCATACCCAAAGCTGAAAGGCCACGACCACAAGCGCCAAGGGCCGTCACAGCACGACGCTCCCTAGCCGCTATTAAAGGTGCACTAATGGGCCAGGGGATCACAACAGCATCGGCGCAGCGCCATTCGTCGCCCGCCCTGTGTCCCCCTTGCCTAGGGAAGGGACGAGCGGCCGCGAACATGCAACCGTCCACATCCCGACGCGCACCAGTCATAAGCCGCCGCGTGCCCCGTGCGCGCCAAGGCGGGTCGCACGGTACAGGAACCTTTACAGCGCAAGACCGCATCGCGAGATCTCAAGTCACCGCACGCGTGGCGATGTTCGCGACGCAAAGGCTCCAGCTCCGCTACCACCCGTTCGAAGGGTAGGGGACGGAGAGCGCGCGTCTACTTCGACTAGGCGCCAGCTCCGCTGCCACCCGTTCGAAGGGTAGGGGACGGAGCGCGCGCGTCTACTTCGGCTAGGCGCCAGCTCCGCTGCCACCCGTTCGAAGGGAAGGGGACGGAGCGCGCGCGTCTACTGCGGCTAGGCGCCAGCTCCGCTGCCACCCGTTCGAAGGGTAGGGGACGGAGCGCGCGCGTCTACTGCGGCTAGGCGCCAGCTCCGCTGCCACCCGTTCGAAGGGTAGGGGACGGAGCGCGCGCGTCTATTTCGGCTAGGCGCCAGCTCCGCTGCCACCCGTTCGAAGGGTAGGAGACGGAGCGCGCGCGTATACTTCGGCTAGGCGCCAGCTCCGCTGCCACCCGTTCGAAGGGTAGGGGACGGAGCGCGCGCGTCTACTCCGGTTACGCGCCAGCTCCGCTGCCACCCGTTCGAAGGGTAGGGGACGGAGCGCGCGCGTCTACTCCGGTTAGGCGCCAGCTCCGCTGCCACCCGTTCGAAGGGTAGGGGACGGAGGGCGCGCGTCTACTTCGGCTAGGCGCCAGCTCCGCTGCCACCCGTTCGAAGGGTAGGGGACGGAGCGCGCGTCTACTGCGGTTAGGCGCCAGCTCCGCTGCCACCCGTTCGAAGGGTAGGGGACGGAGCGCGCGCGTCTACTCCGGTTAGGCGCCAGCTCCGCTTCCACCCGTTCGAAGGGTAGAGGACGGAGCGCGCGCGTCTACTTCGGCGGGGCGCCGCAAAGGCGGGGGTCTTGTCCCGCAAAATCGGCCTCGTTTTCCTTAACAGGCGACCTACAGTGCATCAACATAAAAGGTAATGCCGGCGGGCTCCGTCAGGAACACCGACTGTAGGTAGGCCTGTTAAGAAAAACAGGGCAGACCTTGCTGTCGCCTGCGGAAGCGCGGTGCGGGGGCAGGAAGCGCGGCTGGCTGTCGATAACCGGTGCTGATCAAGCTCCCAAGAAAAATGGACCTCCTTCTGTGCATCAACATTCCCCAAGCCGCTCAGCGTCCCCCGGGAATGTTGATGCACGGCAGGGGCCGATTTTAGGGGAGCAGCTTCTATCACAACTACGCAGGAGCAACGCCGCACCAGCGCCATATATATACCCCATCAGCAAGGGAGCCAACCGGCGGAAGGCCAATCGGCAGAAGTCCAACTGCCGGGAGTCCGCCGCCATATTAATGGTCACGACGCCTCAACGCCCGCACCGCGCCAAGCACGCTGCTCCACGTGGACGGCCGGAAGTCCGAGCGTCGCAGCACGTCCCTTATCACTTAAGGCTCATGCGGCAGCTCAGGGGCCCACTACGCTGACCTGTGCCAGCGCAACGCCCCCGGCGCGCGTCTACCTCGGCTAGGGCCACCTCCGCCGTCGCCCGTTCGAAAGGTGAGGGACAGAGCGCGCGCGTCTGCTTCGGCTACAGCGCAGCCCCGGGTCAAGTTTGGAAAAGTTCACAGGCCGCGGGGACGGAGGGGGCCAAAGGACTCGGCAACATGGCTTCGGCCCCGTGAAGCCCTTTACCATGAGAGGCTCCTGTCGTAGGGATGGCCCCCACCTAAACCCAGCGGGCCTGGTAGGAGATTACAAGGCCCAGAATAGGCCATGTGTAATGACATAACTGCCCCCTGAGGGGATAACCAGATGTAAGGGTATAACTGTGAAAGCACTCCTCATGTGTATATATATATGAATACAGGCCATGGGGAGAGGGCAGGCCATTATACTCATCTTCATCACTCTCCACTACCATCTCTCTCTCTGTTTGGCCCGTAGCCACAACAACACCAATTGCCAAGAAGAGTCTAGCACCTTCGTCTTTATCTTCAGTGAATTCTACAGGAAGAAGTAGTGCCATCCAGTGCTTCAAATGTCTTGGATGAGGTCATATACAAAAGGATTGTTCAAATAATAAGGTTATGTTGCTATTAGAAAATGGAGAATATGACTCTACTAGCGAGGAGGAAGGTGATGCCCTTACTGATTTTGAAAGATTTGGAGACGTACATGAGGAAAGACAAAGGGAGGAGGTGAATGAAGATGATGTTTGTGACCCTGAGGCTAGCCCTATACTTGTGTGTGCACTGACAATATTGAGCTTGCAAGCAAAATCAAATTATGTACAACACTGCAGTCTTTCCAAACACGGGCTCAGGTGAGTAAGGATGGTAAGTGTTGTAAAGTTATTATTGAAGGTGGAAGTTGCCATAATTTAGCTAGTAAAGAGTTGTGTTCTAAACTTGGTTTGAAATATAAGAAACACCCACATCCATATCAAATTCAATGGTTAAACAATGATGGCTCAATGAATGTTGGATATATAGTTGATGTTATTTTTCATATTTGTTTTTATCGTGATACTGTACAATGTGATGTTGTGTCCATGGAAGTATATCATTTGTTATTAGGTAGGCTATGGTAATATGATCGTTTTATGATTCATGGTGGAAGAACTAATCAATATAAGTTCATGTGGAATAATAACGAAATAGTGCTACGACCATTAACTCCTTCTCAAATTACGTATGATAACATGCAAAAGATTGAGATGAAAGTAGAGAGTGAGAAATGGAAGGAGTAAAAGAGTGTAAGTTCACAAAAGCTGATTGAGAGCTACAAGCTAAATTGAGTGGAAAAAGAAAGGATGAGGGAGAGGAAAAGTTAGTCATGACAGCCACCAAATCTGATTTGAGAGAGATGAGAGGTGATCCCACTTTGGAGCATTTGGTATTACTATATAAAGATGTTTTGCTTTTTACTAATGACTTAACCTCTCTTCCTAGTATGGTTTCTCAAGTGTTACAAGCTTATAAATATGTCTTTCCGGAGGAGGTACCCGCTGGTCTACCACTCATTCGAGGCATCAAACATCAAATTGACTTGGTACCTAGAGCTCCACTTCCAAACCGGCCGCTGTATCGCATAAAGCCGGAGGAGACAAAAGAAATTCAGCGGCAAGTGCAAGCGCTCATGGAAAAAGGCTATGTACATAAAAGTCTTAGTTCTTATGCCGTTCCTGTTATTTTTGTTTCTAAGAAAGATGGTACATGGAGAATGTGCGTAGACTGTAGAGCTATCAACAATATTACCATTTGGTATTGGCATGCTATTCGTAGGTTAGATGATATGCTTGATAAATTGAGTGGCTCTACTATTTTTTTAAGATTGATTTGCGTCGCGGATATCATCAAATTAGAATGAAACATGGTGATGAGTGGAAGACATCTTTTAAAATAAAAATTTAGATTGTATGAATGGTTAGTGATGCCTTTTAGTTTATCTAATGCTCCTAGTACATTTATGCAATTAATGAGCCATGTTTTGAGATATTTAATTTGGAAATTTGTGGTAATCTATTTTGATGACATTTTGATATATAGCCGCTCATTAGAAGAACATGTTGAACATATTAGACAAGTGCTAGAAGTGCTAAAAACTAAACAATTATATGCTAATATTACGAAGTGTACTTTTTGCACAAACAAAGTGGTGTTCTTAGGCTATGTTATTTTAGCTCATGGAATTGAAGTGGATGAATCTAAAATTAAAGCTATTCAAAATTGGCCTACTCATGTCAATGTTAGTCAAATTTATAGTTTTCATGGGCTTGCTGGGTTATATCGATGCTTTGTAAAATATTTCAGTACCATTGCTACCATATTAAATGAATTAACTAAAAAGGATTTTTGCTTTTGAATGGGGAGAATCACAAGAAAAGGCCTTTGCTGAATTAAAGAAATATTTGACTGAAGCGCCATTGCTTGTTTTACCTGATCCCACAAAAAGTTTTAAGATTGAATGTGATGCTAGTGGGATAGATATTGGTGGTGTTTTGATGTAAGAAAGGAAACCTATTGCATACTTTAGTGAGAAACTTAGCGGTGTACAATTGAATTATCCTGTTTGTGACAAAGAATTATATGCACTTGTGCATGTTTTAGAGACTTGGCAACCCTATGTTTAATCTAAAGAATTTGTCATTCATTCTGATCATAAAGTTTTGAAATACTTGAAAGGTCAAGCTAAACTGAATTGTAGACATACCAAGTGGGTTGAATTCATTGAAACTTTTTCATACATTGTTAAATACAAGAAAAGCAAAGAGAATGTGGTAACTGATGCATTGTCAAGAAAGAATGTGCTTTTAACTCAGTTGGAAGTAAAGGTACCTGGTTTAAATAGTTTGAAAGATTATATGCTTCCAACCATGAATTTTTGGAACCATATTCTAAATGTAATGATGGAAAAGGATGGGATAAATATCATATATATAATGGGTTCTTTTTCGTGCTAACAAACTATGTATTCTAGAATCGTTCATGTGTTTGTTATAATTGTAGGAATCTCATGCAGGGGGATTGATGGAACATTTTGGTAGAGAGAAAACATACATGATGTTGGCCGATCACTTTTATTGGCCTAAGATGAGACATGACATCAAAGGTTTGTTCAACGATGTATCACATGCCATAAAAGCTAAATCAAAACTTAATCCACATAGTTTATACACTCCACTTCCAGTTCCTAGTACACCTTAAAAATATATTAGTATAGATTTTGTTTTAGGATTACTTAGAAATAAGATGGGGAGGGATTCTGTGTTTGTAGTTGTGGATAGGTTCTCTAAAATGGTTCATTTTATTTCTTGTCATAAGAGCAACGACACGTCGCATGTGGCTGACTTATTTTTCAGGGAAATTGTGAGACTACATGGCATGCCAAGAACCATTATTTCAGATCGTGACGTCAAATTTATGAGCTACTTTTGAAAGAATTTATGGCCAAACTTGGGACAGAGTTGCTCTTTTCGATAACTTGTCACCCACAAACCGATGGACAAATGGAGGTAGTGAACCATATACTCTCAATGTTGCTACGAACAATGATAAAAATGATTTTAAAAGAGTGGGAAGATTACCTATCGCATGTTGAATTTGCATATAATAGGGTGGTGTATTCTGCGACTCAACTGTGTCCATTTGAGGTGGTATATGGCTTCAAACCGACCATGCCACTTAATTTAATGCCACTTTCATTACAAGAATGTGCAAACATGGAGGCTTTTAAGTGTGTTGATTTTGTGAAAATCTCCATTATAAGACTAAAAAGATAATTGAAAGGAAGGTACGTATTTATGCTTCTAAAGCTAACAAGTCTAGAAAGAAATTATTGTTTGAACTAGGTGACTTAGTGTGGGTACACCTTCGCAAAGAACGCTTTCCGGAGAAGCGTAAATCAAAATTGATGCCCCCGTAGTGATGGTCCTTTTGAAGTACTTGTCAAGATCAATGATAATGCACATAAGATTGAACTTTCAGGAGATGATTATGGGGTAAGTACAACTTTCAATGTTACTGATTTGTCACCATTCTTTAGGCAAGACGATATAGAGTCGAGGATGATTCCTTTTGAAGAGGGGAAGAATGATGAGGACATCCCTATTACTACCATATCGTCAACTTCTTCAAGTGTTCTTGAAGCACCAAACGGTTCTATGACTAGAGTGAAAGCTAAACTTTTAAATAAACAGATGAATTTGTTTCTTACTGAATTTCCTTGTATTGATGAGAATAGTATACTACCTCATGCAAATTTTTTATGAATTTTCAGGTTTGAACGACGTTAAGACTTTGTAATCAACAAGAAATGAAGTTGTGTAAACATGCACGCGTTGGAAAGAAATGACCTAAGTCAGAAGCAAAGTCCAAGCAGTATGGAGAGATCCAACACGTGATGTCAAAACCATGGAACTTGGACTGCATGTTGTGCTCTCGGCTATGTAATTTCTGGATTAGTTACTAAGTTGATTAAGGGCTTGACCTAATTGACCAGCCGGCCTAAGGCCCAATAGTTATGCACTTGGTTGTATCGAGTCTGGAGTCATATAAATATACATGCCGCCGTCACGGAACGGGAGGACTGGATATTAGATGGAGCGACTAGATAATTTGAGAGTGACTTTGCATGTCTTTTGATCTTTGGTAGCCACATCAAATCCAATAGAAAATTTGAGAGTTTTTACAAATTGAGATCGTTCAACTTTTCTGCTAGAAATTGGAAATGCGACAGGGCTTTCGCTTGGTGGTCGTGAAGTCTGGCGCGTGTGATCTAGCGAATTAAAGAGTGTTCGTTCTTGTATTAGCAATGGAGGATCGCTACGATTTGTGAGGCTATATGTGAATATTTTGATTCTATGTGGAGAATATCGGATTACCCTTAATCACATATGATGCACTGCGGATCTAGGCGTGTGTACGTTGAAACCAGTCACGTAAACCCTACACTATATTAAGGGATTATGCATAAACATTAGGGGCTAGAAAAATAGCCTACTCTCAGCACGTGAAGATTACCCAAAATAGTTTGGCTCGATCGAAAGTATACGACAACAATCCTACTTATGATTCATCAATTAATGTTAGTACAAACAATATATGTGTCTTTCTTTTTAGATGGAAATCTGTTGTTTCCGTTGAACCGCGGACTCAGCGGAGTCGCTGGTCACCAAATGGTTTTCAAAGTCTGGAGTCGAATCATGCCACAACATGTGAATTTTTTTATTAGAACCTAAGTGTATGTCGATACTGTTTGGGAGAAGAAAATTATGTGTAACTGTTAGTGAATTCATGGTTGAAGATTCTTTTAAGATCAGCAACATGTATTGATTTTTTTATCACAAACAGTAAGGGATGCCCCTGCGGTATCTTTACTACTTAAAAATTGGAGTTGGTAGCAGTCCGTCCGTTCTCCCCAGTTCCTCTTCACGTACACACTGCGTCTCCTCACAGACGCTCTGCGCCGACGTGTGGGCCCGTTCTCCGCCCGATTCTCCACCCACGTTCTCCCCACCGATTCTCTCCCACGTTCTCCGCCCGTTCTCCGCGCCGACACTCCACTCATCTCATCCCATCCCATCGGCGCCGTTGCTCCTCCATCTCGAACCGCGCCTCCTCCCCACCGATTCATCTCCTCCGCCGCCACTCCACGCCATGTTGCCTCTCGAATTCGTCTCCCCCTCCCATTCGTATGAACCAATCTACCCTGGCCTCTCCCCTTCAGTCCCCAGTCCGAACCCGTTTAGTTCTTCCATCTCACCCGAGCCATTTCCTCTCATCCCCATCTTCTCCTGAGCAGGCGGCCATGGTGGCGTGAGCGCCTACAACCCCCATCCCTGTTGTCCACCTGCACCTCCTCTAAATCATGGCAGCAGCTAAATCAACTCCCTTCCTCGAGTTCTAGACCACGGCGACTCCTCTTCCTCGAGCCCTAGACCACGAGGCGGCGCTAGGAGGCAAGGGGTGAGGCGGCGACCTGGGCCGCGAGGATCGTTGTGTGGAGGCAGTATAGAGTCCCTTCCCCCTGGATCCCCTCTCTCGTAAGTACGTTGAACCCGATTTCGTATACATTTGCTTTTGGAAATTACACAAGATGGGCATTCCGTATACAATAATTGTCTGCCCCCAATTGCTTATAGCTCAAACTATAGGTGTTTTGCAAATCTATCTATCATGTATCATGTGCCAGCTCTAACAAATCCTTATGATTTGTAGCCTTAAGACTAAATTTTTTAGTAGGCAAAAACTATTCTAGCTGGATAAATCATGGGAAATTTGATATATGCCTTTGTGAATAGGATTGATTCGAGAACGGTGTTTACAGTAGAAGTTAAAGTTGAAGGCTTTTGCACAAAGGAAGTGGATGGTAGGAGATCCTAGCCCAACCTGCTCGAGCTCGAGGCCCCCATCAAAATCTGCGGTAAGGCCTGCTCCCCAAGAAACCCTAATTAGTGCGCCGCTTTTCGCCTCTTACATTTGTTGCTAGCAGATGGTGTTAGAAAGCGTTGTTCTCTTTAGGTTGTTCTGTCCTGTGTTGTGTGCGCATGCCTGAGTGAGTGATGAGCCATGCGTTTGGGTATCTTTCGCGTGCGTTCTGCTACGTTTAGGCATTTTTTGCAGTTCATATTAACAGTTGGATTGCACAAATGTTCTCTTTTGGGAGGTTAGCACAGATTTCTCAGTTTTAACTTTTGAGGATAATACTGCAGAATTTCTGAAGGTTGATTCGGATGTCAAACTTCAAACTTGCTTTATTGTCTTAGTAAGAAAAATGTGTTCAAAACTCATCAAACTTCTTAGGAAATTACTGTAGTGGATTGTTTGGTTGGTCAATGGGTGAATGAGAAATCATATTAACTCGCTTGCCCTTACTTTAGAGTGACATAAATTAGACAGACATGTATTAAAATGGTAAGGTTTCACCACCTAATCACAATGGTGTTGTAATATTTGTCAACCATATGTAGCACTTCCATATTGTGAAACCACTACTGCAGTGGGTGGAGTACTGGAGTTTGCAGACTACAAGTAGGGATCAGACAATCTGTTGCACCAAACTGCAAAAGCCAGATTTGGTTTGTCTGTTTGAGAATTTGCAGCTGAGGTATGCATTTCAAAGAATACTCAGTGTTGACTGGACATACTTTGTTGTAATATTCGGAATTAGCTTAATCTAACATATGATGGTATTGATGCTGTCATCTAAAGGTTAGATAACTTTACAATGAATACAATACCCTGTTAGTGTGCTATATTAAGTGCATTATCCTCCTTTTCTCTTGTGAATAGACTCATAATTTCACCTCAAGATTAAGATGCTAAACACTGATCCCAAATATGTTGCCTAAAACTTGTCATTTAAGCAATTTGTAATGTACACGATATAATGATTTGAAATCATGATCGGCATTTAACTGCCTCTTTACTCACTGACAGGGGATATACATGGCCAGTATTCTGATCTTCTTCGATTATTTGAGTATGGTGGCTTCCCACCGGAGGTGAACTATTTATTTCTTGGGATTATGTTGATCGCTGGCAAGCAGAGTATAGAAACAATATGCCTTCTCCTTGCGTATAAGATGAAGTACCCTAAGAATTTTTTTCTCCTTAGGGGAAACCATGAGTGCGCCTCTATCAATCGAATCTATGGATTCTTTGATGAATGCAAGAGGAGGTTTAATGTTCGTGTCTGGAAGGTTTTCACCGATTGCTTCAAGTGCCTCCCGGTGGCTGCACTTATTGATGACAAGATCTTGTGCATGCATGGGGTTTTATCTCCTGAGTTAAAGAACATGGAACAAATACGTAGCATTGCCCGCCCTGTGGATGTTCCGGACCATGGTCTACTCTGTGATCTGCTATGGTCAGACCCTGATAAAGAAATGGAAGGGTGGGGTGAGAATGACAGGGGTGTGTCTTACACTTTTGGAGCTGATAAGGTTGCTAAGTTTCTTCAAAAACATGATTTGGACCTGATCTGCAGGGCTCACCAGGTATCCGTACTGATCTTGAAGTACATTTCTCAAGCAAGTAACAACAGTTTTCACCTGTGAATTTGTTCATCATTTGACTTAGGGCATATTTCGATGTGACATCTCAATTAATGATGTTTCTACAACAAGTAACTGTTGTATCCAGAATTTTTCAATCCCTGATTAAATGGCTAATAACCATTTCTTGAATTTTTTGAGTTAAAAATGTTCCCGATTTAATTAAAAGCTCTTTATGTAAGATGTTTCTGATTTTTTAATTTAGTGACCTTTTGTAAAGATACCATAACTTTTGGTCTATATTGAGCACGTATTTTGTTGAAAGTACAGCAGTATATTGTTTCAGAACATTGACATGATAGCAAAATATACTTTCATTGTTGCAAAAAAAACTGTATAATCTATAATAGGAATAGGAACTACATGCATGTTCTTATTTAGGGTCAATTTGTCATTAGGTATTGGAGGCAGCAGATGATTTTTTGTATTCATCATGCCAACACTCTTGTGAATTGTTTGATCCATTTATTGTGTGCAGGCCATGGGTCGTAAACTTTTTTTATTGTGAATTCTTGTTATCGAGACACTTTTATTTGCCGTTCACTGCTTTATTCTTCAATCTTCTCTTCACACGTTGTGGAGGATGGCTATGAATTCTTTGCTAAGCACCCAACTGGTAACCATATTCTCTGCACCAAACTATTGTGGTGAGTTCGACAATGTTGGTGCTATGATGAGCATCGACGACTCTCTAACATGTTCATTCCAGATCCTTGAGCCTTCTGATAAGAAAGGAAAAGCAGGAGCTGCAAACATGTCAAAACCAGGAACACTGCCTAGGAAGATAAAAATTAATATTATTTAGGTAGGTTCTCTCTAATATGAACTGAGATGCTCCTTATGCAGAGTTATGTTTCGCTTTATACATGTGAAATAAATTTATATTTATTGTAAATTTTAGAATCGTACTGATATTATATATCACCTTTTTTGAGAATCCATTGCAAAGCACGGGCATTGTACTAGTTATATCTTAAGAAAAAGGTTTATGTTCAAAGCCTGTATTGATCTTGCGTGGTGAAGACACCGATGGCCTTGAAAATGGCAATTTTTATTGTTCATGAACGTAGGAGAACACTTGGATACTGGATTGGCCATTTTCTATATCGAGAATAAGTAACTACTTGAATGCTAAAATTGATGCAGCGATATTTTAGCAAAATTAGATGTTATTATGGTTATTTTGAAATTTTTTAAAGGGACATTGATTTGTAGCAAATATATGTTTTCAAATCATTAAGGACGTATTATTTGTAACTGATCTAATAGCATTTTGCGTGCCATAAAGAAAATGAAGTTCGTTTGATGAGAGTGAACCATATTATGCCTATTGCTTTTCATAAGTTTCGTGTAGTTCTAGAAAAAAAAGAGAGTTACTACCGTACGGTACTATCTCATTAGTTTTTTTGGGGGGGGGGGGTGCGGACTTACTCGTGCCAGAGAAAGGGGGAGCGGCGAGGAGGGAGGCCGGGGAGCGGCGATGGATGGTGGGGAGGGAGTGCAGCCAGCGGTTATCCATATAGGGCCTGTTTGGTTGCCCGTATCTTCTCAACCCAGCTCGTATGGCTCATCCTGGCTAGTCTCATCCTGGCTAGGCACATGCAAATATACTTGTTTGGTTGTCTGTATTCGTTGAAGCTGTATGAGTAAAGATGATGTTTGGTTGTCCGGCCCGTCTCTCTCTCTCCCTCCACTCATTTCGGCCGACCAGCCTCCTCCCTCACCCGTCTCTCTCTCCCTCCACTCATTTCGGCCGACCGGCCTCCTCCCCCTCACCTTCTCCGCCCGGGACGGTGCAGTCGGCGCGCGGCCAGGCGCGGCGGCGCCGGTGGTTCTCCCGCCGCCCCCCTACCTTTCCTCTGCCACCTACCTCTCTCCCCCCGCACTCGGACTCACCTCCCGGCGGCACGACGGCGCGCGGGTGGTTCAGCTTGCCGACCTTCGGGCTCCCCTCCGCCGGCCTCGGGCTCTCCGCCGCCGTCCCCCCCTCCACACACACTCTCTCCCTCTCTCGACGGCGCGGCACGGTGCGGCCCGTGGAGCGAGAGTGCGCCGCCGGTCCAGATCCGGCCGGCCGCCCTACCAGTGGCAGCCTCCCCTCCGGCCTCCCCTCGCCCTCCGCCCCGGAATCCGGCCGACCCGAGCGGAGTCGCCGCCTCTTCCGCTCTCCTTCCTTCCCTCAGGCGCCGTGCGCTTGCATCCGACGGGCCAGGCTGAGGAGCGAAGGACCCTCTCTTCGTTTCCCTTCGGCCTGGCTCGGGAGAGAAATTTGCATGAGATAGGCCTGGCTCCGAGAGCCAACCAGGCAACCAAACACATGCCCATTGCATAAGCTTATGCGAGCCAAGATACATGCAGGTAACCAAACAGACCCATAGCCTCACAGCAGCGCGCGGGTGGGACACCTAGTATAATGTCGATTGCTAGATCCTAACGTCCTTTGTCCTGATAAAACTTTACCATCGTTGCATATACAAATATTTACAGTCCATAACAGATTTGGAATAGCTCAACCCATGATCCCAAGTCTGTATGGACAGTAAATCACAGAATAAAAATTCTAAACGGAACTCTTTACACTGCATAAGGCCTCACATACACATCAACCATGGGAAATGAAATACCTTAATGAAGGGATCCCTGTTCGTCGTCCAAAAATCTAAACTGAACTCTTATACTGCATAAGACCTCGCAACCTCACATACACTTCGACCATGGAAGATGAAACACCTCAACGAAGGGATCCCTGTTCTTCGGCCACCTGAGTTCCCAAGCTGCTCCAGTCGACGGCTTGCACACACTCCTGCACACCAATCTAATTTAAACAAATCAAAGAACCCCCGAAGACTGAAGTAAACCAGAAGGTTTCTACCCCCGGTAAAATCCTCCTTAGCTCACCTCTAAAACCTCATGTAGGATGTGGGAAAGGTGGCAGGACCAAGCTCATGAGGAATTTGTGGAGGTGCAAGGAGCAACGGCACCCACGATCCGGATGCCGAGTCCCAGCCGCTGACCGCGCTCCACATTGACCCAGACCGAGCCGCCACGTTGGAGCTTGTCCTCGCCTTGCCCACTGCACGTATTTAAGATACTTACTCTACAATATTGGTTTATGAGGAATCTGAAACCAAAAGAAAAAAAATGAAGCGCGTAAAATAGTTCTTAAGCACTGTTTGATAGTGCACAAATCAGGAAACAAAAAAAATACAGAGTTGTTAGCAACGCGGAATCATTTACCTGCCATCCTGTGTGGGCACTGGAGGAAGCTGATGCCCTGTAGCTCACACCGACACTGCGATGAGATGGCTGGATGGAGATTGGACTAACCAAACAACATGCGTGACGTGGACACCTCCGCGTGCCTCCTAGCCGGCAAGGAGCGCTGCAGTGCGAGGGAGTGGGCTGTGGAGTAAATATGTTAAATTACCTGGAAAATTTGCTTGGTGTTGAAAAACAGCTATACTAGTTGGATAGCTGTCGAGCTTCCAACCCTACATGCCCAGAGCAAGAACTGTCAGCTGAAGCCCTTCCAAAAAAGAAGAGGTCAATAAGAACAGTAACGTACACACGAATATATGTAGATAAAAAATGACCTAGTAACATTCCCTTGCTATGCGTGCATGCTGTAGACTACGCATATCTATGGTTATCTGCTTACCTGTGAGTCTGTGACCACTCAAAATCCCATTCATCCTCATTCATCTCCCCTCAGGCTCCACTTCAACATATGGGATGTTCCTTACTCAGGTTAACTTTTTGCCTTTTTCTGCACATACCAAATTGATGATAAAGTGAAGAAAAAAATGGTATGACAGCAAGCAGAGGAAAAACGTAAGATAACACCTGAATTAGCTGGAGGCAAAGCACATCCAACATATCCAGAGATGGATCCTTCGACGGTTGAGCACCATGAAATAAGGTTTCACAGGCAGAAACCAGAAAAATACCCACAGTTTTATACCAATCATATTGATCAAATGCATCAATTCCTTTGCTGCAGATAAGTTAATTGAAAGGATTTCAGTCTTCGGCAGCTTTACGCATGGATTCATGATCTGCTTGCAATAGCTTGACCTCATTCTTAAAAGTTATTCCTTTTCTGCAATTTCTTATCATGTTTAATCTTTTCATTGCATTTTCCATTCTCCGTTCGAGACTTTCAGGATGCTTATACGAGGGAACAAGGCCCCTATCTTCTATATCATTCAGTAGTTTCTCTCCCTCCCACGTGCTGCTTGTTGCATAGATAGCTCCAGTGAGTGTGGTGTATGTTGTAATGTTCGGCCAAAGTCCCTTAGATTTCATCTCTTCATAAAGATCGAATGCATCAGACACGCACTTATTGTTGCATAAACCTGTGATTAGAACATTATAAGTGACAACATCAACCTTCAATCCACACAACTCCATCAACCTCTTCAAATCCAGAGCATCAGCAATCTTGGCTTCTTTACAGAGACCATGCATTAGGGTAGTGAAAGTAGCAATGGTTGGTACCATTCCTGCACGTATTATGCTACTAAAAACTATGATCCCCTCTTCAACCTTTCCACATTTACTAAGGCCTCTAACAATTGAGCTGTCAGCAACTTCAGCTGGCACAACACCAAGAGCTTCCATTTCCTCTTTAAGCCTGAATGCTCCATTAATGTCTCCAAGCCTGCATTTTGCATTGATCAATGCAATGAAGTGTGTATGCTTTGGTTCAAGCCCGCTTTCCACCATCTCACGTAAAACTTCATAACTCTGCTGCAGCCAATTTTTTCTTATTAATCCATTTATCATGGCACTGTAGGTTTTACTGCTGGGTGACATATGTAACCACTTCATACAATTGAAAAGCTGTAAAGCATTGGGCATCTTGGATTTTTCACTAAACGCAGTTATGAGTATATCAAAAGCTAACCTATCAGGATAAATGCCTTCTAAGACCATTTTCTCCAAGAACTTAACCGCGATATCAATCATACCATGCTCAGAAAGTCA